>CM027832.1:13987803-14658518 GCA_016097485.1 Eucalyptus sideroxylon x Eucalyptus melliodora | reverse complement strand
ATTGTTTAGGAAATAAATGGATCTATGGCATATAGAAAATTTCGGTTGTAAAATTAGCTCCAAACACGAATGTCGGTCATCCAATAACTACATAATGATATTTTTACTAGGATTGATTGGTACCAAGATAGATAGGTTGCAAATATAGAATATGGAACCTATCTTGTTAGAACCGGTTTCCGATTTTTTGAACTTGAAACCTACATTGTTTGTCTTGGGAATAACTTGTTTTTCTGGTCCTAAGACCGATTTCTTTTTCTTTCTTTTTCTTTTGCTTCATTTTTTAAAATCAAGACAATTAACAATTATAGCAAAATATTATAAGAGACAAAATAGCTTCAAAGTAAAATATCAATACAATATAAATAAAAATATAAAGTAATTAGGAAGTTAAGCTCAATTAAGAATGTAAATCACTCTTCCAACAAAAAAATAGGTACTACTCTCATAACCTAAAACTTACCTACATGTATCGGTTCCACAAATTTGGAACTAGGAACTAGCCTATTTCTGTGGGCAATCTAAGCCAATTCCCCTCTAGAATCGAACTGGTTGCACATCTCTAATTTTTGCAAGGATCGAATTGGTTGCGCATCCCTAATTTTTGCAAGGATCAAACCGGTTGTGCATCCCTAATTTTTGCAAGGATCGAACGGTTGCGCATCCCTAATTTTTGCAAAGACATTAGACCATGGTCGATATCATAATGAAACTCGCAATCACAAGATAATATAGAAAGACAAAGAGAAAATGTTACGAAAAATCCAAACTATGCCCATTATGATATATTATATCTAAACTTTTTATGTGACACTAAAAACCCTAAATTATTCATATTGTGACGCATTTACCTTAAATATTTTTATGTGACACTAAAAACCCGAACTATTCATATTGTGACACATTTACTCGAAATATTTTTTGTGACACTAAAAATCCGAAATTATACCAATGTAACACATTTACCCTCATTATGTTTTCATTGGAAATCACCGTTAAGAGTCCTACATGGCTGTTGACTTGGATGTTGGAGTTCAAATGGCAATGACATGGCACCAACGTATCCCTCCCCCCCTCTCTCAAGCTCAATTCGCTCGAAACTTGTTTTCTAGCTGACTAGCTGAAGGCAATTTGGGGCTTTGGGGCTTTGTATGTTGGTTGATTCTCCCTCTCAAGGAAGCTCGACTCAATCAGAACTTCAATTCACTACAACAGCGAAATTGCCAAAACGAACACCTCAAAAGTAAAGTTTGGTGAAGAGAATACTCATAAAATGCTGGTGAATCAAGACTAGCAAAAAAGAAAAAGAAAAAAAAACTAGAAAAGCCCCAAATCACAAAGTTGATCTTCTTTGTGGAGACAAACAGGAAACCTCTAAAAAAACCCAAATTGCCTTCAACAAGCAAACAAGTTTCGAACAAATTGAACTTCAGTCGAGTCAAGCTTCTTTGAGAGAGAGAGAATCAACCAACATACAAATTAAAGCCTCAAATCCCCTTCAACTAGTAAGCTAGCAATCAAGCTTTCTTGAGAGAAAGAGAGATTTGAGTAGGATATTAACCCTAGAGCCCCAAATCAAGTTCAATAAACCGCGAGGGAGGAAAACAATGATGTTCATGTGGACAAATGGAGTTTCAAATAGAGCACTTGAGCAAAGCAATGAAGCTTTAAATGTGGACCAAGTTAAGAGAGAGCTAGAGCATGGAGCTTCAACAAAGAGATCTTGAGGATGGAGAGTTTGGAACATAGAGTAAGGGAGAAAGATAGACGAAGCCCATATAACAACGTTCCTAAATATTTCAATCATGCTAGATAAAAAGAAAGTTGGCTTTATTTTCCTTCACTTAGTCCACTTTGGCACCATGTCAGCATCATCTGAAATCTATCGTCCAAGTTAGCGGCCAGATAAGACTTTATAAGGATGATTTTCAACGGCAACATAACAAAAACTAAATGTATCACAAGAGTATAAATTTATGATTTTTTGTGTCACAAAAAAAAATTAGGGCAAGGTATCATGTTACAGATATAGTTTGAAATATTATTACCTCAAAAAAAGTTCTTAATAAATTAATCACAAATAATATAAATGCGATTTTGTCATAATTTTCCTAAAAAAAGAAAGAAGAAAATATGCGCCTGCACTATCTTGACGATATTACCCTTCTGCCCCAGGTCCACCGTGGAGGACGCGCACCGTTTATCTTTCATACCCCACATATAAATATCCCGCACACTTACCAGAGCTAGTATTAGGGTTTCGTGCTTGCACCAGAGCATCGAGAAGAGTTTGCTCGTAGAGCCGTCAGCAGCAGCTCCTTCGCTCCGAGCCAGAGCCCTAGTCTCCTCCCAACCATGGCCGTCAGGTAACTCTCCCCCCTCTCTCTCGTGAGTCAGTTCTTGCCGTTCGAAACTTTTGGCGTTTGGACTGATGGGTCGGTGGTTTGATGCAGGAAGAACAAGAGGATTTCCAAGGGGAAGAAGGGAGGAAGAAGAAGGCGTGAGTTTCGGTGTTCCTGTTTTGGGGGGCCTCATTGGGTGTTCGTAGATCTGTTGAATGTTCTGGTTTGTTCTGATTTTGTCCGTCTTCTGTTGTTGTTGTTGTGGGGGCATTTGTGGGGTCGATCCGTTTTCCAAGAAGGACTGGTATGATATCAAGGCCCCATCCGTGTTCTCCGTGAAGAACGTGGGCAAGACTCTGGTTTCCCGTACTCAGGGTACCAAGGTGGGTTCTTTTCGCTTTCGTTTAATCTAGTCTGATTGGCTTCGTTAGAAAATGGGGGAAGTTTCCAGTGTATGTGTGCAATGCTCGTTGTGAAATCTCTTTGCTTGTTTGGACTTTGATCTAAATCTCACTGCGATTATGGTGGTATGGGTAACGCTTAAGACATCGGTTCTAGTTTTCTTGCTGTATTTATCTTTGTAGTGGTTGATGTGTAGAGCCAGCTTCGTTGAGCTTATTCACTTCAATACTTTCGATTGCTTTTGTGATACACCCCTTGAATAACTAGGCATTAAGGTCTTACTGTTGGGGATTGAGCTGTGATAAGAATTGGAGATATTGATATGCACAGTGCTGAACATGTCATTTGTCGTTCTCTCTGTGGCGCTCATGACTGGTTTCTTTGTGAAAATTCAGCACTGATCTTGCCATGCCCTTTGTAAGGATCTTATGAGGTGAAAAAATAAGGATAATTTGAAGTCAACGCCTTTGAATATCTTTTTTTATTCAATTATGGCACCTTTGTTGGTGGTATCTTTTTTGGCAACTCCCGAGAGGCGAGGAAGAGTTCCTGAATTTTAGATGTCGAAAAGTTATTTATTCCTCATAGTGTCTTTTAGCATGATACTAATTTTGCACATTTGCAGATTGCTTCAGAAAGGTCTCAAACACAGAGTGTTTGAGGGTGTCATTAGCTGACCTTCAGGGTGATGAGGACCATGCCTACAGAAGATTCGTCTGAGGAGTGAAGATGTTCAGGGAAGGAATGTCTTGACTAATTTCTGGGTAAATTTTTTTTTTTTTTTTAAATTAGGTTTCTGGGTAAGGTTAACATGGTCATCGCCCTTTTTTGAGTATCATCTACACCTTTTGAAATAGTTTGACCTATGCCTTTCCTTTATATAATTTCAGAATGGACTTCACAACCCGATAAGTTGAGGTCCTTGGTGTTGAGAAAATGGCAGACATTGATTGAAGCTCATGTTGATGTGAAGACAACAGATAATTACACTTTGAGGATGTTCTGCATCGGCTTCACCAAAGAGACGTCCGAATCAGGTCAAGAGAACCTGCTATGCACAATCCAGCCAGATCAGACAGGTGATTTATCTGTCATGCAGAATGCGCTATTTCTGTGGTCTATGATAGAATAACAGTCTCTTACCATATCAGTAGAAGCACTACAGTTAATCTGCATGGTCCATCGATTGATGGCATGCTCAACATCATATGTTTGCTTTCTTTTATAATTTTTTGTTCTGCTCGGCTCCCTATAATGTATATGCTCTAATAATTTACATAGTGGCAGTGGCTGGATGTGCCAATATATACTTTTCCTTAAGAGATTGGCTATGCGATTATAGTGGCGATTTAAAGTAGAAATGCTTTTGTTCCAGATTCGCAGGAAGATGAGGGAAATTATGGTCAACCAGGCCACTACTTGCGACCTGAAGAATTGGTCAGGAAGTTCATTCCTGAGATGATTGGGAAGGAAATTGAGAAGGCAACATCAAGCATCTATCCTCTGCAGAATGTTTTCATTCGGAAGGTCAAGATTCTGAAGGCTCCGAAGTTTGATCTTGGAAAATTGATGGAGGTATGTTTCTTTTTCTATTTATTTTAATTTCTTAATTGTGTCGGAGATATTGAGGGACAATTTCTTAACCTCATTTCATGAACTGAAATACTTATATTTGCTTTAAATAAAAAATTCTAAGTTACATTCTTGATGGAGGTGACAAGTTTTGAGAGCCTATTAATGACACATGCCTAGTGTGGTTTACTTAGTAAAATGTTTTGCATAGAACCTTGGTTTTCATTTTGTGCTTGACTGGATAACAAGATTGAGTTTGCTTTATAGAGTCGCTCAGTCTGAACTACAGGGAGAGTTAATCAGATATTATTGAAGATGGCAGTAAATTTAGTGTTGAAAATAAAGTGGAAGTGATTTTTATTTGGATAGTGTAGTTTGTGATTGTTAATTCATTGTAAAATCTGTAACCTAATTGTTTGTTTATCCTGCTATCATGATAGGTCCATGGTGATTATTCAGAAGACATTGGCGTCAAGTTGGATAGGCCCGCTGACGAACCAGTGGCCGAGGTTCCCACCGAAGTCATTGGAGCTTAAATTTAGGGTTCTATTGTTCTCATATTGAGTTTTGAAGTCCTTTCTACAGACCAGACGATGTTTTGCTTCAGCAAGAATTAATGGGTTTTGATAATTGAGCGGTGTTGTTTTGTTCTTTAGCTGAGAAGATGGTTACATAGCTCCTTCCATACTTATTAATGATTCAGACGAGAATTAGAATTTTCTGCAGTGGCTCTCTGTATTGTTTCAGTTGGTCTGGTATAAAGAGGTGTTTTAAGCTAAAACCCTTTTGCTTCCTGCGTTGTAGCATTGTTGGAGGTGATGCTTTTCGATAGGACAAGCTATTAACATAATATCTAGGTAATGCCCGGTTTAATTTAAGCCAGTTCCATAAACGGTGTTTTCTTCCTTCAATTGCTTAGATTATGCGAGATCAATATCGCTACACGGATCCTTCCTACCCTTCTTGAACCACTCCTTTCTTGTCCCTGCACTTCTGTACCATTTGAGAGCTTACAAATGCTCTTTGCTTTTGGTGATTCGGGGGTCAGGCAGTTTGTCTTGCTTTGCCATTTGTAAGGCTGACTTTTAATGAAGTGCTTGTGGAGTGCCTTTGCAATGTAGCCGGCGTCATTTATATTATTGTCTAATTTTAAATAGACACCTACTGTGTGATTACTGAGACTAGATTTTTCGGCCCATGAATTTACAATAAGGAAAATACCACCAAGGGTCTGTCCACTGACGATGATACATTGATACGTCCGAACTCTTTGGCTGTCACCAAAATCTTCATGTACTGGTTTTAATTATATCTTTCATCACATTTCTGCCCAAGTCATTCGTGGAAGTCCTGCGTGGCGCGGCTTACATAGACAACATAGGAAAACAGAGCTGACGTGGATCCAACGTAGTTTTGGTAATTTTAGTGGAGCCAAAACTCCGTTTGGGGGCAAAAGTTGGGACAAATCGAGTGCAGTTAGAGGCTTTCCGAGTGAGATAGATTGGGGATGATAAACTGCTCATGACAATAGCTGCATAAATGAATCAAGTCTATGTGATACATTGCATCGATAGTGTTCACTCTTGATCCTTGTAGCTTGTTTTTCTTATCATTGTCCATGTAGGTCGTAACATAGGATTTTTAAGAGTCAACATTGGACAGAATTGTGATGGAGGGTATATTTGCAACATTCGTACAATTTTATGGATTTGGGTGACAAAACAAAGAATATAGGTATTGAAGTCATAGTAGAACTCTAAATTCATTTTTCTGTGGTAATTAATATGTGCTATTTGGGAGTTGACTGTTAGATAACGATATATCATACACAAGTAAATTAAAAAATAAAAAATCTATCAATTCAAGAGTTGAATAATAAGCAACTCAAAGTTTGATGAAACTTTAAAGATGAATCACCTTGCAAGTTTGTTAAAATTTGTAGAAACAAATTAATGTTCTATTTGCTCACATAAGATATAATTAATTTGTTTCATCATATATTTGATATTTCTGAATTTTCAAAACCATCTTAAACATTGACATTTTATTCTCTCATTTTGTATATTCTATTCTTTAGGTGAGGTAATGCTTAATCCTATATTGTGTTTAATTTTTGGAATTGAATTATTATTTTTTAAATTTCAAGTATTTATGTTTAATTCGCTAATGAAGTTGCTTATTTATGCTTTTTATGTTAAGATTTGTAGAAACAGATTAATGTTCTATTTGTGCGCATAAGATAATTAATTGTTTTCATCATATATTTGATATTTCTGAATTTTCAAAACCATCTTTAATATTGACATTTTCTTTGCTCATCTGTAAATTGTGCTTTTCAGGTGAGGTAATGCTTAATCTTATATTGTGTTTTTAAAATTGTTAGATTTTTCGAAATTTCAAAATATTTATGTTTAATTGACTTAAAAAGTTGTTGATTGACGCTATTTAGCAATTCGTGGAGGCTAAAAAGTTTTCATAGGCTACTAGTGATAAGCCATATATATATTTTAGTAAAATATTTATCATATAACCTTGGTCTTAACTCGATGTTTGCACTTTAGCGTTAATCTCGATTACGAGGAGGTGTTCAAGAGAGTTTAGCGGAAGTCAGTAAATTTAGCGCTTAAAAATGGATTGGGAGTGATTTTTAATGGCTGGCTACAATCTGCGATTGTTTAATACAACGATAAACTTTGCAAATTGATTAAAAGAAATGAAGAGAAAAAGATAATTTTATCCACATTCTGCGGATTATATTTTATAACTGTGGAGTCAAATTGTGATCAAGCTACGTGTTAAAAAATATTATTCATTTTTTTCTTCCCTGATATATAATCATAGTGGCAACTGAAAAAGATTTCAATGAATTGCAACTGAGGCTTAGGGAGAGACCGCACGGATCTTTTGCTTATAATATCGAATTAGAAACGAACTCAGTTGATACTTCAACGCCAGTTTCCTCGGAAAATCGAGAAATATCTTCAGTTTAGTTTGTTAGCTCTTCTTGCCTAATCCCTTGTAACAAACATAGTGTAAGTGACGACAAGAGCAAGGATTTAATTTTACCAACTTCAGATGAAATTTAAGTTATCTACTTATTTAATAAATTAACCATTCAAAGCAAAAATTTAACGGCAAAATTAGTAAACTTACCAACGTAGGTTAAGCTCACAATTAGTTAGTTCTTACGACAATGCAAGGAATTTGCTATTATACTTAAGCGTTAATACCACAAAAATTTCCAACCGATACACATGTGACAAATTTAGTTTAAATTAATTTTTTTTACCATAAAAAATTCTAAATTAGTACAATTGTGACAAATTTATCCCAAACCAATTTTTACTACAAAATCCCAAATTTGTATATCCATAACAAATTATCATCTGTTAATATCCGTTAAATTTGATTATCACAAAGAAAAATCACAAATTAGTACACCTAATAAATGAATAGGTAAAACCCCAAATTGGTATTCCCATAAACTACCAAGTGTTATCTAACTCAACAATTTAACGGTAAAATTTAATGAAAACTAACGTGGGTAAATTTATCATAGGTATATCAATTTAGAGTTTTTGTAGTTAAAAATTAGTTTAGGGTAAATTTGTCCTGGTGTACCGGTTTGGGGTTTTTTTTGCAATATTAATCTTATAATTAAAATCGAAGTTAACTTATAATTATAATAAGTAACTTACCATCGTAAATATGATTTTAATTAAGTAAGTCACCAACAAGCTGAGAAATTTATGAACATAATATTCGATAGGACACTTTCAAGCTGTTTAGGATGTAGTAATTGAGAATTGAATCGTATTGTTTAAGAAAGAAACGCACCAGAAAATAGATAAATTTAATACTATAGACTCGCTTTTAGGTTGTTGAGTTTTCTCTCATAGTAAGGAACTTACCAACACGCAATCCTCTAGTAATTTACCAAAATTGGAAGTAAATCTCCTCGTTAAATTTAGCAACCTTTTACTGAAACTAGTAACCCACCAAAGAATGCTAGCTTTTAGGGAAATAATCTACCGACCAAGTGAGTAATTTGCCAAGTTTTCCGATTATTTAACTGTAAACCATTGTAACCAAATTTATCGATGAAATTAGCAACTTACTAGCGGAGGCCAGCACAGTAACGAGTAAGCGCAAGCAAGGAATTTACGAGGTCATTGTAATGTAGTATTTGATTTGAGGGTGGTCAAATCATCATTTCATCGAGTTAGTGAATTTTGAACATACATTTGAGCATGGTAAAATTATTATTTGGTAGGCATGTCAGGATTAGGCTTGTTGTAATTATGGTTAAAATTATGGTTAATGGATCAACGAAAGCCAATAAATTAAAATACGTTTTTTCTGTTCATGTATCTCTTTTTGGATTCATGAATTTCCTATAGTTTTTATGTTCACGTATCTATTGAATTCATGAATTTCCTAGATTCATGTATCGTTTAGTTCATGTATTTATTGAGTTCATGAATCTCTTGAATTCACGTATCTTTGGATACATGAATCTCTTGGATTCACGTATCTCTTTATTCATGAATCTCATGGATACACGCGTCTATTTAATTCATGTATCTCTTTAGTACATGAACTAAAAAATCTCTATAAATAGATGGGAGCATAGAGCTTCATAAGGGGTGTTGATTTTTTGGTTTTTTTTTTTTAATCCATTCCAAAAGGCTTTGATATACTTTTTCTCTCTATTTTATCTGGGTTTGCTGGTTCAATTGAGCAGTTCGACAGATCCTGTTTGCATAGTGCTAATCCAAACAGGTTCGAGGTGTTGTATCTTGGGAGGCATAGTTCGTAAATCACAGGCACCTTTGGCAAGAACTAATCGCCTAAGGAGATTCGGTTATCCGTACCTCACCTCCAATTTTATGTTATTTTTCAATGATATCTTATTTTATTCTTCTCCAAGAGTTGTAAGTTTACATAAAAAAAAGAATATTATATAGGTGTTATCGTCTTCTTTACATTGATGTTGATTATAACAAACGATGTGTATTCTCTAGATATTAATTTCCAACAAGGCTCTATTTGTTTAACAATAAATGAATGATATGAAAATTTGTAAAAATAATAGTAAGTATTGCTTACAAAAAATGAATAAACAAAAAATATTCTCATTGTCCATGAAAATGATTAAATAAAGATTATTGTTGAAAATGAAATTACTTTTTATTGACTAATTATTTCAAGCAATCAACTTTGGGAAAAATTATGAGTTACTAATAAATAAGTGGGAACATTGTTTTTGAAATCACAAGGTATTCAAACCTGTTAAATTCATTATAGTGTTAGTGTTAGTGACAAATAAAATGGCATCTTTGGTAAAATTGAAAATTTGCTTTTAATTATTAAAGAATTCAATGATTATTTTACTAAGTTACGATAGTTAAACAACACTCCTAATATGTAACCATTTCATAATCTACTACTAATAAAACAAGTCTTAAAAGTCTATGTCTCGAATCTAATAACAATCTAATTAAGTATAATAATATAAAATGGGGGATCTAGGAATAAGCCTAAAATTTATTCGAGATAATTAATAGAACCAAATTGAATCGAAAGCTTCCAATGACCAATGATGGAAATAGGGATATTTATCAATCTAATTCAGCTTGTCACATTGAGAAACTGGAACTTGAAATCTAATCGAGAACCTAGTTTCAATTTACAAATTCAAACTTTTTTTTTCTTTGGTCAAGCAAATCCGAACTATTATCATCACCAAATGAACCACAAAACATAGGTAAAGTATCAAAAACGCATCTCACTTTTGACCCATTAACCTTACGAAAACCATTCACGTGCACCTAGACAAAACTTGAAAAAACCAAATTGTACCTCCTTATAGATTAATATTGACATTTTGCTTAGGGTTTGATTGGTTTGGTTTGGAGTATTTTGAGTTGATGTGAGAATTCAGAATTTGGGGATGGTCTTCTTTGTAAAGGAAATGGCATTTTCGTAAACTAGGACGCAAAGATAATAAATATGAAGATGCAAAGTAAATTTGAAAGGTAAAATTCAAGTACATGATATTTTCAAAAGTAGAGATATAGAAATGATCGTTAGTAAAATATATATGTTTTTTGCATCCTTTCGAAAATACATTTTTAAAGTTGTCCCTCCACTCCACTCTTGAGAAAATAAACAACAGGCATGCCCGAGTGCAGTTGCTTAAAGGCTAGATTTGCCGTTCCAGTTGAGTCAGAGCTTCAGGACCCACTCGATATGTCCCGAGAACCAAGGCCTTGGAATTTGCAGGAGCAGATCACTCCAAAAAATTATGAATACCAAGGCATAATCTTCATTCAAGAAATGGTCAGATATCAAGCACGAAAAGATCTCACCCTTTTCCGAATTTCCAAGATTCATCTGATAATGCTTTCTCATGCCCCCTCCCAGATTGATACAAGGTTAAAAAAATGGAATTTAGAGTACTCTTAAATAATGAATGCAGTCAAGAGAAAGCAAAAGGAACTGTGGAGCTGAACTGAAACTTGACTATTTTACAATATACATCGGTATTCTTAAGAGCATGCTACAGCTTTTATTATACTGCACGTCCATCGGAAAGAAAAAGACACTTAAAATTACACTGAGCGACAAAGCGTCGACAAAGGCGGTTCAAGGAAGTACCAAAGCGATTCTCGAGCAGAAAATCATGATATGGCTCTCACTTCTAGTGTTGAGGTGTGAGAAGGAAAGGATGGAATTGATTGTAAATCAACCTCCGACCGCTCCTCAGGTTCAGGGGAGAGTCCCAAAGTCACTGTGTGGCAGGAAGACCCTCTTGCTGTTGGGAGAGGTGCTCTTTATGCTGGCCGTTGGCGTGCTGCTATACCAGAGGATCTCGGGAATTTCGTCCTCCATATTAGTTAGAGGAAGTTTTCGAATTTCGTGTGGCGGTAGTAGATCCAGTTTTCCCCATTTTCTGGCTAGAGTGCAATGCATAAGAGGATCCAATGGTGACGAACGATGAACAACGGCTGCTTGAGCTTTGATGGAAATGCCAACTGAACCAAAGGTCTGCAAAACACAGATAAAGTTAAATGACCAGAAAATACATCTGTTAGTGAAGGAGCTAAAATGAGAGAGACTAAAGGACGGAAAGAATTTAAGTAAACCAAACCTGCGAAACCCGGATGGTGTGCTTGGAAGAGCAGAAGCTAAATTTAGCTCATCATTATTCTCATTTTCCATTTTCCAAGGAATTTTCTCCGCTTTGCTCTTTTCACACTTCTCAGTCTCTTCTTCTTCTTCGCAATCTGGTCCTCTCAAAAGCAGAACCTGAATTCCACAGTGAACAATTTAATCTAGGAATTTCATTTAGTTTGAGACCATAAAATAGTGTAAAAACGCATCAGAATAAGAAAGGTAGAAGGTTGGTGATGGTATCTAGTGAGCCACATGGGGTGACGTGAGGATCACTTACCATCTTTTGTACCGTATGCATTTTTACACCCTTACATCGACAGTTAATGGAGCAGCCAACACCACCCTTTAAAAACAAAAACCAACATTAATAAAGAATTATAGCAGAAGATCAAATTGGACAGCACAATCTGAAAGGAAAAACCTGATAGCATTCGATATTTCTTGAGGCAACTGGACTTCTTACAATTGCATCCTCTTTTATATCGTGCTGAAGCTGGCGTTTGCTAGAATCTTCCTGCACAGGAAAAAGGACGAAATTACATTGTAGGCAGTGTTTCATATTTATTCCCCTTTTCAAGCCAACGAGCAGGAATAGAGTTAACATATCATATATTCTTACCCCGTATTCAGAAGCAGATTCAGAAGACCTAATGACTTTTGGAGCAAATGCAAGCGGTTACGTGACTCGATCTGTTTTCTAGTTGCAAGAACAGTGTCTTCATGAATAGGCTTGTTGAAGCCAATCTTGACATGCACATGGCTCGATGCAGTAGACACCAGCAGCAAAACATTCACAGTAACTGCATAGACAATTTTTGAAAGGTCAACTAGCATACTAATAGCCTCCAGATTTCCTGAAATTGTTAATCTAATTCAGTTTTTTGATTTGCCAAAAATGGCCTAGGTGGACGATTTGTTTCTAGGGTCTCTTCCATTTTAAGTTTCGCAGGAATAACTCAGCTGACGAAAAATTTCTAACATCCTACTTTTCTGGGTTATTTACAGAAAATCATCTCTCAATTATTTTTATCAGGATTACACTCCAGTTATGACCTAATACAATGACATCAAGGATGCCCTTTTTGGCTTCTGTGAAATTGTCATTCGAAGGGAATTGGAGACTCAGCCTGCGCTGAGGATAGAAAGGCCCAGTGCAAAGTCTTCTATTAAGGGTTGAAGTTCAGATCTAAACAATTACATAACTTCTACATATGATAAGATTGCTTTTCATAACTTCTTGGGCCTAAATAACTTTGCTCAAACAATAGAATAACACACCCAACTCAGTTTCTTTCTATCTATCATTTCAGCACTTCTGCAAGCAGTTTTCTGCCGCAGGATTCTTTTGTAGTGGATCAAGACCGGTTATTTGGGGCCAAGAAAAAAAAAAGGACCAATTACTTAGGTTTGAAATGTACAGCACTTCTGCAAGCAGCTTTCCATGGCTTGTTGGCCAACACTGGATGGCAAGTATACTAATTGTTAAACACAAAAAAGGGTATTCAGTGAATAAAGAGTTCCAGGGTTTAAAAAAGAAAATACTTAATAAGTGAACTTACAGCTTCAAACATTTTGATTTTTTACAATTGCAGCGCTTGCAGGTCTCACTTTCTCCACCATTCTCCATTCGTCTCCTGCAAATCAAATAGCACATATAAGGAAAGGGAAGGGAAGCATCAAAAGTAGTATCTGAATATACGGTCTTGAACATCAAGTTATAAACAGATCATGCATGCCTTTTCTTTCGGGGACTAGTCTGGCCATTCTCTTCATAGTTCAGATCAGTGGGTGCTTGAGAAACTTCTTCAGCAACCTGAAGCCCATTATCGTGGTCCATGTCTTCAGCATTACTCAAAGTCAAAGACTTGTGAAGCGACTCCTGATTGGTCAAGGGAGACTGCAACGAGGTTGTGGACATGTGCACGTTTAATGCTTGGACATCAGATAACAAGCTTTCATGTTTAACGATTCCAGAGTCCTTTGTAGTTGAAGTCAAAGCATTCAAGTGCAAGCCAATTCCCGGTACAATACACCGTGAAGAATCACCTCCACCTTTGACAACAACCAGTTGCTTATTTTTTGGGATATTATTCTCATCGGATTTAAGTAGTGGTGAAGAATTACCACCTGAACCACCATCCAAGCACTTCTGCTGAGTTCCCGCCATCTCAAAATCAAGACAGCGCCTTCTCATACCACGAGGTAGATCAGAGATAGGCTACATATCGACAGACAGAGGTACTTTAGTTTGTTATACAATCCAACGGAATTCTGTGTTTCAGCAATTAACACAAGCAAGAAAAGTTTCTTCAAATGGCTGGAGGTGGAGCTGGAAGACTAATACTGAAACTGTTCAGATTAAAACAAGAGCTAAAAGTATTGGAAAACTAACAACAGAGATGAGATTTTTTCATGAATTTCTGACTGAAGATGCTTCAGGAAGTTGCAAATACTATTTAAAAGTCACCTTTCAGCATCATCACAGTATGTTACAGACAAGCACATTGCATGTGTTTTCAGTAAGAATGAGTACAGATGGACTAGTAATCGATTTTATTAGAAATGAATTGAGGGGAAAAAAAAAGAAATTGGAACGGTATCATTAACTTCTAATAGAATTTTGGTGAGAATAAAAGAAACAAGCATGCAATTTTGGTTCAGGGAATTCTGTGCATCTGGTCTACTTATTGAAGAGGCAGATATCTATAGTTTGCATGCTGTGCCAGCACATAAGAAACAGGAAATTTTGTGAGAGAATACGTGGAGTAAAAATCAAGCTGTCTTTTACCTTATTAGCAAATGGAATATGCGCTCCCACCTCATTATCCATATTTACACTCAAATAAGTACCAGTGTGATTATCCAGATTGCTTATCGCAACACCATTCGGCAAAGTATTTGTGTCTTTCTGCTCGCTGGGATCTACAGGCTGACAAGAAGGCTCCTCTGCTTCATGCTGTTCAAAAGTGAGTTGATACAGTAACTGCTTTTTCAGTCTTCTTCACTAACCTCGTTCTCAGGAAAATTTGACACCATAGAAGTGAAATATCCCACCTCTACATCTGGTGATCTCTGGATCAGTCCCCTAAAAGCAGCAGCATCATTAGGGGAACTAAATATTAAAAGGTCAGTCGGCTCTAAAGCCATACTCTCCCATCCACACCCTGTATCATTTTTCTGTTGAGAACTTCCCTCCTGATGTGACCTACCATCAAGTAAAGTCTATTTGGGAATTCTTTTCAACAACAGGGAGCATCTGACTTGGACACAGTACAATCTGCAGCAAAACATGGCGTTAAATCGGAATTTGGACTGCCACAGTCGTACTTTAAGGATTGCGGCAGGTCAAGCGCAAATTCTTGGTGCTCATCAAGTGGCTCAACAGAAGATTCTCCAATGGGAACCAAGATATCAAAGTTTTCCTGCAGCTCACTTTCATTTTCAGCCAACTGAGCCACATCTGAAACATCGCATTTCAGCTGTTGGAATTTTATTCTCATCTTTACAAGAAGTTCCGATATTTGATGGATCTGAGTCTTGATGGCTAAAACAAGAGATATCTGTTAGCAGACATATACAAGCAAGGCAGTCTGAGCCAACTGTGGAGGACTAAACAAGAAAGACAGACAATCACCTTCTCAGAAATCTCGATTCCTTGTGAGAAGAACTGACATGTGGAGAAGTGAAAATGGATCGGAAGGATCCAAAAGTCAGTGAGCTGAATGCCTGAGTGATACGTATGGACTTCACTGGCTTTATGGGAGAGACTGTTGATATAATTGAAAACTGGGGAGTCCTGCAATCATCAGGAAACTATTACTCACGGATCACACAATATATTTATCTGAAGAAATAAAAGCACAGAAACGACATAAAGTAGATTTATACACACTAAAAACAAGTGCAAGATGGAGACTCTTAACCAGAAAGTACTGAATTAAAAAAAAGTTCAATTAGCAGATTCTCAATCAAGTTCTGCTTCCGTGAAAAAATGCAAAAATTAATCAAGCATAACAACATATCCTGCAAAACAGCATACTTTATTTCCATGTCAAATATTTTAAGAATTGTTGCAATAAAACATGCCAACTGGAATAAAAGCCAGAATATAGAAAATCTCATAAACCGAGAGCTCTCAAAATGCGAAGCTACGGTGAATAGATGATAAACTCTGCTCAAAGCTGTTTGTGGGCATGTTAGACCGACAAAAAGGGGTCATTCAATCAGATCCACTCCTCGATCCAAGATGATAATACCAACATGTGGGAATTGAAAAGAAATTACATAAAAGAAGAAGGAGCATGACCACTTAAGACCTAGCTGAGCCTCATACAGCCTCTTTGAGTGCATTAAACAGGATCATAGTTCACTCATAAAATGGTCGCCAGTAAACATCTGTGGACATTTCCCCCAAAAAACATCACTTTTGACTAATTAAACACTTAGTCAAAAATTTCTGACCTCGAGAAGGAGAATTAGACAGAAACTCCAGACAATTGCTTCGAATTTCCAAGTGAAGATCACTGAAAAGCAAGGTCCACTCAGCATTGACTCGCCAGAGATCTAAATACAGAGATTCACATCTACTCAAATTAGCTGGAGTTCAGACCACACTTCCGAACAACCTTAAACAATTCGAAGCTTCTTCTTTCCCCCGTCAAAACAACTTGGAATTCTTCTCAGAAACTCCAAAAGAAGCTGAAAAAACACTACAGTCAACTCGAAGGAGAAAGAATCCCCATTTCAAAACTAAGGTCAACGACCCAGATGGGACAGAAAAGAAGGGCATGCAGACCAGGCAAGGATCGAGTCAACACCCCGCAACCAAGCTCCAAAAGATCCAAGAATTGCCAAAACCAAACCCGACCCCCTCCCGGAAACAGGAAGAAAAGAGATGAAATTGACGAAAAAACTGAAGTGGGTACTCAAGATTCTCGGCAGGGGCGACGCAAAGTACCTCGAATTTGGAGATGGGAGCAGCGATCTGGTTCCTCTCTGGAGTATCCATTTCCAGAGAAGGAGCTACTTCACATTTCTCTCTCCAAACCACCCCCGCTCCCCCTATCTCTCACTCCCCTCTAAGGCCTATCCCCTTTCTGGGTATCTCCTCCGAGAGCGGGAGGAAGAAGGGAGAGCGAGAGCGAGAGAAGGGAGAGTGAAAAAAAGCGGAGGAGATTGCAGAGGAGAAGATGAGATTCAAGAAGGAAAGGAAGGCGGGAGAGAGAGAGAAAAAAACTTTAGAGAGAGAGAGAGGTTTTATCAGACGATAAACTTTAGTAAGGTGGGGCCACCTCGCAACTCCACAGCTGTCCGTTATTTTTTCATGTTGTTCTCGTTTCCTTCTAAAGTTAAGTGTTCCTTTTTTTCTTTTTTTTGGTAAAATGTTGTTGGGTTTGGTGTTACCCTAAAAAAAAAAAATTGTAAATGTTGGCTATTGGGGACAATATGGCATAGAAAAAATGTTGTTGGGTTTGGTGTTGCCATAAATAGAAAAGATAAATTACAAATGTTGGCTTTTGGGACAGTGTCGTGATCATCTTTTCCCTTTTTTAATCTTGGCATCGGGTGAATATATGAAGTAATATTTTTACATGACTTCTTATTAGATTTCAAGTTTAAAACTTGCACAGACTTGCCAAATTTTATTGGATCAACAAATGATACGAGCTCTAGCCATTCGAGATGTGAAATTGTAATTGGCAAATTGACTCTCTTTTTTTCCTAAAAAAGTATTTTTAAAGTGATTGTCCATAAATTTAATTTTTATTAAAAAGTCCGAATGGAAGTGACGAATCCGTGACATTATGTCAAATAATGGCGGATGACGTGTAACATCCGACGATTGTATTGTGAGGTCGAGATTGAAATGACAATGAAATCTCGTGCATTTATTTCATGAATACGATTATGCACAGCGAAAAAAATGCTTTTTAGTTTTTATTTGAAAAGGGCAAAAGAAGGGGGTTTTTTTTTTCTTTTTTTTGATTAGAAAAATCTTCGACGTAATTATGACTCAAAAGAATGGATATGGAATTTCGGTTGTCAATAAGTATTAACATGTCATGAATAATAATTCAGTTGGCCCAAATTAAATGTGCTCAATTTCATACTTTATAATTTAATCACCACTTGGAGGAGATCTCTCTCTCAATTGAATTATCAGTCTCTCCATTTATTATAATTTTCATAATTTCTCCAGGTACTGTTAATGTGTTTCCTCGGCATTTACTATATTAATTTCTAGCGCTCATCATGAAAAAAAGTAATGCAAAAGCTGTACAAATAAACAAAATCTCATTGCCATTAATTGGAAATCCAAAACATTTTAATATTAAGAAGGACATAAATCATAATTAATATTATGTTATTAAATCATATCTTTCCTTTGCCAAAATTTAAATTATATTTACTGTCATGGTTTTCGGTTTCAAACTCACTAAACTAAAGTAATTATTCTTTGGTGCCTTACATTGGGAAAATTTGTCAATTTTAAATTTTGGCCATGGACGAAATTAATATAATTCTGGACTCTAAGTTTACCTGATAAAGCCAATAAAATCTAATGTAAGTACTTTTAGTAGCTCATATCGATGAATATGAAAGAAGATAATTAGCCTTTATGTAAATTATACTCTTAAAATTCGTGGAATATGTTGAATAATATTAAAAGTCCATTTAATGCGAGAGATTAACACGGATTATAAAGATAATTTCGAAGGCGACATAGAAATATTTTTCCTAAGATACACAGATCTAGGATTGTATTTTTCTAAACAAAACACAAGTTTGAGATTTCATTAAAAAAAAAAAATTACAATAGGACTTTCTATTATATTAGTGCATATAGGAAAGGACATAATAAAATTTATTTATTTCAGTGAAAATAGACTATTAACACATTCTAAGTCAACCAACGATTAAGTCTAAATACGACTAAATGTGTACTTCTATCATATTAGTCTTCCCAATTAGGGGTATTGACTCTTGGTAATAATTAGGTCCAATAGAGCTGACCACTTTTTTATTCCATGAAGATTTTTAGTTTAAATTTAATTTATATTTATGTGTTTAAATAAAATAGTATATTTTAAAATTTATTGCTATTTTTATGAAATTAAAAAAATATATTTTTTAAGAAGTGTCAATTGGGTTCCCTAGAATCGGGAATCGGACCGAAAATCGCTAATTTCATTTTTATGGGCCAGGAACAAGGTGATGTCTCTAGGAATCGGACCAAGCCAGCCCAGTTCGATCCGGTCCGATTCAAGCGGTTCCCAATTTCGATAGTCAATATGCTCATTAGGAATCCCAATACTCCTAATTAATTAGAATAATGGCCTTTTTTATGAACTAATTCTGCATCAATCATAAACGTATTTCTACATATCATCTTGATTAGCAAGGATTACATTGTGGTCGATGAGCTGCAGCTAAAGAATTAAAAATTACTTTTTGGCACCGAAATTATGTCAACCGTGACTTTCCCGTGAATGTTTGGTGAAGGGGAATAGACCTAGTCTCTTACAATAGTTATTGTTGCATACCCAATTTCACGGGCTCAGAATTTGATACATTGACGGTGTAAAATAATTGCTCCGCAAGCGGAATAACAATATTAATTATGTTATAAAGTACATCAATTGTTTGTTTTATATTTATATTTTCCAACTGCCTTTTACTTTGTATTTTTTTCCTTCCCTCTCCCTTCTCTCTATCATATCTTTTTTACTTTCTCGTAGTGGGCTTGCACAATGAAAAATATTTACTTTTCATTCACACTTTTTTATAAATTATTTCTAAAATGTGTAACCAAAAACCCTACTTCGCTTGCAGGGATCATATGCATTATTGGTCCCTCTCTCTTTGAAAGGAAAATAAAATAGAGCAAAAATCAATCTAGTGAAGTGTTCTTGGATTCACAGTCCCACCAGTTGATTTGTACATGATAAGTTATTTTGGGACGCCAGAAAAATAAAAATAAAAAGTGACCCTCTAAAAAATATTTATTAATGAATTAGAACTTAGAAGGGAGTCAACAAACATGAGAGACTTACTTTTAGGAGTGTACTATATAAAATGACAACTTGGGCTTTTTTAGGGTTTAGCAACCCAAAGTGTGAATTTTTATTTTTCTTTTGTAAAAAAGTATCTAAAGCAGGATTCTTTACATGTTATGCTTGCCTTGTGCTTGAAGTTTAATGTTGTAAAATCAAGACTAGAAAAAAAAAAGGATATTAAATGGCAAAATATGAATGGTTGGCAATAAAAAAATTTCAAGTGTAAAGAGGCAAAGGGGATGAATGATGTCTCATCTTGCATACGATATTTGACCTAGAAGTATGAGCTTAGGAGGCTATTGAGGAGACATAAAATTTTAATTAGTTATTTCATATATATTTATACACATCTCGAATTGAGCAATACTACCCCTCTTGCTCCACAATGCACATATTATTTGTGAGCTTAGGAGGATATTGAGAATATATAAAATTTTAATCACTTATTTCAGATACATTTATACACATTTCACATCCAGCAATACTACCCTCTCATTGCATTATTTGTGACTATTTATCCACGAAATTAATTTATTTGAGCTTTATGTAAAGTGATGTTCATTAAATTTTTTGCCACCTTAAACAATAATCATCTTACAAATCTAAAATAGGCTCATCTACTCTTCATTATGAAATACACATAAATATACATAAATTACATGGTCCTCTCTCCCATGTATTCATCATCCCCATTTAAATATATTGATTGAAAGACATCACATTTCATATAATTTCTCTAAAATATAATTATTAATTATTTTCTATTAATGTAGTGTGATTTTTACAAATTTCAAATCAAGTAATACTACTCTCTCGCTCGGCAATGCACATATATGTGACTATTTATCAGAATTAATTAATTCAAGCTTTATACACAATGATGTTCATTCGATTTTGTTCCTTTAACTAGTTATCTTATAAATTTTAAAATAAGCTCATAAATTCTTCATCATGAAATATACATAAATTACATGGTTCTTTCTCCCGTATATTTGTTATCCGATTTACATATATATATATATATATTGATAAACATCATATTATTATTTTTTCTGCCAAAGTGTGTCGTTTGGTGGAAACTTCCTCCTCTGTAAAAGCGGACAACCCCCGGATCTACCTTCACCTGCCCGACATCCTCTCTCTTTCTCTCTCTCTTACTTACGTTTGTCACGTGCCGTCCGGTCGGAGAGAGAAAGCATTTCCAGCGCGTAAATGTTTTCGAAGGCTAAGTTATCCGGTAGGCCTCAGGTCCACGCTACCAACCGTAGATCCGCACTATGATTGGGATATCCACCGTTGAAAAGCAGGAAAGTCGCGTGATCGATGATTGGCGGTGCATGATTAGGCGACGGACCTCGAGCCTACGGAATAATCTTTAACTGCTCCTTTGACCGCTTCCTTAGGATTTCGATTTGATTATTATTGCCGTTCCCTAAGAATGAGGGGACACTAGAGGACATGATAGGGTTCGTTGGCCGCTCATCAGGGTCCATCTTTTTCCTTTTCCTTTTTAATTTTTTAATTTTATAGTTCTTGGGACCCACCCTTTGTATTCCCTTGATCATGGGTGTTGCGACACGTGTCATGCCCGATGAAGCTCGACGAATCAATCATAGACCCATACGAGACGCTTATTAAACGCAAAGGAAATTGTTTGAAAATTCCTAAACATATTATACATCGATCAATTTGTTCCCACATCTTTTAGTTATGTTAATTTAGTTTTAAAATTTTTGACAATTTACCAATTTAACCATAAACATTTCAATTGTATTAATTTAATTTTAAATATTTTTAAGTTTTAATTTATCAATTTAGTTAATCTAGCTAATTTTGATTGAAAATTCATGACATGCGTGGCGCTATCCTATGTGGTATAGTCAGCACTAACATAAATAATTTTGTAATTTTTTTCTTTTTTATTTTCATTTTCTCTTCTTTTATTTATAACTTTTATTTTTTTTTTCCCTTTTTCTCTCTGTAGCCCATCGTTGGAAAAAGATTCATAAAATTAAAAGAAATTATAAAAATTATCCATGCTAACAATTTCAAACCAAAATTGGTTTGAAATGATTAAATTGGTAAATCATTAAAAGGTCCGTAATTAAAATGACGCCAATTGAAAGGTCCATGACTAAATTAGCAAATTGTCAAAAGTTTTATGACTAAATTAATACAATTGAAATTTTTATTATTGAATTGGCCACTATATAATAAATTTAGAATTTTTAAACAATTTTCCCATTAAAAACCTACATAAAGAAATGCTTATGCTTTAATATACCATTTGCCATGTGTTATGTATAGTCAATGCATTGAAGATGACATCTTTTCAAGTGTGATTAAGAAGTGCTCTAGAAAAAATAATCGGCGAAACCTGAATGTTTATACTGATATTTTGCAAATGCCCATGTTGGCTTTGAATATAAGGTTGTATCTTTCCAAACACAATGGTATCCATGAACCCCTATTATGCCTAGTTCTAATTTTAAACACAAATAGTGCCGAGTTTTTTACTCATTAAACCAATCATTAAATACTAAATGTTCTCGATATATTATCTTTGAAGATAATAATGAAGTTTGTGATATTTCATTGCGTTGTGATTGATTGAGTGAATTGATTGCTTAACATTTTAAGCAGACATAAAATTCTCTCTTTCAGACAAATAATATTTATTGGCCATAGAAAAGTTGTAGAACTTATTTTAACAGTGTTTGCCATGTCTTTTTGTCATCGAAACTTCTTTAGTAGTATATTATATGACCTTAGCCAGCGTCTAGACAGGGCTAGACAACTGGTATATTTTCTCCTCTATTATATTCCCAAATTGAGAATGTGGTGCCACATTAGTGGTGCTTGTCATATTTTAATGCATTGTCAATTTGACAGTATTAGTAATTGTAGGTATGGAAAGGATTTTATTGTACAAATTAATAAAGTTAAAAGATTAGATTGCTTAAAAAAGGTAAGAGAACTAAATTGCTGGATGAGAGCACTACAAGTGCGATGACTTTTGTATAGTGTTCATTTGAGGGTTATAACTTCTTTTCGATCACTCGAGTGCTATATCTTTCTTTTTCTTTTTCCAATTACTTGAGTGCCTTAACTTACATATGGTCGTCCTTTTAAGGGCCATAACTTTTTTTTTCCATTTACTTGAGTGTAATATAATTTGTTAATTAGTCACTTTAGTGTCATAATATTTTGAAAATGTTTACCATAAGTGTTATGCCATGTTGGATTTATGATATTTGGGCAAATGTTTTCAAAAATTTTTAGCACTTAAATGATCGATTGAATGTAGTGGCACCCAAGTGATGTTTTTAAGAAGTTATAACACTCAAACAGTTAAAAAATAAATTATGATACTCAAGTGATCGTTGTACAATAATTATGACACTTGTAGTATCATTATCCCTTAATTGCATAAAACAACAATAGTGGAAGAACTAAAACTACACTTAACCCTTTTGGTTGGCATCCGCATGTAAGTACATCGATAAATATCTTCCCCCAATTTTGTTCACATTTGAGCGTTCAAAGGAAACAAATAATTTCTCTCAAGAAAATATAGCAAACTACAATTGACGAAAACGTATTGCATGAAACACAGTTGTTTTCAAGCACTACCCTTCCCGTCGTCAATTACTAAAACCACTCCCATGATGGTAATTCGGTAATATCAAGGTGTCGTCTAAAAAAATTGTATATCGAATCTAAGTTGAGACAACACCATATCCCATGTGCCAATTGAGCATATACTTATTCACTCATCTTTGACAACACAAATAAATGAAGAACTTCCAATGCTAATATGCATCAATTTAAGAAGAAATCACCTCTTTGATCATATTGACAAGTAAGGTGATGCTAAAAAAAAATATAAAAAATTTATCAAGATCAGAGTGCATAAGAGCTATTCAAGATTTGGTGATATCTTGACATGATAAAGCCAGTCGCACTTCCTGAGTTATATAGGAATTAACTATAAAAGATCAAGAAAATACTATCCCTGAACATGATGTGTGATATGATCTAAAAAGCATCTTCACATTTCCCAATTCAAATGAATCTCATGAACATTCTTGTACACATAAATGAGCAGATGGAGCCCCACTTTTGTCGTGAATTTCCACCCCTTCATTTGTATCCCACCAAATCAAGAACTCCGTTTCAATGTCAACCCATAAAAGAAAAAAAATAATAAAGAAGAAGAAGTAGACAATGACTTCACCATGTAAACGACCAATCACAGCATCATAACTCAACTTGTCAGAGAGGGGTGGGGGGGTGGGGGGGAGTTCATGCGACATCATAGTGTCCATTACATGCGTGCTTTTAGCACGTGCCACTTTCTCTCTCTACTCTCTCTCTCTTCCATAAAATGACAAATTGGATCCAAACAACAAGAAGCAGAGTTCTTGGTAACCCCTTGATATGATGAAAGTTAAAAGTTGAAGTTTTAGAGCTTTGGTCAGGCATGGGTGTCCTTTATATTTAGGGTTTTGATTTCGATGATACTTAGATTCTTTTAGGGCAAAAAAATGGAATAAAGGCTAGAGAGCGGAAGTCTTCTTGACATTATGTGATTTGTCAGATTCACAGTCAGACTAAATGACTATATATATAGTAAAGTTTAGTTGACCCAACATTTTTTGACTTTTTGCTCCTCATATTTTCAGAATCAATGTAGTTGCTCTCATGAAGTCAAAAAAATAAGCAAAAAAAAATGTAAAATGATTGCTAGCGGAGCTTGGGAAAAATCTGGATAGTAGGTAAGGTCAATTCTGAGCTGTTAATGTATCTTACGTCACTTGTTTAGTCGATTTATATACTGTTTATGTACATGTGGTCACCCTCTATTTATTAGTTTAAGTTTTCGAATTAGCTTTTTTAATCTTTTGGTCGACTCACCGTATGGTCCCATAAATTGTTGTTAGGTGATGACGACGACTCATCTTTATCACGCTAGAATATGGAAGGAGAGGGAATTATAAAGATCACAAAGTCCGTCATTAACTAAATCTCAAGAGAGCCATTGTAATAACTCAGTGTCCTCCATAACTGATTGTGTGTTTTCGCACATAATTAGGCCATAAGTTTCGAGCTCATGTGAGCCCACGTTGATATCAAGTATATTATCTATCATTTTTTTTCTCAAGATGAAACCAGATATTTCGAATAGTCCTCACTGTATTCGAATGCAAAACATACTCGTTCATTTAAGTAGGCTCGAGAGCAAAAAAAAGAATCGTCCATCGAGCTTAGCTCAACCTAGTCCAAATAAGGGAAAATAATTGGGCAAGCCTGGGGCCATGACTCTTCTCTTAGAGCTCGGAGCTACCAAGACTCGTCCTACATGATTTAATTGTTTGCCGAATGCATGACCTGAGCGAGTCTAGGCGAGCAACTTTCTTCCTGGGCACTGGCTCGCCCCGATGCTATTATTATACGAAGAAAATATAATAATTTCCAAAATCTTAGGACGGAATGGGTAATAATTTTGATGGTTGATGTCCGACTTGGTCTGTCTACGCTTGCCCATTCAATAGTTCTACAATTAGTGAGTGTTGTCCCAGCCGAACAACCTTCTTGACCTTATAACCCAAATTGTATGTCAAGTCCCAGTAAAATCGGATCCATTTTTGGGTCAAGGCGCAAGAGTTGGGGCTATCTATCTTTCTAGGTCCAACATGCCAATGACGGCCCATTCAATGCCTTAGCAGCATGGTGTTAGGACTTAATATTATTGCAATCGTTAAATTCAAGCTGAATCCGCATTTAGCACTTGAGCACCTGAAACATTTCGAAAATATATGTATAAAATCTTCCTTTTTTCTATTAAATTTTAACTTTTATTTCACACTACAGAATTTGAAGAAGGGGCTTGTTTCGGGAAACTAACTAGGAATTCTTTTTGTTTTTTGTTTTTTGCTTCTCTTTGGTATTAAACTAGGCATTCTATTTTTTTTTTTAAACTAGGCATTCTATTAAGGGAACTATATAAACTCTGGGGTGTTGATATTGCTATATGTGCGAAATGTCATATTATTGGCTTTTTCTTATTTGGAGTCTAAATATTAAGAACAATTGACTACGATGGATCTCTCTTATGCTATATCAATATTTTTGGTGAAGAGAAAAGAAGAACAATGTCATATTATCAATAATGAAAAGTTGACTTGACATTATTTTTTGGCATCCACAAATTTTTAAGTTTTGGAAAAGTCTTTTATTTTATTTTATTTTATTTATTTGACAAGGGGAAATTTTTCAAAAGTTATCTTAACCTTAACAAATGATATCCCCAACTTATATACATGCTAATATCATTGATTTACATCTACAAATTAGTATATCACACAGTGTTGTTCAAAAAATCAATAAATCTAATTCATCAGCGACAAATATTTAGGTATTCTTGAAACATTCCTTATTCAACTCAATCATGTGAAGTATTAACATATATTGTAAAAAAAAAAAAAAAAAAAAACAAGAAGATTCGTAACACTTCGTATAAAGGCATCTAACTCTGGTTGACCAGATGAAGATAAGTGTTTTGAAGAAGTCTTAAATTCTTATAAATCGTTGAGAAAAAATTGCTTTTTAATTGCATAAAAAGTGAAACGGATAAAAAAACAAAAGAAACATTTTTTTTTTTCGTTAATCGGAGTTCACCTCACTAAGGCCCTAGACATTTCTTTAATGCCCCAACTTTCGTCGATCGCAATCGTCAATATAATTATCTCGATAGAATCGCAATCACTATATCATACTCTTCAAGTTCAACTAAAAATTTAATATATGGCGTGTGAGATGAAAATGGGAACGAAAAAAAAAATCATGGGATAAGAAAATCAAGTAGCCCAAGTAAAAACCACTTTGTCGTGTGAAATAAACAATTGCAAGAGTAATTAGACATACACAGTATACACATACTCACCCAACTTCAACCAAAAATCTACAAGACATACCAGGGTACTTCCCATTGCAAGCCTAAAAAATGTGAGTTTTGATGATCTTGTTTTTCCTGAATGACCCTAATGATAATGCTAATGCAAAACTATGGGGAATCGCTGATCACCAGTGATTGTGGCCTATTGGCACAAGCTGATATTTCACAAACGCGATGACACAAGGATAACCTCCTGGCGATGATGGCGCATGGATCTTGTCTTATCCGTGACGTGAGCTCTGGCAGCTTGGTAGGGTCAGAGTAACAAAACTTGCCTACCATATATAAATGGTTGTGAGTAGTATTGGATAACGGCCTTCTCACAATCTTATATCAAAATACATCGTGGCAAACGTGAGGCTTTCATGATGACTTAACAGAGTGGCAAAGCATAGTCTCCCTGATTGCTCCTCTTTGCCTTTCCTTGAAAACGAAGAACGAAGAAAAAAGAAAATGTGCTCTGAGCTGGTGTGGGAATTTGAATAGTAGAAAGATGAACTTTAAACTTTGACAAGGAAGTCAGATTTAATGGATTATAATCTGCAGGATTCATTCAAATTTAATTGTCATATTCACCAAATTGAAAACACCTGTTTTAAATCCTATTTTTTGCATCTTTACAATAGCTGCTGCTGCTGTTGGAAGTAAGAAAGCTTCTTCATTTGACTTTGAATGTAGACCTCGATAATTGACATCATGATACAGATTAATCTTTTTGAGCATGTCACCGAAAAAACAGTTTAAAGCATATCATTACACCTACCAAAATAAATGGCCTTTTATTTTTCTTTTGTCAAGTTGCAAAAGATGAACATAAGCACATCATTTGCCTACCTCAACAGTGTTTGCATTTGATCCTTCTGAGAGAGTTTGCCAAATAAAGAAGACAGCGAGATATTCTGCAAAACAAGCACAGTTGAGAGGATTCAGGTCACTGAGTTAGGGCATAAAAAAAAAAAAAAAAAAAGAAAAGAAGATATTTTGAAGAGAATACAACAAATGCTGAAATGGCAGAAAAATATTGGTATAGGAGCAACAATTCTTCATGATTCTCACACGAAGCATAGTGCATTTCCATAAGTGGAAAGATGAGCCATATTTGAGCACCAAACAAAGTTCGAGATATATCATCAATCCAGGAGAGGCACATCCACGCATGACAATTCCAGCACTGTGAGCAAGTCCATATGAGTATTATTTGTTTTGAGGAAAAGTCACTCATATGAAAAAATGGTGGACTAGCTGTACCCCATTAGCATTATAACCATTTCATTATGTGCTTCCTTATCAAACAAAACAGAGCAACCCAAATGTCTAGCTGCTTTGTGGCAAATTATGTGAAGCTTGTGCATGGAAAACCGTGAACTTTTTAGCATCAAGCTGAGGATTTGTAATAGAAATGGATCCTAGAGCAGAAGCAGTAATTAAATGACAAGTGTGGAAGAAGAAAGAAGTCCAAACCATTACCTAAAGAATTAAAATTAGACATTGGAGAGAAATCTTCTTATTGAATTTGAACTCGATCAACTACAATGAATGGGATTTCTTGGATGAGGTGCCAATAGTGCCCATTGAATTTTGAGCACTAATCTTTCAGAATTTCACATTGCATTATGCCGAATACTTGAAGGAGGGAGCAAAGCCATCCCGTGGCAAGTACCAGTAACCTATAAAAGATAGCTGTTTGAGAGAGGAGAGATGGCTATGAAGACCACTTGATAATCTTTCCACGTTCCTTATATTTCTCATCCAAAGAGAAATCAGAGACAAAGGAAACAGAATACTCCACGCTTTTTACATCCTCCATTGTTGATAGTCTTTCCACAGTCCTCATATTTCTCATCCAAAAGTCTGAAATAGGACGAGAAATTAGTCCTGAATAAAAATGATCTTTCATGCATAATGAAGAATTACAAGAGTGATCTAATAAAATTATATGCACACCTAATTGACTGCAACAAAAAATGAACTGGGATACCCTGATATATATATATATATATATATATATATATATATATATATATATATATATTAATTGCTGGAAAAGTATTATGATTGCGTTAACAAACAAGTATGGGAGACCACTAATCACTGGTGATAGAGACTTTTTCATACGGGCTGATATTTTACAAATGTGAGGTCAGGAGATCGAATAACTTGGTACGAGCTGATAACTCTTAAGAATGATAGCCTATGTTGGTATAACGGAACGCTCGAAATGCAAGTAACCATTAAAAACATAAATCACTTGATCCGGAACTATCACTACATAAATCATTGTCATGATTGGTGGACGAAAGGCGGGGTTGCCTGTTAAAAATGAACTAGGTTTTGTGAAGTCACGCAGCTTAGTAGGATAATGATAAGACTTGCCTACCCAAGATAAATGGTTGCGAGTGGTATTGAATGACGACCTTCTTGCAATTTTCAATCAAAATACTTCATGGCAAACGTGAGACTTTTGGGATTACTCAACAGAGAAACAAAGCATAGTCTCCCTAATTGCTCCTCTCCGCCTTTCCTTTACAACAAAGAAAATGAAATGTTCTCTGAGATGGTGTGAGAATTTAGATAGAAGAAAGATGAATTGTGAACTTTAACAAATAGATTATAATCTGCAGGGTTCATTGAAATTTAGCTGTCATATTTGCCAACTTGAAAACCCGTTCTAGATCCCATTTTTGCATCTTCACGATAGCTGTTATTCAAAGTAAGAAAGCTTCTTAATTTGACTTTGCATATAGACCTTGATAATAAACATCATGATAAAGATTAATCTTATTTAGACCTTGTCACAAAAAGAAAAAAAAATTAAAGCATATCGATGCACCTACCAAAATTAATAGCTTTTTTATCTTTTGTCAGGTTGCAAAAGATGAACATAAGTACATCAGTTGCCTACCTCAACAATATTTGCATTTGATCAGCCCAAGAGATTTTGCCAGACACAGGTGACAGTGGGATCTTCTGCAAGACAAGCACAGTCGAGAGAATTCGGGTCAGTGAGCTAGGGCATAAGAAATAGATATTTGGAAGAGAAAATACAGCAAATGCTGAAATTGCAGAACGATATCAATATGAGAGCAAAAATTTTTCATGATTCTCACGCAAAGCATAGTGCATTTCCATTTACAAATTCTTTATGTGTCATCCAAGTGCAAAGATAAGCAATTTTTGGCCATCACACAAAATTCTAGATATATAATCGATATAGACAGGCACATTTGACGCATCATAATTCCAGCACCATGAGCAAGTCCATGGAGGTATTATTTGTTCAAGGAATTGTCATTGGCTGTACCACATTAGCACTATAACCATTTCATTGTGTACTTCCTGGTAAACAAAACAGAGCAACCCAAATGTCAATGTTGGACTTTTAGCAGCTGGTTTGTGGACATTTATGTGAAGCATGTCCATGGAAAAACATGAACATTTTAGCATTGAGTTGAGGAAACGGAATGGAAATGGATCATGGAGCAGCAGTAGCTAAATGACAAGTGTGAAAAAAGAAAGAAGTCCGAATCATTACCCGATGAACAAAACTTAAGACAGTGGAGAGAAATCTTCTTGTTGGATCCGAACTAGATCAATCACAATGAGTGGGATTTCTTGGATGAGGTGCCAATAGTCACCGGCAAGAGAGGATCCATCCTTCGGAATCTCACATTGAATTATGCGGAATACTTTTGAGGGAGGGAGGGAAGCCATCCTCTGACAAGTACCGGAGCTGTGAGCAACATGGAAAATATAACTGTTTGAGGGAGGGGGGATGGCCGTGAACACCAGTTGATAGTCTTTCCAAATTCCCCATATTTCTCATCCAAAATTCTGGAATGGGATGATCAATTAATCCTGAATAACAATTGCTTTTCATGCATAATGAACAACTATTAGAGTGATTAGACAAATAAAATTATATGCACACCCACCCAACAGCAACCAAAAATGAGCAAACAAGACAAGAACTGGGAGACTGCTTTATTATTGTCAGGAATTAGTGACCGTTTTGATGGTTTTTCCTCTCACTAAAAAACTCTTATGGTGATGTCAACTAACGAGTATGGGAGATGACTAATCACTGGTATGGGTTGATATTCTACAAAAGTGAGGTTGGGAGATTCGAATGACTTGGTACAGGCTGATAACGCTTAAGAATGATTGCCTGCACCTGTTGGTATATTAGGAATGCTAGAAATGCAGTAATCTTCGACCATAAATCACTTGATCTTGAAATTATACAGGTTAAAAAAGCTCTTTTAGACTGTATTTCCTGTAAAAATGTAAGAGAGCTGGATCATGATTGGGTGGACGAAAGGCAAAGTGTGTAGAGTAAACCTTAGCTAGGTTTTGTGAAGATTAACTGTGATGGCTCTTACATTGAAGGAACCAAACATGCTATTGTTAGGATTATGGCTAGAAATGAAACAGGGGAGATGATTGCCTGTAGGGGTGTGGTGGTGCAAGCTAGATCTGCAAAGGAGGCTGAATTACTTGCTGTTTGAAAGAGCATTGCAGTAACTAAAGAAAAAGCTAAACCAAGGTAGTAATGGAGCTGAATGCAGCTGTACACAAGGATATCATCAATTTTCCCAAACAGTGCAATCAAAGACTAAAGGACACTCCTGCTAGGATTCAAGAGGCTAAAGATCATTTTGCAGCTCTGAATTTTAGTTGTATTTCACGGAAAGCAAATTCTTGTGCCCATTAGGTAGCTTTGCCAAAATTGGGATCTGCATCCGCATCCCCCATCCTTCTTATCACATTTGCTTATCAACCGTGAGTTGCTGGAGTAAAAAGAAAAAACCCCATTGAGGACCCACATGACACACCCAAATGTCAGTCTCTTGACCTTCAGTGGCCGGTTTCTGGAAATTCTATAAGAAACATCTCCACGCGAAAAAATCAATCTGTATTAAGCATCGAAATGAAGAACATAACAATATTGATGTCTTCAAACCCAAAAATTGACCCCCAACCCCAGAAAGCTGACTTTAGGTGGAACAACGAATTGTGGCAGCTAGCAAATGGAAGTGAAAGAATGAAAGAAGTTATAAGAATTACCTAAAGAGGAAAAGTAGTCAACGGAAATAAATCTTTTGTCATGGCTGGGGTGTGATCAATTTCAATTAATTATATCCAAATGCCACCAATGTAGATGAGAGGGATCTTTTGGATGAGGGCCAATAGTTGCCAGTGAGTTTTGAGCATTGATCTTTCGAGAATCTTGCATAGAAATATCCCAGAATTTGGACAAATCATAGTCTTCCTTATTGCTCCTTTCCGCCTTTTCCCAACAACAAAGAAAAAGAAAATGTGCCCCGAGATGGTGTGGGAAGTTGAATAGGAGAAAGATGAATAATGAACTTTAACAAGGAACTCAGATTTAAATGGCTTATACTGCAGGGCTCAATCAAATTTTGTTGTCGTATTCACCAACTTGAAAACACCTGTTTTAAATCCTATTTTTTGCATCTTTACAGTAGCTGCTGTTGTTATAAGTAAAAAAGCTTCTCCATTTGACCATGAATATAGAACTCGAAAATTGACATCATGATATGGATTAATCTTTTGGAGCATGTCACTAAAAAAAACAGTTTAGAGCATATCAGTACGCCTACCAAAATAAATAGCCTTTTGTTTTTGTTTTTCTTTTTTTTGTAAAGTTGCAAAAGATAAACGTAAGCACATTAGTTGCCTAACTTGACAGTGTTTGCATTTGATCCTACCGAGAGATTTTGCCAAGCAAAGATGACAATGGGATGTTTTGCCCAACAAGCACAGTAGAGATAATTCAGGTCACTGAGCTAGAGCATAAAAAAGAAGATATTTGGAAGAGAAAATACAACAAACGCTGAAATTGCAGAAAAATATCAATATAAAAGCAACAATTCTTCATGATTCTCACGCAAAGCATAGTGCATTTGCATGAGTGGAAAGATAAACAAGTTTTGGGGATGAAAAAAGTTCAAAATATAACATCAAATAGGCACATCCACGCATCATAATTCCAGCACTGTGAGCAAATCCATGCAAGTATTATTTGTTTTGAGGAATAGTCACTTGTATAAAACAATGGTTGACTCGCTGTATGATGCAAGCATTTTAACCATTTCATTGCGTACTTCCTTGTTAAACAAAACAGAGCAACCTAAATGTCAATGTTGAACCTTCGGTATCTGGTTTGTGGAAATTTAGGTGAAGCTCGTCTATTGAATAACATGAACTTTTTAGGATTGAGTTGACGATTTCAGAATAGACAAGGATCTTGAAGCAGCAGCGGCCGTAGCTAAACGACGAGTGTGCAAGAAAGAAAGGAATTCTGAATCATTACCTGAAGGACAAAAATTAGACATTGGAGAGATATCTTCTTATATTACCCGAACTCAATCAACTACGATGAGCTGGATTTCTTGGATGAGGTACCAATAGTCACCACTGAGTTTTGAGCATCAATCTTTCAAAATTTGAAATTGCAATGTGCCGAATACTTGGAGGAGGGAAAGAAGCCATCATCTGGCAAGTTCTAGTACCCATAATGTAGCCATTTGAGAATGGAGAGATAGCTGTGAAGATCACTTGATAATCTTTCCACATTCCTCATAGTTCTCATCCAAAGAGATGTGGAGACGAAGGAAATAGAATACTCCATGCTTGTTACATCATCCACAGTTGATAGTCTTTCCACACCCCTCATATTTCTCAGCCAAAAATCTGAAAAAAGACAAAGCAATTAGTCCTGAATAAAAATTACCTTTCATGCGTAGAGTGATCAGAACAAAATTATATGCATACCCAATTTACAGCAATGAAAAATGAACTGGGATACCCTCTTGATGATTTTCTATCTGTTTTTTACATTGAAAAATTCTTGTGATTATGTTAACTCACAAATATAGGAGACCACCAATCACTAGTGATGGGGACTCATTTGTATGCTTAATAACTCCTAGGAATGATTGCCTAGACCTGTTGGTATATCGGAAAGCTCAAAATATAGTAACTTTTACCCTTAAATCACCAGATACTAAAAATATCACTTGCAGGTCAAAAAGCTCTTTTTGAAGTGTGTTCCAAAAAATGGAAGCTAGAGTCATGATCGGGTGGATGAAAGGCACGGTGCCTGGAGTAAACCTGAGCTAGGTTTTGTGAAGATTAACTAAGATGGGTCTTACATAACATGCCTTTGTTGAGATTGAGGCCGGAAATGAAACAGAGGAGATGCATGCCTGCAGAGGAGGCTGAATCACTTGCTGTTCGAAAGTGCATTGCAGTGACTGAAGAGAAAGGCAGGCCCAACGCAGTAGATGAGATGGATGCTGCAGTGGCATACAAGAATATCATCAACTTCCGCAAGCAGTGCAATTGGAGACTAAAGGAAGCTCTTGATGGGATTCGAGCAACTAAATATCATTCTTTCAGCCCTGAATTTTAGTTGTATTTCACGATACAACAGTTTCTGGAAATTCTATTCGACACTTTGCCATGGGAAAAAATTAATTCGCATAAAGCATCGAATTGAAGAACATAAGCGAAATCGATGCATTCAAGACCGAGAAACTTACCCTAACCGCAAGAAAACTGACTGCACATCGAAGGATGAATTGCGGCATTTGGCAAATGAAAGCGAAAGCGGATCGATCTCACTTCATTGGATCCGAACCCAATCAATGCGTATGTTAGGGATTTCTTGGACTTCCAGAAAGTTACGCGAAACATCTACATGGGAAAGTATCGATTTGTATGGAGCATCGAGTTGAGGAAGCAGAACGGGAAATCGATGCCTTCAAAACCAGAAGCTTACCCGAACCCTAGAAAACCTGACCGGAGCAGGACGAATCAATTTATCGGATCCAAGAGCCATCAATGAAGATGGAACGGATCCCTTGGATGAGGGGCCAATAGTCGCCGGTGTGTTTTGAGCATCGATCTTTCAGATTCTCGCATCCTATTATCTGCAGATAATGGAGGGAGGGAGGGAGGGAAGCCATCCTCTGGCAAGTCCCTCAACTTCGGGCAATCTTGAATCCATAACTGTTGGAGAGAGGAGAGATGGTTCCGAAGACCGCGTGATAATCTTTCCATGTTCCTCATATTTCTTATATGAAGATGTGTTAGAGAGGAAGGATAGAGAAGACGCCACGCATCCTCCTCGTCCTCGTCCCCCGAAGGAAACCGCGCCTTCTCTCCCTCCCCTCCCATGATTCTTCCGTCAATATTTAGAAACGTGAGGGACGTGAGCCGGTGAAAGCCCCATTCTCTCACTGGCTCTGGCTCCGGATTCTCGCACCCATAAATAACGAGGGTCTCTAAATTGGGAGGCAAACCTCCTTTGGGCAAGCATTTGATATTTTGGCAACGTACAACACATATGTACTTGAGGGATGTAAGATGACGCCATCGATTTGGCAGTGACTTTAGCTTCGAACAATCGACAAGTTTAAGAGAAGACAAGGTTATGGGTAGGGGAGGGAAATTCTCCATCTCCAATGCTGGACACTCCCTTATTTCCAAAATAGTGAGATTACCAAAGCTGGCAATAGATTTGATCTTTGAACATCTCTCAAGCATGAAAACTGATAGGGTGAGGGGAAGGGCGGGAAAGTCCTCTATCTCTAGTGCTGGACAGTTACTTATATGCAAGCAAGTGAGATGGGAGAACGTGTGAAGGCATTGTGGTAGGCTTCTTAGATTCTCACAATTGCCAATACTCATACATTCGAGCGATTCTACGATGATCTCTTCCAACGACTCCACTCCCTTGCACCGTTCAATATAAAAATTCTTCAAAGTAGCAAGTCTACCTTTGGCTAAGGGAAAAGATGTCAGAGAATCACATTTACTTGTACATGAAGATTGAAGTTGAGGCATCAGGTTGTTGTTGTTGGGGTCATATGAACAAATGGTTGGTCTTATGAGTTTTGGACACTCTTTAATAAATAAATAATTGAGTGTGTACATCTTGCTTGGAAGCTTTTCTAAATTGGTGCAATCTCTCAATGTCATCTTTTCAAGGTTGCACGGCAGCTCTATTTCTCTTTCTCTTGGCACGAATGATGTGAGCTGAGGACAGCTTACGATGGTTAATTCCTGGAGACAAGTGAGATTTAGTATTTCATTTCCACATTGCCACAAGTATTTTAATTGGTCACACCCTATTATACAAAGCTCCTTTAGCTTGATCAGGTAGCTCATAAACCCATGATCAAAGTAGACAAGCTCTGAAATATTCTCAATTCTTAGAATGGTCAAAGAAGTTAGGTTGACCAAACACTTCAATATCTCCTTGTCACAAACCTCAAGGTATAACTCACGGAGAGATGGAAGAGAAACATCATTGGTTGAGTTATTCAAAAGTGGACATGAATGAATTTCAAGCTTTATGAGATGATCAAGTCGATCAGGTAATGTCCCGACCAACAGAGGACAGCCCCGGACAACAAGATGCAAAAGACAGGAGAATGAAACTTCTTCTTTTGGGCCCTTGACATAAGGAGACCAAACCCTCCATGTCGACATCTCTTCGAACTTCAAAGTTGTTAATGATGAAAAAGGCATCTTGCCTCCATAGAATTCAGAGCCTAGCCTTCCTATTGCATATAGATCTTTAAGAGATAATTCCTTAAGTGAAGGAAGTTGTCCAATCATAGGTAGCAACACAACATTAGGACAGTCCCACAAGCATAAAGACACTATTTTAGAATACGTACAATCTAACCATGATGGAAATCTTGCACCACCATAGTTCAAAATAGTGAGATTTTTAAGATTAGTGTGAGGTTGTAGAAAGTCAAGCACTTGTGCTTCAAGCTCATGATTATGGCGATTTCCCACATGTTTATCCCACTGCAAGGATAAGTTGGCAAGGTCTAGCTTTTGAAGCAAATTAGCATCGGCTGCATCTATAACTTTTTCCACCTTTTGCAATTCTGATATGAATAATTGTCCTTCAAGATGTGGCAAGTTCTTTAACTCTGTCAACTGCGACCCTTTCTCTTGTCCTACCACAAATTTGGACAAGATAATAAGATTCTTTAAATTACCGATACCCAATGGCATCTCTTTTAGACTCTTTGTATCTCTAATATCAAGAAATTGTAAGCTGTCTAACTTTGTGATACCTTGAGGCAACTTTGAAAGTAGTGGACAACCTCTTAAAATCAGAGCTTGTAATTTGCACAAGGTGTCAATTGACTCAGGTAGCTTATTGATATAAGTGTAAGAGAAATTGAGATATCGAAGATGTTTTAAATCACCAACACAATTCGGTACGTCTCCGATGCCACGATAACATAACGACAATACTCGCAAGTACTTCAAGTTTTTAAGCAAGTCATGCAGCTTCTTCTTGGAAATAGGTCCATCACACGCCAAAATTAAACTTCTTAGTGTCTTCATTCCTTGATATGGTTTTAGGCATACTGATGCAACATGCCCCAATAAGATGAATGATGCATAACGAGTTTTTTCAAGAGATGACACATCATGTTCATTACTTGCCACCTGAGAGCCCCCCGAGCTAAAGCAAGTCCTTCTTGTAATTGACTTTGCTAGATCATTCAAAAGATCATGCATTGAAAACTTAGATGCGTCGATACTTGATTGTTGAAGAAATGACCTGGATACTAACTCATCAAAGTGCTTCCGTCCCAATTTCAAGATATTCTCATTTGTTTTTTGTCCATCTAACAATCCCTCTGCTATCCATAAGAGTACCAACTCATCCCTCTCAATTTCGTAATCCTTAGGAAATATCGCACAATAAGCAAAACATCTCTTCAAACGGGAAGGAAGATGGACATAGCTTAATTTTAAAACTGGGAGAACCTCATCATTCTCCGCTATTGGAAGATCCCATATTTTGTTGTTTAAGGTATCTTCCCATTCATGGGGATTACTTTTAGTACGTAGGACACCGCCCAACACCTTCGCTGCCAAAGGTAAACCTTTACATCTTTTGGCTATTTTCATGCCTATTATTTTAAAAGCCGGGTGGCTCTCAAAATTTGTTGCTCCAAGAGCATGAAAGGCTAATAAGCTGACACAATTATCAAAGGACAATTCCCTCAAATGATATGGCGAAGCTCCTGTTATGGAAGCAACTTTAAGGTTGCGAGTCGTGATGATAATCTTGCTTCCCCTAGCCCCCACTTCAAATGGCTTTAAGAGATCAGTCCATTTTTTGTAATTCTCATTCCAAATATCGTCTAAAACCACAAGAAACTTCTTCCCAAATATACTATCCTTCAACTTAACTTGAAGCACATTAAGATCACCCTCACTGGACAATCCGGTGATCGACTGCAAAATAGTCTTTGTTATGTCAAGGACATCAAAAACATCTGAGACACAAACCCATGCTCTCTTCTCGAAATAGCTATTCACTTCGGCATTATTATATAGCTGTTGAGCCAAGGTCGTCTTTCCAACACCGCCCATCCCAATTATCGAGACTATGCTTAGTGTGGCATCATTATTTTTTACCTCACGGATCAATAGTTTGAGTATCTCCCTTTCTTCCTCCTCCCTGCCAAAAAACCAATGCTCTGGCAGAGAACTAGTAGAATCCCTTTTGTTGATGTAGTTGGATATGTTCACAACATTTGCTTCCAAGCCTAGACGAGCCATCTCGTCAACAATCGCTTCCAACCTACCATTGATCTCTTGGACCATGGTTTTAGACACAAGCGATGATGGGTTCGGATTCCATCTGGAGGGTTTATTTTGGCCAAAGCAAGAGAACTTCCATTTCATTCGACCTTTGCTTGTGCTGGATTCTACCTCCATCTTAACTTGAGCAGTTTTGATAGAGAACTCATCGAGCAAGTCTTCCATGTCATAGGCCAAGTCCCCAGCATTATCCAACCATAGCTTCACTAGATGACTACCTTCAAGTTGCTTGTCCTCTGCATCAACCAGCACTGCATTAATCAATTTCAGCTTTTCCTCCCACTCCTTGAGCAGGGCAATGCTGATTCCTTCTCGTTGTGTAGAGCCCAAAAGGAGAGGAGTCAACTTCTCAAACAAGACTTGAAAGAGGGAAGCCAAGAAGGAACCCAAAACGATCTCTCCAATGGCCATGGGTGAATCGGTCACTGTAAAGAACAACAAAGGTGTTATGATGAAGCAAAGTTAAAATAAGCTAGTGGAGAGCGAAAACTATGAGTTATAGGAAGACCAAGACGCACTGACCAAAGATAATAGAAAAACAGACCAAGACTTTTAAGAGATGCATACGAAAGGTTAGACAAATCAAAATAAATAGTTTTTTGCCCAAGAGTGCTTGTTTGGTCAATTGTTCTCCCTTTTCTTTAGATCGAGACTTTTCTTGTGGTTATCCAAACAGAGGATAAAATGTGATTTTTCTACACATGACCAACTTAGAGCACACACGTATTTTCATCAAAAACTTCATTGCTTACAACTGATGTGCTGGCTTTTCTCGCATTCATATATTGTTAGAATCTTTATGATCCATTGTCCTTTTTTTTTTTCTGCTTTATTGGTGAATATGCGATCAATGTAGGCTTTTACGTGACAGTTACGGTGCTGAAAATTTGCATATGTTTAAGATAGGATAAGATTATCGATTCCTCCTTCAACATAAATGACCATGTAAAGAGATCAAAGGCAGCTAATTTTGTCTGTTCAATAAGAAAAATAAAGCACATGCCTAAACAAGAAAAAAGGGTCAAGCACACCACTAATCCATTAACCAAGTTGGTTTAGTTCGCTTTGCAAATAGTGAAGGAGTAAAAAATCACCAGCTATCATTATATAATCTACTGAAAATTATACTTCATGCATCAGACTGATGAACGGGAAATTTGTGTTCAGAGGACCATGATTCTCTTATTAAGCAATTCCAATTATCAACTATTACCTCAGCACTCTTCAGAGGATCATTGTTGCCCATCTTGCTACGAGGTTTTAACACTGTAACTGCCACTAAAAGCATACATTGATCGCATATCCAGAATATGCGATCAATGAGCAGAATCGTTCGGAGAGCATGTGCTCTCCATCCAGCCTTTCGTCTGTTTATCTACATCTTTTTGTGCAGCAAGAAGGCATATTCTCTAGAAGCGTTCTTTAAACATTTTGTATTCTGAATCGTTCATAAAGGCGTGAAGTTCACTCAGACAACGTGCTCTCCATCACAAGCAATGGTGATCTGATGATTCCGACAAGTATGAAAAGATCGAACAAACAAGAAGGTTGCTTTCAACAATGTATTTCCTATTTACCTTGGATGAAAGCAATCCCTCTTTTATTTTTGTCTTCTATTGGTCTACAATTAAGAAAAAAATGACGAGTTATATAATTTGATAACATCATAATGTAAAATTCACAAGGAGATTAGAGCCATAATAATCTTTTTAACAATATGACTCTTTTTTTTTGGTCTGAGCATTTCACTTCTTTCAGGTGGTGACTTTGTATTTTTTTTTCCCTCTCCCTTCTCCTTATCATATCTTTTACTTTCTGGTAGAGGGAATGGGAATGCACGATCATTACCGTTTACTTTTCATTCACACTTTTTTTTTTTAATGAATTATTTCTAAAACATGTACTAAACCCTTAATTCGCCGATTACATGCATTATTGGGCCCCAATCTCTTGGGCTCAAAGGGAAAAAAATATATATATATATATATATAGAGAGAGAGAGAGAGAGAGAGAGAGAGAGAGAGAGAGAGAGAGATTAAATCCATGGAGTGATGTGTTCTTGGCTTCACAGCCCCACCAATTGATTATATATCATAATTTTTTTAATGCGATCAAAAATTAAAATTAAAAATGACCGACTAAAGATTATTTAGTATACATTAGAACTTAAAAGGGGGAGTCGACAAATATAAGAAAGTTACACACTTTTAAGAGTGTACAATATAAAATGACAAGTTGAGGCTTTTAGGATTGAATAATATGTGAAGTCTGTTTAATACCAGATTAATGTGCATTATAAAAGATGAATAACCTCAAAAAAATTTCCGATGTACAAATATCTTTTTTTTTTTTCAAACAAAACACAAGTCTATGCGTGTTCTTTTTCTAAAAAAATTGATTTTTGTAATTCAAAATTTAGTTCTTTGTTGCGAATAGCTACACATTTTTCTGTCTTGAATGAAAATATATGGATTAGTTTTTCTGCGCTGAACTATCATCAGTTTTCGCACAACGAAAACAGGCCATCCACACGCGACACCCTTGGGGCTTCGGAAGGAACTACTTCACACGAAGTTTGGATTGCGACCCTATTGACTTGACTTGATTGATTACATTGGTACACCTTAAAAGAATACTAAATTTCAAACACCTGATCAAATCATCTGCCCTACTTTGGTTGATGGTAAATCCACTATATCTATATGACAAGGACTTTTTATTAAAAAAAGTGGATATGTGAAAAGACACGACAAAAGTTATTTGTTTTGTTTGGCAAGGCAAAATTATGGCAAACGTCCCGTGAATTTTTGCTTAAGAGGATTGAAGCTATCTTCTTATACAATATCCATTGTTGCAAAACCCAATTTCATAGATTGAAATTCCCATGCGTTGACGGTGTAAAATAATCACTCAGCGACCAGGATAAAATTACCGATTCCATTATGAATACTTCGATCTTGGGAGTACTGATCGTGTAAATCATTTCACGTCAGTTGTGTTTAGTAAAAGGAACAATGGAAGAGAGATTAAAACTTAATCATGATGTCCCAATATTACTATCTAACAAAAAATAAAATAACAATTTTTTGTTAATAAACTTTTTATTAAACTTGACATCAACTTTAGTCAGATTATAGATAGGCATGAAATCGATTTAAGAACCAAAAGATTGTTGCTGTTGCATCAGTTTGAGGGAAAAAGAGAGCAAGTAGATAGATGTCTCTTACCTATTCCGTGCAGACTTCCTGGAGCAGACCAGGTGAATGGGGTTCAGATCAACGACAGCAATCCCGTGAGCAGGAGCGCTAGGTTTGGATGAGGAGGAAGAGAACACCGTTTGTTGTTCTCATGCTCAAATCAACAATAATGTTCGCCTAATTTTTTTTCATGTTTAATCATATTTTAATTATTCATTCATTTATCTATATGGTACTTGTCTATTAGAATAATGTCTAGATTTTCATGTGTCTTATCAAATATAAGCATAATAAAAGCAAAAGAAAGTTAAAAAGAAAAAAAACATAAAACTGAAAAAGAAAAAAATAAAAAAAAAGGAATGGGCAAGGGAGAGCACTGCCATTTCCACAGCCACCGCCATGCCATTGGCGTCAGCACCACTTAGCAACTCATTCCAATGCTGTTGCCACTATCGCAGCCAGCGAAACTAGCCAGATCAATCATCACATCCAATTACCTTTAATTACCTAATGACTGGTGTAACTTGATCTAGAGGGGAATTCACAATATAAAGAATGAATTTTAGGATTCACGATTTCTCACTTGTATCATCAAAAGTTGGTATCCATGTGAAGTTCACATCATCCAACGGTGGATGTACTATTCTTAAAGGCTTGATTACCTAATTGAAACTAGTAAGTTCTTAGCATTTTTTTTAAATATTTTTTAAAGGTTGAACAACCAACTACACCACCAATAAAACGAGGGCTGTTATTTTACAATCTCAAAGCATGAAGGGCAAGCTGAGAAGATGTCAAACATATTGCAGTGAAGATTTAGCTCAATACTCAACTTCTTTACCTCCAAAGCAACTTTCATCCATGCACTATTGTCCTATATGAGAAAAAATTGACAGCGACACCACCAAGCCGAAAGAGCCAATACCACTTCAACTGGACGAAGACCCCACCAGTCACAAATGCACAAGTTTATCATTCTCTGCACAAATACATACGGACAGCAAGCTACTAGGACAACTTAAGCACGCTTCAAGAATGACAATGTGACAATCCAATATGAAATCATAATGAATCCAAAGCGTCACTTTCTTACATGGATATACATGCCGAGGAGGTCCAAGTACGCACAAGTAACGCCCGACAACTAATGGCTTTACTTGACTCGAATCAGGGCAACATGGAATATCATCATTTTTTATATGTTTCAAGCCTTGAATTGCCCCAATTTGATGGAAAACAAATGTAACATCAATGCGGCATCTCTCTATATGTTCACACAACTAGAACACTACCGAAATGACATTGAAATCCTCACATTCCCCATGCGAACAAAGCCGCCAGCAGACACCTTTATTATACTCAAGGCTTGAAACGATGACAATTTGATGAGCAATCCATATCCATACATGCCCATCTCACCATGCATATTTATGCACCTCAAGGACTATATAACATCAGACTCAGAACTTCTCACGTCCAGAACCTTAGAGGACTAATATTATGTACATCTTCAACGTCAGTTAACACAGCAAACATAATCGCATTCTAATAAACTTTATACGGGAAATGCAGTAAGACACGAGCAGTACAACTTCAATGGGACATCAAAACGTTGGTAAACAGATTCCAATAGGAATTAACTATCTATGACTAAGTAAGGCATTCGGTCGAACTGGTAGAACGCCTCCCCGTTAAAGAACTAATATACGCCATCTTCAAGCGGCGATTCACTTCAGTCATTACTATCAGCAACACCAAGGTCCAGAACATCAACGGAAACTGAGAAGGGGGAAAGTCGATGAAGAAGCCTCTCCTCTGGAAATTCAAGAAAAAACAGAGAGCTCAGCTCGATTCATTGAACGGAAAGCCGAAAACCATAGAGAGAGAGAGAGAGAGAGAGAGAGAGAGAGAGAGAGAGAGAGAGAGGACTTGGCTTTAGCGATCGAACGGCGAGGAGCCGAGCAGGAGGGGTTGTTGTAGTCGGAGCAAAGGCTGAGAGACGTCAGAAACTGAGCTGGAGCTCTGCCGAACTCAGGTTCTCTCCCTTGCTAAGATTACTCCTTCCATCATCTTCTCACGGCTTCTGCGAGGAGAAATGCTGAGGGCGAGGCCGAGCTTCCATCTTTTTCTGGGCTTGAAATGAGTTATCCACTCTCCGAAGAAGTTCACCGAAGCAGAGGAATTCTCATAATTTTCATTCATCGAGTTTGTATCTCCTTACATTGGATAGTTTTCCCATGTTTATAGCAGGATTTTAGACTTAGGAAAAAAAAAAAGACTTTAATGAACTAGGAACTTAGACCTTTAAAAACTACATACCAATAAAGACACCTAAGAACTTAGGAAATGCATTTTTTAGCCTTCCAAAATTCGTGCTCCTCCCTTAACCAGAAAATCACCATCTTGAAACTTCATCAATTGGTCATGCAAGATGTCTAAAATGGCCTCCCATCAATAGTCATCGACATTTCACAAAGTATCGATAAGTAGTTGATATTATTCATTCAAAATGATCCATCGAAGCACATGATGCCCAATTTTTTTCTTAGCTTCAAGCATCGATGGTTCTAAGTTGGTTAATGATACTACGTTGGATGCTCCCGCATCATCCTCCCTAGGTTGTTTGATATTTGTCCTCAAATCTAGAAAGTTTTCGTCTTCCAAGTAAGGAGAAAGGTCCCCCACGTTGAATGTTCCTGAAACTCCAAATTCTCCAAGGAATGTTAATCTTGTAAGCATTGTCACCAATTCGCTCAATAATTTTAAAGAGACTATTAGGTTGGGGCATGATGAGCTTGTTCTTTTGTCAAGATGGAAATCTCTCCTTCCTCAAGTGAAGCCATACAAGTTCGCCCGGTTGAAATTGAGTTTACTTGCGATGCTAATTAGCTTTCTTCTTGTAAGATTCGTTGGGCTTTTCAATCTTGGATCGAATCTGCTCATGGAGCTTCTTCATTGATTCAGCTCTTTGTTTGCCATCAAAGCTTGATTAGGAGTTAGAAGGAATTGGAATCAAATCAATGGGTGTCAGAGAATTAATTCTATACACAACTTTAAATGGTGATCGACCAATAGTATAACTTGGTCATCGATTGTAAGCAAATTCAGCATGCGCAAGCTTCAAATCCAAATCTTTCAAAGATTTACTCACCATACCATGAAGAAGAGTGGTTACAGTACGATTTGTTACCTCCTTTTGGCCATCGGTTTGTAGATGACAAGGTATGCTGAATAAGAGTCTTGTACCAAGCATTCTCCAAAAAGTCTTCCAAAAGTGGCTTAAGAACTTGGAATCGTGATCTGACACAAATGGAGTTTGGTACTCCATGAATGCAAATAATCTCCTTGAAATATAATTATGCAATATAAGATGCATCGTTGGTCTTGTGACATGACACGGAATGAGTCATTTTAGAGAACCGATCGATGACCACCATGATGGCACCTTTTCCTATTTGAGTTCTTGGTAGAGCCACAATGAACCATGCTAACATCTTCCCAGGGCTGCAATGGGACTAGAAGTGGAGTATACAAACCTTGATGGAAATGGCTTTTTGATCTTTGACAAGTCACGCACCTTGAGATGATAGCATGCACGTCTCAACTCAGCTTTGGCTAATAGAAATGCTCTTGAAGAACATTAAGAGTTTTCTTAATACCAAAATGACCACCCAATCCTCCACCATGCACCTCTCAAATCAACATTTCATGAAAAGAACTCTTCGGCACACATAATCCATTTCCTTTAAAAAGAAACCCATATTGCAAAGAATATGTACCTTGAACTCCTCGCTTGCAATTGTTGATGATGGATGATAACTTTGCATCTTCAGAGTAAACTTCTTTCATTGATTGAAATCCAAGAATCCTAGAGTCCAAAACAGCAAGCATAGAATATCTTCTTGATAAAACATCTGCTACAACATTAGTGTGTCATGGTTTATATTTTGAGACAAAAGAAAAGGATTGAAGAAATTCTACCCTATTTTGCATGTCTCGAATTAAGTTTGCATTGGCCACTAATAAACTTAAGCGCCTCATCGTTAGAATGAATGACAAATTGCTTTGGCCTCAAATAATGACTCCAATAATCAAGAGCTTAGACAATGGCTTAGAGCTCTTTGTCATAAGTTGAATAATTCCTCTTAGAATCGGTTAACTTCTCGATGAAATATGCCAATGGTTTTTGTGCTTGGACAAGAATAGTGCCAATACCAACTCTGCTTGCATCACACTCAACTTCAAATACTTTATCAAAATTAGGAAGTGCCTCAAAGGCGTTCTGAGTAACCTTTGTCCATTCAAAAGCACCCTTTCTCATGCATTTAGTTATAGGAGCTACGACGATACTAAAGTTTTTGACAAAACTTCAATAGAAAGAAACAAGTCCATGAAAACTTCTTATATCAAAAATGGACTTCGAAACTGGCCAAGTCTTCATATCTTCCACCTTGGCTTGATCAACAGAGATTCCATCTTTGGAAACCACATAACTAAGAAACACAATACTTAGAGAGAAACACTCACATTTCTCCATTTTAGCATATAGTTTTGGTTCTATCTAGACAGTAAAGCCTGTTTTAAATGAGAGATACGATCGTCCTCATTCCTACTATAAATAATAATATCGCCGAAATAAACAACGAAAAATCAACTAATAAAGGAACGAAGAACCTCATTCATAAGTCTCATGAAGGTACGTTGAGCATTAGATAATCCAAATGGCATAATCAACCATTTATAAAGGCCTCCCTTGGTCTTGAAAGCCTTCTTCCATTCATCACCTTCTCACATTCTGATTTGATGATAATCACTCTGCAAATCTATCTTTGAAAACACGGAAAACCATATAATTCATCAAGCATATCATCAAGTCTAGGTATAAGGTACCTATACTTAATGATGATGTTGTTGATGGCCCGGCTATCAACACACATTAGGTACAAGTAGAGTTGGAACAGAACATGGACTCATGCTTTCTCCAACGTATCCTTTATCGATAAGTTCATCGACTTGTCTTTGCAACTCCTTTGTTTCCTCTGGATTGCATCGATAAACTGGCTTGTTTGGTAGAGGAGTACGGGGATCAAATCAATTTGATGCTCAATACCTCTTATGGGAGGTAATCCATGTGGCAAATCCTCCAGGAACACATCTGCAAATTGTTTTAACATGCAATGCATTTTTGGATGTATGGGTCGCTCTATCTCACTCTTTTTCTCAATCACAAGCAAAGCAAATACATTCTTTTGTTTGCTCATGGCTCTCTCAACTCGAGAACAGATTTTCCTGACAAATGTTTCCCTCCCCGGTTTAATTATTATGTATCAAAGAATGACTCGAGGGTAAAAGAGTAATGCATTTTTTGTTCCTTATGAAAAGAGTATGTGTTTTTCCAACCATCATGCATAGCATTTATGTCAAATTGTCATGGTCTACAGTGGCATGCCTCCATAGGAATCACATCACGTACAACATGATCTCGATAGTTCTTCCTAATCAAAAATGATTTGAGAACTCGTTTGGTTACCTTGAGTTCATTCCCTTGATTGAGCCATTAGAGCTTGTATGGTTGAGGATGTTTCGTTGTTGGAAGCTTCAGCTTGTCAACAAAAGTTGTTGAAGCAACATTGGTGCAACTCCCACCATCGATGATCACTAAACAAACCTTTCCATTAATAGTGCAACGATTGTGAAAAATGGTCTCCCTTTGCTCATTATCAGGAGAAACTTCAACATGCAATGCTCTTTGGATGATTCATCTCGTCATCATCGGCTTTCTCCACAATTTCTTCTTCCCCTTTAGATTCAGAAACATGTTGGTCTTGCTTGTCCTCAGCCTCTTGAAGCACCAAATTGATCTCCTCAATCTCTTGAAGAGTCATAACTCTCCAATTTGGACAATTTGCTTGAAAATGCCCAAAACCGTGGCACTTAAAGCACTTCCGTGCCTCTCCTTCAAACTTCTTTTGGACTTCTTTGAAAGGCTTTGCATTTTTTTCCTTGCCTTTGTCTTTTGTCGACATACTCTCGTCCTTGCTTTGAGGAAGCACCCTTAAAATATGATGTTGCCTTTGTTGAGGTTTTGGAGGAAAACCTCTTGCTCTTCAATTGTCTTTCGACTTTTATGGCTAACTCGCATACTCTGCAAAGGACCAATAAAGTTGAAGTTCAACCATATTTCTCAATTCATGCTACCAAGGAAATGAGCGATGGTTTGCTTAAGAACTTCACACCTCATTTTGAGTTGTCCAAACTCATGAATGTATTCTTCAACACTCATCCCTTGTTATCTTAGGGAATTCAGTTTGAGGAACAGATCTTGCTTATAGGTGTCGGGGAAGAACCTCTTCTTCATCAACTTCTTGAGTTTTTCCCAAAACTTGATTCGGCCTTTTCCTTCTCTTGCTCGTTGATGCTTTAGATTCTCCCACCATAGAGAAGCATATTTTGTTAGCTTTAGGACAACAACCTTACATTTCTTTTAATCTGAATAGGACTTGAAGTCAAAAATTCATTCGATTATGTGTAGCCAATCCACCAAGTCATCGAGATTGAGATTATTGTCAAACTCAAGGACCTCCACTTTAATGTCTCTTTCATCCTCCTTATGCCTCCCTCTTCGTCTTCAAATTTGATATTCATAATCACTAGAGTTGTCTCCAGTGGAATTGGAATTTCCACTAGAACTTTGACGAGATTCAAAATCGTCATGTTGATGCCATTCATTGGGATGCCTTACTGGCTGTCCATGTCTTGCCAGATTCTCTAAAATATTGAGGACTTGCTCCATTTGATGCTAAAGATTTTAGATTGCGCAATCTTGCCTTTCGTTGTGCGCTTGCTTTAAAGTCAAGCCTCTTGGAACTTGATCAGCCATAAATAATTTGTAATAGAAGAAACGGGGAAGAAACGAAGGGGAATAAGAAAATATAGAATGATCTTTTCCAAGGTATAAAGGCCACACCACCAAACGAAGATGAGGATCGAGATCTATGAAGTTCACTACCAGGGCCTAAAGCTTCCACCAGCCAAGGATAGGACTTCGGGATAGGAGAAGCTCACCACTAAGGCCTAAAGATTCCACTAGGCAAGGATAAAGAGCTTCTTGGCTCACAACCAAGGAGTGATCTACGCTCCAAGGATAAAGAGACCAAAATAAGTTATCCACTCTTCGAAGAAGTTCACTCAAGCAGAGGAATTCTCACAATTTTTATTCATCAAATTCGTATGTCCATACATTAGATAGTTTTCCCTGTTTATAGGAGGATTTAAGCCTTAGGAAATATAAAAAAACAGACTTTAATGACTTAGAACTTAAAACCTTTGACTCTTTAAAACTACATAACAATAAAGACACCTAGGAACTTAGGAAATGCATTTATTAGCATGGGAACTTGCATCCTTGAACCTTTAGCCTTCCAAAATTCGTGCTCCTCCCTTGACCAGAAAATAACCCTCCTAAAACTTCATCTATTGGTCATGCAAGACGTCTAAAATGGCCTCCCATCATTAGTTATCGACATTCCACAAAGTATTGATAAGTAATTAACATTATTCATTCAAAATGATCTATTGAAGCACGTGATACCCAATTTCTTTCTTGGCTTGGATAAACATTGATGGTTCCGAGTTGGTCGATGAAGTTACATTAGATGCTCTCGCATCATGATTGATCTGGAACTGTTTTGCTGGACTTTTGGTAGCTTTGTGGGTTGCATGTCGATTTTTACCAAGAATCTCTTCTACTTCTTCATGAAACTGTAGATAACATCCTAAAGATTAACATACTCAAATTTGAAGTAAAAATGAGCAAGTGTAGCCTAGTGAATCGACTTACTCTGAAGACGGTAAATCTGGAAACACGGTACTGGACAATACCGAGACTTCTTGGACCCATATGGTGACTTATTCTTTTTGAAATTTGACTTAGATCCCTTAATTAAAGTTGTAGGGGACCTCTTGAAGTAAAACATATCCAAATTTCAGAGGAAACTAAGAAGAATAAGTGGGTGAAAACTTGATATTTCGAAAATAGCTATTTTGGACATTTCGGTGCTAGAACCAGAAGTTTCGGATGACTGTAGAAAATTATTTAGAACGAATCTGGCCTAGATTTATTCATGAAAAATCTACTTTAGTGTCTTAACTATAACGGTAAAATTTCATAATTTTCGGAGCTCGTTCCTGGGTATTTTAATCGGATTATTTCAAAGATGCGCAATCTGTTTCTATCCGAAATTGCATGTTGTACTTGTATTATATCTTCTGTGTGAAACTCTTTGGCATATGTTCTTCATGAAATGTTATTTTATTGTCTTATCTATCACATGTTTGATTTCCTTATGATTTTATGAGGCATATGGATATTTAATTGAAATGTTTTCTAAAATGGTACAAGCTGGAATTTGTAAAAGTTAAAAAGCATGAAATATAGACTATTTTAAATTGCATGGACTCAAGGAATTGTTGTTATGAGTGATTGTGTTAGTTCCTTTGCTGCATGTATGAATTCAAGGATGAATATGATCTTAATTGCCATCACATCACATGTCATGTTAAAATTGAACTATAATTAAAGATAAGAATTGGGATAAATGAGAAGGCCGGCTGGAGGTGTGAGCCGACGATGCCCCCTGGAGTGTTCGGGATGCCTGGCTAGAAGTGGTAATGGCTCGGTTGCCCGGGTGACCTTGAATGGCTGGATACCAAAGGGTCCTCGGAGTACCGAGAGGTATCAAGATGCCCCGAGAGTGGGGAGCTTCGGGAAGTTCTGCAAGTATTGTACCGAGGGATGCCTAGTAATGCCGGGGCCAGCAGGCGAGATGCCTGGCTAGAAGGTACGCCTGGTTGTCCGGGTGGCCTTAAATGGCTGAATGCCGAGGTTCTGGATGCCGCTTGGGGTACCAGATGCCCGTGAGAGTGGGGAATGATGTTCGACTGCATTCTGGATACATGTAGATGCAAACATTGGTCTTGGGAAAGAGAAATGTGGCGGTCCAAAATGAAATTGAAATTGAATTATGCATGATGATATATGCATGACATGATGATGATGTTATATGCATGGATGCATGGCAATGATGATGGTACATGTGATATGATGATGATGTTACATGCATGGATGGCATGGCAATGATGATGGTACATGTGATATGATGATGGTAAGTGTATGGTATGATGGTAATAACTATATGATGATGCATGTAGATGAGGTATGATGACATGTGCATGATACTAAGGTAAGCTGCATTTTCGGATGCATTAATGACATGTGATACTATGATTGCGATGATTTGTGGCATGATGCATTGAGTGGTTTATTGGTCATTTACCTGGCCGTGGAAAGATTTCACTCCCTTCGGTGCACAACAACATTTCAGATACATTAGGATGCCGCCCTCTATCATGCGGGCGTCTTTACGGCCTTCCTTCGGATGTAGAGGTCGAAAGTGTGTTGAGATGATCGTCCTACCATTCTTGTCCGACGTTTATTCGAAGTTCGCGCTTTAGTGATGTATGACGTGGCACGGGGCCCTATCATTTAGAGTTCATATCCGTCCATGTTCGTCGAGATGGGTGATCGTGGGATGTTGCCCATCACCGCCGATGCATAGGGATGGGTGTAAGGGTCTGCGTGAAGAAATAGGAGCTGCAACTAGTTGATGGGAGATCTTGGGCGCGATAGGGACATAATGGGTTGAGTGTTTCTTTTTAGGGTTATGGCCGAGTGTAGCTACATGTCTTAGCCTTTCTTTTGATGTACTGACCCAAGGAAACCCATCATGGAAAATATGTAAATAAAAGTGTCGTGGCTTTATCTTTTCTTATGATGTTTAGTGGTGTGCAATTGTATCATGGTTGTTAGAGGGAGTGATAGCGATATTATATTTTGTTTCCGCTAATGAGTCGCATTGGGACCGTTTAAAAAAAAAATGTCTATGATTTATGACGCTTCTTCTAAGAGATGTAACTAGTGTTCCATTAGGTGTAGCATTAGGTGCTGGTGGCAACCTAAGGTGGTTCGAAGGTGCCACACAATTGCACTAAATTTTTAAAAAAGCTACCCGGTAGGCTAGATCACGTTAAAATCGCGTCAAATTGAAATTAACCGCGAATTTGAACCCGATTTTAGAAATTGAAAGTTTTGTCATGTCACGATTTATTTTAGAACTGTTGACTTATCCTCTAAAGATTTTTCTGTAAACTGAGATTTTTGGCAAAAATTCAAAGTAGGGCTATTTTTTACTGGAAAAATTAGATGATCGTTTGTTATCGTGTTTTTGGGATGCAAGTTGGTTCTATTGGCGAGGAAATTTTTTAATTTGGTCAAGAACACATTAGTTCAATTTATAGGGATCGAATTAGACTCAATTTGAGAGAAATTGAACTCAATTTTGGGGAGTGTGTTCAAATTCGTAGGCCAAGGGTCCATGAACATTTTGGACCACTTGGGATTGGTTCTAGGGGGAAATTTGTGCACCAGTTGGCTAAGGAAGTCAGCCAATTTTGGTGGGGCCTTGCCAATGGAGATAGAGTTGAAATAGAAGACTTTGAGGCCAATGGGACCCCTAAACCTTTAGCTATCCCCTTTTTTAGCGGAGTTACTTTCTTCATTGTTGGCCTTTGAAGCTCCAAAAATTGCAGAGAAAACCGCCAGCATCCCTTGCCATCATAAGCCGCCACCAAGCCACAAGGACCAGCATCGCGTGGCGCCCCTGCGCAAGCCCGTCGCGCACCGTTCGTCGTCCCTGCTCGTCCCGTCTATTTTGTCTCCATGTCGCTCCTCCCGAGCCTCCTCGGGCCATGTCGGCTCCTTAGACCACATCCAAGTGCCGGGGAGTAGCCATCGTTGCTGTTGTTGTCCGTAGCAGCCTCGTCCTTGGCCTCGCCGTTTCGGCCCAAGCCAACCTCGTTCTAGCTCTCTCAGCCCAAGGACAAAGCTAAAGAGCCCTCAGCCCAGCCGTGAAGTGTTAGGCCCGTTTCAAACCTCTTAGGGCCTTACAGCTTCGCTAGCGGAGGTTTGTCACCCGTCTCCGCGACGCCATCGCCGTGGACTCACTAGATCACTAAACCGGTAAGTTTACTTACTAAACTATGCTTATGGAGTTAATGATGCCTAAGGGTTGATTAGTTCAGGCTAAGTATGGTTTATGTGATTAATTAGAATGGATTAGCAATTTAATTATTCGTTTATGCATGTTAGGTGGTTAAAATGGCTTCATTAGAGACTAGATAAGTTGTACTATTTATCTAAATTGGTTCGGAAATTTTTCGGGCCTATCTCGGTGTTTAATTAGGCATTTCCGACCTAAGTTTCTATTTTTGACATTTAATTGTTTTTTGGTATTTATTTAATTATTTATTATTTTTCGGAAATTATATCAGGATAGCCGGTGACCAGAATTTCGTGCTGATTGAAATGATATATTCTGTTTATTTAATTGAGTACTAATTTATGCAAATTGAGTGAAATTGGTGATTTTGGATATTTATTACAAAATTATGGAATTTCGATAGTTTAAATAGAAAATATCGGGCGTCAGTTTTTAACGCCGAAAATGTCTTTGTGGACTGTATAATATATTGAATTTTTGAAAAGAAAGATATTGCACGTCAGCTTGTGAGAGTAGTATATCTTATCAGCTTGTATCAACTTGTGAGAACAATGATTTGTATATCATCTTGTGCGAGCTACTATCTATCTTTATCACCTTGTTCGAGCTACTATCTATCTATATCAATATGTGCAAGCTACCGTCTATAATTTATCAATTTGTGCGAGCTATTACTGTCTATACTTCAACTTGTGTGAGCAATTGTTGAATCGATTGATTAATAGATGGTAATGATTGATAGATGGTACTAAATTGATAGATAGTGTTGATTGATAGATAGTACGGAGTATATCAATTTTGTCAAGTTGAGTTGATTGATTGAGTTGATCGATGGATCGATGATTTGAATTTAATTGATTGGTTGAGTATATGAATCATCTTGACTTGCGAGGGGAATGAATAGAGGCAAGGTAAGTCCTCTGTCTTGTGTGTGCATAGATTGCCTTTAGGTGTATTTCCTTCCTAGTTGGAGTTTAAGGGATGAACTTGCTGAGATATTATTTCACCTTGTCATGGGCTTAACCTTTTCAAGTCCCTAGATGGCTGCTCCTCCATAGCGTTTTGGTCAGCCCAAGAGGATCACTGAATAGGTCTCTGAGATTCCTCTTCCTGGGGGCCAAGGAGCTTGGGTCTATGAGCTTGTGAGGACCATTGTCTAGGTTGATGCGGGTTTGCCTTGGAGGGTACCCCATCGATTCAGAGAGTGGTATCGTCGCGGGCGTAATGGACCTAGAGAAGGTCCCCTACCAGATTCTGAGATCCCTGTCTCGGTGTTAGAGATCACTTTTAGTGAGGGTACATGTCACGCCTCGATTCTCGAGCGCGTGCACATCCCTCTTTGGTTGATAAAATTTGTGACTTCCATGGACAAGTTCCCGACCCTTTCATTTAATTGCACATACGAAAGTGAATAACAAATCCCCTGACAGTAACCATCTTAGGATAGAAAAGCAGGATGATAGATTCACAAACAAAACATGCTTTTATAAACATGCTAGGTCGAGCACCAAAGTCTATAACCAAAGACTGGTTCTCAAAAGAAGCTGTCTTATCTAACCTACACTTCAGATCCCCTTAGTTCAGCTCCACATTCTCCGCTCTATAGCCATTGTGCTTTGCACTTACATGCCTCGATTAGGATAACAACCCTGGCTTGTTTTCTTCTTATTAAAAACATCAAGTGAAAATATCATATGTGGGTACACAGTCAGATCGAATTTGAAAAATTAATATCTTCCTTTTTAAAATCCCATTGTTTTATATAGTATATAAAATCATTTTCGGTGTTAAAACCCAACACCTAGGATTTTCTGAGCAAATATTGGAATTTCCCAAATTTTGGAATAAATAATCCAATTTCCAATCAGCATTCAATTTGCACAAATTACCATCCAATTGCAAGAATTAACCACACCATTATAATCAACACGCAATTCCGGTCATCGACTATCTCGGTCTAATTTTCCGAAAATAATAATTAATTAAATAATTACGGAAGATAATTATTAAATACAAATAATTCACACTTAGGCTCGTAATGCCTAATTAAATGTCGAGACGGGTTCGGAAAAATCCCGAACCTATCTAAATAAATACTACGGCCTATTTACTTGCTAATTGCACTAATCTAACCACTTAACATGCATAATTGAATAATTAAATCACTTATCTAATCTAACTAACCACATAATCTCTAATTAACTTAAACTAAACACCCCTTAAACATAATCTCTAATTAACTTAAACTAAACACCCCTTAAACGTCATTAGGCTACTAAGTAGAGTTTAGTGCATAAACTCACCAGTTTAATGCTAAAATCGGTTCTTTGTGATGGCGTAGGCGGGCAAAGAATCGAAACCCAAACTTTCGGTAGCGTGAACGGACACTTGGATTGAGCCAAAAACAGCCACAAAGCCCATAGCAACCTTGTTGGGCTCGAAGGTTAAATTTGGAAAGCGGGTTGTTGGGCTGAAATTCATAGGCTGGATCGAGCTTGACAAGGCTGAAGACGAGTTGGATTTGCGGGCTCGGCTTGTGGCTGAGCTGAAGATGCGGCTTCAAGTGGGCTGGGCCGTTGATAGCTTGAGGAGCGACGACGAAGCTAGTGGTGGCAAGGCTGAGATGCGTGTAGCCTTGTTGACTGACGTTGGGTGAGAGGGTGATTAAAGATGAAGGCTGCTGACACGGCGTGGGGAGGTTGGATTTGCTGGCGCGTGGAGAAGCTGCAAGGGTTGTCGTTACTGGCGTTGGGGGTGGTCAAACAGTGGAGAGAATTGTTGACGGTTGACTGGTGGGGGACGTGTGGCCTTGAGGGGTGGAGCAGCAGTCTTCGAATCAGCTAGAGCAATGGACGAAGGAAAGGAGCTATTGCAGACGCGTGGGTTGAAGTTGGGGAATCAATGGATGGGGGGTAGGTGTGCTAATGGTTGACCGAGCAGGATGAAGACTTTGCTGAAGGATTGAACGAATGGCAGCTAGGTTGAAGATCAGCGGAAGGCGCTGGTAGAAATGGACAAAGGAAGGAATTGCAAGAGTCTTCGAAGCAAAGAAAATAAAAGGAAGAAAAAGGTCGAATGAAAGTGAAGTAGAATAGAAAGAATCGGGGGAGAGAATGCTTGATCGAAAGAAGAAAAAAAGGAAGCGTGCAAGAGAAGCTGGTGGATGGGGGGAAAAGTCAAGATAAATATCCATTAATCATCATATCATAGCCTCAAAAGTCCACATAATTATCCTCTTGTGTCCCCCAATTAAATCTTGCAAATTAATCCACAAAAATTCCAATTTGAAGCCAAATGTTCACCCCCTAAGCCTAGCTCCGAATTTCACTAATTTGGATTCTAATTTTATCTCCAATCTCTTCAAATTGAGGTCCAAATTTAATGAAGAAGAAGTCCACAAAATTTCTGCAAGTCCCCTTTGCCAAATGACTTGGTAAGGAGGTCAAAAATTCCTTCAATTTGGCTCATCCAAATTTCCAGGTTTTCCGAATTGTCCAAATCGGTTTTCCGCAAAATTCCGAACTCAACGGAATTTCTCTGAAAGACAAGATGACGTTCTATAAATGAACTGTGACATGCTCAAACGTCTGATTTATGAAACCGAATTTAATTTCGTGGTTAAAATTGACCAGAAGCTATTTTAGTCCAATCTGACCTACCGGGTAGCTTTTAGGGATTTTATCGTGGATATCCCTTAACGGCTTCATCCAATAAATTGATTAACTCATGAGTGATAAGCTCAGAAAAAAAAGGACCATGGGCGCGCTGACAAAAAGCCCATTTTGTTTTATCGGGACAGGTCGATAATTCAGGATGTCACAGTATAGCTAATCCTCCTGGTGGTGAAATGGTGGACCTAAGTTCTAGGAGAGCTCAAGGTTTTCAGCTGGGGACTTGAACGCCTAAAAGACTTGTAGACTTTATGCTTTTGTAGACTTCTGCCTATAGACTAGTATGTAAATAAACTCATTGGTTGTGTATAAAGGTGTGTTGTGGTAGTGAAATTGTGGTCCTGCTTTTCTATCCCATCTTTGTGATGTCTAGAGATTTATTTATACACTTCTGCATGCGTATTAAAATGATTGAGTTGGCGACATGTCTTGGGACGTCATGGCCATTTAACTGACCACCGAGGGATAGGCGCACGCTTGAGGATCAAGGCGTGACATCCCTGCCTAGAGTGGTATTAGAGTTGGTCGATAGTTGGAGTGATAAGGTGTGATAAGTTATGGGATAGTTAGTAGAAATGACCTTTATTTGATGCTGGTGCATGTTAGTGATAGCTGTTTGGTAAATTGTTTGTGGGGATCGCTCAGCCTCTAATTTTGTGTGGAATTGGAAGGCAGGTTTCTGTAAAGAATTTGCGCTATGAGTGATCAGGAGCAGAAGACTCCTAGAAAGAGAACCATATGACCTATTACTCGAGGTAGGGTGCCGACGAAGATCAGTACTCGAGGAGGTCATGGTCGAGCGCCAACTCAAGCTAGCATTAGTGGAGTAGCACTGCCTCTTGTTGGTACTAGGGTAACAACCCTTAGTGATCCTAGGATCAAAGGGATCATGCAAGGGCTTGAAGCAATGGGAGCAACGATGGGGGTAATAGGCCCAAAATCAAGTCGCTGCCACTATCGTCGCCGCTCAAGCTGTTGCTACTACTACCATTGCCGCACATATCGAAGTTCTAGTTGGGAATGTTGTTGTGGAGACGAAGAGGACCTATTCACAAGTTGGTAGAACAGTTCTTGAAGTTGAACCTGCTGAGGTTCACTGGTGTAGGAGATCTTAAGACTGCATCGCTCTAGATCCAAGACTTAGAGAAAGCCTTTGCACTACTGATGTGCAATGAGGAGGAAAATGTTGTCCTGGTAGTATATCAGCTGCAGGGTAACACGAATACTTGGTGGCGAGCCACCAGAGGCAAGGTTTTTCCAGTTTGAGTAGTCTCGGTGTGGAATGCTTTCCTCAGAGCATTCAACAGTAAGTGCTTTTTGGGTAGCGCTCGAGAGCAGAAGATGGAGGAATTCCAGTGCCTCCATCAAGGGATGATAACCGTGGACTAGTATGAGGTCAAGTTCGCAGAGTTGTCTCAGTATGCTCCAAGACTGGTAGAAGATCCCGAAGACAAAGCTCGTAGGTTCAGGAATGGCCTTTGACTAGAACTGAAGAATCTGCTGGTGCCGCTTGATCTGAAGGACCATAATGAGGTGTATAGTCGGGCCCAGCTGATAGAGAGAAGTTTGAGTAAGCAAGCCGCCTCATTTGGGTCGAGATTCAGTTCAAATAGAGATGGAAATCGGTATGGGAAGAAAGCCCATGACCGGAGGAAGGTTTCATGTTTCGTCCAATAGGAAATGTGGAATAGGCAAGTTAATGCCGAATTAGAATGGCGCGTGTCGCTTCTGGAAGGACATGGTTTGGCCCCATGCCATCTTAGGATGAGTGCGTGTTTCGAGTGTGGCTAGCAAGGTTACCTGGCTAAAGACTGTCCCAGAAGGTTGAGAAGACTACAGAAGTTACTGCCGCCGCCGATGGGTCAGAATAGAAGGTTTGTGCCACAAATCGCACAATAGGGAGGATAGAACAGACCCCTAGTGCAAGGACAAGTGTACGCCATCACGAGAGGACAAGTAGATGACTCGTTTGATGTGGTTACAGGTATGGTTTCGCTGAACGACCATGCTGCATATGCTTTGTTTGATCCTAGTGCGACTCATTCGTTTATAGCTGAACAGCTCGTTAAGATGATAGGATTGAATCCTAAGTTTTTGGAGTTAGTGGTTAGCATATCTACACCATTAAAGGATAAGGTGTTAGCTACATTGAGTTGTCCTGGTTGCAAGTTAGTGACCGGTGAGCAAGAGAGGAAGATAGATTTGTTAGTCCTAGTCATGTATGATTTCAATGTGATAATTAGCATGAACTAGCTCACCAAGCAACGAGCTAAGATGGACTACTATCGTAAAGCGATTCAATTTAACCCGTTATCGGGTAAAAGTTTCAAGTTTATTGGGAGTTGAGGAGGACCCTCGATTTCCTTAATCTCGTCACTCGAAGCAATCCATTTGTTAGGCAGCGGTTGTCAAAGTTACCTGGCAAATGTCGTGGATACGACAGTTGAGGAGCTGAAGATTGAGGATATCGCAGTGGTTCAAGAATTTCCAGATGTGTTTCTGAAAGAATTGCTAGGCCTACCGCGAGAGAGAGAGAGATAGAATTCATGATCGAGTTAGCATCTAGGATAGAGCCAATCTCTAAGGCTCCTTACTAGATGTCGTTGTTTGAGTTGAAGGAGGCTGAAGGTGCGGATGCGGGGAATCGTTAGATAAGGGATTCATACATCCTAGTGCATCACCTCGGGGAACGCCAGTTCTGTTGGTAAAGAAGAAAGATGGTTCGTTGCGTCTATGCATCGACTATCGTCAACTCAATCGGGTGACGATCAAGAATAAGTATTTACTCTCGAGGATCGACGACTCGTTTGACTAGTTACAAGGAGCATCGGTATTTTCAAAGATCGACTTGAGGATAGGGTATTATCAGTTGAGGATTAGAAAGGAGGACATACTGAAGTCAGCGTTTCGTACTGATATGGCCATTACGAGTTTACTATAATACCATTTGGTTTGATGAACACTCTAGCTGCTTTTATAGATCTGATGAACTGAGTGTTTAAAGAGTATCTAGATCAGTTTGTAATCGTGTTCATCGATTATATCCTAGTGTATTTGAGAAGTTCCGAGGAGCACGAGAGTCATTTAAGAATGGTACTTCAGAACTTGAGGATTCATGAGCCGTATGCCAAGTTTAGTAAGTGCGGTAGTCAACTTCTAACCATACTATCTAGTTCTATAGGATACAAGATCTATAGTGATGCATTGTTTAGAGGATTAGGTTGCATGCCGATTCAACATGATAGAGTTGTTGCATACGTGTCCTATCAATTGAGACAACGTTGTTCGATGGAACTTCTGAAGGACTATCATTGTGATATTTTGTACAGATGATGGTTACGGAATGGGTTTTACTCGAGAGAGCTCGATTCGGTTTTCAAATTTAAGGTAGGCCACTTTTCGAATCTTATGGCTACCCTCTAAATTGAGTCAGAAATGTAAATTAGAATTAAGACGCTTTAGTTGACAAACCCGGATGTTTAGAAGATCCTGCAAGAGAATATCGATAAAAGAAATGATGATTTTCAGATTTCTGAAGACGGAATACGAAGGTTTCGAGGACGATTGTGTGTACTTGATGATGCAGAGCTTAAAAAAGATATTTATTAGAAACTCATTGTAGCAGCTATAGCATTTACCTTGGCAATATGAAGATGTACCAAAATTTGTATCAACATTATTGGTGGTTCGGTATGAAGGCGGATATCGCCAAACATGTCGCCAAGTGCCTAATGTGTCAGCAAGTGAAGGCACATCATTATAAATCAGGAGGACTTCTGCAGACTTGATAACTCTATAAAAATAAAGTTATTTTACCTATTTTAGGCAACAATTAATGCAATATCTATGAGAAAATATTTGGATTTCCTTCAAATTATTTGAATTTTCCTTGTTTATGTAGAATAATGAGATATGGAGAATATAAGGAAAAGAATAACAAATAAATCAAGAATTCAAATCAAGAAGCAGTAGAAGATAGATATCAAATCAGAATCATCTGATTTACTCCCTAATTTTATGCGCAATTGCTTGGAGCTTGGATATATCCTCTAAATGGGAGAACATTAAGAGCCAAAGAGAGCAGTTAGGTTTTTGTTAAATCAATTTTCATTCTTCTGAAAGTTTTTCAAGTATTTTGAAGAGAAGACCAAAATGGTGACAGAATTCTTGTTCTTTGATTCAAGATGCTGGGTATGATTTATATTTTTATTTCTTTTTCTACTATGTTCTAATTTTTTTTTGTTAGGGTTATAATGTAGCCTAACCATGATGATGTGAATTTCATGATTTTTATATTTTGCAATTGATTTCATTCATGTGAGTTATATATTATTGTGCATAATGCTTTTAAGTGACTGGCCACCACTTGAATGATCTGATGTGCATGTTTGAGATTGAGAAGTGATAATATGCCATTGCTTATTATAATATATAACCATGAATTAAACGTGGATAGAGATATACCGCGTTATTTGTGTAGTTTTTGGTGATAAGGTGATCCAAAATACTCTTTGTAAGTCGGGAATATTCATAATTTTTAATGCAGTCATGTTTATTTTAATTCATATAGAGATATAGTGGATTAATAAACTAAGTAGGTTTGTTATACCTAGAGATAGGATAGTAAATAGATTAGGAAATTGCGCTATCACACATTTGATATTGTTTTTGTACCCACAACAATCTGAAATTCATATCTAGTGGTTATGGTGAAATCGGATACTCTAACATATTTATCGATTGATTTACTGTATTAGTCTCCCAATTTTGTTTTTAATTTATTCTAAATTATATTTTGATTTGTTAAATAAATTTTAGAATTAATCTATTTTAGTATTTAATTAGTTTATTAATTATCGATCTTCGTGGGAAAATATTTTTCTTATTATTATATTACTTGTTCGACACGTTCACTCGTGTTTAGAATTTTACGAACAAACCTCTTGAGATTCCCGAGTGGAAATGGGAGCATATCACGATGGATTTTGTGACAAGCTTACCAATGAGTCAAAGGGGTAATGATTCCATTTAGGTTGTGGTCGACAGATTGATAAAGTCGGCTCATTTCATCGTAGTACGGAAAGACCTTGATATGGATAGACATGCAGAGTTGTACGTGCGTTAGATTGTTCGTCTGCATCGAGTGCCGGTGATGATTACATTAGACTGAGACTCAAGGTTCACAGCTGCCTTTTGGAAGAGTTTACAGGCTGCTTTAGGAAAGAAGTTACAGTACAGTACGACCTATCATCCTTAGACAGATGGCCAGTTTGAAAGGACGGTTCAAACCCTTGAAGACATGCTGCGAGCTTGCGTGTTGGATTTCAAGGAAAGCTGAGAGGAACAGTTTCATCTTGTCAAGTTTGCCTACAATAACAACTACCAATAAAGCATACAGATGGCTCCTTTTGAAGCGTTGTATGGCAGAGCGTGCAGAATGCTAGTGTGTTGGAATGAGGTCAGAGAACGAAAGATCACAGGTCTAGAGTTAGTCCAGCAGTCAGTAGATGCAGTTGCAGTAATTGGGGACAGAGGAATTCCAAGTTGGTGAGCACGTCTTTTTGAATGTGTCATCGATGAGGGGTACTTCGTGCTTTGGTAAGAAATGGAAGCTGAGTTCGAGGTACGTAGGTCCCTTTGAGATTCTAAAAATAATAGGAACTCTGGCATATCATCTTGCATTGTCGTCGAGGTTGGCACAAGTGCATGGTGTCTTTTACATATCGATGTTGAGGAAGTATCAACCCGACCCCACTCACTTGCTAAATTTTGAGGACTTAGACGTGGACGACAAAGTGTTGTACATGAAAAGACTGGTTCAGATTGTGGATCAAAAGGAACAGGTTCTGCACACCAAGACGATTCTATTGGTTAAAATGGTTTGGCAACACTATGGCATAGAAGGAGCAACTTGGGAAAGTGAAAAATCGATGAGATGACTGTACCTTCACATTTTTGTTTAAAGTTTATAATGGTTTAAATTTCGCGAACGAATTTTTTATAAGAGGAGAAGAGTTGTGATATCCTAAATTTTAGGTTCTGCTTTCAATAGAATGAATTGAGTTTTTCATTGACACACCTATAGTTCTATTATCTGAGTTGATCACTCATAAAATAACTAGTTTATCTAGTGAAGCCATCAAAGGATTTGAATGCAATAGACTTGAGAATTCGACCAAAAATCAACTGCTTGACCATGCTAGTTTGCAAGGGTCATTAAGGCATAGTTAAAAATCGATTAGAGACCGGAGATAGGTCGATTCGACTGATCCATGTGACTAAGTGTGGATGATTCTACCTAATTGTAAAATTCTCGTCGATCAGCATTAGATCGATTTTTCTGTCGTTTTGGTACCCTATGTTCGTATTTGAAACCTCAAGATTTTCACGACAACCGAGAGTCATCAATGTGATGATGCCCAATGTAGCTCGAAAATAATTGACCACGGGTCAATTGCACTAAAAATTTCTAAAAACTACCTAGTAGACTAGATCACGCTAAAAACGCGCCAGATTGAAATTAACCACGAATTTGAACCTGATTTCAGAAATTGAAAGTTTTGTTATGTCACGATTTATTTTAGGACCGTCAACTCATTCTCAAAAGATTTTTCTTCAAACCAAGATTTTTGGCAAAAACTTCAAAGTAGGGCCGTTTTTTACTGGAAAAATCAGAGGACCATTTTTTTTATCATGTTTTTTGGATGTAAGTTAGTTCTATTAGCGACGAAAAATGTTAATTTGGTCGAGGACACCTTGGTTGAATTTATGGGGACCGAATTAAACTCAATTGGAGAGAAATTGAACTCAATTTGGCGGAGTATGTTCAAATTCGTAGGCCAAGGGGCCATGAACATTTTGGACCACTTGGGATTGGTTCTAAGGGGAAATTTGTGCACCAAATTGGTTGAGGAAGCCAGCCAATTTTGGTGGGGCCTTGCCAATAGAGATAGAGTTGAAATAGAAGACTTTGAGACCATTGGGATCCCCAAGCCTTCAGCTATCCCCCTTCTTCTTTAGCAGAACTACTTTCTCCATCGTTGGACTTTGAAGCTCCAAAAATTGCAGAGAAAATTGCCAGCTTCCCCCTGCCGTCGAAAGCCGCCGCCAAGCTGCTAGGACTGTAGCGTTGCCATCGTGCCTCCACGCAAGCCCGTCACACACTGTCCGTTGTCCCTGCTCGTCCCGCCTGTTTCATCGCCGTGTCGCTCCTCTCAAGTCTCTTTAGGCCACGTTGAGCTCCTTAGACCATTGTCTAGGTCACTAGAGTAGCCACCGTCACCTATCGTTGCCCGCTGCAGCCTCGTCATTTCCAGCCTAAGCCGACCTCCGTTCCAGCTCTCTTGGCCCAAGGATAGAACCAAAAGCCCTCAGCTCAACCGTTAACTGTTAGGCTTGTTTCGGACCTCTTCCGTGCCTTGTTTGGCTTCGCTACCAAGAGGTTTGTCGCCCGTCTCCGCGACGCCGTCGCCGTGGACTCATTGGATCGCTAAACTTGTGACTTTACTTGCTAAGCTCTGCTTAGGGAGTTAATGATACTTAAGGGTTGATTAGTTCATGCTAAGTATGGTTTAAGTGATTAGTTAGAATGGATTAGCTATTTAATTATTCGTTTATGCATGTTAGGTGGTTAGAACGGCTTAATTAGAGACTAGATAATTGTACTACTTATCTAAATTGGTTCAGAAATTTTCTGGGCCTATCTTGGTGTTTAATTAGGCATTTCCGGCCTAAGTTTCTATTTATGACATTTAATTGTATTTATTTAATTAATTTTGATATTTATTTAATTATTTATTATTTTTCGAAAATTATACCGGGATTGCTAGTGATCAAAATTTCGTGCCGATTGCATTGGTATGCTTGGTTTATTTAATTGAGTGCTTATGTGTGCAAATTGAGTGAAATTTGTGATTTTGTATATTTATTCCAAAATTGTGGAATTTCGGTATTTTAATTATAAAATATTGGGCGTCAATTTTTAACACCGAAAGTATCTTTGTGGACTATATAATTTGTGGAATTTTTGAAAAGAACGATATTGCGCGTCAACTTGTGAGAGCATTATTACACGTCATCTTGTGAAAGTAGCATACTATATCAGCCTATGAGCTTGATATGTCAGCTTGTGAGAGCAGTATAACTTATCAGCTTGTGTGAGCATTGATCATTTATCAACTTGTGAGAGCAACGATCCGTATATTAGCTTGTGCGAGCTACTATCTATCTGTATTAGCCTGTGCGAGCTACTATCTATCTATATTAGCCTGTGCGAGCTACCGTTTATCTACATATCAGCTTGTGCGAGCTACTACCGTCTATACCTCATCTTGTGTGAGCAATTGTTAAATCGATTGATTAATAGATGGTAATGATTGATAGATGGTACTGGATTGATAAATAGTATTGATTGATAGATAGTACGAATTATATCAATTGTGTTGAATTGAGTTGATTGACTGAGTGGATCGATGGGTCGATGATTTGAATTGAATCGATTGGTTGAGTATATGAATCGTACTAACTTGCAAAAAAGAACTAAGGCAATGTAAGTCCCCTGTCTTGTGTGTGCATAGATTGTCTTTAGACGTATTTCCTTCATAGTCGGAGTTTATGAGGTGAACTTGCCGAGATATTATCTCACCCCGTCGTGGGCTCAACCTTTTCAGGTCTCTAGATGGTTGCTCCTCCATAGCGTTTTTGCCAACTCAAGAGGATCACCAAACAGGTCTTTGAGATTCCTCTTCCCGAGGGCCAAGGAGCCTAGGTTTATGAGCTTGTGAGGACCATTGTCTAGGTGGATGCGGGTTTGCTTCAGAGGGTACCCTATCAATTCAGAGCGTGGTATCGTCGCGAGCGTAATGGACCTAGAGAAGGTCCCCTACTGGATTCTAAGATCCTTGTGTTGGTGTTAGATATCGCTTTTGGTGAGGGTATAGCTGACCCTCCTGGTGGTACAGTGGTGGACCCAAGTTCCTAGGAGAGCTTAGGGTTTTCAGCTGGGGACTCGAACGCTTAGAAGACTTGTAAACTTTATGCTTTTTTAGACTTCTGCCTATAAACTAGTATTGTAAATAAACTAGCCAGCTGTGTATAAAGGTGTGTTGTGGTTGTGAAATTGTTGTCCTACTTTTCTATCCCATCTTTGTACTGTCTGGGGATTTATTTATATGCTTCCGCATGTGCATTAAAATGAATGGGTCGGCAACGCGTTCTAGGACGTCGCAATTTAATCGACCATCAAGGGATGGACACGCGCTCGAGAATTGGGGCGTGAAATAAACAATGGTTAACTCTCTCTTTACGTGAATTTACTGCTCCTATCTATAGAGAGACAGTGTTCACATATTTCCTCACCAAAAACAATTCACTCATACTCCCTCGTATCTCAATATTTACTTAGACTCTCACTCTCTTACACTCAAAAACCATGGCATCTAAAACTCACCCTGCCTCTAAGACTGTACGAAAATCCACTCATGCCACTAGACGAACAACCAAAATCTTAAAGGAAGAGGTCTCTCGGCAGGAAGGATGGCTTGAAGCCACTCAAAGTCAAAGTATTGCTCAAGCTGGCAGATCGACTACTATAAGCATCGCATTGCCCTCATCAATTGAAAAAGTGACTCCAATAGTAAAAATGACACAATCAAGATTGTCCGCAGAAAATGATACAACAGGTGTACCACCAATGACACCTTTGACTGTAGTTGCTCCATCTCCATCAGCCCCTGCATTATTTCTTCCCGAAAACCTACCGAAAAGGTTAGCCGCTCCCATGGAAACCCATGGATTTGAACCGAAGAAACTACTCAAGTTTGAAGCCACTGGTTCACCAGCCCTACAGGTCGAACAACTAGTGACTGTCCAAGAACGAACAGCTGCTGAACCATCTCAATCAGCTGCTCAGCCCTCACCTCAAAAATCTTCAACCAAAGAAGAAGGAACTTAAAGCTGTTAAAGTTCGGTGCATGTTATATTTTTAAGGATGACGCTTTACTTGGATTTATAAGTTATAATGGATGTCCGAATCATCACTAAACTATGCGATATTGATATTGATTGAAATGATGAATTTTTTTGTGTATGACCAGTGAGGTATCCCAATACATGCATCAAATGTTTAATACGTCAAGACCTGATCGGCAAAGAATCCAAATTGTCAATTAATTTTGAATGTTCACCATTGAATGTCTAATAATGAGCAAAATTATGCAAGTACCTCACCAGAATCATAAGTTGGTGGATATCATTCTCATTAAAGGACAACATCCCATGTGCTTGGATACAATAGATGTTAAAGGTAGTGATAAAGAAAAAGACGCCACGCTACTAAGTTGCGGCACAAATGGAGGACAGGAAGTCGGCAAGTCAAAAGCAACTATTCTGAGCACAGAACATGGTTTGAAAGTTGCCACATATTAAAATCGAGAACTTTCTCTTTCAGTTGGCTAAAGAACGATTAATTGTACTTCCTCCTTAAACTTATTAAGGGAAAGCCCACGGTCGAATTAGGATGACTCCGTTGTTTATTTGACACGGAGACAATTTTAGGTGCTCCAAGACACTTATATTATATGTATATGTCGTTGTTTGATTTGTTGGAGCTAACCCTACAACCTAAATAGTAATAAATAAGCTGTATGGGAACTATAAAAAATTTTCACGAAATATAACAATTTAAACTTTCACAATAGCAAAAACAGATTAGCAATTATCAGTTGCACTCACTAAAGTACCTCTGCCAGGATATTTCTGCAAAGAGGTCTCGGTGATTTTTTTAATGAATTTTTTAGTCCGATGCGGTTTATTTTCAAAAAATCGAGTGCTAAGTGGACAATGATTCCTTGAGTCCCCTTGGAGTTGTCGGTTCTTTTTCAACTTCCAAATCTCTACCTCAACAGCTCTCGAGAGTAGGTAAGCATGGTGAAAAAAATGAATCTGAGCAAATTCAAAACACACAAAAAATGATTTTAATTTTTGCCCAATTCCTACATTTAAGGTCACGGTTTGAGGGACAATTTAGATTTAGCTCCAACTAATTAATTTATGGCAAACAAATCGACAAAATGACGTCATTTCACACTATTTTATTGACTTCATTTCATTGGCAAGTTACATTAGATTTTCCAACCACATAAATTGCCAGTGGTACAAAAGTGATTTATTTTTTTACCAAAGTGGCATTTGTGTAATCACTTGAAAAGTTTTAACACTATAGCAAGTGTCATACAACAATTATGACATTTATAGCGTCTTTTTCCCTGCTTTCATATGTGGTTGAACTAGGGGCTCAAAATCGATGAAACACTAAATTGATATAAAATAGAGTTAAAAAAAAAAAAGATTAACACCACGAATACCCCAAATTGCTATATCTGTGATAAATTTACCATCCATTACTTTATGTTAAATTTAACTATCAAATTACTAAATTTGATGACACATGGCAGTTAATAAGTATATCTGTTTAGAGCTTTTCCCTACATTTATTGTAGGTATACCGGTTTTGTGGTTTTCGATAGTATTAATCCAATTTAATGGAAACTAACTGAAGGAATATTTATCACAAAATTGACAGTTCGGATTAAATTTGTCACTGACGTATCAATTTAGAGTTTTCGTGGTATTTCGCCCTTGAAAAAAATTAGGCACCACTTTTTTGTTATTTGTAATTGGACCATTAAGCATAGCGAAACTCACTTAAACCAAGCCACATGCTACATTAGCCGACTATGCTTGAGGTCATTGATGCATGGTGAGAAGTTGAGCCTACATACTGCAGTAGATCAAATTAAAACACATTTTGTTACGACTCTAAACCCCGTTTGGCTTAATGCAGAATAGGAATCCTTCATTTGTAGGGAAATTAAGAAATGGATTTGGATCCACATGAGATCGAATTCGTTAAGGAAAAAAAAAAAAAAGAGGAATCGGATTACTTAATTATGATTAGTATTGAAATTCCACTTTAATATATTAGAAATGTCAAAAACCTAGCTTCACTGCGGATGGCTGCCGCCGCCGGTCACTGCCACAGTTGCAGGTAGACATAAGGATGGCCGGTTACCAGTCTCCCTTGTCAATGAAAAGTATTCTCCAAGAAGGCCAATTTTTTTTGTCATCCAAATTATACAAAAGGAATCTTTTTTCCAATGAATAACATTGCTTTAGAAGAGAATCCATTTGAAGATTCCTTGTTCATCAAACCGAACGAGGCCTATGTATTCCCTATAAATCACTATGTATAAGGAAATTCCAGATGATTCATCTTCTTCCTTTGTTCTTTTCTTATCTACCTCTCCATACCATAGATACTTCATTTGGTATCAAAGTCGGGTTCGCATTCTTTATATATACTTCAATGAAATTAATTTCATATGTGATTTTGGGGATAAGTACACTAGAAGTGCCAAAAGTTGTGTACGATGCTTACTTTAGTACCAAAAGTTTTCGTTGGTTCACTTAAGTGCTAAATCAGAGAAAAACAATCACTTAAGTGCTAATGGCAAGAAATTATAGCTAAATTAATTAAGTGACATTTTTAATTAAAATTGTATAATGACTTGGCAAATTTTTTAAAAACTCCAGTCCATGTGACATTTCCATGTGACGTGCTTGACACTGACATGATCATTTTTTAATAACAATTGGCACTAAAGTGATTACTTTGAACAAAATTGGCTTTGAATGATTACTATTTACAACTTTCAAACAAAGTTGTTTAAGGGTTATATGTTGACTAAGCATGTCGGTGAGCCACGTAGGATTGAGAAATTAATAAAATATAGCCACGTCGGATATTTGGCAACCTTGATTGGAGTTGACACTTAAGTGATCTTTTTTTTTTTTTTAAGTAGCACTTAAGTAATCTAAAAAAAAAAACTTTTGGCACTAAAATGAGCACCATATGCAATTTTTGGCACTTCAAGTGTATTTATCCCCTTTGGCATTCTCCGTTTTTCTATTCCACATGAAGACAATTGTCTCTCAAATTCTATGTAGTTTTGGTTTGCACTTCATATGTGAGACAATGATCCGCCACTATTTCTCATTTGTTTTGCATGTGAAAAGAGATGTTAAAATAAAATCTCTTATCACTCAAACACTTATTTTCAGTAGGTCTAATGCTCATTTAATCTTTTCTACCTAATGACTTAGGGCTTATCTGGGCTTATCTGAATTGGCTTTTACTTATTTATTTTTACTTCTTGATATAAATCTCGTAGTTGACACACTGAATTTTTTTTTTTTTTAAATCTGAAATTCTTGAAACTTTCCAAACGCTCAAATGTGGATATGTACATTCGCATATAATTTTTCCATAAATTTTCTGAAATTGATATCATTATAATTTTGATGAGGAAGTAAAAATTTTAAAGAGTATTATTTAATGAAGGGTTGTATTAAGTAGTGGCCCAGCAAGTCTGGCATGCACCTTCGTGTATGTGAGCTCATTTTATTTCGACCGTTAAAAGGTGTGGGTCTCACATGGGATCCATGTGAGCCATTGATTGAGCACTCAGACTTTACCCAAAATTGAAATAATTAACTAGCTATACCATGGCGAAAATAAATTGGCTGCCTAAATTTCCCAATTCCCTATTGCTTTCGTTAAATATTTATTTGATCCTTCCTTCATACCAAAAACGTCATTGTAAAGATCTAAGGAGTTTCAAATTCCTTAACTTTTGAATAAATTGGAGTCTTCTAGAATCAATTGTCAGTCGGGTTTTTGCATAATCATTTTTTTTTATGTGTATTTCTAACGGCGATTTCCTAAGGGACAATCCATGTGATTCTGTCCTAGCCACACTATGCCAATGAGATGGTGGATATGAATAATGCCTACGGAACCATACTTTTGTATTATTTACTCAAGTAATCTTCTTTTGGAAACTGCTTTTCCCCCATGTATGGACCTCTTTAGAGACCAAGTCCAAGCAGAAAAAAGCAGGCGCCTGGAACTTAAGCCCAACACCATCCAGTTGGCAAAAGAGTGGCGGAGGAAAAAGATGGAAAAAGATAATCTAAAGTATTTTGTCCAAAGTACATTAGATAGACATATCATTCTAAGAAGTTATGTCTAGGCACATTATAAACCATTCTCTTAACGAACGACGCTAGGTTTATAGTTGATGTATTAAGTAATTGGATAGACTTGTAAGTGGACCTTTTAAGCGAGTGATGAGGCTATATTCAATAGTCAATAGTAGTTCGAGAGCATCATAACCAAATTTGTAGATCAATGATAGTAAACATAGCATTACTCTTAACTCAATCACAATTTGTATGACAATAATATTAACAAGAAAATTGATTAAACTCTGTTTGTTTCATGGAAAATGAATGATTTGGAAAAGATTTTCCCAAAATATGATCTCTTTTATCACTTGAAATAACTAGCCAATGAATGATATTTTCCTTATTAGCATCAATTTATGTCTAAACAATTTTGTGAACGAAAAAATATTTTTTGTTCATTCATTTTTATAATTGATTTTTAAAGATTATTTTTTGGAAATTATTTTTCAAATTATTTGTTTTCTGTAAAATAAATACACCTTTAATAGCAATTCCTTTTGTTCTTTCTTCTTACTCGGCATGCCAATTGGGTCAATTAACTTTAATCTCAGAAATCTTTTTATGGGCCAGAAACAGCTCCCGCGAGCCACACCAATCCATTTCTCATTTTGTGAGCTTGAAGAATGGAATCATTTGAGGGAGATAGATATATTATTAGACATTGATCACTTCCCTATTCAGATGCTAAGCAACATTAACAGCAACCCAAAATTTCTCAAAATTTCTCTTCCAATTTCAGGTATTCTTGTTTGTCATGTACGTATCTATAGGATGCTAGCTTTCGCCTGCTTTCGGATATTTTCAGAGAACAAATGCACCAACCTAATGAGATTCTGGTCAATGGTTCTCTGGGAGTTATCTGTCGGCCACGTGAAGCCTACTTAGCAGTTACTCATATGGTGTTGAAAAGGGTTCGGACATGAATGTAGAAACTCACCTTTCCTGTTTATGTTCCTCTCCTTGTTGATTAACGACAGCGAATAAATGGGAGGAAAGAATATTCTCTTTACCTAAATGTCAACAGATGAAAGAGTGGAATCAAATCTGTTGCTTGCGGTTCACATAGATGGAATCTCACAACAGTGTCTTCGCGTGTCCTCTTTGTATAGTTCTTGATTGTTACGCTCTTTACGTGTCTTAAATCTACTCTCAAGTCGGTCCACAAACTTCATGGCATAGAATAATCTACAGGTACATGGACAAAAGAGACTGCATTGTCTAATCAAAGACAGAAGAAAACAGGAGGAGCGCTCCTTTACGCTTTGTTGCATTTTTTTTTTTATAAGGAATTTCTGTAGCGTGTCGGCGTCATGCAACCCATTATTTTGTTCCTGTTTATGCTTCCTTTTACCTCTCTGCCACTTTTCTTCGACTAAACGCGTTGCAAATGATGGTTCTACCAGAGTTGTTTTTGATTAAGAGTAATCCTAAATATACCAAGACTGATTTTTTTGTTTACTAAGACTGATTTCAAAATTCGTAAATTATACAACACGGTAAACCACAAATGATCCATCAAACAAGTGGGCATATTTAACAGCCAATAGCATTTTGCCACATCGTTTTGTATATGGATTTTGCTGATGAATTTTAGTGACAACCTATCATTTCTCTTTAAGTTAACTCCCTGCTCGAAAAATTTGGAGCTCTAAATCAATCATGTGCTGTAGATAGATGATAAAGTTTCTGTTTTTTTCCCCCTAACAATGTCCTGCCTAAATAAGCAGTTTTGCTGCTATTGCAAACTATTTCTATGTCCTCTTGCTACTATGATGAATATAAATGTTATTAATAAGTAGCACAACAAAAGCAGCATTTTACAATAGCAACCGATCATTTAAGAACATTACACCTGCAAAGTAGGTAAACAAAGAATGCAAAAAATTATTTTGTTCAACTGATGCTGAATATGTCAATAGAAAGATGAGGCTAACCATTCCAATTTAATCAATCGAAGATTACTGCTAGAATAGTACATCAATGAGAAGCTCTCCTTGCACGAACTTAATTAGTGTTGCTGTCGGATAAAAGTTGGGGAAGCAACTACTAACCTTTCGATGCACAATAAAAGCGATTACTTAGGAATATACATTGAATCATTAGTGCGCAATGGATGGATTTATAACTTCACGATGGTTTGGATATAATCATAAGAAGTATTCATGTTTCTCAGTGTTAATGTCGATTGTCTTCTCAAAGTAGTAATGGAAGCCCTGCATTTTTTTTTTTTTTTTGTGGAGAGGAGAAGAATGTTGTTTTCCTCTTAATGTTCTTTTATATCTCTTAATGTGATGGTTATCTACAGAAGTTATTTTATAACATCTCTCATAAAATAACATCCCTTAAAAGATAACCTCTTATACCTTTTCAAAAGGTGCCTCTTAGACAGAAATCCCATTAGAGTAAATGGTGCCCCTTGGACACATCCCATCATTGGCAAACCAACGAAATATAATAGTTTCCGGAATCTAGAGTTTATTCCCACGACAATTTGACATTTGGCAGAGAAAAATATGCCTTTTTTTTTTGGGACTAAATTGAGTCCCAAATCTAGAGTTCAATCCCACTAACTTGACTAAATTTATCTATTAAGCTCTCTTCCGTTGTGCATCCTTATTTTTTTTTTTTTTAGCTCCACAGTTTACTCACGCGCCAAAACCCTAGTATTGATGTGAAAATTGAGGAAACCCTAATCTTTGGATGATTCTGCCACTGAATTATTTAAAGGACTCAACTAAGTGATGTGATATCACCTTGTCTATTGAGTCTTTTGTGGCTCAATTTCTTGTCAAATCCATCGTTTCAGAATCTGCAATGAAATCCACGATCACGTACTGTATGAGATAGAAACATGTTCGAGTTCAGCTGTCCATCATGTTGAGACTGAGAACTTATGAAATCAAGAGTACAGAAGATGAAGATGAAGAATGACTGTAGATGATCTGAGAAGAAGTTTTCGATACTGTATTTCCATTCATTTGAACAAAAAGAAGATTGAAGAATACAGCAGAAACTTTCTGAATTGTTATGTTCTTCTTAGCCTACAACTGATTACAATTCATCTCTGTATATAGACGGAAAACAGAGGACTGACCACTAGAAAAGTGAACTAACTAACTTTTAACTAACAAAATTTACAGCTAAACATAACAGAACAACCATCTTGAGACTTTGGCAATCCGTGTCTTTGACTTTTGTATGATCTCCACCGTTGATGAAACTCGTTATCCATGAGGTATCAATTTCTTCAGCTCTTTTTAATTCTTGATTGCCTTCTGGTGATCCACATCTATAATAGTCAAGGACTTCACCTCCTGTGGTTGACTTCTCAAGTCAAGAACCTCCTGTGATCGATTTCTCAATATTGCAGACTTGCCTTCTGATCTTGATTCTCTAACATTCCCCCTCAAATTGGGAAGAGTAAAAGATTCGATTCCCAATTTGGTTCGGAGAGTAAGATGAGATAAGCGGGATAGAGACTTGGTAAATATATCAGCTAATTGTAGATGAGTAGAGATATACTGAATGCGAATAGATCCAGAAGAGACTTTCTCACGGACAAAGTGAAAGTCAACTTCAATGTGCTTGGTTCGAGCATGTAATATTGGATTGGCGGTGAGAGAAATTGTTGATTTGTTGTCACAATATAGAGTGGTAGGTGGCTGAAGAGAAATCCCTATATCTCGTAGCACAAACGTGATCCAGGTGAGTTCAGCCGTGGTCGAAGCAAGTGCACGATACTCTGCTTCAGTTGAGGATCTAGAAACAGTAGGTTGTTTCTTGGCAGACCGGAGACGATGTAGATTGGATCCAAGAAACGTGCAAAACCTGTTGTGGAACGTCGTGTTGTTGGACAACCAGCCCAATCCGCATCGAGAAACCATAGAGATGTACTTGAACTTTGAGAATGGATATAGATTCCAAGATGTATAGTACCTTTGACATATCTAAGTACTCTTTTAATCGATGAAAATCTCCTACAAAGTAGGCTGTTGCATTTTTTGACAGAGAAGATTAGTAGCAAATGCCAGTCCGGTCGAGTAATGGTTAAGTATTGAAGAGCACCAACTAAGCTTACGTATTCCATAGGATCTGTAAGTAGATTTGCAGTGTCAGCAACGGAGATTGATCGAAGAGGCAGAGGTGTTGAGACTGGTTTACAGTCAGCCATATAAGCTCGTTTCAACAAGTCAGTAGCATATTTAGTTTGACACAAAAAGAGATTCTGTGAAGTTCGTTTGGCCTCAATGCCCAAAAAATAGTGAATAAACCCAAGGTCTTTCATATGAAACTGAAGACTAAGTTTCTGAATAAGTGCAGTTAAGAGATGTGGTGAACTCCCAGTCAAGATGATATCATCAACATATAGGAGCAAGAGAACTGTATGTGAGTTTGTATGCAGAACAAATAACGATGGATCAGCTGTGCTGCAGAAGAAATCATTTTCGATTAAAAACTTGCTGAATTTATCAAACCAAGCTCTCGGTGCTTGTCGAAGGCCATATAGAGACTTGTGGAGTAAACAGACATGGTTTGGCTGATGAGGATTGATAAAGCCAGGTGGCTGTTCCATGTACACTGTCTCGTTCAAATCTCCATGAAGAAAAGCATTCTTAACATCAAGCTGGTGTATTGGCCAGTGTCTTATCATAGCAAGAGATAACACTATTCGAATTGTTGTGTGCTTCACAACTGGACTGAAAGTCTCAATGAAGTCTAGTCCTTCTTCTTGGTGAAAGCCTTTGGCGACTAGACGAGCTTTGAGTCTGTCAAGACCGCCATCTGGTGTGAGTTTGGTTTTATAGACCCATCTGCAGCCTATTACATTCATCGGTTAGTTCTAGGAATCAATGTCCATGTTTGATTTTCAGCAAGTGCATCCATCTCTTCTTTCATAGCCCTATACCAAGCTTGATTAGATAAAGCTGACTTGATAGACTTTGGTTCCATAGGAACTGGATAATCAGCTAAATAAGCATACTTTGGATTTGGTTTTTGAATTCCAGACTTTAGTCGAGTTTGCATATGATGAGTATTACTTGTACCTTGAGAGGAAGACAGAATGGAATTGGAATTGGAGTGCCTTTCATTAGAACTACCTTCAGCTAGTAGATCATTGTGTGAAGATAAAGAACTGGTAGTATTTTGTTCTTGAGACATAGAACAATTTTGAGGCACAGCATCTATAGATTGTCCTTCTGTCATTGTCTCATCTTGCATATTCCTCGAGGAAATGATCTGAGATTGTTGTCTGTGATATGGATGATAGGTACAGCAATCATGGAAATCAGGATGAATCTGGTTTGTGGCTAACTGATGAGTGGACCTAGTAGCTGGTGACTCGATGCTTGATGACTCAAGGAAATGTGTGCCTTCACTCCATTGTTTGTATAAGTTTGTATAATGTCCATATTCATTGATCAGCTTCTTTGAAAAAGGATAGGAATACTCATCAAAGACAACATGCCTACTGATGTATACACGATTATTAGTTGGGACCAAACATCTATACCCTCTGTGCTGATTGCTATAACCCAAGAAGATACAGGGAAGAGATCGAGGATCAAGTTTATGACTTGCATATGGTCTTAAGCAAGGATAGCATGCACAGCCAAATACTCTTAAATGATCATACCCTGGTTGTCTATTATGAAGTTTGTTATAGGGTGTGTCCATCGCAACTTTGGTGTGGGAAGACTCGTTGATGATGTAATTAGCTGTCACAAATGCATCCACCCAAAATTTCAGTGGAACTTTTGAGTGATAGAGCATGGCTAATCCAAGTTCAACGATGTGTCGATGCTTTCTTTCGAGACCCCATTACGTTCGGAGTGTGAGGACATGATATGAACTTGTCTTATTCCATGATGACTCAGAAATTTTTGAAATCTAAAGCTTACGAACTCTCCACCTCCATCACTCGGAAGATTTTAATCGATGATTATACTTGTTGTTCAACTAGCTTCTGAAATTGAACAAATATATCATAAAACTCAGATTTCAACTTCATGGGATATAGCCAGCAATATCGAGAAAAATTGTCAACAAAAATCACATAATATCTAAACTTTTGAAAGGAGATTGGTGATGGTCCCCATATGTCACAATGAATTCTCTCTAATGGAGAACTTGATATAGAATCCGAAAAAGGAAACGATAGAGCTGAACTTTTGGCTATTTGATAGCTGCTCCAAACAACTTGAGATGAAGAAACAAATTGTATAAGCTTCTGTTTTTGTAGATGCTTAACGATTTGAGCATTTGTATGAGCCAAACGCTGATGCCATATGTCTTCACTGACTGTCTTTTGTCGCTGAGTAAAGAAAGCTTCTGTGGTTTGTGGATTAGCTTGATAAAGACCCCTAACTTTCCTTCCGAGCTTCACCATTGTGTTGGTATTGTTGTCCTTTACATAAACACCAGTTTTGTCAAAAATAAAAGAACAAGGGAAGTCATCTGTGAGTTTAGATGCGAAAGGAGGTTCTTCTTTATCTGCGGGACAATTAGAACATCGTTAAGAGGTAATGTATTGTTCTTTGTTTTGAGCCAAGTGTTGCCAATGTGAGTTACAGGTAAACATGATCCATTGCCTATCATAACAGTATCATGTCCTTGATATTTAGAAAGAGTATGGAGCATACCAGGATCAGCACTAATGTGAGTTGTAGCTCCAGAGTCAGGATACCACTCACTGCCTGTTGAGTCTTCAATATGCATTGCTGTCAAGGCTGCTGGAATATCCTCTGCTTGATAAGAATTGTCAAACCGATACCAGCAGCGAAGAGCATCATGTCCAGACTTTTTACATATTTGACACTCTAATCGAATGCTACTTGTTTCTTTTTCATTCTGCAAATTTTTACTTGAGTTTGCAGAAGGATAAGTCTTGACATTTTGGTACCTTTGTGAGTAAGTAGTATAAGGTCTAAACCCTTGGTTTGTTGTAGGGATAACATTTCTCTGTCTAGGGTGTTGATTTCCTTGTCCTGGATTGAAGACATCTGTTCTGTCTGATATCTTTCAAAACCACGACCCCTATTGTTACCAGTTCTACCACGACCATAGCTTCGACCACCTCTGTATCCTCCTCTTTCAGATATAAATCCAGAAGCTTGAGAAAAGTAGTTTTCATTTGTGACATCTTTATTCTGATCCTGAAACTGTCTTTGTCCAAAATACGCCAAATTCGGGTTGAACTGACTCCTAGAAAAGTTTTTGAGTCTTGATTCAAATCTTTCTAATTGAGCAATAACCTCATCATACTCTGGCTGAGGCTTCAAACAGTATATGGTAGTCCGAAAATTTTCATATTCTGGACCTAAACCTTCCAATACACCAAACATCTTGGTTATATCATCCACAGGTTTGCCTATTGCATTCAACTGATCACATATGGATTTATATTCCCTGAGATAATCAGCAAGGGTTTGTTCATGCTTATGACATGTTTGCAGTTTCCCCCTTAATTCGAACTCTCTAGCAATTGATTTCTGTGTAAACCTTTTCAGAAGAGTTTGCCATACTTCAGATGACGTTTCTAATCCAATGATTAGGCTCAGAATATTTTCAGTAACAGCTCCAGAGATCCATGATGAAATCAACTGATCTGTTCTAGTCCAGTCAGTGTACTCTGGATTAATAAGATCGGTTTCACAACCTTCATCCTCTGTTTGCATCATTCGAGAGGGTGAAGGAATATCTCCATTAACAAAACCAAATAGATCTTGGCTTTTCAAAAACCTTTGGATCTGAGCTTGCCACAATAGGAAGTTGTCCTCAGCAAGTTTGATTGTGACGAAGTTTGTGATATTCACATGTATCGGAAAAGGATATTTTGGAGTTCTAATCGCCATGATTATGATTCTTTGAAGAAGATGATAACAGTAGTGCTTATGAGCTCTAAACCTGTATGAGTTTACCTTGATCCAGAGATCTTCAATCTTCGTTTACTTCTTCTGACTTGATGCACGAACTGATTACTTGATAGATTCTATTCTGATGCATGTTGATCTTCCTGCTCTCGATACCATGAGAACTTATGAAATCAAGAGTACGAGAAGATGAAGATGAAGAATGATTTGTAGATGATCTCGAGAAGAAGTTTTCGAAATCTTGTATTTCCATTCATTTGAACAAAAAGAAGATTGAAGAATACATCAGAAACTTTCTGAATTGTTATGTTCTTCTTAGCCTACAACTGATTACAATTCATCTCTGTATATAGACGGAAAACAGAGGACTGACCACTAGAAAAGCGAACTAACTAACTTTTAACTAACAAACTTTACAGCTAAACATAACAGAACAGCCATCTTGAGACTTTGGCAATCCGTGTCTTTGACTTTTGTATGATCTCCACCATTGATGAAACTCGTTATCCATGAGGTATCAATTTCTTCAGCTCTTTTTAATTCTTGATTGCCTTCTGGTGATCCACATCTATAATAGTCGAGGACTTCACCTCCTGTGGTTGACTTCTCAAGTCAAGAACCTCCTGTGATCGATTTCTCAATATTGCAGACTTGGCTTCTGATCTTGATTCTCTAACAGAGACTGGATGCCCCGAGAATGCCTCGTATCAAGGTAGGTCTAGGGACTCGGCCACACTTAGGGCGCATGCCGGCAAACAACCCAAACAGAACGAAAGCTTCCTATAAATTTGCCGGGTGTCCACCATTGGTGTATCAGGGTACCCAAACAAGGGTGGTATTCAAAAAGCGTTTGTCCGAGTATCGGTGGGAATGCATTTTTGCGTGGTTTTCCCTTTTTAAGTAACCTTTCTCTTCCATTTTCACAGAACATGAGCACACGCTATTGAGTGTCTCTTAAGAGTTATCTACCAAAAGTTGGTGTGAGAAACAGTTATGCTTGTAAAGATTTGTGTTAGGTCTTGGAAAACACCAACGATTGATTGTAACTGTGTAACTCTTTGATTGATAATGGATTCATTATTTGTTGGCTTTCTTCATAGAATAAGTACTGATACTCAGACCGAATCACATATAATTCTAATGTTCTTTATCATTCCTTGTTTGTTTTCTTTGGTAATTTCGCTCTCTTGCATTTGATTAGAATTGCAAGATTTGTTACCTTTGCATTTTTTTCACAACAATTGGTATCAAAATTATTATTTTCTAGAGTCGGTTGGGGGCTTTTTTTTTTTTTTTTTTTTAAATATGATCATTGTCTTAAAGTTTCGTTGTTGCCATTATGTTTGGAGAGAAGGTAAAAGTTTATATGTTTAACGGGAGAAACAATTTCAGGTTGTGAAGGGTTAAATCCGTGCTCGGTCAAGGTACTGAATGGTAAGGCTAGGTTGCTAGAAGTGATGAAAGAGGCCGATTAGGATGATATGATGCAGAAGACAAAAAGCACAATCATGTTGAATATTTCAGATTAGGTGTTAATTGAAGTGGTCAAGCAGAAGGATGTCGTAGTTTTGGGGGCAAAACTTCAAACCCTTTATGTGACGAAGCCTTTAAATGATCACTTATACATGTTGAAGACAGTGTTTCAACTCCAATTGACTGAAGGTACATCCATTTGAACACACTTAGATGAGTTTACCTTCATAATGGATAAGAAGAATATTGGTGAGACCTAATTGATGGAAAATAGAACATAATATTATTGGCATCTCTAATAGAATCATGGAAACACTTTTACTAGTTCAGAGTTAGATTGATGTGCTATGATTACCTTGGAAGGTAATGCTTGCCTTGTTCTTTAAGGAGTGGCAAAGGAAGTTGGAAGACGATAATCTAGTTTTGGATATAGAGCAAGGACTGGTCATTTCGAGTAGAGATGAACATCAGGTGTCCATCAATAGTGGTAGAAACGGGTCAAAGTCAGCCAATAGAAAGTGTAAGGGTAGCATGAAGTGCTTTGAGTGTAATAAAAAGAAGCACATGAGAAGAGATTGTCCGACACTAAAAATTAAATGTGGTCGACAAGATGCCACTAATAGTGCATTGAATGCTGTCGAGGAGAGGATTAGTGATGCAAAAACTCTTTTATGTTTGACTACCAATTCTTTAGGAGACAAGTGGGTGCTAAAATCGGGTGTTCTCATCACATAATGCATGGTAGGAATTGGTCTATTACTTATTACGCTGCAAATGGTGGTAGAGCCTTGATGAGAATCATGTAGCTCCTAAGATTGCAGGGATAAATAAAATTCAAATTTCGATACACTATGGGTAGAGCGAAAGTTAATAGACATGATGCATATACAAGAGCTTGAGAAGAACCTTACTTCTTTGGAGACATGCAATGACAACATGTGTAAGTACAATGCTAAGTATAGAAGACTCTCAAGGTGACATGATAGTGATGAAGGCAAAAAGGTGAATTCTCTCTATTATATACCAAGAGAGACTATGACAGGAGTTAATGTAGTTTCATCATATCAGTGAGACTCAAACATGGCTCACTTATGACATTTGTCATTAGGGCACATGAGTGAGGCAAGCATAACAATACTTAGTGAAAGATGGTTGATGAATGGTCCAAAGTCAAGGAAGCTCGATTTTGTGAGCATTTTTATCTTCGTGAAGCAACACCTTGTTAAATTATGTACATTTGTAGGCAACTAGTTGATTAAATTAATTCCAATGTTTAGGGCCCCTCTCTGATTCCTCCCCAATATATGATGACAATCATTGATGGTTATTCGAGAAAGGTATGGGCGTGCTTCTTGTAAGATAAATCCAAAGTATTCAACTGGCTTAAGAAGCCTAAGGCGTTGATTAAGAAGTGGTTAGGTAAGCCAATCACTACCTGACAACCTATAGTGTTATAGAGTTCAATAGTAATGATTTTACGTAGTTCTATCAAAATAAAGGGATTGTATGACATCACACAATGCCTAGAACACTGCTATGGAATGGCATCACATAATGGAAGAACATAATTTTACTTGAACGAGCTTAGTGCTTGCTATTGCACGCAAGATTGGGCAAGAAAATTTGGGTCAAGTAGTGAAACGGGACCTGGCTAATTGATCTCCATCATCTATTGTCAAGTGGAGGAGTCCTAAGGAATTTTGATTGAGGAAATCTGTCGATTACTTTGGACCATGAGTATTTGGATGTTCTATATGTGAGTAATGGCAAGGTTAAGCCGGGGGCAAATAATTACATACTTTTAGGTTATGCATGCACTAATTAGTGTGAACTGATCCAATATCAGCCTTTTTTTAACTAGCAAAACATGATTTTCAACAAGACTACAATACTTAAATAAATTAGTCTTGAGATACAACTAATAGAGCAAATAGGGTAAGGTGTCGGTAGAGAGTTAAATATATTCATACAAAGAAGCCATGGTATTAATTTTTTTAGCGATGGCTAATGGATTTGCTCTCAATCTTTGAGTTGAAAAAGAAAATTGTTCCTGTATCATGGGAAAATTTCGTTTCCTTTACACATTTTCACATTGTTAAGCAATGCACGTACTCTTTTACTAATATATGGTGGGAAGAATTGTTGAAATAGATAAATTATACAATATCTGTTATTTATTAAATGATATTAGGGTGCGTCCTTGATACATGTTAGGTATCATTTTCTTGCTCAACGCCAATTTTTTTCTTTTCTGTTCAATCGTTGTTCCCCTTTTCCAAAATTAAGGGAAATCGTTTCATATTAAGAGCTGTTTAGATGGTACACGCCTTTGTCTTCCCATTCAATAAAAATTTCATATAATTATCATTATTATGCATTTTCTTAGAATGATCTCTTAAAGCATAAATTGGTGTTCCCCTATTTTGTTGTATAAAGATTTGTTAGAATATTGAAATATTAAACAATTCCTTCATCTAACTAAACTTATGCCAAAATTTACAAGGGTCCCACAAAATCTTGCAAAATCAATCAAATGGTCAAGCACCCTAAAAGAAGGCGATAGGTCAGATCAAATATTTTTAAATACATGTAAGCAGACAAGATCGGATGCAATCAAGCAATAACCTGGGAGAGACGTGACCAAAATGAAGACCGATGATTTAGGCTTGAGAGTCGCATTGGAATCATTCTTTTCTCCAATGGTCGGTGCTGGCCATGCTCCTGAAAACCATGTCCAGCTCCAAGACAAAACCTGAAGCTTGAACCTCGATGTGACCATCGACAAACTTTTACCGTCACAGCCGCGAGCATCTGCCACGCCTGATCGACAAAAACCACATAAGAGAACAAGTCGTGTTACGCATGGAGGATTAATTATTCACTCGACGAATTCTTTATATCAAGTTGATTATGCAATCCAATTCTGTTTAATTCTAGCTCGGAGATTTCAACAATTATAATTGATCCACTTTCTACTACTACCTAGTGAAAATTATTGGGATCATTAACTTGTACAATATTCGCATTTCGATTTTATGTGGGTATGTCCTATGCATGCTGAAGTTGACTATGATGACAAATATAGCCTCTTATAACATACATCCGAAATTATCACCAAAGGGATTGCCCTTGGGGTAACTAAAGGAGTCACTAGTTATTCTACAATATTGTGAGTTCTAATCTAATTGTGTTGTATCACTTGGCTACCATGTATATTGCATGGAAAGACTTTGACTTCTGGATCTTTGGATTGTGAGTGATGCATAGTATTCATGGCTCAATCCTGATAATAATAGGTATAGGAGATGGCTAACATTTTTTGTGATTTTTTTTTTTTTTAATCTCGAATCTTCAAATCGAGATGATCCATATTACTCATAAGTCAATCAGGCTGCTAAAACTTGATGACAGGAGAGTGGCTAAAGTTGCTCGTGGTTTCCCTCCTCTAGTTATCCAAACATGTATAGTTGTCAAAACAAACATGGCAACTTCATCGGATCCTCACCTTGGCTCGGGTAATTTTAGCCGAGCCATACGCACGGCGGCAAGGTGGTCACTTTTACATACCACTGGCTCCCAAAGGGCTTAGCCAGTAGCATGAGAACACGTGTCCACCCGCGTCCCTTTCTTCCCATCTAAGGTTTTAAAGGTCAAAAAGGCCTTTTTAAGTGGGTCCCTACTGCCTTATGTCACCTCCATGTCCTTTCAGAAAGTAATTTCAACATCCGGGTCCCACCACTAGTGCTCAATGACTCACAGACCGAGCCCCTGTCCCTGTCCACACGCCTCCCAGCTAAAACCGGAACATTGCAATGACGAAAATGCCCCCAAACCCTAACTTCTCGTGCCCCGGCGTGGGGCCCGCCTCCACCCTTTCCGCCCCCCATAAATACCACCCCTCCACGCTGCACTTCTTCCCTTTTCCTCCTCCTCCCTCTCTTCCTCCCTACAACTCAGCTTCTCCGACCATGCTGGCCGCCATGCCGACCGGTTTCCCATTCGGGCCGGTGCCCTACAGCCCTTTCCAATCCTTCGATAATGACTTCGCGCCTTGGGATTGCATCGACAATCCCTTCTCTGACAAAATCCAGTCCCCGAAACCCGTCACTTCGACTTCCATGTCGGATGACTCGAACCTTGACCCAGTCAGCTACCCTTCGAACTCAGGTAAATCCTCCGGAGAGAAACGAAAGGGGGACGCGGCCGTGGACGAGAGAAAGCGGCGGCGGATGGTCTCGAATAGGGAATCGGCAAGGCGGTCCCGCATGCGCAAGCAGAGGCACCTCGAAAACCTGAGAAACCAAGTGAATCGGCTGAAAGTCCAGAACCGGGAGCTCTCGAACCGGCTTCGCCTCGTCCTGTACCACTGCTACCTTTTGCGGAGGAGTAACGACCAACTCCGGTCTGAGCAGTCGATGCTTCGGCGTAAACTATCGAACATGCAACAAATCCTGTTGTTACAGCAGCTCCAGCAGCAGCAAAACACTCCTGCATGGCCATGCAACAGCACTCCTATAATTGAGAAGTGTGAACGAACTTCATCATTAATCTTATAACTACATAAAGCACGAGGAACAACTACCTGAAATCTTAAAATTGGCCTAGAGAATCTCTCCCCCCCCCCTCTCTCTCTCTCTCCCTCCCTCTCTCTGTGAAACAAATTGGTGTTGGTGGTTTGAGGGTAATTCTTGGAAAAAGGCTGTTTTGATAAAGCCAGAGCCATTATTGTGTATAAAACTTTTTATCAGGGTTTGCCTTTATTAAAGATCTTCTGTCATTCTGATCTTGCTTTAGCGTTTCAAGTGCGTTACCTTTTATCATTATTATTATTGTTTTATAATTTTCCTTTGGCACGAATATTACAACAAAGTTGGTTCAAACTCCACTTTCATCGCGAGTTCTTTTAATATGGTAGTCGGGCGTGTATGTCAAAATGCAATATGAGACCAGGACAATGTATCGCTCCAGCGGTCCCCACATTGATTCGGCCGACTATTAACATGACAACCTTAAAGTTAGAGGATCATCTGTCTAACCGACTGACATAAGATTCCATATTGGCGGTGACATTTTAATATGCAATGATGGAGAGCACTTTCACACACATATATCCAAATCCACCAAGACAATTGCGAAGCAAAATCTTTTGTTTTAGTGCAATATAGTACTAAGCAGAAAGATTCTATTTTATCTACTGTGGTCGATGTGATTTCTTTATGGAACGGTAACCAATCGATTACGTGCACATAAAATATATCCATTCGATAAATAAAATTGACACTGCAAACATATAAATATGATCGCACATCGGTCAAGAATAGTTCTGAATTTAATTTTATCTATGAGGAAGTGCTAGTGCTCTTTGAGCTGCTACCCTAGAGGGCTCAGGCAACCTATACTACACATACATAGTAAACTGCTCTTCTTCTTCACTTTAATTGGCTTTGTAACCTGTTGATTATTTATTTGGTTGGCTTTGGTTAAGTTCAGAAAAAGGGGTCACTTTCTTGTATAATAATCATTTGAAATGATGGACGACGTTCATCATTCCAATGATGAAAAAAAAATTGCATAAACTAAATCTATATAACTATACGTCATTATAGCTATGAAGTATGTTGGCCTCACAATGAGACCCACATAAAGATAAGTCTATGTACACTACAATAAAGATGGGAAGAAAATATCACTATAAGTTTTAAACCTTATGCATAAAATGCTATTTTTCAATTGTTATGATCAAGTCCTAAACATTTTCCAAAAAATGCAAACAGGTCATAAATTCTTCAATTTGATCAATTAAGTCATCGACATTTTACCAAAAATACAATTAAGTCTTAAAGTTATGTTAAAAAATGCAATTTAAAAATGTCCCATTAGTACTATTTCAATGACACCTAAGCAATTCTAGGTAATATTCATTAAAAGGATTCAATTGCACATTTTGAAAAAAAAAAATGTTTAGGACTTGAAAAATTGAAAAAAAAAATTAGAGCTTGATTGTATTCATGCAAAAGATTTAGAATTGCTCGTGCAATTTTTTTCGTAGAAAGGGTCATTTCTAACATTTCCAAAGTACCGCTAAAGTTAGGAGAAATGCCACTTAAGGCTACGGTGGCATTTTCTTGGATTAACACCTTGGAAGATGTCGAGGATGCTCATTAGCGGCAAATACTGACAAATTTTGAAAACCTAGATGACCACTTCGACGACACTTCTCTAGGTCGCAGATAAGATTGGCGACATTTTTGGGCGTCAATCTTGAAAAAATGTCACTAATTCTAATGCAGGGTGTCATATTCCCCAATCGTCATCGATGGATAGCTCTTGAGGCATTTCCTATGACATGTCATATTTGTTTAGTGGGTTTAATTATCTAAAAAAAAGTTCCAACTTTAAGTTCAATTTCAATTTTATCCCAATTTTTTTTTATCTAAAAAAATCACAAACTTTTATTCTAGTCCTAAGTCTATCTATGTCCAAAAATCATCATTGATTTCTTCAAAACTATCAACATTGGAAGTTTGTTGTTATTTTATACAAATGTGAGAATATTGGTGTTTTGATAATGAATTTCTAACTAGCTATAATGTTAATAATTTTCAAGAAAGTATTGGCAATTTCTAGATGCGGGGGTAGAGTTGGGACATAATGAAAGTTGGTGATTTTTAATGAATAAAAAAAAGCTCAACAGAGAATTGGGATTGGACCTAAAATTGAGTAGGAAATTAGGCCTGCTTTAGTGGCATTTGCTAAGAGACGGCATAAACATTAAATCTCACCAAAAAATATATGATTTGTGGTTGTTTGAACTAATTCCACATATCAAATAGTTCCCGTTGACCCATGCCAAAGACAAGTATATCTTAAAAGAAGATCATGGAGCTGCTGTTAACACATTCCAAAGACTAGTTCTCAACATCTTAAATCACTTTCATGACAAGAAGACCAAAAGCATCATCTGCTTCAAAGTCTTCATTTCAAGGTCAAAGGTCTAGATATTGACGTCCTCATCCTCATCAAAATCTTCCTCGTCATCATCTTCTTCCCATCTTTCTTGCTCTTCTCCTTTCTCGAACTCTGCTCCTTCGAACTCGTCGGCATTATCACAGTGTTCAAGCTGCAAGAGATGCAAACAAAATAGCTTTCAAAATGGGTGGACGAAAATGGAAGCAAACTAAAGCAAATAATTGTCGCGCCTTCGTTATGAAACGAAAAAGATCATGCATCTTTCAGAAAAATCGTGCAGCTTTTTTTAATGTCCGAATGTAAATCTCCTTTTTGTTCGAAAACCTCACGAATGAAATTTGACATCCTCATGAAAACTTTTGTCACAGCCATGGACTCAGTTTTCTTATCCCAGGCCTACTTCACACATCAAAGCCCAAGCATGAACTCAAAGCTGTGGTCCTTTAATATCTCAGGACACATTCCTTGAGAATAAAAATTCAATGCTTGATGACTAGATTACTACTGCTCGCTAGGATGAACTAGTTTTTCCATTAACTAGTTGCTATGTGCTTCAATACTAAAGGTCATGTATGGATGCAGAAGAACGTGCATGACGTGTAAACAACTCTTGCACTGGTGCACTTAAATGCATCATCATCCTACCGAAAATAAGAAAAGGCAATTGAGATAACATCAAGTGATCAATTAAATGATGAGGAGAGACTTGATATATTTCCGTGCGTAGACAATGGGCAACTGACAAAATCCGGCACAGATGCTTCGAGAAGCTATCGTTTTAGCTTGATTTCTTTCGAGATAGCTTCGGGTATTCGGATTTTACTCTGTCTAGCTCCAACTACAAAAACAAATAAAATAAAATAAAAAATGGTCAGAATCTCTACATAAACAATTATAAAATTGCAATTTGTGAAATAGTTTTCTAATTCGTTTGCACACTATGATTCTTCCAGACTCCTCATCCACAGGTTGTCCACTACGTCGATATTTTAAACGACAGAAGTCCACGCGTGACGGCTCATCGCCATCAGGCCTCTTCTTCTTCTGAGCAGTCAAAATGACTGGGGATATTAATAATGTAAGACTTCTTTGTCAAAGATGTCATAAAACAACATTCATCATGTGTTGCAACTCGAACTCATCGGACCCTCCCTCGGTGGGGAGAGGAAAAGGTCGAGTTTAGGGATACTTGACCATAGGAGCTCCATCACAATATACGTCCCAAAAGATGTGATCACTTCATCTTTTGAAATGAACCATGTGAGTTTGCTCAATCATAGTCGTGAGCTTTCTTAAACTCATATCTCGCGTGATAGCGAAAAGTCTCGTGATTCATATCCACACTAATGGGGTATATTTACCATAACAGCTCTCTTGATTGTACTCTTCACCTGTAAGAATGACATTACTTCATCATTGTGGACTACTGCCACATCAAATATGCTAAACCATGGTGAGTCTCTTTGAGACCCATACCCCTCATGAAGGATTCATTTTATTATCTAGTTGTTTAGGACAACCTAGATATGAGTATGGAGTCACCACTAGCCTTGTTTTGGGTGTTCAGCTAGAAAACCCAATCGAGAGTTGTGAGTAGTCCTTCGATTTCTACACAATTAGAGATTCAAATATGCTAAACCATGGTGAGTCTCTTCAAAACCCATACCCCTCATGAAGGATTCATTTATTATCTAGTTGCTTAGGACAACCTAGATATGATTATGGAGTTGCCACTAGCCTTGTTCTGGGTGTTTGGCTAGAAAACCCATTCGAGAGTTGCGAGTAGTCCTTCAATTTCTACGCAATTAGAGATTCTAGGGTTCAGAACTTGGGTTACCCTAACATTTCTATTAACGCCCTTTTTTAGTATGTAACAATTTGTCGTGTTTCCTAAAGTGTCCATGCATGTCTTTTTTTACTTTTTTCGGGTCAATGTAATTAACTAGGTGATCATATGTGGATGGTCCATTTTATGCCAATCTATTTCTACTAGAAGAGAGAAGAAAACAAAAAATTGAAATTTAAAGATGGCGTGATAAGTAAACACTCAAGAAAGCAATTTAAGGAATGCGGTAAATCTAACATGTAATGCTAAACAAAAATTAGAAAAAAAAAAAAAAAAAGGACAGAAAGGGACCTGCAACTCATCGGCATTTATACAACTTGAGACAACCCAAAACATATATTTAGGAATCAAATTGGTGCAAAAGTAAGGTCGGATTGCACATCGACCATCCATTGTCTTCATGTCTTGGGTGACTTCCACCTCTTGAGACCTATTCTAATCCTAATCTAAAACTAAGACTAGGTAAAAGAAACAATCAATCATCACAAAAGCAATCATAATCACAAAACAAACACGAACAATTAGGGAATTGAGACAATATGCAAAATTGATCAAAATTGGCCTCGGGGTCGGCCTTTGTAATTCATGCGACAATCGCCTTAGGACACCTACCCCAATTCATTTTTTAAGGCTCATAGTTATTGGCCACCATTTGTGTTTTTGCATGGCAACCAATACTAAGATACCCCTAAAACAAGTTCGAAGTGTGACCTAATGGTATCCCACGAATTCATGCATCGCACCTGTGCATACATCTAAAAATCACATGCATAGCGGAAAATAAACATGCAGGCAAGCCCTTGGACCCTGGTTCAATCAATCAGACAATTTTAATGAGCCAATGGTGGATCACTTACTTAGTCGACAAGTGCCAAGTACAATCACAAGCGTTTGATGAAAGCAAAACACATCGAAAGTTAATGAGTTCAAGTGATGGTGAAAAGTTATTTGAAGAGCAATTAAACAATGAGTTGTGAGAAAAGATGCTAATGGCATAACAAAATTGTGTCACGGTTATTGAACACATTTAATCATCAAGGCTAACTCGGGTGCATCTTGTGCACTCTGATTGAGTTTCATAGACGCCCTAGATATGTTATAAGCCTTTGACAATATTAATGCTTGGCCAAAAGCATGGTTTGAAAATTTGAAAAGCAAAACATTACATAAAGCATGCTTTTTATTTTTTGAGAATTTTTGTGTATAATGTTCAAAAGATGAGGATCAAAATTTGTGAAGACATGTGATCTCAATTCAGCATGCAAGTTGCCCTAAAAAAATTCTAGAAGAAAATCACAGCAGAGAATCACCAAAAAAAAAAAAAAAAATCACAGAACAAGGCAAATAAGATCAAAGCAATTGAAAAGGAACCCATGGATAATTGGATCTAAGAAAATTATGCAACATCAAGAACATCATGAGAAATAACTTTCATGCAGAGAGTTTTCTAAGGTGAGCGATGTAGGAATTTATAAAGATTCAAGAACGCATAACATCACATCAGAAATGCAATAGGACAACAAGGTATTGTGGTATATCAACAATGATTTGACTTAGTAAACAAAGTCTAAAAAACATGAAATTTTACCATAACATAGACAAGATGAAGACAAACAAACTTTGTTGAGGATCTGATCTCAGAATCCTTAATAATGATACAAAAATAACAAGAGGTCGTACTCGACGAGAGCAAAACAGAGGTTCGGAATTACACTAGAGACAGATTTCTAGGCTAACTTGACAAAAAAAAAAAAGGTCAATTGACATGTAAATCATGCAAAATCGGCATCATCGGAAAGATGCCCTAGGACTTTCTAAAAGTTATTGAGTTCAATTAACGCCGAATTCATGGTTAAATGGTGACAAACTTCATTTGATAACTGAATTACGCCTCGAAAGTTGGTCGATTCTGTTGTGTTTATGCAATTTTCTAGGGTTCTGGCTTTAAGCATATTGCCTGTTTGCCATTTTTTCTACTGAATTCTGCCTTAATTGAACTCAATATCTTTTAGAAGATCATCAAACCTAGATCACATGTCTAGAAAAATTCAAGCAAAAAAAAAAAAAAAAAAAACGATGTTTACAACCTCAGATCAGCCTTAACAAAAGGTTACTCCTCAACCTATGATTTTTGTAGATCAAGGTAAATCAAGAACAGTCATGCTCATCCCCATTATCAGTCATCATAAGCTCATCACATATCATCATATAACACCCAAAACTTCAGATCCAAGTATAAAATGCGATCCTAGATTTGAATCCTAGTCCCGATTAACTAGCTTGATCTCGCTTCATCGGATTCACCATTCAAGTATTATCTTTTGTGGTTTCGTCAAATCAAACACAATCATACGGCAATCGAAATTTTGGATCATGTTCCAAATTTCAAGGAACATTGGATGAACTTCAAGGATTGCTGAAGCTGGTCGGATTGCTAGTCGAACCGCCGATCAATGCCCGAGGAAGGAGACCGGTCTAGTCTGGGCCGGCTTGGAACGCCGAAGGAGGATTGGACCACTAGAAGAACTCCAGTAGCTGTCCGGTGGAAGTTTGACCACCAAGGGGTCGAAAAAGAATTGGAGAAGCGATCACGGAGCCTGGACCACCGATCAAAGCCACTGGGCCGTGATCAAATCTATTGAAGCCGTTGGGTCTGAGACCAATTTGATCGCTGGTCTTTGGACCGTTCGCAAAGAACGATCGGATGGGAGGCGCTAGGTTTAGGAGAGGGCAGCTGTGGCGTTGGCGGGCGAGGAGCTAGCTCATCAATCATTGTCGTCGATAGAGGTAAAGGACCATCGATGGGGGCCCTGAACGGTGGCGATTGGCACGACAAGGGGAGGGGGTGGTTCGCGCGCTGAGAGAGAGAGAGAGAGAGAGAGAGAGAGAGAGAGAGAGAGAGAGAGAGAGAGAATTTTTTAAAGAGTTTGATCTGAAAATCTGAACAAAATGAACCCCCTAAGGTTTTTGGAGTATGGTCTTGATTTAAGATCAAATCTCGACCGTTAGTTCAATCCGACAGTCAAAACTTGATCTAACGGTCTAATTGAGCTCATTAGGGGTTAATCCTAATTAAAATTTACCCCACAATCAATCTGATGGTCTTGATTCACAAAAAAAAAAAATGCAAATTGCGGTTAGGGCCTAATTAGGAGTATTTTTTTTAATTTCATGAAATCCATGGATATTTTCGCAAAATCTGGAAAATCAAGGGACGTGAGTACAAAATAAACATGATGAGAAGTCGACAGGCGGTCGTCGACGATCAAGAACCGGTTGGTAGATGGCTAGACCGGCCTCCTTCACCACTGACTGATTGGATCAATCACACTAGCTCAAGCCGATTTGATCGGTTCTTGGTCAGTTTGAGCTAGCCAGTCCTTGGGAAGCTAAATTTCATGCAATTTAGTCCCCCAAGGACCAAATTAAAAGGAAAACTTACTAAATTTGAGGAAAAACGATTTAGTTCTAAAGAAATTAGGCCAATTAAATCCTATAAATGTGATCCATTGATTTTATATTAAATTAATTATTTGATTATCATGAAAAATAATGGACCTTCACCATGGGTACAAATAATTGGACATTATAGGCCAAATCTGGTAATTTCACAAATTTTTGATCGAAATTGCAAATTAATGAAAATTGAATTTAATTAATATTGCGAGACACCTATTCAACTAATAGTCCATGCTTGGGATAGCCTATTGTATCCAAATTAATTTCAAATTGGTATTATGACTCTTATGCTACAAATAAATTGAGATTTAATGATGAAATTGAACCTTAATTTACGAAATCAAACATTACTCTCAAATGGGTCAACTTGTATTTTTTTAATGGAAACTCATTATTTTGGTTTTCTTATATACAAGAAGGTGGAATTCCTCAAATTGGAAAGTGAATATCTTAAAATGGACCCATAATTTGGACTTATCTCAAGAAAATGAGTGAAATGAATGCGTTTGTTCATAATTCATGAAGAACAGATTTGGACCCCTAATTAGGGCTAAAATTGGCAATTCACATTTCGACACCATCATTCTCGAAACTGACTAAACCAATGAATGAGAAATGATCTCTAGACCAATGTCGTAAATGAAACTAGACCTAATTATGACTAGGATGAAAGTAATTTTATTTTTAGCCGATTTCGAACCTAAAATTGAAAAATTCAGAAATTAACGCTCTTAGTTGAGTTTTAGAAAAATTTTGACACTAAAGTCAAATTGACACTAAAATGAAGTTTTTTGTGAATTTTTTTTATTTTTTTTCAATTTTTTTGGTCAAAGGTTTGATCATAAGTCAACACATTAGTTGACTTTTCCTAAAAAGTTGATTTTTGTGTCAAATTTTTTAAATTTTCGAAAATTAACTTAGCTAAAGTGAAACTAAGATTACTTAGGATCTTTTTATGAAAAAATCAACTTTTGACCCAGGTTGACTTTTGGTTAAAGAGTTGATCAAAAAATCAATTCAAAAGTTAACCGCTTGATTTTTTGGGCTTTTAATGGAAATGAATAGGAAATCACTTAAAAATGATAAGGCAAAAGAAAGATATAAAAAATGACATATTTTTTGTCCAGAAATAGGCTTAATCGCGATCGGAAACCCTAATTTTGATTATTTACCTTTAATGACTCGTCAATTAAAAATCAGATGTCAACATCATGTACAAGCAACAACTAGAGGTGGATTAGGCCAACTTTAAATGCACATATGAAATGTACCCCATCTGTCAATTTCCAATTTTTGCATATCTCAAGCTGTGAGGGAGTATAAACTCTTGATTAGGCCTTTTTTGATTACCTCTTCTTTCAAATTCGGTTTTTATTTAGTGTCCTTTGAAAACGCTCTTCTTGAGATAATCCTAATGTTTGAATGCTTTGAGAAACACCACAGGTTTTCTTCTTCTTTGTAGTACTTGCCAACCGAATAACTGATGTTGGGATTGGTTTCAATAAACAAGAATACGTGCTTATTAGAATCAAAATCTGATCGTAGTGGAAGTAAAAATGCCTATACACGTATTTTCATAGCATAGTTCGTGTAGTTTTAATAAAAGCACCTAGAAGTGATAAATATGCTAATCACATTATCCTTGTACCATGCTCCAAAAATTTTGTTTCTAATGTTCTTCAAATTTTGACTATGAACATTTGATCTCTTGGTAACATTGACTCTAACGTTCTTGGAATTCTGACCGCGAACGTCTGATGTCATCTGGTAATAATGATTATGACGTTCTTCACTTCTAGACCATGAATGCCTGATCTTCTCATAACCTAGGTTTTGATGTTCTTTAGATCCAGCCCCTCTTTCAGTAAGGAAGCCTAATGTTCTTATCAAGCATTATGAGTTTATGAAGAAGGGAGGAAGTCCCATGGATTGTATTACTACTATCCTAAAAGAAAATGGGTATGGAACCGAGACATTGTTCTTAAGAGCCATGGAAAAACTAGGGTTAATAAAATCTAGCAAAATGGAGGAGGAATTAATGGTATTTCCTGTTGATCCTTGTTTTGAACTGAAAGTCTGACTGAAGGAAAGAGGGAAGACAACAATGAGCAGATGTTTAAAGATTTTCAGCCTAAACTTGGCATTGATGTTGGAGTTATAGGCTCTAAAGGGAAATTATTTAGGTCCAAAGAGTATAAAGAGACTTATGCTCAATTGCTGAGTAGGGGTGTGATTAATCCCCACGCTATGGATTTTGATTTTCTAGAGACAATCAAAGTGAATATGAGGGAACAATTCGCCAAACTTCAATTGGAGAACTTCTATTTAGAAACGTCTAATGCTTATCTAGAAATAACTGCTTATTTCTATTCAAATATGTCTGTTTTGTCTCCCACACATATTGAATTCACTATATCTGAAAATGCTTTTGAGGTGGATGTTAATTTGCCGATCGACATTCTGGGAGTTGAAAGAAGTAACTTTATTCTTATCAATGCCTTAAATGAGGAAGTGCTTAAGTTTTTGGTGAAGAATAAGATTCCATGGGGTAGTTTAACCTACTCTAAATTGTCTACTTCCAACATTCTGCTTCACAAAATCATCATAAATTTCATCAGACCCAAGGTTGCTTCAAAAACTAATGTCTCTAAGTTTGAAGCCAAAATAATGTGAGCCATTTGTAATGGAGTAGCTTTCTCTTTGACACACCATTTTGTTGCATATGTACAGATCGATGATGAAAGACAAGTGTCAACTTCCTTATGGCACTTTGGTAACTAGACTCTTCAAACATTTCTAGATCCCACTTCCTTCTAGCTTTTGCTCCAAAAACCCTACCTCCCATGCAAATTGGTTTTAAGATGATCTCTAGGATGAGATTAAAGTGAATATCTGAAGTTTGGGAGCATGTAAAGAAGGGGTCTGCTAGTTCGACTAAGACTAGGTTTGCAATTAAGAAAAAGAGGAAAGGCAAGAGCGTAATCTCTAGGATTCCCAAGAAAAAAAGACCTATCATGATGTTACAAGAGGAGGATGAGGAAGAAGATGAAGAGGAGACTCTTTCTTTGATATTGTTGCAAGCATTGCTATGGAAGCAGAATCTAGCAAGGAAGTAAAAGAGAGTGAAAAGGACAAAGAAAACGAGAGTGATGAGGAAGAAGCAGGAGAATAAGATGGAGAGGAGGAAGACAAAGTTGAAGATGAGGATGATGGTGATCAAAAAGAATCCGACAAGGGAGGAGATGATAAAGGAGACAATGCTGACGATGTTGCAAGAGATGATCATGAGGGAAAGGATCAACAACAAGATGTTGAAGAACAGCAACAGAAGGAGATTGAAATAAATCATGGTATAGCAGGAGGGAATCTGGTTGCTCAAAGTAATGACACAAAAATAGGGAGAGTTGCTAAGAAAACTCCTTAGGAACAACATGTAGAACCAACTTTCAGTGATGGCATCAGTCGCTCTCCACCAGACATATAAGACATTTACGCTTCTCATTTCCCTGAGGAATCTCTTGGTGATGAGGACCAATAGGCTGATGTTCAAGGGAGCAACATATTTCCAAGGTACAAGCTGATTTTCCTTCAAATTTGGATATCCCTCTAGTCCACTTTGTAGATTTTGAGTATCTTCGTGTTTTTGTGTGCTTCTTGTGGCTTCTTGTGTAGATTTTTGTCAATTTTTTTGAGTTGTGATTGCTTTTAGGGATAAGTGTTCCAGAAGTCCTAAAACTTGTCACGAAAATGCATTTCAGTCCTAAAACTTGCAAAAAGTGCATTTATGTCCTAAAACTTGTCAAATTATTTCAAACGAGTCCTAAAATCGACGCCGTTAGCCTTTCCCGTTAAAAATGCTAACGTGGCATTTTAAATAATTTTTTATTTTTTGCGTGGATTTTTTTAATTATTTTTAAAAAATTAGATTTAAAAATTAAAAAGATTAGATTTATTCATTTTATCTTATTTTCACTAAAAACTAAAAAAAATTTTAAAAATTTTATTTTTAAAAAAATGAATAAAAAATAATTAAAAAAATACACGTGGAAAATAAAAAAAATTATTTAAAATGCCACGTCGGCATTTTTAACGGAAAAAGGCTAACGATGTCAATTTTATGACTCATTTGAAACAATTTGACAAGTTTTAGGATTTAAATGCACTTTTTGCAAGTTTTAGGACTGAAATGCATTTTTGTGACAAGTTTTAGGACTTCTGGAACACTTATCCCTTGCTTTTAATAAGTATTATGTTTATCTAATGTTTGCTTATTCGTAAACTCTCTATCTTGTGTTGCTAAAGTGTTGTTTTGCAGGGTAACTTAAAGTGTTGTTATTTTAAATATGTATGAAAGTTTTGTCAACATAAAAAATGAGGAGATTGTTGAGAAAACTCCTACCAATATTTTGAAGTTTACAAAACTTTCTGTTTCTAATACTTATTTTAAGTACGTAGAGCTTGTGAATTGTTTCTGAGGACTTATCAAGACTTTATTGAAGACTCTTGTTTAAGCCTATTCTGTCCTAGAAGAATTTCCCACTCTGACGACTTCTAGATAGAGATCCTATCCAGAATGAGAAAGAGTCCAGAACCCGACTTAGTGATGTGCAACATAAATGAACTTTATTATGATCAATCTCAAAGACAAGTTCCTCATGAGGGAGTTCTAATTATGGAAATCTAGATTCCGATTATATGGACGACTGGAATCGGTGAAATTTCTATCTCTATCTTCAAATGACTACAAGATCTTTTTAATAGATTATGTTTAATGGATTGATTGGAAGAAATTCCTTCAGAAAATATCAATTGCTAGTGAGGCATGGAGGAGTATTTAGAGGAGGTCATTTGGTCAAGTTGAAGTGTGGGACATGAAATTAGAATTCCAAAATCTAAAACTTCTCTCAATTACTTGTCTTCTTCAGTTTGCCTTACAAATTGTGTTCAAGAGAGCTCTATCACTAAGTGTTTGCACTCATAAGTTGTAATTCTGTGTTGATACTATAGTAAAATCTAACCAATAGTCTATTAGTATGGGAGAGTGGACGTAGGAATGTGCAATTTTCTATTTCCTTAACTCTCTATTTAAGTTTGTTGCACACTTATAAGTCATTGCAGAAGTCTGGTGTTTCTTGAAACTAATCTATTCTTCATCCAAACTTTGCAAGTAACTTATTTTATTCCGCATTTATTTGTCAAGATTTCCTTCATCCACCAATTCATCCCCCTCTAGGTGTTCTTACTAGCATCTTCAATAACCACCTAGATAATTCAAGGAGGTCTCTCCATTCCTTTATGTACTCTTTTCTCCTTCATAGTTAGGCCTGGTATCGAGAAGAGCAATCTCATGTACCAACATAAATAAAATAATGCACTTTTAATATCTAACAATAAGAACTAAACCATCCATAATGTGAATTAAATAATAGATTTACATCCCCATAACATCTGAGAACTAAACCATGACATCTCAATATTTATGCTTTGCTTCAAAATAGCCAACATAACCCAGAACTAACATATTATGAAACATTTAGAGAAACAATAGCAAAACAAATTAATTTGTCAGAAGCTTAATCCATGTTTTGAGTTTACTTTTATTGCCACCACTGTTAGTCCCACCAAATAAGGTTGCTCGAGTAGCTTGTCCTTTCCTCAATGTTTTACATCCATAAGTTTTTGTCTTATGATGACTAACTTTCTCCTTGGCTCTTAGCATGTTAACTTCGGGAGAAGTACACTATCAGTGCCATAAGTTGTGTATGGCACTCAGTTTGGTGCCAAAAGTTTTCATCGGATCACTTAAGTTCCAAATCGGAGAAAAAACGATCACTTTGGTGCCACCGGCAAAAATTTTCGGCCAAAATGATTACGTGGCTTTTATATTTAAAAAAAAATCGATAATTCTTAAGACTGTCCATGGTGGATGGAATAAAACAATGTTGTTTTCCTTTCTTCATAAGAAACGACGTTATTTTACCATTCCACGTGGATCACTTACAAAACAATCGTCGTTTTGTAAAATAGAGGAGTGGATTCACTACGGCCAAAAACAATGTTCGTATACGATTCTCGCTCGATGCCACCGGCCATAGCTTGCTCATCCATCGTCGTTTGCTCGCCCGCCGTCGCTCGACCACCGCTGTAGTTGCATCATCGTTCATGTTCGTTCGCTGGCTACGTCCCCAACTCTTGCTCACTCAAATTTGTCATGTTCTCTCCATGGGCCAATTTAGTGAAAAATTTAGGGTTCCAACGGGCAAGTTAGGGCATGGAGGGCAAATTGAGGGCTCGGCTTAGGGGGAAAGTGATGGGGAAAGTGGTGGGGACCGAATAGAAAAATTGAGGGTTCCGTCGTTCGTTCGCTTTCTTTTGTGGGAACCGAATAGAAAAATAGGGTGCGGAGGGGAAAATGGGGCTCGACTCAGAGGGAAACAGTGGTGGGACCAAATTTGTTTAATTAATTGGACTGCTTCTGTGGGGGAAACAGTGGGGGACCAAATGTGATTGAATTGAAAATTAAGTGGTGGGGACCTCACTTTGTTTATTCAATTTGGTTTATTTTGTTTCTGTAAAGGCACCGAATTGGGGAGATTAGTCGCATTTGTTTCTTGACAACAAAACGACAAGGACATGCATGTGAAGTTGCTAATTCTGTCATGTGGTCCCAACATGTAATGACTCTTTTTTTTTTCATTGGATGCAGCATCAACATGGACACGAATCAGGTAGGCGTCATTGTTTCCTATGGTGGAGAGTTTCTTATTGGCACCAATGATTGTGAATATACTGGTGTAAATGAATGTACTATTTATATCAATGTTCAGAAGCCATCATATATTGATTTTCTGAGGGATTTTGTGTATTTTTTACGATGCAAAGTGTAAAAACAACATTATTGTGTTCCTGGGAAGGAATTGGAGGATGGCTTAAGATTTTTTAATGACGATAATGGTATTAAGGATATCATTTACCATTATATTCACGGCGAAGAAGCTAAGATATATGTTGAGTATTATAGTGATGGTGATGATGAGAATGAGGATGAGGATAAGGATGAGGATGGGGGTGAGTAGACCACCACTGAAGAAGTGAGGGATCCTATTCAAGCGAGTAATCAGGTTGGGGATGAGTTTAGGTTAGATGAAGGGCAAAATGAGAGGGGAATAAGTCATATTGATAGAGATGGACAAATAGGGAGATGTCCTTAAATCTCGGGTGAAGATGTGGGCGATGAAGACTTCATTGGATTAGAATGGGAAATTGCTTTATCTAGTGAATCGGAACATAAATATTTGGCTTCAGTAAATTTCCCAAGTGACGAAAATAATGATGAACTCGCACAGTCAAGACGAAAATAAAGGGAATTTCTGAGAGAAAAACTTGCAACTTCAGCAAAGAGGCTCAAGCCAGTAAATGGGGATGGAGCTCTAGCTAAAAGTAATAGAAGTGAAGATGAAGAAAGCTACGGCGATGAAGTTGTTGATTCGGAGAATGAGCTTGACAATGATGATGAAGAACCTGCTCGTCGAAGAAAATGTAAGTACTCTTGCTATGATCCAATTGTTGATAAACCTGTTTTGTCTATGGCATGAGATTTGACGATGCCAAACAATTCAAGGAAGCTATTGTGAAGAACTCCATTGGTGAATAGAGGAGCGTTCAATTCATTAGAAACACGAAGGAATTTGTGAGAGCTAAGTGCTCACAACCAATTGTTCATGGAAGCTCTATAGCGCGCTAAATAAGAAGGGGTCATTCCAGTTAGGTCCTTCCAGATTAGGTCTTTCTAGGAGGAGCATTCTTGTCCAATTATCTTTAACAATAAAAGAGTAACAAGTGTGTGGTTATTGAAGCATTTTTTCAACACTATCAAAGCAATGCCCGAGATCAAGAGTCCTCAATTTCAACAGTTAGTGAATGAGCAAATAGGGGTTAATGTGTCAAGGAATCAATGCAAGAGAGCTAGGATGAGGGTGATGAAAATATTGATGGGTGGGTATAAGAAAGAATATGCGCAGGTATGGGATTATGCTGGCGAATGTATGTTTCAAAACCCATCTAGTAGAGTATATGTAGAGGTTGTAGAGAGGTCATTCCCTGATCTTGGGCCTAGATTTGATAGATTCTATGTCTGTTTTGATGCATGCAAACGAGACTTCTTAGCTAGTTGTAGAAGAGTTATATGATTGGATGGATGCTTTATAAAGGGTTTATGCAAGGGGAAGTTGTTAGCTGCTGTGGGGAGAGATGCCAATAATCAAATGTTTTCGATAGCTTGGGTGGTGGTGAAGATAGAGAACACGAATATTTGATCATGGTTCCTCAAAAATTTAATTTCTGACCTTGAGATAACCGATGGAGGAGGATGGGCATTCATGAGTGACCAACATAAAGTAATTTCATTGTCAATTAATTCACTCATTTTTAATATTAATCACTTGCATATTTTCCCTTACTTGTATTTATTGGTTTGAATTTTTGTAGGGACTTATTCCTACATTGGCTAAGTTGATGCCATATGCTGAGCATAGAATGTGCACGAGGCACATATATGCAAACTGGTCAAGGAACTTCAAATAAGATAGGCTGCAGAAGCAGTTCTGGCAGATAGCAAAGAGTACCAACATGGCTAATTTCAGATTAGCCAAATAAGGATTGTTGCAGCTGACAAATTAAGGTTTTGATGCACTTTTCCAGACAGAAGCTAAGCACTGGTGTCGGGCCTTCTTCAGCGAGGTGTTCAAATGTGGTATCATAGATAACAACCTCAGTGAAGCTTTCAATGGCATAATTCTAGAGGCCGGGTGCAAACCAATCATCAGTATGCTTGATGATATTCGAGTTATGGTGATGACTAAACTGCATAGGTAAAGAGATGAGGCTACTAAATAGAATAGAGACTATGGCCTTAGGATTGTGAAGAGATTATATGCAAACATTACTGCTACTAAGTTTTGCCATCCAGTTTGGAATGGAGATAATGGATATGAGATTATTCAAAATCAGGATAAGTATGTTGTCAACCTAGATATAAGAAAGTGTTCGTGTCAAGCCTGGCAACTGAATGAAATTCCATGTGCCCATGCCATTTGTGCTATTCAAATGAAGCAAGAAAACCCAGATGATTACCTAGATGATCGATACAAAAAAAGCTTATATCTTGATTCATACCAACTCATGATGTAGTCTATCAGAAGCAACAAATTTTGAGAGCCAACAAATCATGAAAGCCCTCTACCTTTGCCATTGAAGAAGCAAATAGGAAGGCCAAAAATGAGACAAAGAATGCAACAGGAAGAGGCATCAAGTCAGAGGATGAGTAGGACTTGGGCAAAGATAAAATGCTCATTTTGCAGTAAGGAATGACACAATAAGAAAGGTTGTGAGCTAAAAAAGTAGCATCAACAGCAAGCTGATTTAGTGCTAGGGACAGGACCTACTGAAGAGCTTCTTCTTCGGCCTATTAAAGGGAGGATAGAAGGCCCTGCTGTAATGCCTACTAAAGAGCAAACAAAAAGCCATGCTTTAAGGTAAGTATCCTCTTTGCCTCAATAAATTTTCAGTTCATATTCGATAAAGTTTGATGGTTGACCAAGTATACTAGCTTCTCTTATGCTTTTCCTCTGTCATGCACTTGTAATTTGAGAATTTTTCACCATTTGTTTCCCACCATGAAAATGAGTAGATGTCTAATTATTCAAATCAATGTAGTTGGTCATAATCCTGATACAGTACATTGTTGTAAAGCCTACTAAAGGGCCAGAAACAGGCCCTGTTGTAGGCTGAAGTGCAGGAACAAGGATTAGAATGGGCAGGACAGCAACAACAACTGAGTCCACTATTGAGCAAATGATAAAAAAATATCCTGTAAGTTGTACATTGCTATGTTTGTTTTTTATGGGCTGAAATTTAAATTTGTTATGTGTTTCTCAGGTGAGAAGACGAGTAATTGCACAAGTTACAGAGGTTGCTCCCTTAGTTGCTACTGAAAATGATGCACCACAGCAAACAAGAGGGGCTCTTGGAAAAAGATTAAGGCAATGTGGTTATGGGATTTACATAGATGAATGTACTAGAATGACTATTTTGAATGTAAGATTTGTAGGCCTCATGCATTTAATTTGTTGTACTTCAATTCATTTGGTTGGCAATATTGCTATGTTCTTATAGCCTGGGAGAAATTCGGAGGTACTTCTTTCTCAAGGTGGGCCAATTCAAGAATCAAGGGTAAGCCAAAGAAGAGTGCTCCAAAGAAGAAGACAGCGAGTATAGCTGCAAAACAGCCATTGAAAAAGAATTTAGCACCAGTTCCATCTCAACCAACGATTGTGAGCAATAATGATGATATGGACCAACACATGACACGTGCTAGAACAAAAATAGCCACTGTCAAGAATAAGGAAAAGGAGGTGACAAAAAAGCCCAGTTAAAGAACCTGCACATCCAGTTCAAAAGAGTGCTCGAATTATGAATCAATTCAAAGCTCCAAGACATACTTGAGGATTTCAAAGTGCAAATAATCTAGTTGTGGCATAGTTTTCACATACCAAATGGCATTCGATCATGTTGAGTCACATATGCATACGAACCTTGAAATGTACACTTTAATAATCAAGCAGGCATCGACATGAAATTTGGCCTCTAAGGAACCCAAACAAGCATGAGAAAGCATGCACATGACAAGGCCTTAATCGAATCTCAACATAAAAGAAAATATTCAATTTAAGTCCTCTAGGAACATGCAAACATCTAGTGAAAAATTTATGATCACCATTTTCCATTAAGACATGAAGGCCTAATTATGATCACATGGATCGTAATGAAAATGGCAAAACATATACATATCACCAAACATCCTAATTGCAGCAAGACCTACATGTGTTTATGCATGCAATTGACATACCAAATGGTGATGAAATCATGCAAATCATGCATCGATAGAAATCATATAATGTATATTTCAATATTTATGAAGATCTTAAGGTCAAATGAACTCAGTTATATGCTCAATTTTACTAAAATACATCTCATATTAATGCAAGGCAGACCAATCTATACTTGGATTTAAGCAATTTTGACCTACTAAAACTTATTTGAAAAATCCAAATATCATGAACAAAATTTTCTCAAAAATCAATCATATAAATTAGCATAAAAATAGCAAAGTCTAAAGTCGGAATAAGAACGGAACCTAAAACATATTGAAAAATCTGCAGAATCGAGCAAATTGCGAGACATTTTTCGAGGGTCAAACGTCAGTGGTTCAAGCTGTGCGACCAATCACATTGAAGGTCTTAAATTGTGCTTTCTAAATTTAGGAGGTCTCGAGTCCAAATAAGGTCATATAATGCCTTGTTCTAGGCCAAACAACAACCACATCATAGATGCATGAAAATTGTAGATTAGCACCAAAATCATCAAATCAACCACAAATCATCTTCAATCCATCGTCAACCTTAGCAAATCATTGATCAAGCCCATTAACAATTGATCTAAGCATTTTGTATAGTTCTAAGTACGAATCCTAGTCCTATTTGGCGATTCCAACCTCACTTCATCGGATTCAAGTTCAAAGTCATTACCTTTTGCGCGATTTCGTCGATTTTGATGCAATCGGACAAATCAATCGTCACCAAAGCTTGAACAAACCTCCAAGATCATGATCAGACCACCACGGATCACCTTAAGATTGGCTAGACTGCCATTTCAAGCTTGAAACAAGACCAATTTGATTGGATAGATCTATATACCACTAGAGGAATTCAAGGTCACTAAAGAGAATACAGTGACCAATCAGCCAAGCCCCACCAAGACCAAGTTGGGGATGGCTTGAGGACTCAATCGAATGAGATATGATGGTAGCAAAACTGTCACGCCCCGATCCTTGAGCACGCGCCCATCCCTCACTGGTCGATTAAATAGTAATGTCCCAGGACGCATCACCGACCCATTCATTTTAATATACATATGCAGAAGCAGATATAAATCTCCAGACAATAAAACAATGGGATAGGAAAGTAGGGCCATAAAATTTCAAACCACACAACCACACTTATATACATACATACATAGAGGACTATGTCATACATTATACAAGTTGGTCTAGATATATAAAAACATATGCACCATGGCAAGTTCTCAAACAGGGGGCGGGGGTCTAACAACCATAACTATTCGTCATCACTAAATTCTTCATGCTCCACCTCCTCGTCCTCATCAATCTCCCCTTCTTCCTTGCTCCAGTTGGCGGCCTCGGCTGAGTATACCGGAGAGTCAGAATCGCCTTCGAGTTTGGGATCCTTGGCATCCACTACTAATCCACCCTCAATATCTGTTGTGCCCTTCCCGAGCACAACCTCCAAAACATACCGAGGTACATCAGATTCTAGCACAAGACCCTCCTTTCGCCCGTCATGATAGTAACGATACCATGACCAATACCTATGAGGTACCTTTTTAGGTTCACCCACGTCGACCTAGACTGTGGATTTCACCATTACATACTCCAATCCTTCAGGATGAGGGTGTATCGGAATATGATAACCTACTTCTGTGACTTCCTCTGGTATACCAAAATGTACAGGAGGAGGGGGAGGAGCTGCCATCTAGCGACCTAAAATGTTGTCCCACAATGGAGTGAGACTACGTCTTAGCAAGTTCTACTCCCTAAGACTTGATTAAGAAGCCAATACACCCTAAGGGTTGCCTAAGCACAACATGAGTCAAACGACTTACCTTGGCCTCAGTCCCTTCTTGCAAGTCAGTATATATCAAATATACAGGAACCACATCAATTCACCCAATCAGATCGAATTATCAATCAATCGACTTAGTCGATTACATGTCATCATGACCTTTCCCTGGTCGGTACATTTTATACTATATATAAAGTCTTATTAAATCAGGACTGCTCACCCAAAACTGATAAATAGATAGTATAGCTCGTCCAAAGCTAATAATATAGTATACTGTATATATGTTCACCCAAAGCTAATAGATTAAGGCCATAAGGCCATCATAGTATACTATATATGCTCGCCCAAAACTGATAATAAGGTATACTACTCACCCAAAGCTGACATATCGCCCGTAGGCTAATATAATATATCGGTATATTGCTCGTCCAAAGCTGACATATCACCTGTAGGCCAATATAAACAACATTTCCATCATCTTCATCATACTCGATAAAATATCGTGTGTGGGTACACGGTCGGCCTTAGTCAAAATACCATAATTTCACTTCCATAAATCCCACCATTTTATATGGTCCACCAAAATATATTTGACGTTGTAAACTGACACTCAGTTATTTTCCAATCAATTACTAAAGTAATTAAATTAGGAATAAAATCCTAAAATCACAATTAAATCAACTCAGCACAAATTAGAGCTCAATTAAATAAATGGATTGCACCATGATAATCAGCATAAAATTCCGATCGTCGACTATCCTGGTCTAATTTTCGAAAAATAATTAAATAATTAAATAATTACATAAAATATTAAATAAATGCTAATAAATCCAATTCAGGCCTGTAATGCCTAATTGGACGTTGAAACAGACGCGAAAAAATTCCAAGATTCGTTCAATAAATAATAGCACAAGTCTACTTGCTAATGTCACTAACTAACCGCCTAACATGCATCGGCAGATAATTAAATTAACTAATATGATCTAATCTGTCCACCTAAACCATGCTTAATTAACCTAATCAACCTATAAGAATCATTAACCTACTAAGCGAGGTTTAGTGAGTTAAACTCACTTGTTTATCGAACCGTTCGGTTCAATTCGACGGGAACGCGACAAGGACTGACTTTCCTCAAAGCGGGCCTAACTTCCGAGGCCGGGAACCACCTTAAAACAAGCCTAACAGTGGTCTTGAGACCCACTATTTTAGCTTCTATTTGGTGCTACAAAATAGAAGAAAACGAGGTTGGTTTGGCGAGGCGAGACCGGTGACGATTAGGCGGGACTCTAGCGGGCTGAGGCGGGGACACACGGCAGTCCACGGTGGCTGAACGGCGGCCTGTGCAGTTTGAACGACCTCCTGGACGCACAGATGGAAGCGGACGGAGATGGCTGGGCGTCGTGGTTGCGTGAGCAGGGTGAGGTGATGGTGTGCAGCGATGGCGACTTCGGCTGTGGCGTGCGATGGTGAGGCTCCAACGGCGAGCTAGCTTCCCTGCTATCCAGTTTGTTGGGCGTCGAACAACAGCTAAAGGAGCAGGGGATGAGCAGACGCAGCTTGAGGGAGAGAGAGGGAAGAGATGAGGTTGGAAGGGCCATTTTGCGTTGTTTTTTTCCATAAGCTTGTCCCCTTGACCTCATCCTCAGCCACCAGCACTTCCTTGGCTACAATTTAGCCACCAAGCTTCACATTGCAACCTTTGAAGTGGTCCAAAAATGGCTAGGCAATGGGGCATACGAATTTGCATCCCTTCTCTCTCAATTGGACACCAATCCTTGCTTGATTCAACCCAATTCGGCTTCAATAAATTCCGTTGTCGAGTTCTCGACCAAATCGATATTTTTTTCTCATCAATACAACTCACTTGCTTCCCAAATTTGCGATAAAAAAACGATCCTTGTCTTTTTCTAAACAAAAATGGCCCTAAAATGACTTTTTCCCAAAAAGTCTCGGTTTCAGAAAAATCTTCTAAGACCGAGTCGATATTCCTAGAATTTATTGTGACATGACAAAACTTTCAATTTCTGAAATCGGATTCAAATTTGTGGTTAATTTCACTGATACGCGTTTTTAGCGTGACCTAGGCTACCAGGTAGGTTTTAGAAATTTTAGTACAAATGACCCTTGGTTGATTTTCTTTGAGCCACAATGAACCCATTCGATACATTGGCGACTTTCGGCTGTCGTGAAAATCTCGAGGATTCAAATACAAACATAGGGTACAAAACAAAAGAAAAATCAGTCTAGTACCGGTCGACTAGAATTTTCCAATTTAATGGTGTCACCCATGATTAGCCACACATTTCAGTTGAACCGACCTATCTTTAATCTCAAATCGATTTTTAACTGTGCCGTAATAGCCTCTAAAGATGAGCACGATCGAGAAGCCGATTCCTGGTTGAATTCTCAGGTCTATCGCATTAAAATCCTTAATGGCTTTCTTGGATAGTCTAGTTATCTCGAGAGTAATCGACTCTGAGAAGAGCTTTATAGGCACATTGATGAAATGCCCGATATATTCATTAGAAAACAAGATTGAAAATCTGGGATGTCACAATTGGCCGTCGGCTTTGCCAAGGGACACGACCGGTCCAAAACTAGACCGGTGCTTCACCACTTAGAACATATCAAGCCAACGGAACTATTTCGGTGGCTGCTTTGATGATCCTCGACCACAACAAGGTCAGGGATGGAGTCTAAAGCAAATCAAAACTAGTTTGGTGGTAGCTAAGCCGCCGCTTGTCGCCAGTCCAAGTGGCCAAAGCTACCAATCAAAGTAGGACCAATTCGGGTAGCGTAAAGGCTTGGCTTGATCGAAAAAGCTCTGATTAAGTTTGAGCCAACCTGTGATCACCTAAGGAAGCTTAGACAAGAGGAGACAACCGCCAAGGGGCTAATCAGGGATAGATCGGCCGCCGGTGTGAAGCCAAGGGGCTTAAACCGACGGCGGTCCAATTCAATTAGAGAGAAAGGAGGGAGACAAAAGAGAGGTGGGAAACTAGAGAGAGAAGAGAGGATTGGTCTATGGAGAGGGAGAGAGAGATCTGCAAAAATGAGCCTCCCTCCAAAATTTGGAGGGAAAAACCTATTTATACTAACCCTAAATCGGCCGATTTTAGCCATCAAAGCCAACAACCAAAATCTTAATCTAATGGCCAAATCAAAATTTTAAAGGGTTCATCATCATTAAGAAGTATCAAGCAACCGATCGAATGGGTCTGATTTGTGAAAATTCAAGTTTAAAACAAGAATTGTGCTTAAGGAGCTAATAAGGGGTCAAATTACAAATTCATGAAATTCAAAGGTCAATCCACAAAATCATGAGAAAGTGAGGACATGGAAGTAAAATTGACATGGCGAGGATCCCAAAACCGATTGCCCAAGGTCCAGAACTAGTCAACAAGAGGCCGAACAGGCCTACCTTGCCGGTGGTCAATCAGACTGTTACACACTGGCTTGATCAATTCTTGACCCGATTCTAGCCAATTCTTGTTGGTTGCCCTTGTGGGTTTAAATTTATGTAATTTGGTCTCTCAATGACCAAATTGAAAAGAAAACTCCCACGATTTGAGGAGAAATTGTTTGATTTTGATTCAATTAAGTGGATTAAACTCCATTAATATAGACTCTCTATTGACTTAATTGAGTGCTTGTTGCGAAAAACAACGAACCAAAAGCATGGGTACATGAAATCGAACCTTAATTAGTAAGATGAGGAATTTTGCAATTTTATGGTTGAAATTGCAAATTAATTGAAATTAAATTTAATTAATGTTGCAATAGACCTATTTAATTAATTACCAATGGGTAGGATCACCTAATATATTCAAATTGACTTTGAATTAAAGTGCCAAAACTTAGGCAAAAAATGAATCAAGGTTTAATATTAAAATTGGACCTAGATTCATATAATTGAACCATAGTCTTGAATAGGTAAATCTAAATTTCTTCGATTGAAGCTCAACAGCTCGATTTCTTACCTTCAAGAGAGTAAAATCCCTCAAATTGGGAAGTTCTAATGTAAATTTCTCAAAGTCGACTCCGAATTTAGACTTATCTTAAGAAAATGAATGGAAAATAATTGTATATCCGTGAATCATGAAGAATTGATTTTGGCTCCCTATTTATGGCTTAAAATGACAATTTGCCTTTTAATATGGCAATTTGGAAAAATGAATAGACGAGAGGATTTAGAATAGCCCCTAGGAATGGAAAATAATTGTCTATCCGTGAATCATGAAGAATTGATTTTGGCTCCCTATTTATGACTTAAAATGACAATTTGCCTTTTAATATGGCAATTTGGAAAAACGAATGCACGAGAGGATTTAGAATGCCCCTAAACTAAATGTCATAAAAGAAACTACACTAAATTATGTTTAAAACAAAAGTAATTTTATTTTTTTATCGATTTAGAACCTAAAACCGAAAAATTCGAAAAAGAAGGTTCTTAATCGAATTTTATGAAGTTTTCAACACACAAATCAAATTAACACTAAAAAGAGGCGTTTTGTGGATTTTTTTTTTTTTTCAATTTTTTGGGTCTAGTTAACCCTTTAGTTGACTTTTTTTTTAAAAGTTGATTTTTTTGATCAAATCTTAAGATTTTTGAAAAATTAACTTGAAAAAAAGTGAAATTAAATTTAATTGGCATATTTTTGAGTTTTTAACAATAATGCAAAATAAATAAATGAAAAACGACACTTTTTTTTTATCAAGAAACGAGCTCCGTCGAAATCGAAAACCTAAATTTCGATTTTTTTATCTTTTTCGAAACGTCGACTAAAAATCAAATGTCTCCAACAACCATTTAATCCAAACATTGATAAGTCCATTCAATCAATCATTCACCAAGAAAATCGAGTTTTATTTGAAAATTTAATGTCAATCACACAATTCGATTACCCATCTATCTCATAATCAACTAGAGATTAATTAAATAATGTTAAGTGATTATTAACCCCAACTTACAATTTCTTCAAGTAGTGGGCTAAGTCACTAAACATCTAATAAAACCCAAAATAATTGGTTGACCAAAAGATCAATTTCTTTGTTTTACCTTGCTTCTAGCATTCCAAGTTTTAGTTCTAATGAAAGTCTTAACAAATTCCAAAATCAATAATTTTAATGGCCAATGAAAGTTTAGGTTATTGACTTCAACTTTGATAAGACAGCCTTTTCTAATTATGGCCCAATTAATACAGAAAAAATAAATTAAACCCGACTTCTCCATATTATGCCATGTTCCGACTAATTTGTTTGAAATTTGGAAAAATATCGAACAAATTTCAAATGGTGCCAAATTTTACAGAGAGATAGCTCATTACACACTCTACAACTTTCATTCTCTGAACTTTTGTAAAAGAAAATCTTCTATCTATATGAAATTGTGCAATTTACCCTGAGAACTCAATCTTTAACACTTTTATAGGTCAATTTCAACTTTAACATTATTTATTCAAATTGACCAACCCATCCTTGATAGAATTTAATGAAATACTGGAAGTTTGTAATTCAGGACCTCTCCTACAAATTTTATGTTTTTAGCTATTGTAAACTAATCCTCTAACTATTTATTAATTGCAAAACAAAATCAGTTGACATGGAGACAAAATTTCATATTAAACTTCAGATTTCTACAGTTCCTTTAAACTTGATGTTCACAGCATTAACAATCTTAAAATTTAATTAACTTTATATCAAATTAAAAATATGAATCTTAACAATAATTCTCTTGGAGACAATTTCTTTGGATTCTAAATTGATTCTTTTGTAAAAATCGTTGAACTTCTAAAGGTTGGAATAGTTACAAATTTCGGAAATCATTCAAACATTCAAACTCATTCAATACATGTTCTTAACATTCATCTAAGCTCAAAATATCTTCACCTCAGTTACTTGAACGTTCAAAGTCATTTTCAAACGCTCAAACTTCAATGTTCATCAACATCATTAAATTAAATCAACAAATCCAACGAAAATCAACTCAACTTACTCACAATTATCATTCATGCAATTCAACAATTTAGGAGTAACTAACATTCAAATCATCATTGAATTAAATCTTAGGAGGCTTCGGCTAATGTGAGGATAGCTAGGAACCCATACTATGCTAGTTCAATTAACTAGGATTAAACATGATTCTTGAAGATGGTTGAACAAGAATAACTTAATTATGCATGATCTAACTTGAATTAACTATTAATCAACTAAGATTTCATTCATTTCACATCAAGGAATCTTCTGCCAACAAGGAATTGAGATCCTACAGTCATTTAATTATGTTATTGACTTTCAATTTCATTAAATAATCTTAAATCTATGGCAATTTCATGTTGGTTTCATCAAATTTTGTTATTCTTCTATTCTACACTCAATCAATTTAAGTATCCTTGGATAGTCCTTTGGAATGGATACCGATCATTTGAGCTCCTACTTTCGATTATGATCACCAGCGGATAACAAAGGAAACCAACTGAAACAATAAGACTTCAGTAAGGATTTGTCACACCGCAACCCACTTGAGACGCGCGACAACCCACGCTTGTCGTCATTCATTTCCTTTATGTCATTCGATTGCGACATCCCAAAAGCCATCACCGACCCAGTCGCTTTATTCGATTAAATACGCAAGTGGAAGCATAAACAATTTACCCAATCAACATATATATGTGTGTGTATATATATATATGCATTAGAAGATTGTCATATTATACAAGCTATAATCAAAATAGCTTAAACACACAACTAAGCTTAGTTGCTCACCACATCCAATTAGTCTACAAGCACGGTCACGACCTTCACTAAAAAGAGGTTCGGAGTAAACCTAGCACCTCTAGTACTACGAGGGCGGTCAAAAAGGCATTACTAACCCCATTACCACCTAACTATCTACAGGCTCTAGAATCCAAGGCTTTGGCTCGATGATCATATCGGGATCAAGCTCGGGATCGGACACCTCCCCATTGAGAACATCCACATCCATGGTATCCTAGCTGATGACGTGTAACGCGCATCGATCTCCCTTATCGGATACTTAGTGACCTCCTGGCTATGCTCTACGGGGAGTTCGAATTGGATTTGGAGGAGTAGCTCAGTCATTCTTAGGGCATGTAAACATTCAACAAACAACAGAGAGATTAAACTCAATGAGTGAACTTCCTAAACATGCAATTCCTCTATCAATAGCAGATCAATAGCAAAGTTTCTCTTGTTTTGCCAAAACTATTTACATGAAAGCATATCCACTTATTTAAGGCCATCATTGACAATACATAAGCAATTCCCATAACACTTTCCATGCTCATGATCCAATCATACAAATGCGTCATATAGTATAGTCATGCGCCCATGCCATGCAATAACTCAAACATGATCACAAATACATCTCATGCACTTTTCACACAACCATGTCCAAATCATTACAGCCACTCAAGACTTAAGGCCAATCTAAAGGTTCGCGGTCATCCGGCATATTCGGGCATCGTCTCACCCCATCGAGCATGGCATCATCCCACGTAAACACATCAAGATGGTACTCCTGTAAGAAGCTTTGTTCCGAAATCCATCCGCGAAAGGCATCCCGTTGACTTGGAGGCATCCGAACTTAATCAAATATCGTGTTGCGTAAACGTATCAAGACAGGTTCACTATCCCGAGTAAACCCATCAGGGTCTTTGGGTGATCACACAGGCATACCATCACACGATTCATTTCATATCTTTTTCATTAACCAATGTGATGCCCATGCAATATGCAACAACCTATGCCATATGCCATCATGTCACCCGCGTGCCTCATATTATATTATATAAAAGCATCACCCAACTTCATAAGTCCATGGCATATAAGTCACTCATCAAAGTAGGATAAGTCATTATAATTGAAAATACATCGTTGAATTCACTTATCACATGTCATCATAAACTATCAAATAATTCATCTCTTATTAACATAACACATCACACTTCACATATCAGACTTTAATAGTTTATCACATAACTATTTATCAATAAACCACGATAAGTATCGGCTTAAAATATGATAAGCTATCGGCTGGAATATGATAAGCTATCGACGAAAACATGATAAGTTATTAGCTAGAACATGGTAAGCTATCGAGATAACCTATCAGGACCCTATGATAATCTATCATACAAAACCCACTTATCACATTAACAAAACATCATTTAATCTTAATCTAGCCCTAAACTAACTCCAAAATGCAACAACAACCCTATTTAAGGGCTAGAAAGCCACTCATGCCCAAGTCCTAGCTTTAAAAAGCATCGGGGGAGGAGCAGCAAGACTAGACAGTGGCTGGGGCTGCTGGTCACGCCTCCAAAGCTCCCATGAGTGGGCTGGATGACGTCCTAGGTGACTACATGGTGGCAGTGGGTGGTGGTCAGTTGCCGATGAGGGAAATATGAGGAAAAATGAAGAGGATGGCTTGAAAGTGAGATGCAAATGGATAAGGGGTGGTTTAGCTATGGCAAGAAGGGAGAGAAAGATGAACTTGAGAGCAAAAGTGAGAAAATGAGAGTGAGGGAAATGTATGGAAGAATTTGGAGAGAGAGGAAGAGCAACCCATGCTTGGGCTATTGGATGGCCATGATTACATATTGCCATGTACCATCCAAGATCAAGGGCTTGAATCACTCCTCACTTTACTTCTTGCCAAAGTCTCATTAATGTCATTTAATGAACCACTCATGACTAGGCTAGAAGATAGGATAGGTAGGCTTAGACTAGGCTAAGAGATGACATCACCTCCCTCATCTTTAGCACATGGGTGCCCCTTCCTAGCTCCTTTCCCATCTTGCCTTTTTGTCCTTAGTTGAATGAGAGGGCAATTTGGTCATTTCCCCAAGATTGGGTATTGTTCACGCACATGAGGTGCATTAAATGTCAAGATCTTACATTGATGACTTGATGGACTTGGAGGACCCACGGCCCCACCATCAGCAACCCACCTCTTGGGTGTATGGACCTTGGGCCGCCCACTTAGGCTTAGGCCCATTTGGGCCGTCCATGATGAGCTTCGGCCCATGGGCTGCCTAATCGTGGGCTTGAGCCCTTTGGGTTGCCTAACATAGGCTTAAGCCCTCACCCATGGCCCATTTCCAATTTTCCAAATTTTGCATCCCGCCGATAAAAAACCAAATTTTCATCTCAATGTGGCATTTTGGGCGTTTTTGCGGTCTATCAATCCTTATTGTAATCTTGTTCAAAAATTGGATGCAGATGTAATTCCGTTCTGAAAATCGGGCTCAGATTGTGGATGTCACAGGATTGCAATCAACAATCACTATGGCAAGGCTAAGGACGAGCTAAGGAAGCTATTCATGAAAAAATTCAATGCGTCAACATAAAAAATGAATTGAAAACCAGCTGAAATCTTGCTAAAGGGAAATTGCCAATGAGAGAGTTAGAGAGAAAAGGAGAGATTTTTTTGTGTTCTTTTTTTAGCAAAATTCCTTCTTGAATTTTAACGGCTGAATTAAGAGTTTATATTCTAAAGGTTAGGATGGAAATTTTGGAGGGAAAAGTCAAATTTGGAACTAATTTTGGCCTACAATCCACCTTATGATCCTATTGTTAAAGTTCTATACTCTCTCTTTTTTATTTTTTTTTCAAATAAGTTATATATTTAATGAGTAAGGAAAGAGGTGATATGCCTTTGTTGTGTCCCATGGATAGCTGATATGGCAAATCCTAAGGTCTAGATTAGAGGGTAAATGAATGGCTAAGATCGATGCTCATAAGTATTGATGACATGGAATTTATTTTTTTAGTAATTTGTGAAAATGGCATTTTGGAAATTAGGGGAGAGGGGGCAAATTATGGGTCCATGGCTTGAAATTCATTGACTTTTGGGCTAATTCATTGACTCAGGTCAACCTTGGTCAAATCGAGTTGACTCGAGTTGATCGGTTGACTAGAGGCTTCCTAATTGCTTTATTTTACATCAAACTGCCTAATAAGCTTGGCTATTCATTTGTTCGGGCTATTGAAACAAACTAGGTTGGGGCCATTGAAACAAACTAGGTTGACCTGGTTCAACTCCTTCGATCTTGATGCATCATTTCATCATGTTCATTTCCTCAAAGTATGATAATTGTGCCCAAATTGATATCGAAATTAAATTAATTTTGGCCTGATAGGAATTTGAATGTCTTCTTTGACTTTATTGAGAATAGTAAATCATAACCCCAAATTCGCGTTTGAATGTTGGTCAAACCTTTTGAGCTCAAAATATTGAAATAGGCTTGAAATCTTGAATGATTATAGTCCGTGAATCGAATGCCTAAAAAGGAATCAAATCAATTAATTTTGAAAAAAAAAATCGTTGGTGAAAATTCAAGTGCCAACCCTTATATGTTAGCTACTCTTGATTAAATGTTAAATAAAGTTTAAACATTTTGACTTCGGAGATTGTCAAGCAATTATTGCTCTTACTCTATAGTAGAATAGTCGTACTTTAGTCACTCTTGCATGAAATTAGCTTTACTTATGCTATCCTATATTTATTGCAAAGATCATAAGGGGTTTAATCCCCGGTTCGGGAGGCCAAAACCCAATTCGAATATGGGCTAAGAACTCCCTAAACATATCAGCCTTAGGTCTCACCATGGGTGTTCACCTATTCTTGGTTAGTTCTAAGCCTCCCCAAGTTGGTTTTCGATATTCCCTTGTCGACTGATGAATTAGGGGGTCCAACGATGAACTCTTATGCATTTTAGGGGCTGTCTTGGATGAGTTTTAACATAAAAGTATGAACTGTTGGGGCTAACTAAGCAATAAAGAAGGGAGGTAAAATAGGTTTTTTTTGACAATTTTAAGATATTACGCAGAAATCAACAACTACTACTTGAGAATGATGATATCAAGATCAGGTGAAGCAGATGTGAAATAGAGCTAATAAAAACAATTAAGAAGATGGCACACAGCAAAGTACATGGGTAAGAACAGTGGAAGTGTCATACTTTTCGTATGATTCTCACTTAAACGTCGCAATAAAGAAGGGAGGTAAAATAGGTTTTTTTTGACAATTTTAAGATATTACGCGAAAATCAACAACCACTACTTGAGAATGATGATATCAAGATCAGGTGAAGCAGATGTGAAATAGAGCTAATAAAAACAATTAAGAAGATGGCACACAGCAAAGTATATGGGTAAGAACAGTGCAAGTGCCATAATTTTCGTATGATTCTCACTTAAACGTCGCAATCTTTTTTCGCTCACTTGAGTATCACAACTTTGAAAAATCTATCACTTAAGTACTATGGGTGATTTGCGTCACTAGAAAATCCAACTAGATGTCGATTGTCCTACACACAATACCGGCGCTAACGTGAATAATTAAAAAAATCATAAATAAAAAAATCCACATCAAACGGAAAATTAATAAAATAATTCACGTAAGACGATTTGCTATGAATAATACTAAAATGACCAATTTTACTCCAATGTGATACTTAAGTAAAAAAAGAAGTTATAGCAGTCAAATGAGCGCCATATGAAAGTTATGACACTTACGCTATTCTTCTCCCACAAATTATAGTAGTTCAGTTTTATTTCCAAACTTACGTCCACTCTTCAAACTAACAGCCGCAACTTGGGTCAGAATGCATTAGTAACCATCGAGATAAGTTAAAATTAGTAAGTACTTATCTTATCAAATGATAGAACATACTGTTAAGGCTCGAGTGTTTCTATCATACTTGTACGCTTAGTCATATCACAATAACAGTGCAGCAAGAACACGCAAGTGACATCTTCAATCTTCCCACTGGAGATCATCTGAAGGAGCGAAAAGTTGTTAGGAGTCTATGGGAGCCGCTTTTTTGAAAATAGACTACTCATAGAATCCTTTTCCATGATCACCTACTAGGTTTCCCAAAATAGGTTCTGCCGCTATGCCACGTGCCGATCATTCTGACAATTCTAAGAAAAGGTGTTTCCAGTTCTTTGACAATTTAACAAGCACTCCATAAGTTTTTATTTGATGTTAACAATCACACTCTTGTACAAACATAATCCTAATCGGAGAGAGAAGGGATGAAGGTTTTAATAGCCATGGCAACCTGTAATATGATGAGAATCAATTCTCAAGAAATATAAAAAATAAATATTTCGGGATGAACTTTTTAAAAACCATGTTTTGTTGAACGACAAGCCAACAAATTTTCAAAAAAATAATATAAGGATTTCTATCGTCATAGTAGTACTTGGTTGCTGCTTGTTGGAAAAATCCTATTGAGCAGTCCCAGTGATGTCCTCCTTTAAAAGAAAAGGCCACCCATATATATTATACATATTAAGTTGAAGAAGAAATCTAGGCCGCGCACATATTGTCTTCATCGAGAGGCATCCGGTGCATTGTTCCTACTCTCTGGTTCACAGCTGTTTCCTAGAGCCTTGACCGATGGTTGAGGCTGATTTTTGGAGGGAAGGACCGTCTGTTAGCCTCCTTCAAAACCCCCCAAAGAGTTTGCCCTGGTATGTTCTTGTTTAAGCCGTGATGTGTGAGCTCGGTTAGGGTTTTTCTTCATCTATTGCTGTTGTGTTCGCAGTTTCTCTATTGTGATGGCCTCCAAGTTGAGTTTGGCCCACAACGCTAGGGAAGGGCCTAGTGTTCGAAGCCCGCCTCCTCCTATTCATGGCCATTCATCTCAGGTTGGTACATCGAAGGAGGATTCGAGATGTGCTGCTCCGTCTCTAGCTGTTTCGAGTGATGATCCTCAGGTGGCTCGGCCTCCTCATACTCCTGCTGGGCCTCGAGGTAGAAGTAGAGATAGGTCTAGCTCTAAGCACCCTCAACCTAAGAGGGAGTCGAAGAACCCAAATGCTCATACTTGGGCCAGCGTAGCCAGGTTTGCTGCAAAGGGCTGTGATCTAGAGTTTTTTCCTCCTTCATATGTCAATAACAAACCGGTTGTTGAGCTAATTGATGATATACTTGAGGCTGCTAATCCTAAGCTGCAAGAGTGCCTTGTGGGTTACTTTATTGGCAGAAGATTATCGTTCAAAGTAACTGAGTCAGTCCTTAAAAACGTTCGGGGACCGAATCTAGTGGAGGTAATGTCTAATGGACAAGGCTTCTTCTTTTTCCATGTGCCTAATGGAGATTTTCGCAGAAAGGTCGTGGAGGGGGAGCCTATCACGGTTGCTAGAGTGCCATTGGTTTTGCAGCAATGGAAACCTGCATTGGAGCTAAAGAAAGATAGCCATTTGACTGTTCTTGTGTGGATTAGGCTGAGGAACCTTCCTCTTGCCTTATGGTCTTCGCAAGGGATCAGCAAGGTGGCTAACACAGTTGACAAGCCACTATATGTGGACTTGCACACTGAGCAGATGAAGATGTTGGCTTTGCTAGGGTCTGTGTTGAAATTACAGCGAAGCAGCCAAGTTGTGATGCTACAGAAGTTGTCCACAATGGTGAATCATGCTTAGTGGGAGTGGAGTATGAATGGAGACCTACTGCATGCTCAGGGTGTGGCATCTTTGGCCACAAATGTGCCCCTACCCCTGCTTGTCCTTCTACTGCAGGTGTTGCTCAGTAGGCTTCAATCGCTGCTTCCCCTGTTTCCCAAGTACGTCTCTAGCCCCAGCTCCTCCTGTTTCAAATGAAGCCCCTGCAGAAGTTGAAGGCCAACGAAGGCAAGCTCAGCAAAAGCAGGCTGATTCCGCCCCTCCTGCTGCAACATGTCTACCTGTGGATGATCTTGTGTTGGAGGATAGATTTCAGGAGGCTAAGACGAGGTGGAAACTTGTTAAAGGGAAGAAGAAGAAAGACCCTCCTCCTAGGGAAATTGCCTCGGCACTTCTGATTAGCTCGGGGGATGAGGCTTGCACAAACATGGAGAAGACAGCTGTAGTAGACAAGAGGTTACCTTCTACTTCAACTCATAATGTCTAGAGAGGATTGCAGATTATTACAAGGACGGAAGCACATGCCCCCACCACCGAAGAGGAGCTGATCAGTCCCGGTGAAGACTCGATAGAGCTGGTGAGCCCTAGGGAGGAGTCGAATGGATCGGCAAACCGGATTGCCAGCTCAGATGACCTGCTATACCCCTGCCCATCTCTGAAAGCTCCTCATGTTTCTATGGGTGTGAAGTCCATTCAAGACAAGTTGATGGCTCTTCCTCCTGATCCGCCGCCTCTCTCCTCTCGGCTTACTTCGCCTTCCAGTCGATGCAAGCTGCCAATGAGGAGGTAATCCTGGTTCTCTCTCTTTGTATATATGTATATAGGTTGTTGGAATGTGAGAGGCCTTGTTAACCCCACCAGACAAGCTGAGGTTCGAAGCTTGGCTTTCTCAAACCAGTTGTGTTTGATTAATGTATTAGAAACAAATGTTCCACAAAATCTCTTCAATTCCATTTCTGGGACTTTATTGAGAGATTGGTCTTGGGTCTCAAACTATGAGTTCCCCCCTAGGGGTAGGATTTGGGTTGGATGGGACACAACTCGAGTTAGCTTTGAAGCTCTCTCTATTTCAGCTCAAGCAGTGCATGGGAACCTTAAATGGTTGGACTCTGGAGTGGCTTGCTGCATGTCAGTGGTTTATGGCGAGCACACGTTCACACTCGGGAGATCTCTGTGGGAGGATCTTGTTCTTAGAAGCATTTCTTTGCAAAACTCAGCTTGGCTTGTGATGGGGGGACTTCAATGCTATTAAAGGCCCATTTGACTGGGTTGGCGGATCCGATGCTTGGATACCGTGTTTTGACGAGTTTGGGCAGTGCTTAGCACAAGCGGAACTTGAAGACTTAAGGTATATAGGATTCAGATACACTTGGACAACTTCAGTGGGCTATGCCAGGAAGGCAAGAAAGATTGATAGAGTTATAGTGAATTGTAAATGAAGCCATGAGTTGTCGTACTCCGAAGCTTCTTTCCTGGCGCCGAGTATCTCCGATCACACTCTTATGGTGGTTAAGGTGCTTAACCTGATTCCTCAGAGGAAGCCATTCAAGTTTTATGACTTCTAGATGAAGCATCTGAAGTTCAATGCTATTGTTTATCAAGTTTGGGAGGCTCCTATGGAAGGAGTTCCTATGTTTAGACTTGTATGCAAGCTGAAGGCTCTCAAACACCAACTTAAGACTCTGAATAGAGATTCCTTCTCTAACATCTCAGTCAGAACGTTGGAAGCAAGGGCGGCCTTAGAGACCACACAGGCGGAGTTGCAGCAGGAGCTTGCTTCTGCTCATCTGGCTGAGCTGGAAAAGGAGTAGCAGCGTGTCATTGCTAGGCTAAGGTCCATGGAGGAGTCTTTCTTCAAGCAAAAGTTGAGAGTCAAGTGGCTCGAAGAGGGAGACCGCAACACTAAGTTCTTCCATTAGTATGTCAAAAAGAGACAGTTAAGGAATAGAGTTCTTTCGATCCAGAATTCGGAGGAGAACCTTGTCTCTAATCCACAGCGGGTCCAACAACGCTTTCTTCAGTACTTCTAAGACCTCTTGGCGCTGCGAGCTCAGCTGGATAGGCCTTCGGTTGAGGAGATCCACAAAGTCATCCATCATCCTCTCTCAATTGATCAGGTTAGTTTTCTAGTTCGTTCGGTTATGAAGTTGGAGATCCGAGATACTTTATTCTCTCTAGCTAGGGGTAAGGCACTAGGACCAGATGGCTTCACGGTCGAATTCTTTAAAGAAAATTGGGAAATGGTTGGCACTTGGCTACTGCAACAATGTTGGACTTCTTCTCCACTGGGAGGCTCTTAAGGGAGATCAATAACAACATTTTGGTGTTGGTGCCGAAAGTGCTAGATGCATCTTCCGTTGAGGATTATAAGCTCATTGCCTGTTGCAACACTATCTACAAGTGTATTACCAAAGTGTTGGCCAACCAGGTAGCAGCGGTCTTGAAGGACGTCATTAGCCCTTCTCAAAACACGTTTGTGAAGGGCAAGAGGATCAGAGATAATATCTTGCTAGCCCAGGAGCTCTTTTCAAGCTTCCATCTTCAACCATACTTGCCTAAGTGTGCGATCAAAGTGGACTTTAGACAAACTTATGACACGGTCAATTGGGGTTTCCTTGAGAGAGTCCTCTTGGCTTTTGGTTTCCCTGAGTTTATAACTCGGCTGATTATGACGTGTGTTCACACTCCTAAGTTTTTGATTGCATTGAATGTGGAGCTTCATGGATTATTTGCGAGTGGCCGTGGCCTTCGTCAAGGTGATCCTATCTCTCCCTATTTATTTACTTTAGTGATGGAAGTCTTATCGGGGATCTTATTCAGATGCTCTTTGAAGCCAGAGTTTAAGTTCTTCTGGAGATGCAAGCCCACGAGCCTTTCGCATCTTTTCTTTGCGAATTCCGTTTTCGTGTTTTCGGAGGCGAATTTGCCTACTATAGCTCTCCTTAAAGAAGGCCTTCAAACCTTCTTTACTTGGAGTGGCTTGTTCCTAAATCCAAATAAGAGTGAAATCTTCCTTGCTGGAGGCACACCATCCTTAAGGAACCAAATTATCTCTAAGTTGGGTTTTCACGAAGGTAACTTGCCGGTTCGCTATATGGGGGTTCCTATCATTATCTCGAGGCTCACTAAGGCTGACTATTGCACTCTCGTCAACCGCATCACGGCGAGGGTTCAATTTTGGACTCATCGCTTCCTTTCTCTGGCCGGTCGTTTGTAGCTCATCAGGTCAGTTCTTCAAGCTATCCAAACCTATTGGGCAAGTGTTTTTGTTTTACCTGTAGCTATTCTAGATCAGATTGAGAAAATCCTCAGACAATTCCTTTGCAAAGGCCCGGAGGATGTGTGCCTTCCAAAGAATGAAGAAGGGCTTGGTATCAGGAGGCTTAAAGATTGTAACAAGGCTACCATGTTGAAACATATATGGCTCCTGTTCTCAGATAAAGAGGATTTGTGGTGCAAGTGGGTCCATTCCACTTTTTTAAAGGATAGGAACTTTTGGGTCGCTAGGAAGCCAACCTTTTGTTCTTGGGCATGGAAAAAGCTTCTAAGTCTCAAGAGCGAATTTCGAGATGCCTTTTTTTGGAGGATTGGGGATGGCCGCTCGGTCTCTCTTTGGTTCGACCACTGGCACCCTAGGGGACCGTTGAATTTAATCTTCTCAAACTCGCTTATCTATAACTCAGGATTATCTAGACAAGTCTCAGTTGCAAATCTTTTCTCTTATGCTGGCCAGGCTCTCAAAACAGTCCTTGAGTTGTGGGGTTATCCTCTTCCAACCCTTACTCAGGTAGCAAATTGCTATTGCTGGAGGGAAAACCCGTCGAGCCAGTTCACGATAGCGACTGCTTGGGAAACCATCAGGCGCAAGCTAAACATCATCTTTTGGCATGATTTCATCTGGGAAAATGCAATCACGCCAAGGTATCGGCTTAACCTTTGGCTTATGGCCAAGCACAAATTGCCCACACAATCTCTGTTATTGTCTCATGGTAGAATAGAGAGGGGATCCGGCACGTTCTACAATGGGTTGCCTGATTCCATAGATCATTTGTTTTTTGATTGCTCTATCAGGACTGGTATTGCTTTCTTTTAGGTGGCAAGATGCAATTTGCCTTAGCGGAACAGGTCTTGGGGAGAGAATCTCCATTGGACCACCTCTTTCTTGAAGGGTAAGTGTTGGAGAAATCTTTCCAGAACATTTTGAAGCTGACAAAACATTTCTATCAGTCTAGTCTGGATATCTGCAGATCGTCTAGTTTAAAGTCTGAAGACTTTCTGATCACCAGACTCAAGATTCAAGACTCAAGACTCAAGACTCAAAGATATTCTCATTGACAGTCTTTCTGATCCAGTGACGAAGGAAATCCAGAGTCGAAGTATATGGTTGAGGATTTAATCATATACTCTGGAGAAGATCTTTTTGGTTGGGTAAAGATAACGGATTCTTTTGTTCGTATCCAGATCAATTGAAGATCCGATGGTCGACGAAGTATTCTTGGAATGTTCTATTCTTGGAAACCAAGATCCTGATTGTATGGGCGAACAGGATTGATGGGCTATCGTCAGGTTCCTTTAATAGCTCGAATGATCTTCTTGATTGATTCCGTCCAACGGGTAGATTGGAGGAATTCCTTTGGAAAGTGCCAACGGGTATGATGGCATAAAGGAGTATAAAAAGGAAGACGTTCTAGTTGTTTGAGTACATGATCGATAGAGAAATTCCAGAGTCTGAAGCATCTTGATTATTAGTCGATACAGTCTGAGCGAAATTGTATACACAGAGAGTGTCTATACTTGGTGATACCTTGAGCGAGTGTGGTAGATCATTTACACCTAGAAATCAAGGAAGATCAACACTGTAACATCTCTTTGTTCATAGTGGAATCCAGCCAAATTGGCTGTCAGTGCAGAAGAGTGGACGTAGGCTTAAATCAAGCCGAACCACTATAAACCACGTGTTTAATTCTCTCTTTCCTTTACTTAGTCTTACATTGATTATCATTTCTTGAAGGGTAAGGACTTCTTCAAATGCATTGCTCGCTTTTTTCTTTGGGCCTCTTTGTCACATTATTTGGAAAAATAGGAATAGCATCCTATTCAGAGAACAACCCCTTACCGTCCCGGCTATGAAGAACCATCTTTTTAAGGTGGTTAGGGATAGAGTTAGCACCTTCAGAAATGTTAAGGATAGCTTCATAAACAGAAGATTGCAAAGGAGTTGGCGCATCGATCCCAATATCTTTTCGGGGGACTCGTAATTGACCCTGGTTTTGGCCGACGCTTCAAGGAACTGCTGGTGCTCTGGAGCCGACGTCTCTCTCCTCCTTAGCTGAGGTGTTTGTTTCTTTGCCGGTTGTTCATGCCATGTCTTTCTAGTTGTTGTTTGCCTTCTTTTGGGCACTGCCTTGTGTTTTACATCATGGCATCCTTCCACTCATTATGATTGTTCATCTTGAGTGCAAGTTTTGGGTGCAGTGATCTTTTGTTCATTTGGCCTTTCCTCTTTATATTTATTACCTTTTACCAACAAACAAAAAAAAAAAAGTCCAGCTTGTCACGTAGGCATGCGAGGCTGGCGCCGAAGATATCGATAAAAACTTTCTGTCTTTATGTTCGTCCCATTTGTATGAATGCATCCCCCTCAGCTCTGCAGAGAATTTGCAAGTCTGAGGGTTTGAGGGTTTCTGTTTGTTGAAAATCTGTTCTAGCATTTCCTACTCGGTTGACCAGGGCATCAAACGGGAAATACGGGGAGAGTATTTTTAAGGCTAAAGGATACATGTATACTCTCAGACCATTCTGAGCCGAATGGTGTAAAAGCCAATGTCCGCACTTGGTAATTAATAAAGCTTCACTCTCAGATGAAAAACACTTGGAACAACTCTTACAGAGGAAAAATACGCTGGTAACTTTGGTTGCGGGTACTCAGTTGGCACCAGCCGAGGTGGTGAGTAGCTTCTTGGCAACTTCTGCGATGTCTGCAAACGGCTTGACCGAGATGATGGAGACATCAACGGAACCATCATCGGGGACTTCATACTCGATGGTGGACTTGATGACGCACAACTCCTCCTCTTCCTTACCTATCACTTCTAATCGCACTCGATACAATGAGAATCCCATATCCCGGAGCCCTCCTTCGATCATCTCGGTTTCTTTGACATGGTGTTCTTGATCGACCTTTGTGAACTTCTCTTTATAGGAGAAACCTGTCGGGATTTATGAAGATCAATGATGGGCGTGTGGTCAATGATCATTGGGTCACTAGAATAGCTAGCTATTCACACACACGATCACGTACCTCCAGCAAGTTCGAGCTTGATGACTGTGCCGACCCCGCCATCACCTTCCAAAATGTCGACCTGGAGGAAAGTATCACGGAGATGCTCCTTGACCATCAGGGCCAGCTTGCTGGTGCCATACAGCTCCCATGCCTTGCTTGCTCCCACCTTCACTTCTGCCTCGTGCGACAACTGCCCAAACATCTCTCTCTCTCTCTCTCTCTCTCTCTCTCTCTCTCTCTCTCTCTCTCTAAATGACGTTTGTTTATATGTTTGTTGGGGAAGTTCGATCGACGTTATGTGTGGGCGGGAGTGTGATATATATTTATAGAGATATGATGACTAATATCATGTTCGATGAATTATTGTCCTTTTCACGGTCAAGGACTGTTTTGAGAGCCTGGCCAGCATAAGAGAAAACAGGCCAAAGGAGGAATCTGTTGCTTTTGCGTGAATAAGATACCTTCTAAAAAAAGTTTTGTTGTTTCCGTTTGTTTATATATGCGTGTGCAGATATGGGTCAGGAAATGGGAACAACAGGCGAATTCGTTGATTCGCCGTCGGGTATTAAATATATCAATTAGGTGGGGCCCGATCCTGATGGAACGACTGCTCCTTTGGTTGGCCATGGTAGCACGTTGCGAATCCTCCAAAGAAAGACTACGAAAAAATGGGCGGATAGCAAAAATTGATAAATTTTTTACACCAAGAAGTAAGCGACCGTGGACATAAAAAATGGTCCAAGTCTTTGACCGTCGACTCAGGCTGGAAAAGAGCAAGCAAAGTGTAATAGAGGTAAAATTTGCCGAGTGTTGAAGGCTCTTAGTTGACTCGACAAAGTGAATAGTTGTCGCCGGCGGAAATATGAAGGGAAATGACTAAGTCTTGGGGCATGGGTTTCGATAAATAAAGCTCAGTTTAGTCAAGAGAGGGCCTCAGTTAGCATGACCTATGATGAGTTGAAAACAAGGTGCTTATTTATATTTTAGTGGGGAAGCCAAGAATTCCCAATGCAATCACCAAGGTGCAAAGAAGCTAAATCTAAAAAAAAAAAAAAAAAAGATCGAGGGACCACCAATCAATCAAAAACTAGGATTGTAATTCATGAAAGGGACCACCAATTAATGAAAAAACGCCAATTTTTCATTTTAATCTTCTAGTTCACTTTTACATTTTCAGTACCTTCACATGTCGACAGAATTGTCTCCATCTCAGTACCTTTAATTCTCTTATTATTTACGCTTATTGTCCAAAACTCAACAAAGGAACTTTACACTTTTTTTCGATCTGATCATCGATCCATACTTCAAAAGGTATATCGTCGACACTTTTAGACGAAATAGTGATATCTGATTATGTATTTTGTGTTTATCTTTGAGATATAATAGTAATGTCCCGTTTGTATTAAAATCATAACGTCGATCAAGAGCCAGTCTATGATGCGGATTGTGGCGGTGGCCAAACTTTCCTAAAAATGTGTCATGGGTGGGGAAAATAATAGGACCGGATGTCCCTCTCTCGGTTAATTAGATCGAGCTAGGCATAACTCAACGACAGCACAATCCTTTCCTCGCTAAAGTAAAATGGCCTCCTTTGCTTTAATCGGCTCCTCACAGCCCTAGAATAGGGTAGTGACAATTCTAATTTGACTAAATACCAGAAACTAAGTTAAGGTCACTGGAACTTTGGAGAGTCCGAGAGACGCATGAACCAATCAGTTAACAGCCAACCGCTCTACCACTGAACTACTGAAGAACAACGGGAGATTTGATTGATCAAAAAGAAAAATCTACTTCAACCGATATGCCCTTAGGCACATACATAACATAGAAATCACACTTGGAAAGGGTGGACAATTAGAGCAGCGGGTACTGTAGCAAAACTGATTGCAAAAGAGGGAAAATCGGCCACATTAAAATTACCTTCTGGGGAGGTCCGTTTGAAAAAAAAAAATCTCATATCGAATTCGAAGTGCCATGCTATTATTACTTAATATTCCTATCTCATATGGTGAAGGCATATTCTTTTAAAAAAAAAAAAAACTCATTGGCGCCAAGCGTGAGGGAATGAGCCTATCCTCTCTTCCCTATTCATATTCCTCCAAAAAGATATAAAAACGGATCACTAATCCAAGACCAAAATAATATTTGGAGGACTCTTCGGAGCACTCTTCTAATCAAACAAAAAATATCGAATTGTCACCAAAGTTGTTTCTTTTTTTCTTTTCTAAAAATCCAAAGAATTCTACTTACTTAATACATTACATAGGTCATCGATTCAACATTGGCTAAAATATAAAAAAGATCCGGGATGTGATATGGTTCCGAAGGATGAACTAGATATGCACAGTTCCCATAAGATTTCATTCTTGAACAAAAATACATTTTTTGATTTATTTCATCTGTTCCATGACAAGAACAGGGGGGTTACACGTTACACCACGATTTTGAATCAAAAGAGAGATTTCATGTGACATCCCAGATTTTCAACCCTGTTTTCTACTTAATAAATCTGGCTTTTCATTGACGCGTCTATAGGGATGTTCTCAGAGCTAATCACTCTCGAGAAAACTAGACTATTTGGGGAAGCCATTAAGGATTTTAAAGAAAATAGACTTGAGAATTCGATCAGGAATTAGCTGCTCGACCGTGTTCATCTGCTGAGATCATTACAGCACAAACGTAAACTGATTAAAGATCAGAGATAAGTCAGTTCGACAGAGATGTGTGGCTAATCGTGGGTAACACTACTAAATTGGAAAATTCTCATCGACTGACACTAATTTGATTTTACTGACGTTTTAGTACCCTGTGTCCATAATTGAATTCTCGAGATTTTCATGACAATCGAGAGTCGCCAATGTGTTGAGTGGGTTCATTGTGGCTCGAAGAAAATCAACCACAGGTCATTTGCCCTAAAAAGTTCTGAAAGTTACTCAGTAACCTAGGTCACGCTAAAAACGTGACGAATGGAAATTAACCGCGAATTCAAATCTGATTTCAGAAATTAAAGATTATGTCATGTTACAATAAATTCTAAGAGTGTCAACTCAGTCTCAGAAGAATTTTCTGACAACCGAGACTTTTCGGGAAAAAGTTGGCTTAGGATCGTTTTTGTGTAGAAAAGGCCAATGATTGTTTATGATGGTAAAATTGGGATGCAAGATGGATTCACAGGTGAGGAAAAATGCCGAGATGGTCGATGGATGACCAATTGAATTTATTGAAGCCAATTGAGATTTAATCAAGTGAAGAATGGTGTCCAATTGAGAGAGATGAGTGCTAAATTCGTATGCCCCCTCTTCCTATGCTCTTTGGACCCTTTCAAGGTTGTAAAGTGAAGGTTGTGGTGGCTCAATGGCAGCCATGAGTTGTTGGCTTGGTAGACAAGCTTCGAGGGGGACAATTTTGTGGAAACTCAAGGCATGTGGGCTCCCCCAAACCCCATCCATTCTCTCTCTCTCTCTCTCTCTCTCTCTCTCTCTCATTACCATCCACCCCAAGCCTCCTTAACCCTCCTTGTTGTGTGCGACACCCAGCAGAAGCCGGAGAAGGAGCCACACGCCTCACGCCGCCTCGCCGTCGCCGTTTCGCGGGCCACCACCCGCGCGAGCACCACCCACGCCCCCACCTTCATCACGTCGTCCAGCCACCTTGTTCCAGCTCCTGTTCGTGTGTTTAAGGGATTGTCCAGCAATCATGAGGGGTTGTGGAAGTCCGCCGGAGGCCATTCGACCGCCATAAACCGCTCTTTCAAGCTACCAAAGTCTCTACCGGTCATTGCTGCCCATTTCAGCTTATTTTCTTCTGTTTTTGCAGCCAAATTAGAGAGGATTTTTGTGGGTATCACAGCAGCTTGTAGGCCCGCTTTGGAGGTGTTCCGGGCCCCGAATCCTAGGCCCGTTTTGGAGAAAAATATCTCTTGCGATGTTCCCAACATTTCAATCCGAGCGGATTGTTAATCGGGTGAGTTTAGCTCACTAATCCCTTATTAGTATGCTAATAATGCTTAGGGGTTGATTAGATTTAATTATATGCAATTATGTGGATATATTAGATTAAAATAATTAAATTAGGGATTTACATATGCATGTTAGGCAAATGGTTAGTGTACTTAGCAAGAAGACAAGTCATATTATTTATTGAACGAGTCTCAATAATTTTCCGGGCTTGTCTCGACTTCCAATTAAGCATTACGGGCCTAAGTTGGATTTTTAGTATTTATTTAATTAATTTTCGAAATTATCTAACTATTTATTTATTTTTCGGAAATTAGACCGAGATGCTCGACGATTGGAATTTTATGTTGATTATGGTGGTGCAATCTGTTTATTTAATTAAGCTTTATTTTGTGCTGAAATGAAATTATTCATGATTATAAGATTATTTTTCTTGAATTAATTAATTTTGATAATTAATTGGAAAATAACCAGGCGTCTGTTGACAGCGCCAATAATATTTTGATGGACAACAAAAAACAGTGGGATTTGTGGAAGGAAATTATAGTATTTTGGCTAAGGCATACCGTGTCCCCACACACGACGGTTTGTACCGGGTATTTTATCATGAGGGAATTGGGTCAAAGCATAATTCTTAAATAAGGAATATGATTGTGAAAGAAAATGTCTTTGGCCGTAGATGAATAATCGAGTGAGGTTATGATGCAGATTAAGATTGACCACCTAATAAAGGTAGTGCCTATTTGGGCCGTAATTAACCACCAACGTATAGTTGTGCCTACGAGGCCGTAATTCTTCACCTAATAAAGGTTGTGCCTACGAGGCCGTAATTTAGCATTACCACCTAATCTAGGTTGTACTCGTTGAGCCATAATTTAGCATTACCACCAAAGTATGGTTATGTTCATTGGACCGTAGATTACCACCTAATCTAGGTTGTGCACGCTAAGCCATAATTCAGCATTACCACCAAATTTGAAATTAGTTGTGCTCGCTGAGCCGTAATTCAGCATTAACCGCCGAAGAATTAGTAAGCCGTGCCCATTAAGCCGTAATTCAGCATTACCGCCAAAGTTTTAGTAGTTTTAGTAGGCCATGCTCGCTGAGCCATAATTCAGTGTTGGGGTTGAGTATTTAGGATGACCGTGTAGACTATGCTCGTTGAGCCGTAATTCAGTGTTGAGTCTGAATATTTGAGATGACCGGGAAAGGGTCTGATTGACATGTAATCGACTAAGTCGATTGATTGAGATATCAATTCGTGATAATGTGACTGGGTGCTTATTTGAACTGTGCTAATATGCAGGTAGAATCTGAGGTCAAGGTAAGTCCTCTGACCTGTGAGTGCATAGGCAGCCTATAGTGTATTGGTTTACTAATCGGGTCTTAGGAGGTAGAACTTGCTAAGACGTAGTCTCACTGGTTATTGAATAACCATTTTAGGTCCCTAGATGGCCGCTCCTGAGTTTTTGGGTCGGCCTAAGAAGATCATATAGTAGATCTCTTACTTTCCGTTTCATGGGTGCCCTAGGGGCTGGACTTATGGGCTGGTGAAGTCTATAGATGCGGGTGTCACCCACAAGGTGCCCCATCAATATAGATCGTGGTACCGCCAGACTCAAGATGGCCAAAGAGAGGGTCCCCTACCGGAGTCTGAGATACCTCTATGTGTTTTGGAGGCCGCCTTTGGAAAAGGCAACGTAGATTCCCCTCTGAGTCCAGTCGTAGATGCAACAAACCTAGATTTTGAAGACTCAGAAGTTCAGTGCAGTCTACTGAAAGCTCCAGTTGAAGCAGGGAGGATGATGAGGAGGAGGATGAGGACCCATAATTTGTGCAACCCCACCCCTGCTTATAGACCTTGTTTCTGAACTTGTTTGAGTTGATTTAACTTAGTAATCCGCTTTATATATATGTGCACTGGTTTGCAATGTATATAAGTGTGGTTGTTTTTTAAAGTTCGGAATTAAATCCTACTTTTCTATCATATTCTTTTATTGTCTGAGGATTTTATTTTATGCTTCTGCATGCGCATATGAGATGAGAGGGTCGGCGATGCGTCCTAGGACGTTGCTATTAATCGACTCAATGAGGGATGGGTGCGTGTCCGAGGATCGAGGCGTGACATTTCTAGAAAGGGTAAACAAACTTTTTTGTTTTCACAACAAAAAAAATTTAATAATATTTATGTTATTGTTATGAAAGAGTACGAAAAAAGAAAAAACAAACAAATTTCATAGTATTTGTTAACTACTTCGAAAGGAAGGATGGTGATTGGATCATTTGCCGATCTGAATCGGATAAACCCTCTATCTATATTTTTTCTCTTTCTTCGATGGAAATGGAAGGTAATGTGAATTCCATTGTATAGCCGTATGCAATGCCCAAAAGATGCTCGTGCGGTTGCTCAATTCTATCTTTCTTTTTTTATTATTCTTTATCTTGTCTCCTCACCTCATCATGCGAGATAGAGGAACCATTTGTTATATTATCAAGGTAATGATACATCAACCTGCGAGTTCTTTTTATGAGGCACAAACGGGAGAATTTATCCTGGAAGTAGAAGAACTACTGAAACTGCATGATACCATCACAAGAGTTTATGTACAAAGAACGGGCAAACCCCTATGGATTGTATCCGAAGATATGGAAAGGGATGTTTTTATGTCGGCAATAGAAGCACAAGCTCATGGAATTATTGATCTCGTAGCAATTGAATAAAAACAAATAGCAGTAAGTTTAAGCAAATCGCCACTTTGAGATTTTCTCTTCTTACTTATTACTGGGTTTAATAATATTCTATTCATCTATTAAATAGAAAAGTAATTCATAATCATCCGGTTAGGATCAATCTAAACCAGCCCATTTTTTTTATGTATACAATTCGACATGCCAACTATTAAACAACTTATTAGAAACATAAGACAGCCAATCAAAAATGTCATGAAATCCCCCGCTCTTGAGGGATGTCCTCAGCGTTGAGGAACATGTACTATGGTGTATGCACGACTCGTTCAGATCACCATTGGTAGGAAAAAAGGGGAAAGAAAATTTCCAGTATGAATGATCAGTACTAGTGAATAGTATAAAATGGAAGGAAGAAGGTCATTCACTATCTATATATCGAAAAAAAAAAAAAAAAAAAATGATCTATTTAATTGTTCTATTGTATATGAAATTTATGGTTTCCAATGAGAAAAAATTCCTCATTGGTAACTTACCAATCCAATTTATTCTACCTTTTCCTTGGGATTGGTTCTTGTTTGTATATCCTTATTTTATATTCTATCAAACTCCCATTTTGTAGCGGCTGCACAGCTCCTTATTTATGTAGGAGCTATAAAGTTTTAATAAAAATAGATTTCCATGCTATTTCTTTCTTTCTTTTTCCTTAGCTTAGCCAATCTATCATGAAATGTAAAAAAGGGTAAAGTAACCTTGTACTTATTGTTCTCTAAATGTAAGTTTTCTTCTTTTGCATGTAGAAAAGGAATAAATAAATCAATTAAATTCCGGGAGGCTTCATGAAGTGCTTCTTTAGGAGTTAAACTTCCATTTGTCCATATTTTGAGAAAAAGTATCTCTTGTTTTTCATTTCCATTCCAAACTTGGCTATCTTTATAGAATGTCTCTTGAAAGTTGAATTAATCCCTTGTTTTTTCCTTTTCATTCACTCGGATCTCTTCCCTTTCATCAATTTTGTCTGGATTATCCTTTTCTTCCAAAAAAAGAGAAGGGGAAGGATTGGGTTAAACTAAAAAACGACTATTTTGAAAACGAGTCAATGATGACCCTCCATGGATTCACCTATATAAGCCGTGGCTAAAGTTGAAAAATAAGAGCTTGAATACCACTTGTAAATAATCCAAGGAACATGTCAGGTATAGGAACCACTAAAGGTGCTAAAGTTTTCTCGAAAAAGTCGAAACGATATGACTTATGATACCAGATCCAAGCAGAATGGGAATATACACCTCTGGATGACTGAAGAACCAAGTAGTTTTGTTGGTTGGTTAATTGGTCACATTTTTTTCATGAAATGGGTTGAATTGGTATTAGTCTAGACCATTAATATGGTTAAACCTAAATCGTTTGAAGTTTAAACATAGCATGTTCTACTACTATGTTAATTTAATACATAAGGGTTTCAAAACGAATAATTGAAATTTTTCTTCAATAGAGAACACTCATGTCGATGAAATTATTTCAAACATTTATTGGAAAAAAAGGTCACACTCTGTTTTTATCTTAGCCAATGCTGAATCGATAACCTATGTAATGTATAAAGTAAGTAGAATTCTTTGGATTTTCAGAAAAGAGAAAAAGAAACAACTTGAACAGCCATTTGATCCCCATCAAAGTCTGCATTGAATCCCTTACGAACTGATGGATGTAAACAAATAGCACATCCTTCCACTAAAATGGGCTAAATACCAGAAACTAAGTTAAGGTCACTGGAACTTTGGAGAGTCCGAGAGACACGTGAGTGCTATCTCGCCAAGAGTTTTATTCGCGACAGCCTAGCGATCTGTTATGCCACCCTCGAGGTTCATCTCGGGAAGGTCATGACACTGTCCACGTGCGCAAAAATCTGTTGTGTCGTGGTTATGTTTTGTTTAATATGATTTTATTATATTCTGAGGTACGAGTGATAAGAGTAATAAAGGTTGTTTGTATTTTTAGATGCAATAGGTACGAGAAGACGAAGCATCGTCAAGCATTGTAACTTCCAAAATTTTCACAATGAGTTCCAGTCTTATTGGGGTTGTTAAAGTTGAGAGAGTGAAATAGTCCCACTGGATAGGCCAAATTACTGTTCGTTGGATTTTTGCTTCTTCTTCTATCTCTTCCACTCTTACCTTTGTTTAGTAGAAAAATTAATTTCTGTTTAAACACGCAATTTCCATAGCACTTAAGCACCGCCTCCAACACTACTAGCTCAACAAAGTATTTCAAAGCTTTCATCAACAATTAATTCACCCCCTCTTCATTGATATGGCTTGTCCATATCATATATTTCCCATTTGAGAAATTTTATGTGACATTTTTTAATTTGCTATTAGAATAACTGTCAGTTTTTAATCTACTATTAGAATAACTCTCTATTCTAGACCATTAAAAAACAAATAATAAATTATTATAAATTATTATGGAACCCACTCTTTCAAGAATTTATAACTCATAATAAACTGTTATTCTCACAGTAGCCCAAAGACTTTTATGCTATTAAAGACCTTCCCATTTTGCCCGGTAATAACATTCTCTCCCCCCCCCCCCAATCCCATTTTCACGCACAGACCAAGCCACGACCACTGACCACATTCTTCTTTTGCATCATGGGTCAACTTGGGTATTGAAGAATAAATGCACCTCCTTTCTTCTCCAAGAATTCTAGATGCCTCTAAGCTACAATTTTTATCTATATTTTTTCTTGAAAAGTGAAGAGCTCTGAGGCACATTTAGTATTAATGTTTATACTAGAATTATCTAGGGAACGTAGTGTTCCAGAACTATTTAGGAAGGATCATCTTTTTTTTTTCCTTTTTGGTTATAAATAGCAAAGAGGTGATCTCACTTCAGCTAGAGTGTGAAAGAAGTCCACCTTAGTGACATTGTAATGAGTGCCTCTAATAAAGAAACGAGTTCTCTTTACTTGACTTTCCGGTCTTTCTCAACATGTGGTATCAAAGTGGTAGTCAAGGACTCTCAATTAGCAAGATTAGGGGCAATGACACGATCATCCTTTCCACCTAAAGGATGCAACCTTAAACATAACTATAACTCAAACTGATAGTAAAATACATACATCCATTTATATATATTTGATGAACAATTACTTGATTACAATATCAGAGTTTTCTATAGTCCATCAAAATGACATAAACACATATTTAACCGACAACGAACTCAGGAGTTCATTATAGCTATATACAACTTATACCATAAAATCCTCGCTGTCCAAAAGTCCTCCTGACAACGAAATGCTCATGTTCTACTTGCAGCTCATTGAAGAACCTGAGAAGCAACTAAAATGGAAGAAATCAGCAAATATAGCCCAATGAGTAATACATATCTTCTAAGTAGATCGAGTATCCATTATGTAGGCGCGAGCATGATTCTAGGGTAGAATTTGGAACCGAATCGATGGGAACCTGTCTAGTTCTAGGTTTCAAGGTATTCAAGGTTGGTTACACGTTTTAAAAAATGGAGAACTTGTTTCAAATGGTAGCTTCCAAGTTCTAAGTAGGTAGAACCTGGAACTGAAACAAGTTTTTGTATTTTTCTTGGTCTCTGTCTTCATATAATTTTACGATATTCCATGGCATTCGATAATGAGTGTATAATTTGGAACCACTAGTCTAATATTTCATTTTATGATTGAGACTTTTACTTTACTAATATGTCATATTCTTTGTGTGAATAAATAAAGATTGTGGTTAGTAGATTGTAGCAGCAAATGGTGGTCATTAAAATGATGATTCAAAACAATTGTTCAATTAGTAATATAGGTGGACCTAGGGTAGACCTTAGAACTTGTGATCGAGTAGGTTCCAAGATCCAAGGAATGCAGAGTAGGTTCTAAATTCCAAAAAATAATGAACCTATTTCAATGGGTAGATTTCAAGTTCTATGTGGAACATGTGTGAAATCTAAAACTGTTTACCCCTACGATTATGCCCACACACAAAATCAAACCAAGCTAGCAAATTTCAAGGTCAAAATTTCAATAATAATTACTTTAACATAAAATGTCTATAGCAGAAATACTAATTTCAATAGATAATATCAAAGCATATACCAATGATCTACCCATTGATTAGTATCATCAAAACACATACCAATGATCCATTTCATTGATCAAACTCATGCTCAGATATATAACCATGATCACACATAAAGTCCCATGACAAGGCAACCAAGATTCTTCCTTGGCTAGATCTCTACCTATAATGCCATTAGTCGGCCGACAAGAGTACCCAAAACTAATATACCCCTTAATGGGTTCACAAAGACATAGATCATCAATATCAACCCATAACAACATCGTCCACAATCCATAAAACCCAATCCAAAAATCATTTCATATATCATAATACGTTCCCTAAATTATTTCAAACTCTATGTCGTAAACTAGTTCACAAATTAATATATAACATTCCATAAACCATATTTAAAGTCAAGGACTTCTCATGAGTCTTTCCCAAAAGGTTTCTCAAACCTATTTGCAAGCAATTTGTTTCGACTATAATCCAAAGATAACATTATATTTTCTAATACACAAATGGTAGTAAATGTTCGATCCAATTTATGCCATAAAAAAAAAATACTTGTTCTTAACTCATAACATAGCTAAATCATTTTGTTTTTGAAATATGAGTTTACAATATCAAATAAGTGAAGTACCACTCACCTTGGAAAGCCAAAAACCAACCTATGGTGATTACTCGAGTCAAGGCACTCCAATTCCTAACAATTAATTGAAAAAAAAATATATTAAAAAAACCGAGTAAAACAATATTCTAATGAATAACTTGACTATACTATGTCTATTCGTCGATAAAAAGATACCGACATGCCAATGAAAAAGCTCGCCCATAATAGAAATCCATTATTGTCCACTATGTGCAACTCGAGTACTAAATTTGATTGTGCATAACTTCCTCCACCATACTCCATTTCAAACATACTCATAGTCAATAAAAAGTTCTTTCAACGTACTACAAGAACACTGACTTGACCAACCCAAAATCTAGCAAGAAACAAGTGAAATTCAGCCCCAAAATTACTGTTTGTAATCCATCCAACATAGGTAGCCAAATTCAAATTTTCATTTTAGGCAAATAGTAAGCTCAAATCGAGATCCGTGAAATGTCTTAACTTCACAACACCCTGCTCAAATCGAGATCAGTGAAATGTCATAACTTCACAACATCCTAGACTATCATTTCTATAAATATACATAGCCCAACAACTCCTCAATCGAAAGCAACAATTTAGAAATGACCTAAATTCGAATTTCATGCCCTAACTTCAACAATTTCTCTTATTAGACAAATAAGGTTCAAATACTTATTCGTCATTATAAAACAGAGTTAAATCGGCTTTGAATTGTGAACATAAGAAGATTTCATTTTCCCTTTCCTTCTTTTCCTCTTTTCTTCTTCACGCGGATGAGCTCTCTCTTTGTTTTTCTTGTTTTCTTCACTGATTCAACGTGCATTATCTGATGAAGAAGAATGGGCTTGGGCTTGAGAGACATGGGTTGAGTTTTGGACTTAACTGATAATATATTGGGTTGGATTTATGGCTCATATATTGTATCTACCCTCCTTATTCAAAATTTTGTCATCAAAAATTTAGAAATACCTTAATCATTAGACAGGTAATGAATCAAAGTACGCTGAAGTGTTGCATAGTCCAAGACTATCGTGTAGGTTGTTCTGAGAATAGGCTTACTTGGTATAGTGGCAGGTATTATAACCAAGTCACGATGGCAAATACCTCAAGTTTGGTGAGTAGCCTCAACATCTCCCATTATAATAATTGGAGTATCCATGTCCAATTTTACAAGTTGGGTCAAGACTTGTGGGATATCTTTGATGGCAACAACACTGCACATCCCACGGATTATGATGAGTTGAGAAAGTGGTAGATAAAAAATGGTAAGGCGCTCCACATTCTTATGGTGTTTGTTGAAGACGAGTTGTTACAACAAATCAAGGATGCGAGACCCCTAAGGAGGCTTGGGCTAACTTGGCAACACTATTTGTAAGGAGGAACAATGCCAAGCTCCAACGTTCAAGGAACAATCTATTTTCAAACAAGACATGTTGTTGAGTCAATACTTCTCAAAAGTCAAATATCTTTGTGAAGAAATTTCAAAGTTGGATCCTCATAATACCATCTCCGCGAAATGGTTAAGGAGAGTTATCATTCATAGATTACAATCGGACCATAATGATATTATTACGGCTGCCCATGAATGGGCAAAAAAATCCAGAATAGAACCTTCTCCAGTAAAAGCAACAAACCATTCTCATTGAAATTAACTAAAACTAACGTTTGACGTTTCAAGTAAAAGCCTTCTCAAAAAAAAAATATATATATATAGAACATCCAGAATTCTCCAGTGAATCAATCTGTACTTAACCATCTCAAAATAACATACATGAAGACTGAATCGTCTTTGCAAAGCATTTTACATGAAGAACAAGAGAAGCGTCTAACGGACGAACAGACATTGTAACGAACTCAACTCCTAATTCAGATCATTAATATGAACGCTTCACAGTAAGCGCTTCAGTGACAATCATTCAAAGCATTTAAAACGCGCATATAATAGACGTGCCAGCAGTGAAATTTTCACCAGCTATTACACAAATACCCTTGAAGTCCTTTGGTATAACATGACAAAGAGATATCAGATGTCAAAAAAAAAAAAAAAAAACAACAACAACAACAACAAATCACCGTTCGTGAAACCAAGGACACAAACGAATTGCTGCAGTAGTTCCGCTCAAGGTGGAGTCTCATATCATTTAGACATATTAACAAACTTGCAGTGAGCACATCAGCCAAATAATCAGATGCAAAAGCATGTCAATGATTTGTCCTCACATCATCATAAAGGAAACATAGCGAGTTTAAATCACTACTAGATGCTTGGTTACAGGCGGTTTACTCACGATCAGTATCTAGAATTCTGGGACTCAGTTTTGCTAAAAACAGAGCATGTATTATTCTATTGAATAAAAGATGATTACATGTCACGATTAATGGTCAGACCTTAGTAATGAGATTAGAGAAACCTTTTCATGGATCGGGATCTCCAAAAGAAGCAGTGGAGATCACGGGTCGAGTTCTTCGGCAATTGTGACCAAGAATAGGCAGATAGACCTTCCAGCGAGCGGCAGTGGTAACGGCAAAGAACGACAGACAGCAGTGGTTAATGGCGTCAAAAGAGTGATGGAGAGCCAAAGAAGAAGAAAATTCCACTTGAAGTTGATTCCTGAGGGAGGATTTTTGCTGAGCTGCTGGGTGCGTGTGTGGCGCTCTGTTTTGTGACCACTGGAGGGCGCACGTCTGTGGTAACTGATGATGGACGATTAGCGGTAGTGTTGCATCGGTTGAAGGGGATGACTGGCGGCAGGCGATGGAGAGGGAACTAGTTTATGGAGATGGTTCATCGGAGAGAGAGTTTTTGCTGCCCTCTCCATCTCTGTGAATGTGCTGTCGTCTTCCCCCCCCCGCCCGAGTGAGCGAACGAGCCATTTGCTTCCAAAGAATCTCAAAATCGTTAGATGGGAGAGAGAATCCATTCTGTCGGTCATCTCTAGATCAATTCCTTCGGTAATTCCCCCGCGAGCACCCTTTTAAAATCCTTGGACGGAGAGCAGAGGTCTGGACTGTTTGATGGGCTCATTTAACCGAAGGTAAGTGAACCGAAAGTGGGTCTAATTGAACCGGGCTTGTGTGTTTGATGGGTTTGAGAGAATTGGGCCGGTCTGATGACCTTGAGCTTTGTTATTTTATTTTCTCTCCGGGAGAATTACCAAAAAAGTCATAAACCTATTGCAATTGTGCCAATTCAATCCTAAACTTTTCTTTTTTAGCCAATTTAGTCCTAAACCTTTTACAATTGTGCCAATTCAGTCCATCCAGCCAAAATTGACCGGCCGACGATCGGCCGGCGCTGACATGGATGCCGATTGTCCGGTAAATGCTGACGTGGAATTTTTTTAATATTTTTTTGAATTTTTTAATTCTTTTTTTCTTTTTTTCCCCATCATCTTCTTTGTCTCCTAGTCGGCCGGCGCCGGCCAGAGGCGAGGGCCGGCGAGGTCAGCCTCACCTACCAATGGCAAGGCTCGCGCCCACCAATCAGAGGAGAGGGCCGATGAGGGCGAGGCCCCACCAAATCTGGCAAGGGCAAGGCCCCACCAGATCCGATGAGCTCAGCCCTCGCCAGATCTGGCAGGGCCTCGCCCAGCCAAGGCAAGGGTTGGCCTCTCCAGTGTCCTCAACCGAAGGATCTATGGGTGGCTATCCCTCTCTCTCTCTCTCTTGTTTGAAGTTGTGGCGCTCGCTCGGAACCGTTCTCTCTCTCCGCCTCAATCTGTGCCTTGCGATTGCGCCTCCGATGTGCGAGCGAGCTCGTGGCTTCCAATCACCGCCGCATTGTGGATGGCGGGCGAGGAGCCTCGCCAGCCACTAGCAAGGTCGACCCTTGCGTTGGCTAGGCAAGGCCCTGCCGGATTTGGCGAGGGTCGAGCTTGTTGGATTTGGCAGGGCCTCGCCCTCGCCCGTGACCGGCAAGGCTGATCTCCCCGGCCCTCGCCTCCGGCCGGCCAGGAGGCGAAGAAGATGATGGGAAAAAAAAAAGAAAAGAAAATTCAAAAAAATTCAAAAAAAATTTAAATATTTTAAAATTCCACGTCAGCATTCGCCGGGCAACCGACGTCCACGTCAACGCTGGCCGGCCAATTTTGGCCGGATAGACTGAATTGGCACAATTGTAAAAGGTTTGAGACTAAATTGGCCAAAAAAAAAAAAAAAAAAAAAAGTTTATAACTGAATTGGCACAATTGCAATAAGTTTATGACTTTTTTTGGTAATTCTCCCTTTTCTCTCCTTTCTTTTCTTTTCTTTTCTTTGTGTTTATTTTTTGTTCTTTTTACTAGCACTTAATTTTTTATTTTTACAGAAATGCATGCAACGGGACGAAGTGTAGTGGCATCAATAAGGGTGATTAGTTCCCAATACAGTCCGATCCCACCCAAGAACCAAGAACTAGATCGAGAGGATTGGTTCCCCAATTTTGGAACTAAGAACCAAACCATCTAGTCTTGGGACCAAATAGGACCAAATCAACTAGCCCAATCCAGTTCCCATGTGGTCTAATAAAACCAGTGAATTCACATATCTTGATTGAAAGTTTTGGATTAATTTAAATGCCAATCTATGTCGTAGTGATTCGAAACTATGATTTCGTCTAAGATTTGTGAAGAAGACTGAGAGATGATGGGGCTATAATTGTAGGGGCATGCCCGATAAAAGGAGAGGATTTGGTGGATTCTTTTCCATGAACGACAGACTCACAAATTTAAGGAAAGTGCGCGTAAGCGAGAGAGGTAAAATCGATGAATCTTTGCAAGGAAAAGAAAGTAAAATAGAGAAAGAAACAAAAAAAAAAAACAAGCAAGTTGGATGAATCAATTCAATAATATGAAAGAAACAAAGATTCAGCAATATGAGTTGATGAGCAATTAGTCTGGTTCCCAATTCGAGCGGTTCTATATGCTCACCCCTAGGCATCAACACGGTCGCATGGCTTATGGTGCAGAGGCAATAGTGGTCCATTACATTCTATTGCGGTGGAGGGGGAGGAGAGAGGAGGGAAGCACAGGATTTATGATTCGAGGTAAAATTTTCTTAAATTTTAAGGGTATCTTGATTCAAGGAATAATTTTGCCTACCTAGATGTAAAGAATCCAAATGTTTTCTACGGTCACCTTTTTAAACTTCTCCGTTCCCTCAGCTTGAATTAACCTCCCATTCGGAGCAAGCTTCATCCCTTCAGATTCTTCTCGTGATGATCAATCAATTCCATACTCGAGTCACGTCTCTCTCTCTCTCTCTCTCTCTCTCTCTCTCTCTCTCTCTCTCATGCTCACAGACACAGCGCACGCTTGCATAATTTGTCTGGTATACACCCACGACGCTTTGGACTGCAAAAGGACATGTCCTTTTAGACCAGCAATGAACAAACAGAAGATATTATCTTGTCTGATGAGGGACCAGTGAGTTAAACGTCTCAAACCTCACGAATTTGAGGCAGCGATTTTGCCAAGATCAGAGGGCCTCGAATCGCCCGAGTGAAAGAAAGCCATCCCACAACACAAACCACAGAAAAAAGTAGCAACAATAATGATACTCAATGGTCCCCAGAGTAGGCCTTTCTTGTTCTTGTGCCCTATATAAGGGATCTTTCGCTTTCCACCAAGTCTTCGTAGAGCTTTTCTATTAGTCAATCGCACGCCAACAGTGTGTTGGTTTGTAGGAGGACGTCTGTTCTCCTGTCATCCTTGGCGATACTCATGCACGAAGAAAGCACTTACTCAAGATCCGAAATGGAGATGGGACCTTCTTCTGTTGGTGAAAAGTTTAGGCCTAACGTTCGAGATCTCGGTGAGTTGTCCGAAACGACAAAGTGGGAGTTTTGTGGCGATGAGTGGTACAGGCTCTTGAACGGGTGAAAAGATATGAGATTTGAGTGGTAAAGATTGATTGGAAGCTTTTCAACGAATTGGCTACATCAAGGTTCGGACATTTAATGAAAGAGCTTTTTCTTTTGGAAGATATGCCCTTGTACATGGAATTTGTGTACCATCCTTGAACTTAAGTGAAAATCGATGGATACCCCCTTTGCATTTTGTCATACTTGCTGAAAACTATTTTGGTAATAATTGCCTCCAAACTGATTTAATGTGCGTACAATGAAAGGGTTTGATTTTTTATTTTAAGATGTGATTGAGTAAGGATATTTAGTTTACTTAATAAGATTCTTTCTTTTAGTTAGTTTTATTGATCTCTTTTGGCACCTTTTATTATATTTTGTCTATTGTCAATGTCAGTGGTCCCTTTTTATCTCTTACTATCATTCTAAGTTGGGATAATTGTCTAAAAAGTCCTAAAGCTATTGTACGAAGGCCAATTCAATCTTAAACTTTTCAATTCTATCAATTCAGTATTTTTAATGATTTGCAAGTTTATTCTTAAACTATTCAATTTGTCAATTTAGTTCTAAACATTTTGAAAACTGGCCAATTCAATTTAAACTTAAACTAGCACAATTAAAAATTTTATGATTAAATTGGTAAATTATCAAAAAATTTATAACTAAATTGACACTATTGAAGGGTTTATGACTAAAACGGTCGTCATATTATAGATTGAGAACTTTTTGAACAATTTTCCAATTCTAATTCCATTCTACAATTTCCCCATTCTAAGTGCATTTTACGTCATATGATATTAGAGCCTCGATCCATGTGTGTTTCACAACTACATGACAACCTAATAGTTAAATTCAAATTGTACCTTTTCTATTATGGTAACTTGATTCAGCAATTCCAAGCCATGATTTGTATACTTTTGATTTCCTAAAAAGAAATCAAGTCTTAAGGAGCAAAATTACGAGTACTGCTTAACTGCCAATATCCTACAATCAAGAGCACAAATTGTACCATTCGCAAATTGTGTGAAACGCTTGTGTCTGCTTACAAACTACTAACAAGGAAAGTTCCTTTGAGTATGTGAGGTTAATGAAGTCGACAAAGAAGGTATACCAAAAGCTCTTCGCAGTCAAGTTCTTCTCAATAGGGAAGATTGATGTAGAGTGGGAAATCTACTAGTATTTTTATCTCATGGTATCGATACCAAATTTTTTTGGGAAAAGAATGCCAAAAAGATCATAAACCTATTGCATTCAAATATTTCAATTTAGTCAATTTAATCATAAACATTTTCACACCGATACCAATTAAGTCCATCCGGCTAATTTAGACCGAAAAATTCCTAACGTGAACATCAGCCATTCTATGTGGCACAGCAAATCTTTTTTATATTTTTTTATTTTTAAAATTATTCCTTTTTTTTTCTTTCACTTTTCTTTTTGGCAGTGGCCGATCACCGATCACTTGCAACAAGCCATAGGCGAGTGTCAACCTTGTTGAGTTGTGCCTTGGCCAAGGCAAGTATTGGCAAAGCTAACCTTCGCCTTGGTCGGGACTAGATTGGTACCAATATAAAAAGATTTAAGACCGAATTAATTAAAAAATTTATGATTGAATTGGTATTAATATAATAAGTTTAAGACTGTTTTGGTACTTTTTCCTAATTTTATGCCCAAAGTTCATATTCATGTATTAAAAAAAATGGAACTTATTTTCTTCAAAAAAAAAGATATTTAATTAATTAAACATTTCATTCTTGCATTTTATATGCGTTTAGAGTTCTGAAATTGGGATTAGATTTCTTGAATTTTATTCTCAGCCAAGAACAAGTAAAGAAAGAAAATGAAATGTAGATAATATGTTTCATTTAGCACATCGTTTATGTATATGGTTAGGAGGTCGTGATGATATATCCTACCTCTTGTAGGATTAATGCTTAAATTCGTAAATTTCCCAATCCAGGTCTCATCTTATCACCCCAACAATCGAATTGATTCATGCTAACAAACTTCAAATCTGATCGATGAACTTGCCTAATATGGAGTCTAAATCCTCCTGTGGATTTAAGAGATTACATCTTCAAATTCCATATGCATAACCAAATTTGATGAAGGAATCTGAGGCTTTCGGGCAAAGCAACGACTCTAGTGCATAATGGTCACAAAATTGGTTCAAAAAAATATAAATCCATTGTATGGTGGTCAATTCCATCATAAACATTCTAATTTGACTAATTTAATTACAAACCTTTTAATAATTTTCCAATGTAATTCATTCGGTCAGTTTAGGTTGAAAATCACTCATCTGGCAATCCAATCAACACCAATCATCCTACGTGGCACGGCTAATGGCTCGCTGACTCAGAAAATTTTTGTAATTTTTTGTAATTTTTTTCCTTTTTCTTTTTTTCTTTCCTTTATATTGGCTTTTTCCCTTCTTCCTCTACCGATCGTTGAGCCTTGACGGTGGCGACCCTTACCTAGGACTAGCAACTTTCGCCAACCATCACCAAGCCTCAACAACCAATGGATGAAAAAAAAAATGAAGGTTAGATAGAAAAATTAGGAGAAAAGAAAAAAAGAAGCGAAAGAAAAAATTCAAACAAATTTTTAAAAAAATGCAAACATCACCATAGTAGCACCAACATGGCACATAGGATAGTCACATCCACATCGGTAATTTCCAACCTAAGTTAGCCAAAAGGACTACATTGCAAAATCGTCAAAAAGTTTAGAACTAAATTGTCAAATTGAAAAGTTTAAGATTAAATAGGCTGTCCTATATAGGTTAGGATATTTTGGACAATTTTTTCAATTTAAGAGTGCACTCTTGTTCACCATTATGCTGGAAATCTGAAGATACGTACCTTATTCTTGCGTTTGTACAATGGAGATGGCTAAACAACGTCAAGAAGTATTCCTTGAGGATAAGAAATAGATAGATACGTGCGGCGAGTGTATTGGTGGAAGGTTGTGACCATACTCAAAGCCTGGAAAAATCTTTTGTGATGTGATCGTATTTCTCTATAAATGTTTCATCTGATTTTATTGTATTCAGAGAGACGAGTGACACGTGTAATGAGAGTTGTTTGTACCTGTTGAAGCAAATAGCCATGAGTACATGAAGCATTATCAAGCATTGCGTAATGTAACTTCTCAAAGTTGGCATAGCGGATTCCAGTCTAAATGGGGCTTATGGAGTTTAGAGAGTGTAGTCCCAATGAATCGGTCGACTCACTGTGCATCAAAATTCTTGCTGCTTCTATTCTTCCACTCTCGTCTTCTTCAGTAGGGCACTCAATTTTTGTTTATTTAACGCAACTTCCATTGAACTTTGAGCACAATTGTCCAACACTAACTCGCAAAAAAATTTCAGGGCTTTAATCAATAACCAATTTACTCCTTCTCAATTGTTGTATTTAGTTCATGTCATCAGTTTTTCTATTTTCTTTTATCTCTCTCCCTCCCTCTCTCTCTCTCTCTCTCTCACTCTCACTCTCTCACGCACGCACGCACGCACGCACGATTTGTCTGGGATACTTGGGATTGTGAAAAGACTCGTTCTGTTCTTTTGGACCAGCAAGGAACGAACCGAAGAGAAGATATTATCTTGTCTGATGAGGGACCAGGGCTTTGGGCCTCTCAAACCTCACGAATCGTGAGGCATCGATCTTGCCAAGATCAGAGGGCCTCGAACCGTCCAAGTCTAAACAAAGCCCTCCCACGAAAAGAAAACCACAGAAAAAAGAAAATAGAGAAATATGATAATAATCCAAGGGCCCCAAAATAGGCCTCCCTTGTTCTTGTGGATCTTTCGCTTTCCCACCAAACTCGTGCGCACCCCAACAGTATGTTGGGTTTGTAGGAAGATGTTTGTTCCCCCGTTACATCCTTGGCGATGCTCGTGCGTGGAGAAAGGATGTCTCTTAACATCCAAAAGAGAGATGGGACCTTCTACTTTTGGTGAAAAGTTCAGGCCCAACATTGAGATCTGGATGAGTTATCTGATGTGTCAAAGTGGGAGTTTTTTGTGGCGATGAGTGGTTCAAGCTCTCGTACGTGTGAGAAGATACGAGCTTTGAGTGGTAAAGCTTAAATGCAGAAGTTCGAATGAATTGGCTACATCAAGGTCTGGAGTTTCAATGAACGAGCTTATTCTTTAGGAAGAAATGCCCTTGTATATATTATCTATTCAGACAATGCTCGCACTTCGGTAAAATCGATGGATAACCCCATGCATTTCAAATTCTGCCATACTTTCTCATGACATATTTGGTCATATAGTTGCCTCCAAACTGATTTAAAGTGGCAACAATGAAAAGGTTTGATATTATCTTCGGTATTATCTGATTAAGGTTATTTAATCTTCGACCCCTAGACCTCTGAAGTGCCAAAAGTTGGCACAAATTGACACTTAAGTGCCAAAAGTTACGAAAGCGACACTTAAGTGCTAAAATCAGAGCAAAATGGATCACTTAAGTGCCAATTCGGCCAAAATCCAGCAAAATTACTAATGTGGCGATTTTCCGATGAAACAAGTGCAAAACGGCATCGTTTTGGTGCTTTGACGTGGTAAAAAATTAATTAAATTTAATTTTAAACTAAATTTATTTAAAATATTTAAAAATAAAATTACAAATATAAAATATTTAAAATATTTAAAAAAAAAAAAACAGGGGAGAAGGCTGAGGGTTGAGCCCTCGCCACCGCCGTCTCCGCGCCACCACGGGAAGGGCCAACGATGGAGGAGGAAGGGTCGGCCAAGGTCGCGGTGACGAGGGCTCGCAGGCCCTCACTGCTAATCGGCCGAGGTTGCCAGGCCCTAGCCAGGGCCCAGCTACCCCGATTGACCCTCCCCTCTCGATCGCCAACCCTTCCCAGTTGTAGTGGGGAGGTGGCGGTGGCGAGAGCTCAGGCCTCAACTGCCTCCCTCCTTTTTTTAAAATTTTTTAAATATTTTTAAAATTTTAAATAAATTTAGTATTAATTTAATTTAATCAATTTTTATATTAATTTTTTACCACGTTAGCACCAAAACAACATCATTTTTGCATTATCTAGCTACGTCAGCGTGCAAAATGATGCAATTTTACACTTACTTTATCGGAAATTGTGCACGTCAGCATTTTTGCCAGATTTTGACCGAATTGGCACTTAAGTGATTAATTTTGCTCCGATTTTAGCACTTAAGTATCATTTTCGTAACTTTTGGCACTTATGTGTTTCGTTATGCCAACTTTTGGCACGTGAAGCAATCTTTTGCCTCTTTCTTTGAGTTTGTTTTATTGATCTCTTTTGGTGTCTTCCATTATATTCTCACAATAGTCAATCTTAAAGTTTAATGTTCTCCTTTTATCTCTTCTTGTCCTTCCAAGTCAAGAGAGATAAATTCAACAAGTATGGTCGTCCTTTATTGGGACGTACTATTGAAACCCAAATTGGGGTTATCCACTGAAAACTATGGTAGAGTAATTTATGAACATTTTCATGATGGACTTCATTTATGAAAGATGATGAGAACCTGAACTCAGAACCACTACTGCATTGAAGATACAATTTCTTATTGTGCCAAAGCAATTTATAAAGCACATGTTGAAACGGGTGAAATTGAAGGGCATTACTTGAATGCTACCATAGGTACATGTGAATAAATGATCAAAAGGATTGCATATGCCCGAGTATTGAAAGTTCCTATCATAATGCATGACCACACTTAACTGGGGAGCTCACTGCATATATTAGCTTGGGCTCATTATTGTCGAGATAATGGTCTTCTTCTTTACATTCATTATTGATAATGAATACACCGTTAGGTACTATTATAAGCCTCCCCTAAATCTAATGGCGACCATATTTGCTTCGGTGCTATAGGGTGATCCTGAGCCATGACCCATGCTCTTTTCATCGCCACATGACAATATAATGGTCGACTTCAAATTGTGCATTTTTCTTTGTTGTAAATTGAGCCAAGGCGTTGATTTTATCGTAATAATTTTCTGAAAAGAAATAGGATGCTGCTATTAACCAATTATTGGCAAGTGCTTTTCTTAAAAGCACCAAAGACTCTAATCATGATCCTACGGGTACGAATTTAAAGATCTCAAAATGAAGAACGAGATTTTTTGCTCACGCCTATCTCTAAAGGGGCGGAAGCACTTAACCGCCTATCCTACAATCAAGAGCTCAAAATATACAATATAGATATTGTGCGAACCGCTGCTTAAAGATTACTCCTCGCCAAAAAAAAGGGAAGTCCCTTGATATCCCAAAAACTCTTTGAAATCGATTTCTTCTCAGAGGGGGAGATTGACTTCGGCTGGGAAATCTACTGGGATTTTAATGTTGACAACAAATTTTTTTGCCCAAAAGTCATTTTGATGCATTTTCCAAAATAAAAAAAAAAAAAAAAGGCGGAACTTGTTTTCCTTCGAATACAAAGATTTATTCATTAAACTTTTCATTCTTGCATTTCATGAGCAGTTAATCGAACTTCTTAGAATTGGGATTAGATTCTTTTAATTTTATCGACAGCCAATAAAGAAGAAGTGACTATTATCTTTCACTGAGCTGGTCATTGATGTATTCAATTAGGAGGTTTTGACCATGTATCCTATCTCCAGTAGGATTCACGTCTAAATTTGGAAGTTTCCGAGACCATGTCTCATCATATTATCCCACCAAGTCGACTTAGAGCCAAAATACAGCTGGATTTGAGTGCGCAATCTCATGAAATCGACAAGTGCGCCCTCGTTCACCATTGGATCATGCTGGAAGTTTGAGGATTGCACGACTCCACTTTTGTTTGTCGAGATGGCGAAGCAACATCAGAAAGGATCGCTTTGCGGAAAAACCAGACAGTACGTGACGGGTATATTTCGTGCAGTTTTAAGGAATCGATGATTATGCACTCTTACCACCCGTGGTGGTGGCGTAATGGTTGAGCTTCAGTTCATTTCAGGAAAGGTCTGGAATTCGAATCCCTGCGTCGTCTGCCTTGTTGAAAAGGAACCCACTACTTGCCCGGGACAGAAAGGATAGTGATGACTCTCCTACTCTTCCAGGATTTACTCCGCCGCAAAACAGCACACAGAGGTTCTCTGGTACCAAAAAAAAAAAAAAATTGATTATGCACTCTTTCCTCGTCAGCTCAACATCACTGCATCTAGTTCTTCAGAACTGACTAGAGGGTCGAAAGTCCACTCTTCATGGCCATATCACAAATGTCTTGGAAGTTCAAAAACCAAGCATGGCTTGTATGGAGAACTACGAAAAAAGTCCTAAATATTTTTGTAATTGTGCCAATTTAATCCTAAACTTATTTTTTTAGCTAATTGAATCATAGACATTTTTATAATTGTGTCAATTCAGTCCTTATGGAAAAATTGGCTAGCTAGTGATGATGTGGCTACTGGCCGGCGCTAGCTACAAAATTTTTTAATAATATTTTTTTTTAGAATTATTTTATTAATTTTTAAATATTTTTTTTACCTTTTTTTTCTTCTTTTTTTTCCCCTACCTCCACTTCCCTCCTTCTTCCTTTGGCTCCGATGACTGGCCAGCCCTCACCGATTGTCAAACTAAGGCGGCTAGGCCAGCGACAGTGAGCTCGCCCAGCCACTGGCGGGACGAACCCCCATTTGATCTGGCGAGGGGCGAGGATTCCCTCGCCAACCTTGCCCAGCCACAAGCGGGGCAAGGAGCCTCACCCGATCCAGCGAGGGAGTCCTTGCCCAATGACAACAAGGTGAGCCCTCACCAGATCCCACTAGGGGGGCCTCGTCGTCGCTCCATCTAGCGAGGCGAGCCCTCACCAGATCCGGTGGGGGCTCGCCCAACCACCTCGGTCCAACGACCGATGAGGGCTAGCCGGTCACTGGAGCCAAAGGAAGAAGGAGGGAGGAGGAGGAGGAGGAGAGAGAGAGAGAGAGAGAGAGAGAGAGAGAGAGAGAGAGAGAGAGAGAGAGAGGGGTAAAAAAGATTAAAAAGATTAAAAAATTAATAAAATAATTCGGAAAAATAGAATATTATTAAAAAAAATTGTTGTTGGCAAATTGGCGGCCACGTCAATGTCGGCTAACCAATTTTTGTTGGAATGACTGAACTGGCACAATTGTAAATAATTTATGACTCAATTATTAAAAAAAATAAGTTTAGAACTGAATTAGCATAATTACAAAAAGTTTAGAATCTTTTTGGTAATTCCTTTTGGCTCATAATACATTTCCTCATACTTGGACTGTTCTCTGATTGTCATTTTCGTGGATTGTTTTTGCCTAAAGCTGTCATAGGATCCTTCTAGGCGTAGCATAAATTACATGTGAGCTAATCTTGATTTATCGTGAGATAAAAAGATCAACCATTTCAACATCAGAAATTCACATGTGATCGGTTTAGTCACTCTATCGTGGATTAGTTTTACTTGTGCTAACTCATACTTACTGGAGAGATCTTAAGGGGTTTAATCCTCAACTTGGCTCTAGGGCCCCTGACCAGACCAGCTTTAGGTCTGGTCAGTGGGTTTTCACTCCAATCTCGGTTCGATATTCCCTTACCCTATGATCAATAAGAGCGCCCAATGATATATTCTTTATGTGTTTTAGGCTCCTTTCATAGAAATGTGTTCTCTTCCGTAATAGTTAATTTTGAAATCAATGTGTTAGCTTTTTCCAAATCTTTTTATTAGGTTAGCATTTTCGTTATGACATTAGGTCAATTAGTTAGCGAAATGATAAGTACGTTATCTTAATTACTAAGAAAATTTTTCATCGTTTAATAAATAAATAAAAATGTCTAACTATTTTAGATAATCAAGTCCCTATCCGCGTGTCCCTTGGTGATATGGACCGTCTTCTCCAATATTTTCTTTTCATTTTTCATCTTTTGTTTGCTTCCTTCACGAGACCCAATAGAATCTAGATAGAAATGAAATATAAAAGGAATGGAATCAGCATCCCACTTGGTTTGATTATAACTATGAAATATTGCGGAAATGGACAGAAAGGACTCGAAATTCCTTTGCCACATTTTTAGGATTTTACAATGAAGTACCCCACTTGGGTAGGCATTGTCCGGATGCCGACGATGACGCATATTTCCACTGGTTCGCTTCACGCTAGTGAGTCCCCTATTTCTGACCATGAAGCAAATCAGCTCCAAAATCCGGTACAAGGCCACTATCACTTGGTTTTCTTCTCTAAGTCCTTCCTCTGATAAGATATGCTATTCTGCTTTCTCGTCAAAGTTCAAAATGTTATTCAAATTTTAAAAAAAAAAATTGTATATATGTTATATATAATTCACATTTTGATGTAAAATCTTTTTTTAAAAGATTTCATACATTTAACGTTAAACAAAAGCCAAAATACATAGGTTGCTAGAAAGTCAAAGGTTTGGAGGTGGAGGAAGACATGGACTGGCGATTTCTTTAGGATTGATTCAGGGGGTTGGGCGGCCAGCCACGCTGCACCCAAACTGCAGAAGAAATTTGAGGAAAAGTCAGTGATTGACCAGAAAACTTTGTCGGCAACTGGCGAAAATGTCGAGAAAACTGCTTATGCTGATCAAATATCCAAAGTAAAAAGCAAAATCTCGCGATTAGACAAGTTAAGACAAAAGCCCAAAAAAACGGCGCAAGCTGTAAGCAACATATGGGCTGCGTTTGGCGTGACTTTGCGGAAACACGAAGCCATTTTCCCAGAGACGTTCGACGCAAAGCGTATTTTCCGAAAGATAGTCTACTAGCCATTTTTGCTAGACATCGAGATTCGATTCGCTATGCTTGCTCTCTTGCTGTGATTCGCACGATAAGGGTGGCCTTAAGCAAGGCGGAATTTATTTACTGAGGCTCACCCAATTTGTACCTGGTTTACGCTGTCAAGAACCCCCTCGCATGTGAGCCGGATAAGGAATGGCATGTGACACTTCGACTAATGAGGATGGATGCACACGTGAAAGAAGTAGGACCTAACTTTGATATCATGTTAAAAAATTCAATGTAGAAACTTAAGTTTATAGATAGAGAGAGACATAATGTATATAAAGGATATATGAACCCCATTATCAAGTTATGCATGATATTTCACCACATTTTATCGTGTGCAAGCCAAATCAAAAGTAGCACGCGAAAATTTGACTAATAAGGATGGATGCACATGCAAAAAGGGGTAAAATCTAACTATAATACCATGTTAGAAAGTATAATTTAAAAAGTAAAGTTTATCGGTAGAGAAATATCACATGTATATAAGGAGTATATGAACCCGCGAAATGTTTCATCAAGAAGGCTATCAAGTCTTATGATTAGATTTACTTATATGCACATCAAACACTCATTTAGATAGTACATATAGTATTCGGTGTTATAACTTGTTCTTTACTAAACAATAGATAGGGGTATAGCAAGTTGCGTCTTACCTTTATTCTATTATATCCTATGTGATTAAAAAAAAAACTAGGACATTGAAAACCACTTCAATTTTCCTCTATTCATTATATCCTAGGATATATTAATTCGACACAGATCGAGGGTGTCACACCCCATGATCCAAGTGGCAAGGTACAATAGATGAGATATTATACGAGCTATACCCAATACAAACTCATTCATGGAATGAGAGGACCGTCACATTCGCTTAATCGGCAGATGAAGAAAGTTATAACTTGGTATCTTCTTCACTTGAATCCATGGACAAGGTGTTCATAAACTATTTCTTTACATAAAAGATCTCATCAACATGACGAAACTGCAGTGCACTGTACGAATTGCAACGAATTTCGGTATAATTTACAGATTAGTCTCGAATGAGTTGGAGACAATTCCACTAAGACCAATGTGGGTATAATTTATGGACTTCCGTGGCCAAAAAAAAATAAAAATAAAATAATATATATGGTTTGATGTTACACATGCGGATCTGGCAGGCGGCAAAAGATGTTAGAAAATCGGCACAGCAATTAACAAATGTATTTCGTCAATGAGTCCTCGTAAGATATCTGTTAGGTAGAGAAGGAAAGTTCATAATGTGCTGTCTCTCGTGCTATGTCTAACCAATATATTGAAGGTCAAAATATTTATTTACAATCAAGAAAACTCATTAATAAAATCCTTAATAAATCGTTTTTAAAAATTTAGAAAATTCCTGGACACAGGAAACTAGGATTTTGCATAAACAGTAAGAGAAATTTTAAAAAGAATGGTTTAAATCCCTTAAAGGCTTCCATCTTTACAGTTAATTTTAATTTTGCTCTGAACTAATTTCTATGTAAAAGAAAATCACAGACTTTCACTACAATCCTAATCTGCCCATGTCCAAAAACTGTCGCTGATTTTTTTTCAAAATTATCAATATCAATAGATTGTTATTGTTCCATATGAAAATAAGGTATTAATGAAAACGCGAATTCTAATAATGAATATCTAACTTAACTGGATATTAATAATTTTATAAGAAGCCAGTCACAATTTTTGAAGGCGGGGACAGATTTGAAATTGTAACCAAAGTGTGTGATTTTTTCTTTTAGACAGAAATAATTCGGGGCAAAATTAAGACTAGACATACGCTTAGAGAGTTTTTGTTGGGAATTAGGTGGTTTGTCAACCCATTTCTTCTCTCTTTTTTATTTATTTTTTTCCTCTTTTGAAGTCTTGAAGGAATCAACCAAGAAAAAAGGGGAAAAATAAAAAAGGAATTGAAGCGTGTGCGGGGGCTGGCCCTGGTGGGGGTGACTGGGCGACCCCGCAGGTTCCCCAGACAAGGAGCGGTGGCGGAAAATGACCAAAATGGGCTTTTGCGAGTCGTCCCTTTCCTTGCGCCTCATATGTCTAGTGCCCCGGTGGTGGGCCCCACATTCCCCCACGCTCACTCCCTCCCTCCCTCCTCTCGCTTTGATTCCCATTTCACCGAAGACTCCCTCTTCCGCCCCCACTCCCTTCCTTTCCCCGGCCTCAAATCGTTTCAAATGTTGTGGCTTTGCTTGGACTCTTCACACTCTCTCTCTCTCTCTAAATCAAATGTTTTGAGATGGCAACAAGTTTGGTTAATTGAATTTCTTAATCCGATCGAGCCCCAATAAGGTCTTAAAAGGATGTCGTGCTCAAGGTATGGAGTGATGCTTCTAAAATCAAGCTTAAACTCGAGCTCGAGTTCAATGGCTAGAGTTTAGAGGTACGTAGAGTTGAGTATGTCGGATTCATTTGAGTAATATATTGTTAAAATAATCTCATAAATTTTGTGTGATTAGGGTTGTATAGAGCTTCATGGGAAGAAGTTTTTTATCATCCAATCATTCAAATTCAAGTTTGTGATAGAGATCACTGGTACAAAGCTTTTGAATATATAAATTTAAAATTTTAAAATGAAATGAGTAAATCATGTTAGCTAATACAATGGATGCAATTGTGAATTTGAAAGACGCCACATTTCAGTGCCTAAGTAGCGCAATCAAGAAGACGCTTAGAAAAGGTAATTACCAAAATCCCGTAAGACTTTCAATTTAATCAAGTTCAAGAACTTTAGCCATACAAGCTTCGATCTAACACCCTAAATGAATTTGAATTTATCAAATCTATAATTTAAAATCCCCCACGTAAATTAATGACTCCCAACCTTAAGGTGATGTTTGGACTAGGTTACCACTGATTGGATTGAATGGGAAAAGAAATTCCCGGCCGAAATTGCAAAGGAATCCAAATTCCAGTTAGAGAGAGAAGCAGCCATGTCTTCTCCTACATTCTCATAAAAAAAAATGGAAAAGAAAAATGAACCATCAGAATCATGCCTCCAAACCCTGAAAGGAAACCCAAAAAAATTTTAAAAAAAAAAAAAAAAAAAAAACAAAGATAGCCCCCCGAGCCTCCAGCACTCCCCCAGTCCGCATAAAACTCCATAAATACAAAAGAAAACCCAAGATCCCTCCCTCACCCTCCACCTCCACCTCCCTCCCCTCCCTTCTCTCTCTAAAAAGCAGCTACTACTGCACCTGCAAACTGCAACTTTTGTCCACCCCCAGTTCATCCCCTGTTTTCTTAAAACTTGCTAAATCCTGTTCCACAAACTCACTGCATCACACAGCACTTCCCCTCCCTCTCTCTCTCTCTCTCCCACCAACCCAAAGGGAAAAAAAAAATTAGACAAAAATCCCGACAAGAATTAATCAATCGAGGAGACGCGCACACCGGAAACACCTCAATTCATCCTTCCTCCCCTCTCTCTTTCCCTCACTCTCCCACCCACGAATAATCCTCCCACAAAAAAGAAAAAAAAAAGAAGGAAAAAAACGAGAATAAAGATCCGACCCCAGATGTTCACCCTCCGCGTCCTGGCCCTCCTCCTCCTCCTCCTCCTCCTCGCCCTCTCCGCGCGCCTCCCTCGATCCGCCGCCGACCCGGGCGACGAGCTCTGCCTCACCCGCCTCTCCGAGTCGCTCCAGGACCCGGGCAGCCGGCTCACGAACTGGAGCAAAGCCGCCTTCGCCGAGCCGTGCAACGGCTTCACCTCCTCCCTCAGCGGCGCCACCTGCAACAACGGCCGCATCTACAAGCTCTCCCTCTCCGGCCTCGGCCTCCGGGGGAGCATCCCGGCGAACCTCGCGAACTGCACCTCCCTCCAGGCCCTCGACCTCTCCGCCAACGCCCTCACCGGCCCGATCCCGCCGGACCTCCAGGGCCTCGTCAACCTCGCCGTCCTCAACCTCTCCTCCAACCGCCTCTCCGGCCAGATCCCCCTGCAGCTCGCCCTTTGCGCCTACCTCAACGTCATCGACCTCCACAGCAACCTGCTCTCCGGGCCCATCCCCCAGCAGCTCGGCCTCCTCGTCCGCCTCTCCGCCTTCGACGTCTCCAACAACCGGCTCGAGGGCCAGATCCCCGGCTCGCTCTCGAACCGGACCGGGAACCTACCCCGGTTCAACGCCAGCTCGTTCGAGGGCAACAAGGGGCTCTACGGGTACCCTTTGGCCCCAATGAAGACCAAAGGCTTGTCGGTGCTGGCCATTGTCGGGATCGGGCTCGGGAGCGGGCTGGCGAGCTTGGTGCTCAGCTTCACCGGGGTCTGTATCTGGCTGAGGGTCACGGAGAGGAAGATGGCCATGGAGGAAGGCAAGATCAGTCAACTGATGCCTGATTATTGATGAAATTCTCAATGAAGCTGATGGGATTTCCTTTTTTCCTTTCGGATGTGAAGATGGAGATGGAGATTTGACGTTTGTTCAGATTCAGTTCAGGTACATTTTGGATTTTTCGGTGAGGGCGATGCTCAGGAAAAGGGAGGAACAAAAGTTCGAGCTCTGTATTTTTAGTATTTTCTGCTTTTCCTTTTCTATTTTTCTTTTCCACTCTTATGGTTATTTTTTCAGATTTTCACTTTTCTCCAATGATTTTTTGGCGGGTTTTTTCTTTTTCTTCTTTTGGCCTCCTGCTATTTATTACAAAATTTAGGGTTCCTTCTTCTTCTTTTTTGGTACCTTTTCTTTTTCTCGGTTTTCCTCTGTAATACTTTTTTCTTTTGGTTTTTCTCTGAGGAATTAACTGTGTATAAAGCTATCTGAAACATTAGAATGAAATGAAATAGTGCTGATTATCTTGGGAAAAATAAAGAAAAATAATCGCATAGTGCTGCTTGTTCTTTTTCCTGTTTTCATAAAGCTATGAAAATTACGTGCCAGCATCCAATTGGGGGTGAAATAATTTCGGAATTACACAGCTTTAATTTGGGCAAAAAGAGATAGAGAAATTGAATAAAAATTGGGGTGACCAATTTATCATGACCCAACATTCTATTTTCTCCTATATAATCGTGAAAAAAACGGACAAAAATTATTTTCCCTATTTAATGTACAAAATTATCCGAATTTTGGGTTCGAGGCTCCATGCGCCGTTGGATTTGGAAAAAAGCAGCGAAACTTCTCGTTGTCTAAAAGCTACCCTGCGACCTTTTAGTCAAACATAAAAATTTGCCTGAATAGAATAAACGAGAGTGAGAGGCCCTAACGTCTGCCTTGGAAGAAAAAGCAACGGCAGGAGAGGAGATAGTAGCCAAATCCTCACGGTTCTTTTCAGTGTTCGGTAGGAAAGGAAAGTTAGTCTCGTTAAATGATGGCCATATGCTTTTTTATTTATGCAATTTGTCTATCACTCGATGTCGAATCATTCGCGCGTGCTTAGGGTTTGTTTCCAAACGAATTCGAACTCGACACGGGCTTTCGCGACGATAAGTTTTGAGGCGAGTCGCGCGCCTAAAGTAGCTAGCCAGTAGCCACCACTATTCACGCGGGGTAGAGAGTTAGCGATACATCTCTTCCTTTTCTATCTTCAGTTTTTTTCCAAAGAAAGTTAGGCAAGATACAGCAAAAGATTTCGGACCGCCCTCACGAGGGGTGGTGAATCTACTGCTTTGGACCGGGCGCATCACGGTTGTCCATTTAATGGGTTCACGCGCGTCACGCAAAATTGGACGGCTGTGATGAATTTGATTCGGACATTAGATCCATACAAGAGAATCCCCCCTCTCGTGAGAAGGCCGGGGTGGAATCAATCGAGCGCAACCTACGGCCACGTGACCAACATCGAAAACTCTCACGCCACCGTGGCTCTCGAGTCTTATTCGAAAGATGAAATCTTCTGACAAAACTTTCAACTATCTTATCAAAGGTTAGTTGCTGTCCGAGTCCAGGAAATAGGCCTCTAACTGGTGACTCATAAATATGGGTGTTATTCATATTTTAACTTAACTAAAATAAATATAAATGACGGTTCAACAAAAATAAAGTCAGAAAGTTTTTATCCAAAAAACATGTTTTATACTATTTTTTGGAAAAATGACACTTAAAAAATATTATAATTTGTATACATCGTTCATTTTAATGCCAAAACTTTTTTATCGAATCACTTAAGTATCACTTTTATTTTATAAAAAAATCACTAAAGTGTTATCACTAATTTAAGATGTCTAAAATTTCACATGATAATATTTTATTATTTTTTGGAACCAATGTGGCTCATTGGCACTTTGATTCAACGTAAATATACTAAACGACATCGTCCAATATGTTTGCCCCAATTTTAAATGCCACCCAATTCTCTACATGGACCTTTTTTTGTCAAAAAAAATAACATTTAGGCATTAAATTTTATTTAAAAAAATCATGTAAGATTTTTCGGTCTGATTTTATCACTAAAGACACATAAACAATCATTTTTTTCCGATGTGAAATTAAAGTGATTCAGCGAAAAGTTTTAACAGTGGAGTGCACGTCATGCGAAATTATAGCATACCTTTAATACCATTTTTTTTTTCCATTCTTTATTCTTCCCTTCCTCCTCCTCCTCCACTGCATTCAATTAGGACAAGCACCGCAGATTCCATATCCGAGCATATCTCATCTGAGGACGTGAGTACAATGTCAATAATTTTTATGTACGGGTGGCCAAAACGCGGTCTTGGATTACTACTAGTACCTAGGTGAGCTGGACATACATTATTTTATAATGGTCGACACGTGGTTGTAGTTGGATCCATAATTACGATCCAAGGATTGAATCTAACTCGGGTTACAAAACCTAGGCTCGAGCCAACATAATGTAATCCTGTAAGATGGAGAGATGTGGCCTAATCGTCCTAGGCGCTATTTCGCCCCTGAGTCGTTCGAAAACGTTAATTTGGCGCAGTATTTATTAGTGTCCCCGGCACATTGTCCATTCTGGGGGGACTTTTCTAGGCAATTCTTCTATGAATCACATTTTGACCGTCGATCGTGCGGAGTTGAGCCGAGAAATCAATGTATTTAACGGTCACGATGGATCCGGAGCATGTACTTTGGCCATTCTTTGGAGCTGCGCATGTGAATGCGTGCGCGGGTCGAGAGAGGGAGTCAAGTTAGCCGAAATGGATCTCTCTTTTATTTTATTTTATTTTATTTTATTTTTTTCTTATGGAGATGCAAATGAAATACACCTTAGTTGAAGTCTTTATTTTTTGAAACTGCCCGATTTTCAAGGCCTATAGTTTATAAAATGTCTTTTTTTTTGGGCTACTGGCAGATAGATTTCTCTCTTTGATTTTTGATATTTTTGGGAATTAGGAAAAATACCCTTTAGTTGAACTTATATTTTTTAAAGAGGCGATCTCATTTTTCAAGGCCTGTCAAGAGTATTTTTTGCCATTGGGATCTGTGCTAGCAAAATTGCTCACGCGTTGTGTGTGGGCGCAAAATTGATATTTAAAGCATTGTACAAAATTGGCTCAGTGGAAGCATTCAAATTATTAATGTATGGAAAAAGAATTGTTGATACAATATGAAGAAATTGCACACAATTATACAAGGGGGATAATTGTCCAAAAAAAAATCTTTTAATTTGGCCTAATTTAGGCCTAAACATATCTTGACAATCTTCCAGTATACACATTCTGATCAATTTTGATCGGAAATCATTGATGTTTATGATGGCAGGCCTACATGACACGATTGATACTTATGTTAACGATTTTGCAATTTTTTATCATTTTTTTTCTTTTATTTATTTATTTTTTCCTTTTTCTTTTTTTCCAATTTTATCAATTGGCCACAAGCGAGTGTTGAGACAACCTCACCGGATTTGGATGAGGAATGGGCTAGCAATCAACAGAGGAAATATAGGGAAAAAGAAGAAGAAAGTGTTCAAATAATTTTTAAAAGGGTTTTTTTTTTTTGGGTAAAGGTAAAGAATATTTTTAAAAGGGTTAATATCCTAAAAACCCCAAATTGGTACACATGTGACAAATTTACCCCAAACTATTTTTTTTACCATGAAAAACCCAAAACTGGTATATTTGTGACAAATTTACCTCGACTAACTAAAAATAAAAAAAAAACCCCTAAACTTGTATATTTACGACAATTTTACCCTAAACTAATTTATTCGACCACAAAAAACCCCAAACCGATAAATTTGTGACAAATATACCCTCCGCTAAATTAGATTAATACCACAAAAAAAATCACAAAAATTGTAAATTGTGACAAACGATGTGTAAAATCCTAAATCGATATACTAGTCAACTGTCATGTGTAATTTAACTTAATAATTTGATAATAAAATTTAACGAAAATTAACAGAAGGTAAATTTGTCACAAGTGTACCAGTTTGGGGTAAATTTGTCAAAGGTATATCAAGTATGGGGTTTTTAATGATAAAAAAATAGTTTGGGATAAATTTGTCACAAGTGTATCAGTTTGGGGTTTTTCAGGATATTAACCCTTTTTTAAAAATATATATAAAAATAGTTATATATAGTTAACCATAGCACATGCCATGTAGGATGATTGGAACTAATTGAACTGTCCATTAGTAATTTCAAAAAAAAAATCGTTAAAGAAATAAATTGGAAAATGGTCAAAAGATTTAAGATTAAATTGGCTAAAATAAAAATTTTAAAATTGAATTAATTATTGCATAATAAATTTAAGGTTTTGGACAATTTTATGAATATATGGAAAGGGAAAAATATTTTAAAATTTTAACTGTATTTGGTAAAGCTATATATAGATAGAAAAGATGTCACATTTTAAAATCCAAATGCTTGAGAGATAATTTTTTTTTTTGGTCAAAACTTGAGAGATAAGTTAAAGTGATTGATTATAGCATTTGTCAACTGTTTAATACTTTTGGGAAAAAAAATCTGATAGAATACTTACAACATCAGTTGCAGATACGATTCTATAAAAAAAACAGTTGACGCCTTAAAGACTTAAAAAATAATTTTATTGCTACTTATTAATTAGTGGAATGGAATTATTGACACAAATAAAAATAATTGTACCCATATATGCGAAAAGAGAATAATATTTCAAGATTTGAACTATTTCTGGAAAAAATTTCATAGAACATAGAAGATTCAAAGGAGTTATGCACCTATTTTCGACAAATATATTTGAAAATATATTCAAAATCTGCAATTCATTGAACATAGAATATTCAAATTTACGGAGTTATTCACCAATTTCTGACAAATTTTTGTATATATTCAAAACCCGCAATTCTCCCCCTCACAAGTCACAAGTGAATGCACCACCGGTAGCCATTAGCTCCACCTTTTGTGCGCAACAGAGAGAAACGTATGGTATGGGATTGGGGTTTTGTCATTGGTGCGGATTATAGAATACTTGTATTGTAAATAATATTGATAAGCTCGTAGCTAAAGTACAGTCTTAACTGATGTTGCTTGCCATTTGAAGTCCATTGGGTAATCTCATTATAAAAAAAACTCGGTTTTAAAATTAAGGATGCAAAGAAAGTTTAGATTAAAAGTGAGGGTTTTTGGTATTTTCTGAACTTAAATTAAACAAGTACGGATTCGGAATGTTTTTGGTGTACGATCATAATGAAAGTGTTTTGACCAAAAAAAAAAGTGGTGGCTTTGAAAAAAAAAAAAAAAAAGAAAGCCCCATGTGCTTGCACATGGCATAACTCTCGTAGCACCAAGTGTCGTCCCTCACGACCGTCTGATCTTTTGATACGTTTTGACCTTCATTGTTGACATGTACGTCCACTAACTACCGTTCTTTAGGGACGTTTTACTTTGGTAATTCGCACTTTATAGTTTGCTCAATTGCACTCATTGTTTATTTTTATTTTTGATTGACTATTGGGACATATCATTGTATTTAACTAATACAAAATATTTAGAGATGCAAACACACTTGTGCTTTTGAGTCCACAGATTGATTTCAATTGATCTACTCTAACGATTAGAGTAAAATTACCCAATCAATCCTATTATTATTATTATTATTATTATTATTATGTTAAATTAATATGAGATTATTTTTTTTATTTTGCTAATTTATTATTTATAGATTATTATTATTATTATTAATTTGAATGTATTATTATTATTATTATTATTAATTTTATTATTATTAAAAATTATTATGTTAAATTAACATTTTTTTTTTTTGTTAATCAAGTCATCAATTATTGTCTTACATCAAAAAATTATTGCGTGTTGCTAAGTTAGCTATTTTTGGTGAAAATTAACAAAAATGAATATATTGAAATTTTGCGCAAAGATTTAAAATTAAATTGGAAAAATTAGAAATTCTATGATTGAATTTACATACATACAATAGATTTAAAACTAGTCGGGTGGTTTCTCCAAATGAATAATATATGGGATCATGATTGTGAAAAATGTAGATTGGTTCATAGAAGTAATGGCATTGGTGGCCTAGGTCTCCTAAGCCTATCCATGGAGGTTTTGGAAAATCATAATTCACATCTTGTACTTCATATCCACGGACCACCGTTATCTAAGTCAGTCCTACATATCCATTGAATTGAACGGTTGTTCGCTTCTATTGATGTTTTTGATTTGTGATGCTTGTCCATCACTACGTGAATATATGTTGTCAGACTCAAGAACATTTGCCTTCGGAAGTCAAACTTATTCCCCTACAAAGTTTAGATGCAAACACTTTATTTGTTGACCTTTTCAGGATACTGGCATCTCTAAATGTACTGTTGAGACAAATTTGGGACAAGTAAGAATCTACTTTAATCTTGATAAATTAGTGTAAGACATTGATGCCCCAGGTGACGACCTTCAGCAACTATTTATATGTCTCTAGACAATTGAAAGAATGGATTTTTTTATTAAATTATGAACAAAATAGGAGTATCTGAAGAGGATTTAGTTACATAACATAACATTAATCAATTCTGATCTTTTTCGCAAAAGTAAAGCCCAAAGAAATGCTTCAATTTGCCTATTGACGCTTTAAGATTCCAATTTTCTTTGCATGTTTTGTCAATGTTGGATAACCTTCTTCGCTCACCCTATTTTACAAGCAAACTACGCAAATATAAGTTACAAACAACTCAAATTATGGGCTAATATGTTTTTTTTTAATTGAAAAAAAAACTCAAAACTTTAAGCCCAATCCTAATTCTATTCCAACTTCTCAACTTTTTCTCTAGCCTCAAATTTGACCATGTGTCTAAAAAATTATTAGTCTCTTCAAGATTATCATTACCGTGAGGCAAAGTGAGAGTATAGATGAAGACGCATTTTGATAATAAACTTTTAACTGATCCCAATGTTGATAATTTGAAGAAACTAATGGCAATTTTTGGACTTGTGGGTAGATTTGGGACTAAAGTAAAAAAGGAGTATTTTTTTGGATAAAAAATACAGAGCACAATTGAGATTGTACCAAATTTTGAGGACATTTTAGGCAATTGTGCTCAAATTATACGTAGAACTAAATTGTGATCACAAAAAAAGAAAAGTCTGGAAAGAGAATGGAATCCTGCCACTAGACGATGCACGATGACAAAACACGAACATTCTCACATTAGTTTGACGTTTGAGTCTATATTATATGTAAATGGTCCGATAAAGAAAACTTGGTACCTATCTCGAAAGGAAGAAGATACCTTTTAAACTTTTCCTTAAGTTTATTGAAATTGCATCTTTGCAAATGAGCAAGGTGTGCACATACACAACTCATGTGAGAGGTGTGAGAGAATTAATGGTGAGAGGAAGGTGAGAGCAAATATAAATAAATAAATGCTCCGTAAAGACAATTAAGTTTTGAATGTTTGAGCTAATTACTCCATCTATGAAGAATGTATGGAAAAGTTTTTAGCGGAATTTATTTTTCTTTAATTATTGCAGATTGAAGGAAAATAGGAAACTTTATCTCCTACTTTGAATAGCTTTATTTGTTTCTTTGGCATACTACTTTAGGAGGCCACAAAAAGACTCTTAACATTTATCATGTAATCCATTTGATTTTAAAACAAAAATAGTGAGAATGAGGAATATATATATAGAGACACACGTAGAAGCAAATATGTATTTTTGTTTGCAAAATTGGGATATAGATACAATTCATGTAATTACCTAAAAAGTTTTGCCTCTCTTGGTCATTATGCTCGCTTTTAGTAAACTACATACTCTAATTTTAGGTCAACCATAATCTCAAAGAATCATATATGTATTATGAAGAGCAAATGCAGTGGATCACTCAAGCTTATCTCATAATGTACATTGCATCCGTCATAAATTCAAATATAATAAATCAAATGTAATAATCAATATTCAGAAAACTCATAAAATCAAGTCACTATAGCTCATCCATGAATCCACCGCAGCTAGCGTTAGCAACGCCTCCAATAATCTCTCTCTCTCTAGCTCACACCGTTACTAAGGTTGTGAGCACAATCTCGTCGAGCTCAAGGTCCTCCATATTACAAACGTCATCGCCTAGGAGGTTGTGGAGGTCTCAGGGTGGTTTAGGTCGCCTCTCAGAGAGGGAGAGAGAGAGAGGAAGAGAGGTGATGGGATAGCTTCGCGATAATTATTTTTGTTTTTAGAATAGAAATTCGTTTGAAAACGACACAAAATCTTTCTCCTCTTGAAGGCCGGCAAGTAGTGACAGGAAGTGGTGGGTGGTGGTGAACGATAGGTAGACAACTAGTAAGTAGCAAGGGCAAGCAATGAGAAGATATTTTATTTTTCATTTTTGTTCCTAATCTATTCCTAAGCTAAAAATTTGTTCCAAAAATAAAAAATAAAATTGCATTACCACAACTTTTTGTTCCAAACATGTTCCCATAAATAGAAAAATAAAGAAAGAGAATGGTTATATGCGCATTCTAAGGGTTTTGATTTAGCTATTTTGAATTCCTTTTTTAAGTAGGTAAAGTCATATTTTTTCGCAAGAATAATATTAGATAAACAATCATGACTAGGGTGAGCATCAGTCTAAGGTCAATCCTAAACCGACTTTAGACTGGCTTAACTTGACCAGTCTTGATCCGATTCTGTGTGGGTTGATCCTCAGTTCTAAGACTTTGACCAACCTTATATATATATATATTAAATATATTATAAATATTATATAATAAATATTATATTATGTATACATCATATGTATTATATAATATATAATTTTATAAATTATATTATATATATTTTCTACTTTAACCCCTATTGCCTTCACCTCTGTTTTTTCTTATGTAGTCTTGCCATGTAAATTATAAAGTAAAAACCCACTCTAATTTGACAAAAAAAAAAAAAAAAAAACCCCTTTGCTTGCCACTCACCTCTTACCTCTCCTTACTTGCCTCACGAGCGCATCTTAGCTTGTGAAATCACTCACCTCTCTTGGCCGCCTCATGAACACAGTTTAACAATCACAAATGGAGATTTTTGTTGTTACCTTGTCTTAAATTTGTGTTTGATATGTATTGGTGTTTATAATTTGATTGCTTAATGCCGCATTGTCGTTGGATATGTACTTTGAAAGAGTATGTTTATCCTTTCAAGAAATACAAAAAAAAAGAATTTGTTGGTCCAAAGTTGACTCTGGAATCGGATTAGACCCATAGGGTTGGTTCGATACTCAATCCTACATTTAACAGGGTTGGCCCTTGGTGGAAAATATTAGAGACCAACGTTGTGTGGGTTGGTCTCATTTCGTTTTAATCCAATTAGGTGCTAAACCGGCCTAGCTTAGACTATGTTCATCCCTGATCACATCTTATAATTAACAGTCTAGGTAGTTTAATGATCAAGTATGGATATTCATGGTTTAAGATTGATTAGTTTCAAGGTGAATTAGTTTTCATTTTGAAATTGGAAACCGAACCGGATAGGGTGGGTTTCCAATTAGTGGAACTAAGAACTGACCCTACCCATTTTGAGATTGGACCAACCAATTCTCATTCGGTTTCGAACTTGTCCTAAAAATCAGGGTGTTATCTTTTTAAAAAAGTTTTATTTTCTTTTTGAAAGGGTTTCAAAATTATTTAAAATTATTTTAATGTATAATGAAATTACTAATCTAGATAAGTTACTAGTAAAAGAAAAGATTACTTTCATAGATAATATGTATTTTTTTATCCTTACTGGATAAAAAAATAAAAACAATAACATACTTTGCATTAGTATCATTGATTTAGTCTGATTCTTCTCGAGGTATTGGGAACTGCCCAAAGTCAGCCAAGTAAGTCCAAATTGATCCGGTTCTTGGATTAGAATAGGATTATGACCGATGCACACTCTTAGATAAGGTGGAATGAAGGTGGTTTTAAATAAATGGCTCTAAAAGAGTTAAATGTGTAAAAATGAGTCGATTTATTCATTACCTGATCCATACTCGACAACCCATTTGCCATCTCTACATAACAAATACAGCAAATGCGAAAGCATATTAAATGTTGAGCAGTAGTCTCAATTTTCTAAAAATCGGCTAGGCCAGCATGTTCTCTTTTGCCCTTTTTCAACCTGCTGAGAAAGCAAATCCAGTTAAATTTCCTAGGAAACCTCAGCTTTCTGAATAAGGCGCCAAAACCGAAATCATTTGAGGTGCGGCATAATCATTTGAGGTTTTCGCCAAAGTGTGACTCCACAAATCACGTAAGGCCCTCATGATTTCGGTCTTCGTGCAAGCACGACAGATAGCAATGAGGACGGTCTGCCACAAAGTAGGCCTAGTAGATTTTTTTTCCCCATTTCTTATAGGACATCAACCAAATATATAGGAAAGTATTAATAATAAAAAAAGTCTTATAAAAAAAAATTGTAGTATGTCATGCGGAATATCTTTCTTGAGGAAAGATTTTCTTAATATGCTTTTTCGACCGACTAATAAGTTCACTTTAGATTAACAAAATTCGACTTCATAAAGTATTCAACTAGATAAGATGCTACCAAAAATCTGAGTGATTGATCTAAATATAAAATCGTTTACACTTAATAAAATGAAGGGTTAAACTTATTTGTGTGTTCTAACTCCCACACATGTCCGATTTTTAACTTTCACAAGGTAACAATTTCAATTTAAGTATAATTATGTTTGCCTTCATAACTATTTACGTGCAGCGGGTGATCGATGTAATTTACTTTTTCAATGGGGTTGAAAGAGAGAAAAGATGAGGAGTAAGGAAATGGTCAAAGATTCTTGGAGTCCGGCCCAATAAAATTATTTTTCACTACAAAATCCGATCTCTCCCAATATCTAGAATAAAGTGAGAGGATACGCTTTCTTAATTTATGTAGTTAATTTTAGATTTTTTTTTTCCTGATGCTCTTATGCCTTGTTTTGACCTCATAAAGTCTTCTATCCATCTTTTTTTCTTTCACCTAGACTAACGAAAATACTCCCCTCACACTTTCTCACCTTCTTTATATTGGGAAAAATTACATAAAACTCACATGAACTTTGTGGGCTAATATACTTCCACCACTAAAATTACAAATGTTAACATGACTCTCTTGAACTTTCTTTTTATTGCGATCATTAACTTTCCCTTATATTTTTTGTTTGCATGCGTAATGCACATGATATTTAAGGAATAAATGTGTATTTTCATCTCATTTATTGAATTAAATCACACTTTTATCCTTAAATTCTGTTGTAGCACCCTCCTTCCGTCTAGAGAATCGAAGGTCTCAAAAATGGAAGTGCTACTACATTAGGGTTTTTTTTTTTTTTTGGGGTAAATTCAGGGTTTTTAAAAATAAAAGATTAAGTCGCAAAAAAGAAAGCTAGGCTGATTAGATACCTACTTTTGAAGGAGAAAACTTTGGTTCATGGGTTCGGTTACATGTGAGGAGGGATTAGCATCCCTGCTATACCCTTTCGATACCACATTCTTCTCGTAAGTCCTTTAAATTGTAATCTTCAAAATGGTTTTTAAAATATGTGATTCAACTTTTTCTTTCTAAAATAAACGGATGCAACATGCACGATTCTAGAAAAGTACATGACAATTGCAAGGACTTTTATTGAAAAGTTTAACATGGCTCGAATTCTGTGATTAGTTGTCACTAATTGTCTCCATTGGAGTCACCAATCTATAGCACCCTCTTCTATCATAGGACAGCCGAACATATGTTCAAAGTGAAAAGTTATGATATTTTCTTTGTTAAAGATCTAATCTTTGTAATTCTTGCTTATGACATGATTGATTGAGTCAAATGATAATTTCCTACAACTAACAATTGGATGGTCAAGATTAAAAGATGAATATTTCTGAATTTGGTTGTCTGATTTTAGAAAATTGGGCATTGTTAGAAAGCTCTTAATGAGCATGACCTAGTTTTACCCTTCGACTGAATTATTAATGAATAATATTTTTGGTCAAACCTTAGATAAAAATTAGGTGTCTACATTTGTGAAAAATGAAACAATAAATAAATCGGAGAAAATCATCAACTAAAAGGTTAACATTTGAAAAATAAATATCATCAATAATCTTATAAATATATATATTTTTTGAAAACAAGGGATATATTAATAGGACTAAAAAGATATTTTAAGTAGAACCCAATTAAGTCAAAGGAAAAGGATCAATAACAAAAATGTCAATTAACAAAAATTGGATACCGATTATATATATATATATATTTTAAAATGGTTCATTCATGAAAAAAAGATTGATCAACAAAATATATTTTAAAAAACCACCTTAAATTTCAATCAATCATTTCATTTTACTCTGAGGAAATCATCTTTGTTATCGTAGATATTTTTGGAAATCAACAACTTTTTACATTAATTAACCCTTTAAAAATACATAATGAGAAACCAATTTTTTTTTTTGAATTTGATCTTTTTGTTATTTAGGAATTTTCCCTTTCATTAAACTTTTCTTTATTCTTTTTCTTTGACATATGCTATTTAGTATCACTAAAGTAAAATCTGTATTTTTTAATATTATATTTAGTTTTCTTCCATTTTCAATCCTTTCATTGCAATTAAGGGTAAAAGAGGTACTTTTTTTTTTTTTAAACGAGAGGAACATATATTTTTACACCTCAAAAGTTATGAGCATTGCGCATGCTAGCGAAAAAAATAAGAAGGGCTAATGATTGTAACAAAATAGTTCAAGGTAATGCGTAATAATTAAAGTTCGGGGGTAAACATACACTTCTCTCAAAGTTTGCAGACATTCTGTGCTATTTCCCTCTTTATTGATTCGCTTTTAAGACCTTCAGACATAATGTGGATGCTGCTTTTGACTTGAGAATTTTTGTCCTCATATCTGTATAGAATAATCCAAAAGGCAATAGGTGAACTGCATAGGAAGGAAAAGAAAGAAGTGCTCAGGACATACAAATTTCTGGAAATGTAAAGCCCTTTCAAATTAGGATAAAGACCTATCTTCACACGAATAATATCTGCAAGTAAGTGGAGGATGCCATTTGAATGAGGGCCCACTTTTGTCCTCTCAAAGCTCAAAACGAGCAAATCCTGATCCATAGGAGGTGGTGGTTGAAATTTGGTTGGTCAAGCCGACACCGAAAGAGGACGAAAGAAAATAGAAGAGAGATGGTCAAGATGTGCTTTCGCCCCTCGCATCAATTGAGCCGTCCCAGAAATGACATGCATGTCATCATGAGCGTCGGCCCCATTTGTCCGGGCACTATGACATCGTCTCTGCTTTTCAATTGAGAAAATCGTGGCTCTTGCTTGGAAAAAAAGAATGGTAGACATGATTGAGGTTTCCGTTCAACCGGAATTTGATGCCCAAGTGAAACTTATCAAATCGAGAAATTCTCATTCCAAAATTGATGGTTCTTGATTTGGTTTGGGTTCTGGCCTGTTAACATTTAATCAAAACTGCCAACGTACCGTAAAGAAGCAATACCCACAATATATAAATATCTAATCAAATCTTATCTTTGCATAATATTCAACCAGCAAATATTGCATCCTCTAAAATACGAAAAACATTGTGATAGAGGAAATCTAAGGAAAAATATGATTTGAGTTATCTTAAGAAATATGTTTAAATTACTGCAAGATATAGAAAGTTACCTTCAGAATCTACATAAGAGAGATTATTCTACAATAAATTATCTTTTTCCATTTCGAATTGCTATCCGATACACAATCACTGTTCACTTTTCTTACCTAGCGTGGAGATTTGGTAGAATTTATAGACTAAAGGTTGCGGTTGAAGGTTCCTTTTGAGTTTGCTTCATTATATGGAGGGACTCTAGGTTGGGATCTGCCCAGGGAGTTCGACTAGAAAACCTAGCCCCGCTTTCCTTTTGAGCCATTGATAATTGTTAGCGCGACTGAGATGTTGGCCATGAAATCCATCACCACACCAAGTAGATCATGGGCATATACATTTCTAGAATCAGCAAGGAGGAAGGGTGGATTTTTAAATAGGAAAATGACATAAATGATCCATAAACTTTGATCAAATATGCAATGCGATTCATAATCTTTTAATTTGTTCAATATAGTAACTAGACTTTTTGGTACATGTTCAATTTAATTCTTTAACTATATTGTAATTTCATTAATTCAAGTTTAAGGACGACATTAAATATTTTCATATTATTAAGTGACTAAATTAAACATGTATCAAAAGTCCATAGACTATATTGAACAAATTAAAAATTTTGGAACCACATTATATATTATGCCAAAATTTAAAGATTATATTGAACAAATTAAAAGCTCGAAGACTATATTACATATTAACTCAAAGTTTAAAAATCAAGCGTCCTTTTTTCTTTTTGAATTGAATGTTCGAGCACGGGTAGTCTTTTTAAGTGTTTTAAAATAGAAGAGCCTTCTGATTCGCATGCTGCGAAGTGGGTAGTGTTGGCATCGCATTAATGGGAATGCTTAACGGGGAGAGAGTGATTGGGTGATCTCTTGCACCTTTTGCACCTATCTCGTTGAGAAGGATTTGCCGCTTTCTTGGTCATAAAAAAGTCAATAAATCTCTACTGTTCCTAGTACACAAAGAGCGCACTGCAAAGCCTGAAATGCCGATTCCGACGTTCGGGATCAGATCTTTTCAAATTCAAAGTTGTAATTGAAGTTACACAAAGTCACAAGCGAGGATCTTTCATAAGCCAGGATCTTTCCCTCCTGATATGGCGTTTCTTCTTTTCAATAGTTATCTATAACAAAAGGCTCATGCTAATTTTCCCTTTTTAGTGGCTATAAAATACCCTAACTTATTGAGTTGACAAAATAAGAGAATTAATTATTCAAAAATAAAAGAAAAGAGGTGAAAGTTGCTATATATTGAAAATGCGAAAAGTATGCATTTTTTTGAAAAAACAAGACTGTTCGTATAAATTAAAAAACAGATGATGTTTTATTCTATATATTTGTTATTTTCCATTCGTTTTTATATAGACTTCAATTCCTCTCTTTACTTTATGTGTTCAAGCTGATTTTTATAAAGAATTTTTTGTAGTGTGTTCGAAACTTTTTGGTAATCTTCATTGATTATCATATTTTATGTTTATATAATAATCCTAAACTCACAACTTTAACCAAAGAATTCCCTAATAGAAACTTGCACTATTGAATTGGACACCATAACGAATTATTCCAAATTGAACTTTAAACTCAACTTTAACCAAAGAATTCCTCTAAGAGAAACTTGCACTATTGAATACCATAACGAATGATTCCAAATTGAACTTTAGAGAGATATTATAAATAAATGTACTTTATTAATGTTCTTTTAAATATTAATCTTGATCATTAGATTTATTTAAATACTTGTATTTTAGATGATTCTCGTGAAAGAACATCCAAAGTGTAAATCTGATTTAAACACAAAAGAAGAAGAAAAACAGTTTATGAAATGTTGATAAAAATCATTAAATTGATTGATCTATATTAAAGGTACATTTTTCAATTTTCATCAAACTTACCATTAATAAGGTCTAAGCCTTTGTTTTTTCATGAAAAATGAATGATTTATAAAACACTTTCCTAAAAATGATCATTTATGTTGTTTATAAAAAAATGAATCAATTAAAAAATATTTTTGTTTTTCACAAATTTTTTAAGACCAAATTATTTTTGATAATGAATTTTTTTTTTCAACTAATTATTTTAAGCAAAATAAGCAATCATTTTAGGAAAATATCTTTCAAAGTATTTATTTTCTATGAAACAAACTCACTTGAAGTGAAGGCTATTTTAGACCGTTTAAATTATAAAATATGTCTCGAACTACTTGAGGAGTGAAAATAGGTTGAGCCTAAGAAAATAGGTCAAATTGATCAAATCAATTTTTTTGAAGTTCTTAGATTTACCTTATGTGACATCTTGAATTTCGACCCCATCTCGATAATATGAAATGGGCATTTTGTTGATGCGCCTATGGTCCTTTTACTTTGAGCTGGCCTCTCACGAGTTAACTGATCTATTAGGTGAAACCATTAAGGGATATAAACAAGATAGACTCGATAATTCAATAAAAAATCGACTGCTCGACCATAATAATCGGCAATGGTCAATATGACACCGTTATAATCGATTAGTGATTGGATATAGGTCGATTTGACGGAATCATGTAATTGAATTGCGTTTGGGTGATTCCGAGTTCGGGATTTTATGGAAAAGTCGATTTCGGACAAAAAAGATTAAGTGAAATTTGGATAGCTGAAGATTTGGATTATTTCTACCCCTAAAATGGTTAGTTTTGAAGAATTGAAGCTAATTCCTCATTGGTGGAGTGCTTCACATTGAACAACACTAACCCGATTTTCTATCGATTTTATACTCGGTACACGTAATTGAAACCTCGCGATTTTTACAACAACCAAGCGTCACCTACGAGTTGGAGATGCACAAACGTGGATCGAGAATTATCAACCACGGGTCAAACGCACTAAAATCCCTAAAAGCTACCCGATAAGTTAGGTTGTACTAAAATCGAGTTTGGTCGACTTAACCACGAAATTGAATTCGTTTTCAGGAATCGAACGTTTGAGCGTGTCACGATTCATTTTTAGGACGTCATCTCATCTTTCAGAGAAATTTCGTCGAGTCCGGGATTTTATGGAAAAGTCGATTTCGGACAAAAAAGATTAAGTGAAATTTGGATAGCTGAAGATTTGGATTATTTCTACCCCTAAAATGGTTAGTTTTGAAGAATTGAAGCTAATTCCTCATTGGTGGAGTGCTTGATATTAAGGATGAAGACTTTTGGGGCTTTCTAATGAGTGTTTAGATATTTGCAAAGCTTTCTAATTGGCCACTCCTTGGACTTTCTTCCCTCCCTCTCTTTCTCTTTCTCTTTCTCTTTCTCTCTATCTCACGCAAGCAAGAAGCTCCCCCCATCCTTTTGCTGATTTCTTTTTCTTCTTGCTCACGTCCCCTTCATCTCATTTCTTCTCTCCAACATCCCTTCTTCTTCTTTGTGGCCACCACTCCACCCACCACCAGAAGTCCACACGTCAAGCAACCCCTCATTTCAATTTTTCCTTAGCTCCATCTCCCTTTCATTTCTGTTGCCGCCAACATCACTCTCACTTCACCCATCACCAACACTCCATCACCTCACCACCGAGCAGCCAAGGCAGCTGCAGCTTCACCTGGCCAACAGCGCCACCTCAGCCAGCCCCACCAGCAACCACCGAAGCCCAACAACTCAGCCTCAAACAGAACCGAATCCAGCTTTGGCCGTGAGCTTCACTTGGCCTTTTCAGCCTCCCTTGAGTCTCCGTTGGAGACGCAATAGTCTCGGGTTCTCATCGCCGTTGCGCCACCGTCGCCTTGAGCCTGCCGCCATCCTAATCCAGTGAGTTAACTCCTTAATCCTTGATTAGGTTTTTAATTGCGCTTAGGGGGTTAGATTAATGCCAATTAGCTTAGTTAAATTAGTATTAAGTGAGATTAACTTTAATATGGATTATTGTTAATCTATTTTGGTTATATTAGCCTTAAGATGGATTAGTATTGATCTAGTTGGTTGAATTAGTACTAATGAGGGTGATTTAGCTTGGTTTAGTGGATTTCTCCTGGATTAGTTTGCTGGATGCTCACCGCTTGCCATTTTTGTGGAGAAAAATGTGCTATGATTTTGAGATTTCTTTCTACTTGAAAAATATTCCAAACATATTTATCTATGACATATATTTTACTCAAGATTTTAGGGATTTAAAATAATGAGATTTTAGCTTTGTTATTTGCAAAATAGAATCTCAGATTGTGCTGGAAACAGTGACCTTTTGGTGTTCAAAAGATTTTTATCAACTCTTAGGGTTCGATTTTCAAAAGAGTTTCTTCACAAAAGTCGTTCATCACATCTTGTAGTTTAATATAATCAAATTTTAGATCAAACAAACAAGTTTTGGACCTCAAATTAAACAGAATTTGCAAAACAGAATTTCTAGACACGGACACAGTTTTTGTAACGGTTTGGGCGATTTACTGCTCTCATTCTAGAAAGATATGGGTCAAGGTGTCTTCACAATTTATTTTTTTGAGTGTCCTTTATAACATATTCAAATTTGATAATTTTCTAAGTTCGTTTAGTTATGATTATGGAATTAAACTTGAAGATGTGCGAGTGGCCCGATTCTTGCCGGTTAGGACCGATTGTGGTTTTGTTGTTGTTCTTGGTGTTGGCTGACAACTTCTATGTTTGGATCATCAAGCTTTGGCTTCTTTTACAGAGGTTGAGTAAGGGGGGCGGAGATGTATGAGGGTTGCCTGCCCCGTCCCGAATAGATGAAGTGCAAGAGCACTCCCATTTTTTGCTTCCTCTTCATTACGAGCCCTCTCCAAGAATGTTTTTGTAGATTCCCGGCTCTTTTGAATGTGAATAGTGAGTGAAATCCCTTGTGCTTGCTGGACAATGCATATTTGGTGATGTGGTTGACTTTTGGCATGCTTAGAATTTATGCGTGATGATATGTGAATGGTTGTTCTATGGTGGTTGTTTATTGTTATTGCAAGAGATGACCTTTGGGCCTTTAAATGGAAAGAAAATTTAGGTATCAGGTTTGGACACCAAAACTTATTTGCCCAATAAAACAATGAGGTTTTAAACTAAGTGCGTGCAAAGTTTGACGGATTAATTTTGAGTATGTGAGCACCTATGAATTTATTTCTAAAAGTTTTGAACCAAAAAAAAAGGGTTACTAAAGATTGTTTTAAAAAAGAAGTGGTTGGAAAAGAAAATAGAAAATAAATGAGGTGTCGGGTTTGGACGCCAAATTTTATGTGTTCAATAAAACAAGGAGGTTTTATACTAGATGCGTGCAAAGTTTGATAGGTTAATTTCAAATACGTAACCCCGTACAAATTTATTTCCGAAAGCTTTAAAGCAAAAAAAAAGAGTTGCTAAGTTGATTTTTAAAAAGGGATTTTTGGTATTCTTAACTATATGATAGCATTATGCGTGATATTGATGGTAGTTATTGAATTTTAGTAGAAAGCTTGGTTTTATGGGCTTTTGAATGGAAAAATGCCAAGTGTCGGTTCTTGGACACCAATTCTTATGTACTATATAAAATCATGGAATTTCAAAATAGGAGCATACCAGGTTTGACGGTTCACTTTTAATTATGTGACCACGCACGATTATGTTTATTGAGATTTTTAATACAAAGAAAAGCGGCCAAGTTCATTATTTGAAAACAAGATATTTGAACGCAAAGCATGGTGCTCTTGGCCAAGTATGTGCTCATGTGATCACTAAGTGAACTTGTCCTGATGCGTATAAATACGCGGGATGATGCTTCTATGTAGAATGCCGTCTAGTCGGGGGTTTTGGACGATGTCATTCGCGGATGGATTTCGAAATGATGCTCTTGTGTGGAATGCCGTCTAGGCAAGGGTTTTGGATAATGCCATGCTCGATGGGGCGAGACGACACTTGATTATGCCGGATGACCACTGACTGTTGAGTTGGTCGTGGCCGATGAGTCATAATAATTGGAACACACTTGAGTGGTTGTGATAGTTGTGGGACAATTGTGTGGTAAGGTATGTGATGTATCATAATGATTTGGCATTATAATCGGGACCCATGTGATTGAAATGATGTGCTTCGGTTATTAAACTGCGCTTGTTGCATTGATGATGGTATATATGTTAAGCTAATGTGCAGGTACACACTGAGGTGAGGTAAGCTTTGTATGGTGTGTGCTTAGGACCGCCTTCAAGGCGAATTTGCATCCTGATCGGGGCTTAAGTTTTGACTCGCTGAGATTTTATCTCACCCCGTTGTGAGCTAATCTTTTTTAAGGCCGTAGAGTGGAGATTTGTTGAGTGCGGATGTGGTGGGCGCGAGATGCGACACCTTTTGGCTAGGTCCTGCAGTTAGCGAAGTTTAGGGTAACTTTGATCCCCGAGGATTTTGAGAGGGTCGGTTGGAAGTTGCCAGTGTAAGGACTTGTGAATCATTAAATTTCCTAGGGACAACAATGGATAAATAGGTCATGGATTTTATGGGAAAATCACAATTGTGTTTTACTATCCCTATGTTTATTTGTTGACTGGGTGTTGTATTTAATTCGCTTCCGCATGTACTTAATTGAAAGAAAAAAAAATGGGTCGACGAAGTATCTTGGGATGTCGCATTTTAATCAACCGCCGAAGGATGTGCACACACTCAGGGTTCGGGGCATGACACCTTAGGCTTGGGAAGTATGATTAGATTCCATCTAATTCAGTAGAGGTTGCATCTTGAGCATCCATCAAGTTCTGTCATATTAGTAGTGATAGCAAGAGCACATGGTAAAATTAGTTAGTATTGTTGTATACACCTTGCATAGATCGGTTTAATTCTCACCTTTTCAATGAAAGAAAAGTATGACTATGTTACATAAGCCACTAAACTACACATCCTTGGTGATGGCAAGCCAACTAGCCAGTCACGTCACATGACACGTAGGGACTTTACATTGCATACCGATGACAAATCCCGTGCATGCACGGAATCAAATTTCCTAAAATCAATGGTTGTCAAGTCATAGCTATATCTTCACAATGGAAAACAACATGTGATTAGACAGATATAGAATTCGGATCGTATTGATGTGTTGACATGGGTTGATTAGATTAAAAGGGGCTGAATTAGATTCGTTAATCATCGGGTCTGTCCACGTTTATGAAGTCATTTCTTTCGTTAGGCGCAATGTTTTATTTACTATATTAGGTGATTGTGTGTTCAAAAGCACCTTGCACACCAAATTTTTACAAAGGTTTTGAAAAGGTTGACTGAGTTTGACTGAGGTCTCATTTAATTTTAGATTTGATCAGAAAATAATTGAATCATAAAAATCAAGAGTCCTAATTATCAACACCAAATTTGTCCAAATTCAACCATCAGTATCACTATGTCATGTTATGGGAGAATTGTCAAATCATTCTTAAACTTAGTGTACATCAATTTAATCTTAATTTTTTCAATTTTGTCAATTTAATCCTAAATTTTAGTACAAAATTCTAAAATCATTCTTTTAGTCAATTTTTGTCAGAAATCACTGATGTGACGCTAGATAGCCACTGATAACTAGACTACTATATCAACTATTTTTAGTGAAAATTGGCATTCATAGAGTCCCCCTTAAAGTCTCTCTCCTCTACCACTTTGGGCAGTGGTAATCAAACAACGGCTAGTGTCTTTAAAAAAAAAAAAAATTGATGATTGGACAATATTTTATCCATCCCCTATGAAATAACTTGGGCTTGGTATTTATCTTTGAGTTGGCTGGCATAGTGGACAAGGCTCAAGGACCATTCTCATCTCCTTTATCAATTCTCATTTTGAACTTGTTTTAATTATGGTGGGTTATTGTATCAACGAAAGTGAGCAAAACAATGTATGCCTTTTTTCATTCGTGTATCTCATCTATTAATGTATCTCTCAAGTACATGTATCTCTTAAATTCATGTATCTACTTAATTCATATATCTATTGAGTTTATGTATATTTTGGATTCTTGTATCTATGTAATTCATGGTTCATGTATCACTTCTATACATGAATTATAAAACTCTATAAATAAATTTGAAATTCTTCATTCCAATTATTATTTATTTTTGTTATTACTCTCTCAAATTTATTAATTTTTCAATTACAACAAACAGGATTACGTATTCTTCCCCTAATATATTTCTTCTTCTTCATCTCCATATTCACAACAGAACTTGCTTATAGTAGTAGTCTCTAGAGCACTAGGTTGTAGAAAGGTCTTATTCCACCCTCATTTCAATAGTAAGTAGCCTTCCTATCTTAAGGTGTAGACCCTTGGATCCTTTTACAGGGTCTGGTTACAACTAGGAGCAATTGCTCAATTGGGACAAGCCGTAAAATGTGTGAAACTTTTATGATATTACCTGGGAGGATTTGCCAATAGCGATTGTCCTTTCCCACTCCTTTTTCTTCGTAAAAAAAGAGAGGGGGAAAAAACCATAGGCTTTGTATGGTTCATCCTGTCAAAGTGAGTTGATTTAGATGTACTTGTAGTTTTTAAACTTCTGGTTACTCCCTAGCGTAGTGCAATAAAATATTTGACTTACTTAATCCTCGATAGTGTGATAGTAGGAAAATTATCAAAAAAGTTCTAAATCTATTGTATTTATGTCAATTTAATTATAAATATTTTGATTCGGTCAATTGAGTAGTAAAACATTTGGACAATTTGTAAATGTAGTTTATTTGGTTAATTTTGATTGAAAATCTCTAATGTGGATGTTGACTATCCTATATGATGCCACAAGCACTAAAGTGGACATTTATGCAATTTTTTTGAATTATTTATTTATTTATTTATTTCTTTTTTCCTCTCTTTTTCTTTATTGTTGGGCTTAGCAACCCTCACCTAGGCAAGGGTGGCCTATGCTAGATCGACCAAGGGAGACCCTTGCTTAGCTCTCATTGACCATTGCCTGTGGTTGGTTTCTGACCATCACTTGGGACTAGCCTTAGGCAAAAAAGAAAGAAAAAATAGAAAAGGAAAAAAATAAAATCTTTAAAAAATTATCTAAGATAATGCCAACCACTTCACAAAGAATGACTGTCATTGTTTGGACTGCCACGTTATCATTTTCTAGTCAAAATTGGCTTGAGGGGTTATATTGGAAAATCGTCTAAATGTTTAAAATTGAATGGACACAAATGCAATAGGTTGGGATATTTTTGATAATTTTTCCCATGTGATAGCTCCGCGTTCCCTGTACACCATGTATTAACGAAGTACACAAATTCGAGTTCCTATGGATGTGTCCAATAGAATGTTACATGCTGTAATCCAGATGCATCTTGAGTGAGAAAAACCGACACATATACCCTCTCGAGGAACCTTAAATTTTGGAGACATCAGTCGCGAGGTTAGTAGCGATTAGCGTCTCATATTTTCATGTTGATGTCTCTTTGGAACTTTGAGTTTGCTTCGTATACAATCTTCCAACTCTCAAAGTACCGAAAAGGCATTATGGACTCGAAAATTTGCAAATCGAAGTTGCTAGTTGGTAGCGCCTCGGTTCCTCAAATCTTCCCCGATAGAAGATTTGGGTAATTTATGAAAATTAAACGATAGAATTCGTAAATCAGACTAGAGTCTCCACCTATCGATTGAAGAGAAACCTCAGTCGTTTTAATAGCTTAGGTAATATGGGGTAAGTCAAATTACCTAAGTGATGTTGAAAGTGCTAGTCCGATGAATCCTAGAAACCCTAAATTCCAGGGTTCAGTTATGCATCGGAAGTGTTAGCCTCCAACGCCCTTTCCGTATCACGTTCTCCAATCATGTTCTCAATTGCAATTATCCAGGCTAAAGACCTTTCCACTTAATCAATTCATGAAATTTATGGGCGTTTCATGAATTTTCAGGTATATGTGACCTTAGATAATAAAAACAAAATTGTATTGAGACTAACAATGCAACCGGGGTGATTAGATAAATAATCTCGTGAAGAGAGTCAACATCATTTCCTTTATTTTATGTAATGACTAATGAAGTATGTAAAGAGATAGAAGATGATGCACACAAATAGTAGTTTGACTTAGATTAAGTTTATGTTTACTCTTCCAAACTAATAGCTACCAATAGGAAATAATCCACTAGTAAATATAAGAAAACAAGTGCAGCGTCTACCCGAAGCTGATAGATTCTATTTTCAATAACTAAGTGCTACTCTTCTTGCAAAAGAATGATCACAAGTGAATAAAATCGAGCTCGTAGAGTATCGAGAAAATGCGACCGTATCAATATTTGTAGCTTTCTTTGTTTTCTAGTATATCCTCAACATATATCAATTATCTTTTGTAGTTTTCAATCTCCAATTTAGCAATCGGAGGATCTTCAAGAGAGTCAATTGGCCATTGGAATTGATGAACATGGCTTTGAGATTTGGTCGCCTATCCATGTAAGTCTTTTTGGCAATGGTAAGGTTTTCCCAAATTGAGTCAACTACACTTCTCAATAGGCAAAATAACACATTAAGTGTCAAAATTTGGCATAAAGGGACATTTAAGTGTCAGAAGTTAGGAAAATGACACTTTTTTTTTTAAAAATGGGACACTTGAGTGTCACATTTGGCGAATTCCGCCGGAAATCCTATATATAAATATAAATATATATATATATATATATATGTATGTATGTATTAATTTTGCGTCCTTACATGGCTCGCTAGAAGGTTGACTCAACAAAAAAAAACATAAAAATGACATCATTTTGGCATAACTCGAAGTTTAATATAAAATTAATTAAATTAAATTTAAAACCTTTTTATTTTCTTTTTAAGGAGGAAGAAGGTAGCTAGTGGTTGAGGGCTCAACCCTCGCCGCTGCCACCTCCCGTCGTCGCGAGAAAAGTAGGGGAGGGTCAACCAGGGTCGCCTAGTCTTGGCTAGGGGTCGGTGACCCCAGCCAACTGGCGGCGAGGGCATGCGAGCCCTTGCCTAGATTCGGCAAGGGTCACGGCCCTTCCTTAGATCCGGCAAGGGTCATCAGCCTTGCTTGGCCAAGCCAAGGGTCACCACTCGTCGATTGGCTGGGGTCATTGGCCCTGGCCAGGGCTCAGCGACCTCGTCGACCCTCCCCTACCTTTCTAGCGATAGTAGGGAAGGGGCGGCGACGGAGCTGAGCTCTTAACCATCGGTTGCCCTTTTTTTTTATTATATAAATTTGGTTTAGATTTAATTTAACTATTTTTATATCAATTATTTACTCATGTCAGCGTGCAAAATGACGTCGTTTTGCACTTGGCTTGTTAGAAAATCACCACGTCAGCATTTTTGGCCAAATTTTCTTGATGTTGGCACTTAAGGGTGCGTATGGTAATGCTTCTTGGCCGGGGAACGATTTCTTTTCAGAAATAGATTTTTTCCATTTCTACTCCGAGAAACAATTTCTGAGTAAAATAAGGTATTTGGTAATTACACATAATTTCTATTCTTGAAAAAAAAAAAAAAGAATAGAAGTGCGTTTGGTATGATTTTTCATTTTTTGTATTTATTTGTTTTTTTATTCTTGTTCATGTACCGTCGACCACTCGTCGCCTGTCACTCATTGCCGCTACTCATCACCCATTGCCATCAGATTGCTGGTCGTTGACCGTTGCTTCTGCTCGCCACCCGTCGCTGTTGGACCGCTAGCCATCGACTGTCACCGCCGCCACCGACCGTTGCCCATAGCCAACCAGTCACCACCAACGGCCGGTGGTCTTGCAGCGGCGACCGGCGGTCAGTGGCTACAACAACAGTCGGGGGTGGCCGGTGGGCTGTGGGTGGTAGTGACAATGATCAAACGGTGGCGGTGACGATGGTCGCTGCCGGTGGGGTGGTGGCGATCGACGGTGGCCGCAGCCGGTTGGAGGTGGTTGGCAGTTGGCAGGCGACCACCCAAGGCTGCAACAAGCAAGAAAAATAAAAATAAAAAAAGAAAAGAAAAAATTGGTTTATTTCTAGAAATTGTTTTTGGGAATAAGAAGTTACTTTTTTTCTTGTTTCTGTTCCAAATTTGTTCCCGGAAACAAAAGTTTTATCATACTGATTTCTACTATTTTTTTTGTTCTGGGGAACAAAAGAACAAAAATTGGGAGAAACGAAAACGTTACCATGCATGCCTTAATGGATCCATTTTGCTCAAATTTTGACATTTAAGTATTTTTTTTCCTAACTTTTGACACTTAAGTGTCCCGTTGTGCTAAGTTTTAACACTCCAGGTATCTCAGACTCCTCAATATTTCCATTCCTTTGATTAACTCAATTAGGTAACAATTGACTAGATTTAGCTCCAATTCTTCTCTCCGAAATTTTGGGCTTTAATCGAGTTCATATATCATTATGATCTATAAAGATCAGTCTAACGAATATTTGGGTCTTCTTATCTGGAACATGAAATAGACATGTTCATCACGATCCCGTGAGTCTATCCAAGTTTCTCATTGGTAGTTGACTTACGAATTGCCGTGGATTTGGTCGTTCGCGTACACTAGTGATCAAGACTAACTGTTCACCTTGTCATGGGACCTCCAAGTCTTCATGAACTACCAATTCTCCTCAAGTTGTCCACCATCTATCGAGGTTCATTTTGCTTTTATCTTTATTTTTTACTTATGTACTTTGGATTCAATTGATGGTGACAAAGAGACTCTTATATTAATACAACTTGAAATAAGCTATATGCATTAATCAATTAATAATAAGAAATAGATGGTTTTGTCAACTTCAAAATAGTATGGATATTTTTCCAAAATGCAAATCTCAAATGTCTTCCTAGGTTTTGAAACGAAAGCATTTTAATTTTGCCATTACCACGTTTGAAAGAAAATGCTGCATCACTATGGGTACAACATGACCCTTGTGCCTATGTGTGCTTGTATTTTTTAAAGACGCGTGCATGGCATGAATTTCAAAATCAGCTACAGGTGCATTGGCCCTGATGGGTCGGCCCAAGCCCTACCTTTCCAATTTCTGGGTCTTAAAAGGGCTTTAGAGCCTCCAACAATCAACCAGCGTGTTAAGGGGAAAAAAGATCATCCCTTTATAAGTTGACCCCCTTCCACTCTCACTTTTATCATTCCTCAATCATCACTTAGTACCACTTCCTGATGCTCTTTGTAATTGCTCGTCAATCCATCCTTTTCCCTTTCTCGTTACAACAAAGTAGCACCTGGAATCTCTCGGACCGGGGGGTCACCAGCTTAGCGCCTTGGTCCTTAGGATCTTCCCAAATCGTAAGTTCATGTAATTTATAGGATTAAGATACAATCATGAACTTAACCATCAAATTTTATTATTGATTAAAGGGGCCATTTTCTCCTATATTGATTAACAAAGCCGTTTTCTCGTGTTTGGTGATGTGACTCCAATTGTTTATGAACATGTGTATGCAAATGTCAATTGAAATGCAAAATTAAATCTTTACGCATGAGAATAACATAACTTGGCAATAATCACATATAGTGTGACAAGGAAAATCGTATGTAGAAAATGGTTATGACTTTGTTGACACTTAAATTTTGACGATTTAGTTTATTTATTTATTGCATAGGGAATTAGGGGTTAATTTTATTTATTGCATAGCATATAGATTTAGATTGCATTTATTTTGTTATTTGCATCTTTTGCATTTTATTGGACCGGTGGCGGATGAGTTCGAATTAGATGATCAAAAGTGCCCATGAAGCGAAAGGTTGGCCAAAGCCCATGTTTTTTTAATAATTAAAAATTATCTCGTGGGAATATAATATTTTAAAAATTTCCGAGATATGAATCTTTTTTTTGGGATAGGGCATATGCGACAGGAAGATATTGCGATTTATCTTTACAAGATTTGGATTTAGAGAAAAGTTCTATCACAATCTTGAATAAAATTGGTGAAGGAATATTGCGTTCGAAAAAATCTTTGTGGATATCGATTAAAACCCTAATCCATGGCCTATAAATAGATTAAAACGCATAGGGTTTTGGGAGGTCACACACATTGAATACACGGGGCTTTTCTCTGTATGCTAATGTCAATTGAAATGCAAAATTAAATATTTAGGTTTTGTGAAATGCATGAGAATAACTAATTAGAAATTAACATTAGATTAGGTCATTTAATAAATGTTGGCAATAATCACATATAGTGTGACAAGGAAAATCGTATGCAGAAAATGATTATGACATAGCAATAATCACATACAATAAGACATCGTAAATCAAATGCAAGACACAAAAATGAAATAATATGACATGCCAATAGTCACATCCAGCATGATATGGCAAATCAGATACAAGACATAATGATAAGATGACACTACATGACAATAATTTTATTGAGCATGCCATGGCTAATCAAATACAAAACATAATAATAAAATGACATGACATGACATGACAATAATCATGTATGATATGACATGACAAATCAAATACAAGACTTAATGATGAAATGACATTAAAAGCAAAGCATGACATGGCAAATCAGATGTGAGATGTTGGACAATCAAGCCATACAACGTATGGTCAATTTGAGTGTCAATGTACCCAAGTTGAATAGTCAACTAACAAGAAGAGGCATCAACATATGAGAATTGTGTTGGATTAAAGAAATCTTGGGCTTGATCCATTATGTAGTGTGCAAATAGTGTCTACAAACTTTTGCATATAATTCAGACAATTGGATGGGACATGTTTAGTGATCTCAATTGTAAGGGTTAATATCATGAAAAACCAAAAATTGGCATTCTCATAACAAATTGACCTTAACTAATTTTTTGACCATAAAAAATCTAAAACCAGTACACCTGTAACAACTTTAACCCAAATTATTTTTTTTGACTACTAAAAACTCCAAATTGGTATATTTGTGACAAATTTACCATTTATTAGTTTTCATGAAATTGAATTAATATCACAATAAATTGTAAACTGATACACCTATGACTAATGGAGGATAAAACCTCAAATTGGTATATTTGTCAACTGTGATGTGTCCTCTAACTCAATAATTTAATTACATACTATATCAGTTTGAGGTTTTTTTGTTGTTAATAAATTAGTTTAGGGGTAAATTTGTCACATTTGTATCAATTTGGGATTTTATGTGTTATTAACTCCAAATTGTAATTGCCATTAAGAGGGGCACGTGGGTAGGGTGGGTCAACCGACAAAGTGTAGTTATGGAATATCAAATTTCAGACACTTTTGAGTGTACTAGTATGTTGGGTTTTCAATATATTATGTATTGTCTTAGTTATCCTAAAATATTATCCTTTTCTCGCTATTGCTATTGAATATAGTAGTTTCTAAATTCAACCATTTTCATTAATTCATTAAATGAAAAATAATTTATTAAATTTAAATCTTACCTAAACAGGCACATTTTTTTCCTAGTCCTAGGAAGGGAAAATGCCTTGCCAGACCTATTTTATCACTAGGAAATGGTGTTTAGATTGTCAGGGAAAATGATCAATTTAGTCCTAAAGTTATTGTACGAATGCCAATTCATTCCTAAAATTTTTAATTTTGCAATGTAGTCTTAGACTTTTGTGTAAAAATTCCAATATAATCCTTTTAGTCAATTGCTGCTAGAAATTGATAACGTGGTCGTGATTCACAAGTTGTCCAAGTCAAAACATGCTATGTAGGATGCTGACGATGATTGGACATCACGCTGGCAATTGGACAATCCTAATCAACACTAGAAAATGGTGGTGGGATTTTGGGGGAAAATTATCAATTTAGTCCTAAATTAATTATACATATGTCAATTCATTCATAAACTTTTCAAATTGCCAATGTAATCCTAAACCATTATAGGAAGTTTCAATATAATCTTTTTGATCAATTGCCACCATAAATTGCTGATCAGCATGTCTTGTAAGATGATCGACAATGACTAGATTTCACATTAGCAATTTCTGGTGGCAATTAATTGGAAGAACTATATTATTATTTTTTTCAAAGATTCAAGACTATATTGACAAAGTCGAAAAGTTTAGGACTGAATTGACATTTGCATAATAAATTTAGGGCTATTCAATAATTATCCCCAGATTGTGGGCCTTGACTGCATACAAAAGTTAACGAAAAAAGGAAAGAGGCCATGAAATTTCAAGTTTGAGAGTCATGTTCTCTCGAGCCCAAATTCAGCCCAATTCAACTTAATTAGATATATAAATAAAGCAAACTGGCCTACAGAAATCGAACTCGGAAAGTTCTCACATTCTCTTTTGGGTCACGATTCTTGGACCCATCAAGATGTTTTTGGACATTCTTCCCAGACTTACTTTTGGGTGACTTTCACAATTTTTTTGGGGCCACTTTTGACATCTCTTTGGGCTGAAAATACAACTTCTTCTTAATCAACTGACAAATTGATTTGTTTCTGTTGTGCTTTCGTAAGAGTTCCTTTTTCTTTTTTTTTTTTTTTTTCTCTTTCATATTTAGGTAAATATTGGAAAAGAATAATGTGTGCTCTTGGAACCAATCTTGTAATAGTTCGTGGAGGAAATTGTTCGATTGATTTCGGTCTGAGCTCGGGTTTTGTGAATCCATATGCCCGTCTCTTTTTGCTAAAGTTTTAGAGGCAAATTTCAAAAACTACATTTGAATTTCTACATAAGCGATGCTGTCTTTTCTTCCCTCTCCAAACCAGCAAAGCCGACAGCATGTTAAAGGTTATTTAAAGTCCATCCAACAATCTCAATCTCTGTCTCTCTCTCTCTCTCGCGGTGGCCCGCATCCAAAATTTACTTTGCTCATTTCTCTTCTGTCTTCTCATTCGACTTGCTTGTTCATCACTATGTCGGAATTATTATTATTATTATTGTCCAATTATAATCTATCCATACCATATAAAAAGCCACCCTTTCAATTTTAGTATCTATTACCAAAATAATCATCATAGCCACACATCTGATATTAAGTTTAATGCCATTTTTATTTCAGCTTAAGTAAAAGCTAATCCAGCCAAAATTTAACATATTATTCAAATTTCAAAAAAATACAAATATATACGCAAGTTTATGCGTCAACATTTGTATTTGTGAAACTCTTAAATGTTTCTAATTTAACAAAAATTAAAGTGCGTAACTCACAAATTTTTGATTAAGTAAATATAAAAGTATTTATCAATCTAAATGTGTCCTAAGTTAATGAAGTAATTAAGGGTAAGTGTGACTTACGCAATCTTAGGGTTACTATACCATGATCTTAGGACAATTGAAGTTGAGAAAAATAGGCAAAAAGAAGAAATGATTTTGCTTGCATATCTCACTAAAAAATGTTAAAAAGGAGAATTCCAATAATCGGTCACACTAATTGGAACATTTTTCATGCGTGCATGAAGACTAGTATTATTAAGCCAAAACTAGCCTCTCTTCATCTCATTTTCATATGCCAATCAACCCTTTCAAACATATTTTCATTGCAAACTTAAAAAACATTTAAAACTTTGAGGGAGAAGAGTATTAAAAGTGTCAAAAGTTATGCATGGTACTCACTTTAGTATCAAAAGTTTTTTTTTTTCGGTTCACTTAAGTGTCACTGAAAAAAAAGATCATTTAGGATCTGCATGACAACGTTTCTATTTCCCTATTCTATTGTCCTCTGGAATAAAAAAGAATAGAAATTTATTCGGTAATGTTAGTTAATTTTTCTATTTTTCAGAATAGACAAGTGGTCAGAGAATAGATTTGAAATAGAAACATGAAGTAGAAAAAATTAACTTCTTGTTTCCGAGAACAATTTCTAAAAATAAGTCATTTTTTTTCTTTTTTTTTAATATTTTCTTCTTCTTCTTACTTGCAGCTCACTGCCATCCACCCCCCACATGCCACCTATTGTCGCCCCTTGTTGCCTGTTGCTTGTCGCTTGCCGCCTTCCTTCGCCACTTGTTGCCACCACCCACCATCTTCGATTGCTGCTTTCCACCACCAGGCAATCGGTTGGAGGAGGAAGAAGAAGAGAGGAAACAAATAAATAAAAAAGAAAAATCTCAAAAAAATCATTAAAATAATAAAAGAAATTTAATGTCACAAAAAAATTTGTAGGTTGTACCAAATACATTTATTGTTCTTTTTCTATTCTAAAATATAAATTTTGTACAGTTATCAAACGTGTTGTTTACTCATAAATTGTTCCAATGTATAGAAATAAACAAGAATTATTTTTTAAAATAGTTATTTCCAAGAACATAAATATTACCAATCTCACCCTTAAGTGCCAACTGCGATCTAGGTCACTGAAAATCCTACTTTGCCATATTTTATTAATTTCTTAGTTTGACGTAGTTCATTGGTGTACTCAGTCATCATATAATCCCTAAACGATGTTGTTTAAAAGTTGCAAATAGTGATCGTTTGAATGCTATTTTTTTTTTTAAAGTAATCACTTCAGTGCCAAATATGCCACATGGAAATGCTATGTGGACTGGATTTTTTGAATAATATGCCAAATCATATAAAAAAATTTATTATAAAAGTCACATATTATTTTTACTAGAATTTCTTAGCCTTGGCATTTAAGTGATTGTTTTTTCTTTCCAATTTAGCACTTAATTGATCCAGCAAAATTTTTTGGCACTAAGTTGAGTTTCGCACAAAACTTTTGGTACTTATAATATTCTTCCGCCAAACTTTGGTCAATGAATCTAAAGATCTGGAGAAATTCTCTGTCTTTGTGGCAAAATATCTACCCCTAAAACCTGTGTATCATAGGGATAAGGACCTCTAGATCTTGATTACATCATTTAACTTTTTAATCTATACATCTCAAGCAACGTTCTTAAATTTTTACACTTTCAAAAGATTCTATTTTGTCCTACCTATTGTCAATAGATTTAGGCTTCATTACTACTTTACATAGAGATGATTTTTAAAAAGTCATAAATCTATAGTATTGATGCGAATTCAATCTTAAAATTTTTAATTTTGTCAATTTATTCCTTAATATTTTGACGGTCTACCAATGTAGTCGTTTTGGCCAATTTTGGCTATTAATCGCTGACGAGGACATTGGCCATTATATCTAACACACCTGTCACTAATGTAGATGATTTTTTTTTTCATTTTTTAATGATTTTTTAATAATTTTTTTAATTTTCTTTTTCTCATTTTCCTTTCTTCGTCATTGATTGCCATGGCTAGATTGGCCGTTGTCAAGGGCTAGCGAAGGAAGAAAGAAAAAAAATAATTATTAAAATTTTAAAATTGCAAGAAATTTTTTACATCAATATCAACTATACTACGTGAGATGACTGGTTTTCACGTTAGTAATTGCTAATTAAAATTGGCCATGAGACTATTTTGGAAAATTGTCAAAATGTTTAATACTTATTAAATTGAAAGCTTTAGAATTGAATTGACATTAATACAATAAGTTTAGAAATTTTTTGGTAATGTTCCTTCTCTATGTATCATGCACGTTGCTACTTTCTATACCTAAAGACTTAATGTGTGAAATCGAACAACCACATAGCTTTTAATACTTTTGGCTATCACTCCTCAAGTCCTAACACAATTTCGTCAAGAATAAATAATGACTATTTCGCGTAGATTTTCCACTTGCATGTCTCATTATAAATTCCTTTTTTATCTAATGTAGGCAACCACAGAAATCTAATGGTGTAGACATAGTCGCAACAGAGATTTTTTAACAATAGTCCCAACAAGATAGTGATAGGGGGTTACCATCATATAACATCAAAGTTGAATGATAAAATGCCTAGAGTTGAATGACTATTAAATGAGAAAAGTACCAAAAAAAACATAAATCTATTGCATTGGTACAAATTTAGATCCAAATCTTTCAATTGAACCAATTTAGTCATAAACATATTCACATTAGTACCAATTTAGTCCATTCGGTCAATTTAGATCGGAAATTGTTGATGTAAACACCTATCGTCTTATGTGGCATAGCCGGCATTGACATGGACATTTTTAATAAATTTTTTGAATTTTTCTCCTTTCCCTTTTCTTTTAATTGGTGTTCCTCGCCGGCCATGGCCATAGGCGATGGCCAGTGAGGGCTGGCAAGGTCATCCTCATCGGCCACAAGCAAGGGTTGGCCTCATCGAGTCGACGACAAGAGCCAGCTGTCAAGGCATGACCAAGTGAGGCCCCCCTCGCCAAATCTAGCGAGGACCCTCACTAGATTTGGCGAGGGGGGCCTTGCTTGGATGGTTGGCACTCGCCCTCGCCAAGCTTCAGTTTGTGAGGCCAACCCTTGCCTATGGCCGATGGCTAGCAATGGGCACTAGAAAAAGAAATGGGAAAGGGAAAATGAAAGAAAGAAATTTTAAAACAAATATTTAAAAAATCCAGTAAATTCAAAAAAATATTAGAAAAATTGTTTAAAATATTCAATTTAGTTGTTGGCTATGCCACATATATTGCCCAGTGTCCACTATAGTAATTTCTAGCCTAAATCTGCTAGATATACTAAATTGATACTAATGAGAAAATGTTTTGAACTAAATTGGTCAAATTCAAAGGGTTAAAATTGAATTAGTATTAATGTAATAGGTTAAGGACATTTTTGGTATTTTTTCCTTATTCACATTTGATCAATACAACATTGACTAATAAATCATCGACACAAATTTTAATATGAAAAATGATGGAGATTAAAAAAAGGCATTGTTAATAAGTGTCTTGTGAGGATTAGGACACTATCATATTTAATGGGAAAATTATGGTAATTTAAGATGTATTGACTGCGCATAACAAGAGACAGAACGGTGCATAAAAAGCGACGGTCTTTCTCTACCTAGGTTCTTAAATTAACAAAATCCCTAAGCAAAAGTCCAAACCAAAAGCCTCCTGTGCTTGGTCAATGGTCAGTGAGGAGGGAAGGGGAAAGCAACAAAGTGAAACCTGCACCAAATGGCCAAAGTTTGGCAGCACATTAATGACAAGAAACCGGCCGAGGCCATAGAATGATACGAGAGCGGTCGCGAATACAGGACAAACGCTACAGGGACTGAATCGACGGCAAGGCCTGGCGACCACAAGAGCAGATTTAGGTGGCGTCGTGAGATGGCGGGCTTCTTGTTTTGGCGCAGTCACGACTCGACGTCCATAAATGAATTCGGTTCCTGGTCATAATATTTTTTTTTCCCTCTCTCTCTTCGTGCCGACAAATTTTTATGCGCATGTTTGGGAGGACAATCCGAACAAATGGAGGCCGAGAACGCTACATGTTTTGCTTTGGAAGCGGACGACAAGTACTCAACTGAATTCGGGTTTCTTTTTCTCGAGCAAGGAAAAATTATAAGAAAAAAATAGGTAGAAAAAGCGTAAGGCAGAGAAACCAACTACGCAATATAAATTCCATTTATTTTGCATAAAATAAATGATTCAAAATGATCGTTTGTATCATTTGAAATAATTAGTTAATAAGAAATATTTTCATTATTGTCAACAATTTATGTCTAAACATTTTCATGGATGATGAAAATATTTTTTTATTTATTAATTTTTATCAATGATATGAGCAATTATTTTTAGAAAAATATTCTTCGAATAATTTATTTTTCATAAAATAAACTCACTCAATGCATATTTCATAATGCAATACATATTGTCTTGCATATCTGTTATAAATATATTAGGAGTTACACTCTTTATTCGCAATAATAAGATTTACAAATGTAATAACTATTACAAAAGAAAAGGAAGCAAGACCCAATTACAATCAGAATTGCAATTGCTATTACGAAGGACCCTCCACGTAAAACCTTTTACATGTCTATCACTTTTAAAAAATAAAACACTATTACACGCTATAGGAAATATCGCAAATTCAATCATAACCTATTATAGTGATTTACTTTTTTTTTTCTAAACCTTAATTGAACTAATGTAATCCTAAACCACCAAGTGAAAATGTGATCAAGTCTCCCGGACAAATCTTGCATGAAATTTCTGACACGATAGTATAGTAATCGTCAACCATCCTACATATAACCACGATGGTATGACAGAACTGTCACCTTAGATAATTTGATTATCTTTCTTTTTTTCTTTTTCATTCCTTCTCTTCCACAACCTCTTAGCCGACCGAACCCTACTAGCCAGCTCCCATTGATCGCCCTTTGTTGTCCTACATCCGATGGATGCCTTTACTCTACCTCCGATACCACCATACTCAAGTCGTTGCCGTTGTGGTCGCTGATCTCACATGCTACTACCATCGAGCCAGCAAGCCCTTGCCGCACCACCTGTAGGCCCGTCATCATCCCTCCCAGCTCTCTGCAGCTTGCAAAGAGGTAACGACCTCTACAATGGAGATACATTGAAGCTCATGACATGCACGACAGTCGACAATGATGAGACCATCGCATTAACAATTTTAGGCGAAATTTGGTTAGGAAAACATGATTGTATTTTTACTCCAAAGTTTAGGACTGCATTAGTTCAATAAATAAAAAAAAAATCTTAAGACTGCATCGAAGTCTACAAAATAGGTTTAGGTATGAATTTGCTTTTTTCCCATGTCTATCATTGTCAATTAGTTGGAAAAAAAAAAGAATGATTTTCATAACTAGTGACATTATCTAATTGACTCAGGAATATATTGTTGGAGGTAATAGGTTTGAGAGAGAAGAAGTAGTTGCTTGAAGTATTACACCAAGAGACGTCAAGTTTGGAGCGTTCAACAGTGTTACCTCCAGCGTAGGAAAACCCTAGAGTTTTTATATGCACGTTATTGGGCTTTGGCCCATATAGACCCAAATAACCATGCTTTTACCTATTGGGCTTGTATGTGAACATATTGTTTTGGACTATATTAATAATATATCCAACAATCTCCTCCTATGTTCACTATAGGGCACAATCCAATAAGGTGGTCAGTGTAATGTTCAAACAAACATGAATCATCCACATTCAGTCCAAGACAATCAACTCGGATCAGTCAAAGAGTATTTCAGCAGTAAAGTATTAAACTAAATCATCATGTACAAACTAATTAAGTGAATCATTCTTATCATGAATCTGTTCTGAGATTAAAAATCCAAATCCCAAAATAAATCTCAGATTCAATTCACAACCAATATATGCATATTAATCAAGTATAAGTAGGCCAGTCAAAATAGTCTAAAGCCTTACAAATATAAGAAACAAGCATAATAATGTCCACAAAATAGAAATAGCAAAATGCAAGTCTCAAGTAAATGGACTTCCTCAAAATAGGCAATAGCAGGTAAACTGTCAAGTCCCCACACGCTCTAAGTGATATATATTCATTCATCAAGTAGGTCATCCTGGTCAGGATCCCACTCATTAAGCTCTCCTCCATCTCTACCATCCCTTGTAGAATGTCAAATATGAATTTCATATTATCATGAATTCAATCAATTGAATAAAAACTTAGCACCATTCCATCAGGCGGAGAAGAACATATATTGATGTCATAAAGCATCATAATATCATGTCATAAGCATTAAGCCAGTTTTATAAATTATGAACAAGATCTAAACAATGTGATTTACAAAGAGCCATCAACTTAAGTTTATTTGTAGGAGAATAATTATTGTCTAGTTTCAAAGAACAATACCAATAGTCAAGTCACTTACAACAACCTAGTCATGTAATATCAAGTTTCAATTAAGAACAAGACAAATAGGCTTCTTATGTAAACAATTATTTCTATGTTTCAATTTGGAATGTCACAATTACTGATTCCTTAAAGTCAAATAATCTAGCATCAAGTTTGGAATGAGATCATTTAACCAAAAAGGATAGTCCAATCTAGTTTAATTGTATCATCAAGTTTGGAATGACACAATTTTCCAGATAGAACATTTGAATTAGGTTAAAGTCATCTTCATCAAATTTGGAATGAGACAACTCACCCTCTTCAATTAGTCAAGAATGTGAACATCAATGAAACATATAAACCTGTGCTTATCATTGTAGCCAATAAAGAAGATTTGATAATTCAAAACACAGGTAAGTAAATGGTAGTTAAGACTTGCCTATATAGTCTTTAACCCCAGTTCCCCCACTATTTTGAATAATCGATCTTTAGGCATACCTTTGGTGAGAGTATCGGCTATGTTATCCTTCGATCTCACATTGATCGAGGTGATAACCCCTTGTTCTCTCAGATAATTCAACAACGCATGTCTCAATCTCACATGTCTTCTCTTTGAATTAAAGAGAGTATTCTTGACGACTTGGACAGCTGCTCGATTATCACAAAATAGGCTTAAAGAATTAATCTTTAGTCGAGTCAAAGGAATATCCATAATCAGATTTTTTATCCATTCTGCCTCTTCATCGGCTGAGGCTAAAACAAAAAGTTCCGATTCCATAGACGACAATGCAATACAAGTCTGTCGTTTGGATTTCCAAGTAATAGCAGCTCCACCCAAAGTGAATACATACCCACTAGTGGACTTACTATTTCCAATATCTGAGCACCATGAGGCATCAAAATATCCATCCACAATTGGAGGATAACCAGAATAATAAAGTGCATAATCTTTAGTATCTTTAAGGTATCTCATTAGCCTATTAAGGGCATCCCGATGCTCTTTACTAGGATTACTAGTAAAACGACTCAGCATACCAACTGTAAAGGCTATGTCGGGTCTAGTGCAACTCATAGCATACATGAGACTACCAATCAGCTTCGAGTACTTTAACTGATCCACGTTGGTCCCTTCATTAGGACTCAATCTATTATTATAATCACATGGTGTCTCACTCGGTTTACACTTATCGTATCCCCAAGTAGAAAGTAGTTGCTCAATATAATGAGTCTGGCTAAGGGAGATAACTTGCCATTTAAAGCTTACTTTCATACCAAGAATGGTATTAGCAATACCAAGATCTTTCATGTTAAATTCTTTAGCTAAAGTAGCTTTCACGTCACTCACTACAGAATGATCGGAACCAAGAATTAACATATCATCAACATACAAGCAAATGATGACTATCTTATTTGACATAGAACGATGGTAAAAGCATTTATCTGAATAACTAGACTGAAAGCCATAACTCTTACCACTTCATCAAATTTAAGATGCCACATCTTAGGTGCTTGTTTAAGACCATATAGAGATTTATTTAATTTACAAACTTTGTCCTCAAGACTTTTCATAACATATCCTTCCGGTTGTTCCATGTAAATTTCCTCATTTAAATCCCCATTTAAGAAAGCTGTTTTTACATCCATTTGATGCACTACAAAGTGTTCAATAGATGCCAAAGCAATAAGAATTCTTATAGTTGATAGATGACACACAGGTGAATAGACATCAAAATAATCTATTCCACTCTGTTGTTTATAGCCTTTAGCTACTAAACATGCTTTGTATCTGGCTATTGATCCATCACTATTCAGTTTCTTCTTTAACATCCATTTACAACCTATAACTTTAGCCCCTTTTGGCAAATTTACTAGCTGCCAAGTGTGATTCTCGTTGAGAGAGCTCATTTTATCATCTATGGCTTCGCTTACGGTAGAGATTCCTAGATCTTATTGCTTCGATAGGAGAATGGATCATCCTCAAGATGGTAAGCAACCAAGTCTTCACCAAAACTTTTGTGAATTCTCTCTTTTGTAGATACTCTAACTGGAATTGGTTGCCAACTATTTGGAATTAATGTCAGAAAGGGCTGCTTCAGATTCTACAGGAGATTCTGAAATCATGTCTATAGATCTAGAAACATTCAAGCCTTGATCTCTGATAAACTTGTTTTCAAAGAACACTGCATCTCTAGATTCTATCACTGTGTTAGTAGATAGATCTAAAAATCTATTTGCAGCGCTATCTTCTGCACTACCTAGATATACACAAGTAATAGTTCTAGATCCCACCTTAGGTTTTTTAGGATATGGTATACTTACATAAGCAATACAGCCCCAAGTCTTAAGAGTATCATATCTACAAGGGCGCTTATGCCATATCTCATAAGGTGTCATGGACAACTTAGAGTGCGGCAACCTGTTCAAGATGTGATTAGCAGTTAGAACTGCTTCTCCCCAGTAGGAGGAAGGCATGCCAGCTATAAGTAACATAGAGTTTAATATTTCAGTTAACGTTCTATTCTTACGCTCTGCAACACCATTTGATTGGGGTGAATAAGGAGCAGTGGTTTCAAGTATTATACCTTCTGAAGCACAAAATTCCTTGAACCTTGACATAGTATATTCTCCTCCTCTATCACTCATAAACCTCTTAATTTTCAAGTTGAGTTGATTTTCTACTCTAGACTTGAAAATCTTAAATTTTTCAAAAGCCTCATCTTTCGATTTCAACAAATAGACATGACAATATCTAGAAACATCGTCTATGAATGTTATTGATACTTCCGACCACCTTTAGTAATGTAATTTCTAAAATCACAAATGTCAGAATGTATTAGCTCAAGAAATTGTGTGCTTTTAGAAATCAATTTAAAGGGTTTTCTAGTAATTTTAGCCTGTGCACACACTTCACACTTATCAAATCGAATAAAAGTATCTAATGGAATGTTATGAGTTTTAGCTAAATGTTGCATTTTCCTGTAATTCACATTTCCAAGTCTATTGTGTAGCAACTTTGGATCAATTAAAGTAGAAGTCACGTGGTTTATGCTATCGGCATTTAAACTCAACCTATACATACCATTAACCATGAATGCACAACCAAAATAATATGAGTTAACATATAAAGTTACTCTATCATTCATAGTTGAAAAAGACATACCAACTTTATCAAGTAAACTTATTAAATTCTTCTTAAGTAAAGGTAATACTCTAACATGTTTTAGAGTTAGTAATTTATCTGAAGAAAGCACCAAATTTGCAGTTCCAGCATGAGTCACCTTTGCCTCACCACCATTGCAATTTTCCACAATATCTTTCACTTTTGTGAGCTCAGTGAGTAAGTTCTTGTCATTTGTAGCATGACAAGTAGTGCCACTGTCCAACCACCACTCAGAAGAGATGCTGGGCTTTCCATTCTTCATCATTCCAATGAAAGCTCGAGGCTCAGATCCTTTAATTAGCATATTGGCCTCATTATGTTGTGTGTCATTATTTGGCTTGCTCGGCAACTTACACTTTGCTGCCTAATGACCCCACTTTCCACAGTTATGGCACTTGCCCTTCTTCTTCTTTTTGAAGATAGTCTTTTTGGCCTCTAACTGTAAAGAGGATTTACCTTTTAGTGACTTGAACTTTTTCTGAGGTTTATTGGAGTGTGAAACTAAGTTGGCAACGGACTTTTGTTGTCCCACTTGTTCCAAACTCTTCCTAGTGATATTTTGATCCTTAATGTGAATATACCTCTTTAATTCATCCAGTCCATCTCGTACCTTCAGTTTGTGCATTTCAGTCTTGAAAGAACTCCATTCAGTTGGCAGCTTGCTCAACACAAGACCAACAAAGAGATTATCGGACATATCAGAATTATCATCTTTCAGCTTGTTCCTCATGTTCTCAAATTTAACTAATTGAGAGGTGATGCTTGAATTCATAGGGAATTTAAAGTCAAAGAATTTCTCTGCTATGAGGGTTTTAGATAACCCCTTTTGTTTTTGGAACTGAGCGTTCAAGTGATCCCATATCTCTTTCGCCGTTTTATATTCACTATAAGTCATAGCCAAATTAGGATTTAGAGAATTCAACAAGTAATCTCTACAAAAATCCTCATCTTTGTTCCATTGATATTCATTCACATCTTCAGTGGTAGATGTAAAATCGCTCAATACAATATAGAATATGTCACATTCTTTCATGCCAAATTGAACATGTAATTTCCAGTCATGAAATTCAGTAACATTAAAAGATTGCAACTTTATAATATCATAGGAACTACGCTTTACCATTTTAATCAAAGCAAAGTATTAGAAAGAGTGCACCTTGAAGTCCTCGAGTAACAAAGTTGAATAACTCCCCTAACCTTGATCAAACCGCTATGTAGAGATGGAATTTGCCAAAACAAACCCGAAAAATGGATCTGGAGCGCCCAAAAACCTTAAGATGGACTGCCCTTGACGTTGAAACTCGCTAAAAAATTTCGCCCCCAAAATTCGCTAGAAATTTCGCCCCCGAAATTCGCTAGAAATTAAGATGGAAACTTCCATGTGCCGTAACTTCTTCGTCCGACCTCCGATTGATGCGAGTGACCACTCAAAACGTTTGTATCGATGAGTAGAACAAAGCCCAAGTGGTTTCACCCTCTAAAATTGGCTATTATTTTTTGGTTTTTGAAACAAAGATTTCGGTCACCAAAATCTTCAAACTCAAATCCTAGCCAATATCACCATCGAAATCGAAAGTTAATTACAGGCTGCGAGTTCGTCTTAACGAAATCTTCAAGAAGACACTTTACTCGCTCAATCCGACACACAAACTTAATACTTCAAGATTGTTGGAGGTAATAGGTTTGAGAGAGAAGAAGTAGTTGCTTGAAGTATTACACCAAGAGACATAAGTTTGGAACACTCAATAGTATTACCTCCAGCGTAGGAAAACCCTAGAGTTTTTACATGCACGTTATTGGACTTCGGCACATATGGACCTAAATAACCATACTTTTACCTATTGGGCTTGTATGTGAACATATTATTTTGGACTATATTAATAATATATCCAACATTTATTATATATAATTATCATAGTATAATTGTTTATAAAAGATAAATGTTAACTATATGATATATTATTGTTGCAAATCTTGTTATTCTATCGTATATAAGTATAATAACTTATTATATAACGATTTAATTTACTTTGAGACTCCGGGCATTTTGTATAATTTGTGGCTATTCTTTTATATTTTTCTAATGTTAGTTTAAACAGTCTAGTAGTTATTTTGTTCCTCCGTTCTAATTTAAAGGGAAAATTGTATATAACAATCTAAAGTGATATTGTTTTCTGAAAAAAGAGCTTAGGGTACATTTTGTCTCAAAAAGGACTCAAAGTGGGTACTAAGTCTTAAATAAGGACTTGAAGTGACACTTAGTTACTAAGTGTGAGGGAAAACCTAGGGGCATTTCTGTTTATACTTTTATTTATTTTTTCTTATTTTCACTTTTTATCTTCTTCTTCATCTTGCCTTTGTACTATCACTTGTTATAATATTTTTATTAATGTAATCCCACATTCAGTTTAAAATTGCCCACCTTAGATGACTATGGAGATTGCCCATGTCTATTAGGATTAGTCTTGATGGAAGATCGTATCTACTATGATTTGTATGGGCATATAATATAAATAGGAAATCTAAACCAAACACTCTTATTATTCTGATAATTCCAATTATTCTGATTATTTGAGAATTGGAGAACGCACAATCAATGTTGAGAAGGCAATTGGCTATAAGTACTTATTCATGATCGTTCAAGCTTCGCGTATCTGTTCTCAGCTTCATCGATGACTGGAAATTAGTACAGAATTTTACATATTTCTGTATCCAATCCTGATAATTCGAATCTTGGTTTTCTGTAAATTTTCTAACAGTTGGTATTGGAGCTTGTTTAAATCTCTGCCTTGATGATTTTTATTGAGCTTTTTGATTGAAAAATTGGTGATTTCGGCAAAATTCGGGTATCCCACCACCCATTCGGACTAGTACGGTTGCACCACATGGGCGACAAAAGCCCCAAGTTAATTTGGCATTATGTTGATTGCCAGATGTAGATTGAGAAACAGAAGTTGTGGTCGTTAGGATGCCATAATCTAAAGTGAAGCATTCGTTACACATGCCTATAAAAATGCCAAACAATATTGTTTTTATATTTTGGTTTATCCTTACTTTAACTCTCAACTCACTCTCGGGTGAAAGTCGAATCCAACACTTAAAACTAAATGTCCCTATCCCTTACCCCTCTTAGAGGATGGGGATTCCCCTTCCCATGTAAAAAGAGTGGCCATTGGAGCAAATCCCAATGGTTCCAAACAATATTGTTGGAAAACTCTATTTTATTACATTAAATACAAATTAAAAACCAAACATAAAAATAGTGTTTTACAATCTCCAACTTGCATTTCTTCTTTCTTTTTTCTAATTTATCCTTTGATTTTTTTAGTGTTTTTTTTTAGATAAGCATATCATAAATGGAGCATCAATGTAGCAGTTTATTCCTTTATCTGTATTGTATTATTTGTTCAAATTAAGGATAAAAAGGGCATTGGATTCTACATTCAAGGTAAATCTACTATTTTTATGAAAAGAAGTGACTTTTGCATCTTAAATGCATTGAAGTTTAATGAAATGAGTCTTTTCCCAAAAGATAATTTAAGTGCTTTTACAAAAACAAAAAAGAAGAAAGTTCTTGTCAATAAGTAGTAAAATGAACCTATGAGAATGAGGGAATACTTTTTACTTAAATTCAATAGAAATTAAAAAAAAAAACATAATTATTGATATTACATCTATTTATAAAAATCTAAAGTAATAAGTAGTAAAATTAGCTCTATGAGAACCAGAAAGTAATTAAACTTATAATTTTACATAAAATTGACTCTATTGTGCACTACATGCCAAAAACATTCATAGAAAAAGATATACTTGTAAAATTGTAGAATAATAAGAAAAACTGATTTTGTCACTTGCAATACAATACACCACTAGACTAAAATTACTTCGATTCCATCTCATACAACATATAGTAAATTATGATACTAGTGTCAATGTTGCTTAAAAATAATAACTACTCAGAGAGAGATTATCAAACGATCAAGTTAAATTAAATGAAAATCGTTCATGAAAAATTCAGTTTTGCAAAATATGAGGAAAAAGATTTTTTGTGAGTGTAGAGTGAACTGAAATATAAGACAAACGAACTCATTATACATTTATTTTCAAATTATATTTCTTTTACAATTTTATGATTATCATCACTGCTATATCTTTAAAAATACTATTTTCCATATAAGTTGAATGCGTAGGACGAGTGGTTTTAATAAACATAAATTCTCAGCAGAAATATATTTGAAACTCATGCGAAATAAGGGAAAATATACTAGTTTGATAAAAAGCAAAGTCAATATGAAGTTAAATGCGAGTGGGTGCCTATTCAAAAAATTAAAGGGGGGGGGTGTTTTCAAATGATTTTCTTTTGTAATATTGATATTTGTTTGAGAAATGCCTAAGTTGGCAAGACCGTTCAGTTTTTTTTTTTTTTTTTTTTTTTGGACAAAATAGAACTGACTATTACTTGATTAAGGAGGAGTCTTACATAATATCGATGGAGAAAGATCTACGCATAAAATATTCCATAGAGGAAAAGGGGGAGAAATCAACCAATTACGTGGGAGAGTGTTAAGCCGATGATTCCGTACGATCCAATCCGCTGCTGCATTTGCTTGGCGTGGACAATGGATCACCATAATATTGTTACTTTGAGTTAACCCATTCTTGCAGTGCTGCATGATTTCTTTTAGATTCCATGGAGGTTCGGCCCGGCCCATGACCATTTCTACCACCACGGAACAGTCACTTTCGATCAAGCACTTCCCAGTTCGACTTCCAAAGTTCCCCACGTGAGTTGACTGAAGTTCGTGCATATATGATATGCCGTGTAAAATCGCCTCGGCTTCCACTTCACTTGCCGAAGAAACCCTAGCCGTGGCCGCGAATCCTTTGAGAGCTCTTCCAGTTGAATCGCGCATCACTCCCGCGACAGAGCAAAGAAATTCGCCTGAACACCATGCCGCATCCACATTTAGCTTTAGATCCTGCCCTTCCGGAGGCTTCCACTGATCAGGTTTGTGTCGATTGAGTGATCGTTCATTTCTGTTTGGTTTTCCTCTGCTAAACGAGAGCTATTGTTCCTGTGCTGTAATCAACAGATCTGTTGGTTTGGGTTCTTTCACTCGAAAAATCCAATTATTTCTCGCCTTCCAGATGTTCCACAGAACCATACCAGTAAGCTCTCGAGCAGGTGAGAACTGATCTCTTCGAAAAGCATTGAAAATCCATTGATCTGTGTGTTTGATACTGCTGTTTGGTCTGATGGTTTCAAATCGTGGGTCTTCCCAGACTTTCTTTGTCCATTTGCATAAGAACAAAAGGTGCTTTGTGGTTTCTATGCTAGAACAGCAGAGCGGGCATAGTGGATCTCTAATTATTTTCCTTGTATATGGGTTTTCCCTCGTAGGAAGGGCGTTTTGACAGAGGCTCCAGTGGAAAGAACGGACCTTTGGTGGCACATCAAGACTCCATATTTGAGTCCATAAGGTACGTGGTGGTTGAAATGAACAAGAGGGTCGATTCTGGATATGTTTTGCTTGCGGTTATCATTGCTCTGTTGTATCCGCTCTTGATAGAGTATTGCCCTGTTCTGTTACCTGTCCATATAAGCGTATCTGGCTTTGGTTGCTGGCTTAGGGGGATTGCTAAAATCTCATTTGCAATGTTTGCTTCATAGAGTTGATGGATAAGTTGTTGTTTCCATTCTCTGGAATTTGCATTTATCAATTCGGACACTAAAATAGGCTCTGTTTGGTTTGCTACCCCGCCAATTACTCCTTGTGAAAGCTATCTGTCTTCTCTAATATGAATAGAATTTCCATCCCCTACTAACCATTTAATGTTGTTCTTTATGGTGTCTCTGCCTAGCATTAAATTGTGCCAGCCCCATGATGGTCGGTGTCCCTTAGAAGCTATCTAGACATCACCTTTGGGGAAGTAAATCCCTTTCAACACTCTGCTCCATAGGGTTGAAAGGGAGGTAGCTAATCTCCAGGCTTGCTTGCCTAACATGGCTCTATTAAAGGTAAGCAGATCCTTAAACCCAAGTCCTCCTGCATCTTTTCGAGTTTTCAAGACTTCCCAACTTTTCCAATGCAACCCTCTTTTAGCATCTCCATTCTGCCACCAAAATGTCGCAATACGTTGTTCTATGGCTCGGCAGATAGACACGGGCAGCTTGAATATGGACATTGCGTAGGTAAGTAGGGATTGCACAACACTTTTTATTAACACTTCCTTTCCTGCCTTTGTTAGTAATTTTTCTTTCCATCCTGCTAACTTTGAATTTACTCTGGCCATGATCAATGCAAACAGCTCTTTCTTGGATTGACCCCACTCGGTAGGTATGCCCAAGTACTTTCCTGTTTTCTGTAGAACAGGAACTCTCAATTATGTGGCCAAATTATGTTTTAATACTGCTGGACAATTACCACTGAAATAAACCCCTGATTTATTTAAATTGATTGCTTGTCCCGTGGCATAGCAATATTGGTTTAGTATTTAGGCAAGATTCGGCACTCTGTAAGAGTTCCATCCAGAAAAAATATCACATTATCGGCAAACATCAAATGTGATAGCTTAGGGCAATATCTGTTTAACTGTATACCTTTGAGTGTTCCATCTGCTAATGCTTTTTTCATCATCCAGGTTAACACATTGGACATCAGAATGAAGATATAAGGTGAGAGTGGATCACCTTGTCTAAGGCCTTGCAAAGGATGGAAGAAAGAGGTAGGTTCTCCATTGATTTTCACGCTGAAAGTGACTGTTGATATACATTGCATAATTAAGGAGACCCATTTAGCATTAAACCCCATATGCAGCATGATATCCCTCACGAAATCCCATTATATTCTGTCATATGCTTTCTGCATATCAAGCTTAAGAATGACCTGATGTTTTTTCTTCTTTTTTGTTGTGCGTAGTTGATGCAGAACTTCCTGTACTATGAAGATATTGTCCTGAATTTGCCTCCCCGAAACGAAAGCACCATGCGCTGGTTCAATGATAAGTGGCAACCACTTTTTTAGTCTGTTTGCTAAGATTTTTGAGATAACTTTATAACTGAAGTTGCACAGACTAATGGGTCTATATTGACTGATATTTTCAGGGCTTTTAACTTTTGGAATCAACACAATATGGGTCTGATTGAGCCGGTGGTCAAGAACATTCTTATGAAAAAACTCCTGTACTAGCTGCAACAGGTCAGTTTTTATAATTTCCCATGATTGTTGGTAGAAAGTTCCATTGAAATCATCAGGGCCAGGAGCCTTGAAAGCTCCCAATTGAAAAATGCCTGCATGGATTTCCTCCAATAAAGGTACTGCCACCAGATCTTCATTTATATTCTCTGTTATTGGTTTAGGATAGATTGGTAGTGTCGTGGACCCTCAGTCTTGTATAGATTCTCATAGAAAGATTGAATATGTTGCTGTAGCATAAGGGGTTCTCTGCACCAGCTATTATCCTCTAATTGCAGCATTGTAATGCGATTTTGTTGCCTCCTTTTGACTATTGTAGCATGGAAAAATCAGGTGTTCTGGTCTCTCCAATGTAACCATTTGATGCGTGATCTCATTCCCCAGAACTGTTCTTCCTGTCTTCTCAATGTGTCTATTTGACTGATGATATGCTGCACTTTTTGCTTACTCGTGTGCTGAGCTGTTTGATTCGTAATTGCTGTTAAGGTTTGATTAAGCTTTTTGATCTGTGTGTAAGCATTTGCAAACTTCTCTTTGCTCTATTTAGTTAATTCTTGTGATGTCCTCCCTAATTTCTCTGCAAAAGGGAAACCTTGAGTTGATTTTTCTGCCCATACTTGCTGGATGACTTCTTGATAATTTGCATGTTCTGTCCAGAAAGCTTCCAATTTGAACTGTTTCTTCCTTTTCTTTACTCCAGGGTATAGTCGAAGGACTAGGGGACTATGGTCTGAGCCGATAGCTGGAAGGGCCTGGACTTCTGCTTCATGAAAGGTAACTCGCCACTCTAGAGTACAGAGCACTCTATCGAGTCGCTTTTTAACCAACTCTGCCCCCTCCTTATTATTAGCCTATGTGAATGCGCATCCATGACTGTCTACATCCATCAGGGATAGATCATTAATCATGTTTCTGAATGCTGCAATTCTTCTATTGTCTGCTTCTTTTTTCCCAACTTTCTCCCATACATACAATATCTCATTGAAATCTCCCATGCAGATCCAGGGAAGAGAAGCTGAGGGTTTAAGGGTTCCTAGCAGTTGCCATAACGCCATACGCTCTCCAAAATCAGTAGATGCGTGGACAAAGGTAATATGCATAACTTGTTTACTTTCAGGGTCAGTACACTGCACATCTATGAACTGTTTTGAACTTGCTTGCACCTTTAAAGCGATTTCCTCTTGCCACATAATTGCCAATCCCCCCGCTATTCCTGTTGGATCAACCAAGTATAATTTCTGGAACTGAAGTTTTTTTACAAATCTTTTCCACCATCGTTGCTTTATTTTTCGTCTCCATGAGAAAAAGTAAGTTAGGCCTTTCGAGAGCTATTAAAGCTCTTAATTCCTGGATTGTTAGGGGAGTGCCCAGCCCTTGACAATTCCAACTCACTATTTTCTTGGCTTATGTGGTGGCTTATTAGGGCTAGCCACCAAAGCCCATTTTTGTCCATCTTTGATCAGGTTCACCGGGGTCTCCAAAAGGTCTACATCATCTGGGAGGAGAGGTGATATTGCAGGCATGCATTTATGTTTTTTTGCCTTTTGTACTTTCATAGTCTTCTTACTGCTTTTCCCAACTTTTAATAACAGTGGGTTTTAAGTTTCAGGGCATATTACCTGTTTTCCACGATCTCGGTCTTCTGCTACCATAGGTACATTTGTTGGACTTATCAGCTGTTCTGGGCTGCAATCTGGTCGCTTTTTGCTGCATGCTACAATTTGCATATCATATGCTGGTTCTCGATCAATGGAGTTCACTCCACTCGGTTTGGTTGAAGGAGCAGGTACTGTTTCTTCCACTACAAACTCCTCCTCCATTTTCCCGTAGAAAGCATCCCAATAAGGGCTGTGATCACTAGTTTCTGCCTTCAACCAGGGTCCATATAACCCTTTTTTGTTCATTGCCCAGGGCGACGTTGCATATGGAATTTCAAGGCAGTCAGTTGCATAGTGTCCAATTCTACCACAAGAGAAACAGTAATGTGGGAGACACTCATATTTGAACTCCACCCAGAGCCATTTGTTACCAATATCCAGAATAGCTCCCGATTTCAAAGGTAAAGTCAAATCAATCTCAACTCTAACTCTACCTCCTCTGTTCTGTGCATTAGTTGTTGAGTTGAGTTGAACTTCTATTACATTTCCCATCCTTTTCCCCATATCATTGAACACTTTGTCTATTCTCCAACCAGGGGGAACTCCTCCAATGCGAACCCAGAAAACCGCCTTAGTGAAATCATAGCAATGCTCAAGGACTTCAGGAAGACACTGCTATAGAATGAGCAAATTAGTTGAATATGACCAAGGTGAGTTCCTCATTATTCACTGTTTTTCCTCTTCCGTTGGAAATGCGAAAGTGAAGTGCCCTGGTTCCTTCTGAGAGCATATAACCCCTTCTGTTTTCCATGCTTTTTTTTTTATTGTGGTTATGAAAGCAGGATAGTTCACATTTGGTTTGGAGAACAATTTGCCGAAAAGAGTACGTTTGCATTCCTCCCATTTCTGTTGAGGTATTTCATCAGACACTTCGACTACGTCTTCCTCAGACCACAGGTGCCCAAGGCTTTTGCATAAGGCAGCCACTCTCATATCATTTTCTTCTTTACTCTCCATTTTCACTAACTATCAATCACTTGTTTGAGGCTCAGATCTAGGCTATCAACATCCCTAAGACTACCTAGCTTTAGATTTATCTAGATCCTAACTTCTACCACTCCGATCTCGTCAGCCAGGCAAAACAACCTCAAGAGATACTAGGCGGAAACACATATATAATTGATACTCTACTTAGATCAATACTTAGAGCAGCGAACAACACTCCACCTGATGGATGCTTTCGATCAGGGTCATCCCGACTGACGGAATCGAGAGGCATCCGGATCGCTGAGAAGAGATTCAAACATATTACTTAGAAGTGACATTTTTTTTTTCTTTTTTTGGATGCTGGGGGAAGAAACACAGGGGAATGGAACGGGAAAAAGGAAGAACACCAGTAAATTAGGGTTTAGGGCTGGAAGGAAGGGGTAGACGCTACCATGAGGTAGAGAGAAAACTCGCAGAGGCGAGAGTAAGACCGTTCAGTTGAACATTGGTGTCTTTGCTTCGGTCGGAAGTAAGCCTCGGGTTGATTCCAAACTCGTCGTGTCCGTCCCGTCCCCAAAAGCATTCGAGCCCAAGAAAGGACAAGAGCTCAGTCCCTGCCACTTCCTATTCCTAGTCTCTCGACGTTCCTGTAAATGGAGCTTCCTCCCTACAATCTCTCCAAAACTTCTCGAGCCTACAGAAACCACTTGATCTCGTTCAGCATTAATTGTCTCCACCCAACGGCCACCCGGCACGACGAGACAAGACATCAAGCGCGCAGGTTGGCATTGCTCCGAGGCAGGGCGAGGCGAGGAGAGCGCGAGATCTCCCTTCCGTCGTCTCTGTCTTTGTCTTCCTCATCTGGGTCTCGTCGGTTGATTCGTTCCAAGAAGGAGAAGGAGAAGGAGAAGGAAATGGAGATGCTGGTGATCGATCATTACATTGTGGGGACTTTCTTGGCTTCTCTGTTGGGCGTCGTTCTACTCCACGTCCTGCGTCGGAGGAATGGTGACGTAAGGGCAAAGTTTCCGAGGAAGGACGGAGACTACGTCGCCACCCGCGACGCATCGCCGTGTGATTCTGGGAATCGCGATTGCCCGCCGGAGAATGGCTTCGGCGCCGCCGACGTGATCATCGTTGGCGCCGGAGTTGCCGGCGCTGCTCTTGCACACACCCTCGGCAAGGTATGTGATTTCGTTGCTTGAAATTAGAGAAGAAAACGATCATATCAACTGTGATAATCTTCTCTGAGAAAGTTCATTCTTTTCTTGTTGGACAGCATTTTGTAGAGCTACGGTTCATCTCTTCGTGTCTTGTGTTTGTCAATTTATTTTTGCATAACACCTCGTAATTTTAACTTATAAGCTAAATGATTACTTGGATATAAACATATTCATCTGTGGCACACATAAGTGAAGCGTCTCATGTCTTTGTAAATTGTGTTTGGCATCGTGCTGGATTCCTATAATGTAAATGGGTCGTGCGCAATATTGCCAGCCTGTGAATAATCGAATCGACCTCAAAGTGTCTCCTCTCATTACTTTGTTATTCTCAATCATTTGCTCCATTCCATTTCTTTTTTCCTTTTTAATCGATGCACTAGTAGTATAATTCATAAAAATAATCTGCCGTGGCATATATTGAGCCCGGGCTTTTGAACAAATTTCTTGGGTTGAGTCTGTTCAACGAGCTCCCAGCGTTTTGACTTTCTTGTGGAGGGATGGAGTTTAGCTGGTCTTCAGATATGTCAATTTGACAGCATAATAAGCTCCTGGTTTTTTCTTGTTCTTGATTTGGATAATTAACTGGACATAAAGCCAAGAGACTTAGCTTATCTTAGTGTCTGTTTTTGTCTGGTTTTGAATAGAGGATGACAATTGATCTCCAAGATTTCTGGGGGTTAATTTAATCTGACCCTGTGACCCTGTCAATAGGAGTTGTTGAGTGCAAGTTGCTTGTTGATCGATTTGAGAGTCGCCATAAGGGTTGACTTCTTAATTTGACTGCAGCTATGTTGGATCAGAAGTAGAGCATTTCGAGAATTATCTAACTATGAAGTTTGGAGATGAATCCTAATCAAATATTCTTTTGGTGGAACTATGGCTGGCAAGCTCAGTTACTTCACCTCACTCTCTGTAATTTTGTGGCAGTGAATTTTTTAAACATTGATTGTGTGTGCTGGGAAAGTAGAATATTTTTCATTCCACCAGTTTCTTGTGATAGCTGTCTCTTTGGCTACTTGCAGTTTTCTTGGTCATTGGAAGCCAATGTCTCTATCTTCTCATACAATATGATATTTTGCCTAAAGAAAAGCTCAATTTTTTATGCTTTAACTCACGGTCCCATTCTCACCTAGGTGCTTATCTTACTAAATTTCACAGAACGTCATTTAGTTCACTACAGTGAAACATTACCATAGAGAATGGGCATACTCACTCCTTCCTTTCTTTAATGTATGAATGACTGCACCGATTGTACAAGGGCTTGTGGTTATATCAAGCTATTTCATCTTTTTGATTTAATTGATGCCAAATAATGAACTGCAAAATCTATCACTGCAGGTTGGAAGGAGAGTTCATGTCATAGAAAGAGACTTGACTGAACCAGACCGAATTGTTGGCGAACTGCTGCAGCCAGGGGGATACCTGAAACTTATTGAATTGGGCCTTGAGGGTAAGCATATGAAAATTATCAGCCCTTTATCTTATGTATAAAGCTATGACACTTCTCAAATACTTAATTTTTTTCTGGTTTTCTCGGACTTAAACGTTAATGAGAATGCTTGCCCTTTGCAGATTGTGTCGAGGAAATCGATGCCCAGAGAGTGCTTGGCTATGCTATGTTTATAGATGGGAAAAATACTAGACTCTCGTATCCAATGGGAAAATTTCATTCAGATGTAGCTGGCAGGAGTTTCCACAATGGACGTTTCATACAGAGGATGAGGGGAAAAGCTGCTACTCTTCCCAAGTATTATTTGTTCCATCTTTAATGTGATTTTTTTTTCCTTATCTGTTTTCGTAACGCTTGTTGATAATTTTATTTCCTTTGTTGTTTCAAACCTAGTGTGCGATTGGAACAAGGGACTGTTACATCACTGATTGAAGAAGATGGGACTATTAAGGGTGTGCATTACAAAACCAAGGCTGGTCAGGAGCTGGAAGCATTCGCTCCTCTAACAATTGTTTGTGATGGGTGCTTCTCAAACTTGCGCCGCTCACTGTGCAAGCCAAAGGTGATTTCTTATCTTGCAATATGTGTTAACTTGAAGAACTATTCTGCTTGCAATTGGTTGAAGCTAAAATCATCTCTTTATTGTTTCTGTCTTGCTAATGTCATTTTCTCTCTGTTTTGTCACAATTTGTGCAGGTAGATGTCCCCTCTCATTTTGTTGGACTTGTGCTCGAAAACTGTGAGCTTCCCTTTGCAAACTATGGTCATGTCATTCTCGCTGATCCTTCACCTATATTGTTTTATCCAATTAGTAGCACAGAGGTTCGATGTTTGGTTGATGTACCTGGTCAAAAGCTACCTTCTATTGCTAATGGGGAAATGGCCAAATATTTGAAGAGCGAGGTGGCTCCACAGGTACTACCATTCTATCTTTTCCTGACTCCTCTATGACAGAGACAGCATGGCAAGGAAAGGGAGGATGGAAGCTTACGTAATATTTAATTAGGTTAAAAAATAATGCACATTTCTAAGTATACTAGGGTTGGTTTACAAAATGATGTGGCAAACTATTACTCGAATATGTTCTGCTTGTTCCCACGTCCACTTACCTTTTCCTGCATCATTTTTGCACTACTTATGTAAACCAGAAGGTCCAGAAGCAGTTTGAATATGCCTAGCATTCATTAAATGAACTATATGCCATACAGATTGAAAGTTTCATGAAAGGACTTGCTTGTGTGTTTTTTTTCTATAAATTTCTTTATCATTTGGCATCAATAAAAACATCTCCCGGCTGTCCAAATTTTACTTTGATTAACCTATAGAATATTTGTACCAGATCCCTCCTCAACTTCATGATGCCTTCATTGCGGCAATAGAGAAAGGCAACATAAGGACTATGCCGAACAGAAGTATGCCAGCTGATCCCCAACCAACGCCCGGAGCCCTTCTATTGGGCGACGCATTCAACATGCGCCATCCTATAACGGGGGGAGGGATGACTGTGGCCTTGTCGGACATTGTCATACTCAGGGATCTTCTTAAGCCATTGCACAATCTTCATAATGCAACTGCACTGTGCCGACATCTTGAATCCTTCTATACCCTGCGCAAGGTGATTTACTTCATATATGGTTTATGCTTGTCTGAGCTCGAGTTAGCCTTGTCCTCAAGCTTAGATGTTCTCTTTATTGAACCTTCGGCGGTTGCTATCTTTGCAATATTTTAAATGGAATACTGAATGCATAGATGTTGATGGTTTTAATATAAATGATGTTAGTATACATGGTTAGCCAAAATTTAAGGAGAAGGAGCTGTCTTCTGCTGACCGAAGCAGTAATTATGCAGTTAACAAAGTCAACTATGAATTAATGGGTTGGTATTGAATTTGGCTAGAAATAGTTTCACTCCCTCTTACATGATTTGATTCTATATATGTATATATTTCTCTTATCTGTGCTACAACATAGAGCTTCCAAATTCATTGTCTAGCTGAAGAAAGACAGTTTACATTAGTAAAGTTAAACCACATCATATGGACGTACTGATGATGGGTTCCCTTTCTTGTAGCCCACGGCATCCACTATAAACACTTTGGCCGGCGCTCTGTACAAGGTCTTTTGTGCTTCTCCAGATGAAGCGAGGAAAGAGATGCGCGAAGCATGTTTTGATTATTTGAGCCTTGGAGAGGTCTTCTCAAATGGACCCATTGCTTTGCTGTCTGGCCTAAATCCACGTCCCTTAAGTTTAGTCCTCAATTTCTTTGCAGTGGCTATATATGGTGTTGGCCGACTGCTGTTGCCTGTTCCTTCACCTAAACGTCTCTGGATCGGAGCCAGATTGATTTTGGTGAGTAGCCTTGCCCCCTCATTTTTCAGACTTCAGGGATTTAGATGAAGCTAAAGTAATTCTTGCATTGCACTTTCTAAATCAAGGAGGTACTCAATATTCTGCAAGAAATCTCACTGTTTTGCCCTTTTTTTCTCTATTTGGATGCACTTGATGAATCATTCTACATTTATGCCCCCCCCCAAAAAAACCTCTAATTTTCCAGTAGTTTACAGATAATAAACGTTTGATTTAGGTGTCAAGCATTGTTTTCACTGAAACAAAGCCCTTTCAATTTTTTGTGCAGGTGGCATCAGGCATAATCTTCCCTATTGTCAGGGCAGAAGGAGTGGGGCAAATGTTTTTCCCTCGGACTATTCCATCATTCTACAGAGCTCCTTCTGATAACTAAAGCAAGTGGAAATGGAATTTTTCGTGAAGGAAAGTTGGAGATTGGCTTTGGGTTTTTGCTGTTTGGAATCTTTGAGTGAGATCTGTTTGTGCTCTCAAGTGTTCGGAGTAAGATTATACAGTTGCCACCATGGTCACTAAGCTTATGTGTTTCCAATTGATAAAAAGTATCAAAAAAGGACTCTGTACAGAAAGTTCATGCTGCAAACATTGTACATGGTTTCTGCATAATTGATGTCCTCAGCCTGGCGCTCTATTTCCGCAAATTTTGCTTGATTCAAGATATTTTCATAAACAATTTCTATTCCTTTCATCTCCTTTTCCTTATTTTGTTTTTTTTTTTTTTTTTTTTTTTTTTTTTTTTTTTTTCAGAACAACAATTTACTATTTGTGGAACTTCGACGGTTGAAACTGAACTGAGATTTACTTAATTTGTTTGAAAGAAGACTATTTTTAGGAAAATATATTTGGACTTTTCAGTATATCTTTCTAGTTGATGTACTTACTTTCCTTTAGAGTAATTTGTACTAGTTTGATAAGCTTAACGCTTCTTGTTTGAATTGCCACGGAACCTAATTCAAATAAAAATTGAGGATCCAATCTTTGGTGAAAGCTATTTTGTCGCATTGAGCCACTCCCGGCGAAACAAAATAGGAATAACAATCTTTGGGGTCAACAGCGGGCCCTTATGGACTTTCAAGTTCTTTGGAGGTGCTGCTGATGCAACAGTAGCGTGGCCTTTTTATCATTTGCATGATTGATTGTACATGTTTTTTTTTTTTTTTTTTTTTTAAATTTTGGGCATCACAGACAGACGAACTTTTTAATTAGTGTATATGTCCTTTCGCAAGTTGCTTTTAAATCATGAAAGCAAGGGTTGATCTTTCGAAGAATAACTGAAGGTCGTTAGAATTATTTGTCGGAGCAAGTAATAAGGCAATCCCAATTAAATCTTGAACAGTCAGTCAACTTCGTACAAAAGCCAATTTGAGGCTATCTCCTCCCTGATATATTGAAGGAAAAAAAGTATTGAAAATTTTGGAACTTATTACGAAAATATAATTAAATCCTAAAACTTATTATAAAGGTGCAATTAAGGATGCGTTTGTTTCGTGAAAACATTTTCTGGCGTTTGGTTTGCTCAAGAAGATGAATTAACAGAAAATGATTTCCTAGTTAACGGAAAAAGTTTTCCAACCAAAACTTAAATTCAGGAAAATAATTTTAGAATGAAGTGGAAATGTTTTCTGAATCTATCAAAGCTTAGATTCGGGACTTGGTTACCAAAACAATTGTTCTTATAAAAATATATTTTTAAAAATTCGATTTTTAATTTTTATTCATTTTTCTTTTCTTTTCTTTTTCTTTCATTTTTCTTTTTACTTCTCCTCAGCCCGTTGCCAGTCATAGTGATGGTCATCGAGCTTGTGGCGAGGCTCGAGCTTACTCGAGGTCGATGAACCTCAAGCCTTGCCAAATTGAGTGAGTTCACAACCTTCAACAGTAAGGCTTGAGCTTGCCTGAGATTAATGAGTCTCAAGCCTCGCTAGATTGGGTGAGCTCATGGCCTTTAGTGACAAGCCTCGAGCCTCACTAGACTAGGTGAGCTAGCATCCGTTGGTAGCTAGTTGGTGAGGCTCGAGACTTGTCGCCAAATCAGGTGAGCCTATAGCCTAAGGTGGCAAGGCTCTAGCTCATGATCACCAGTGACCCTCTAGCTAAAATTGGGGGAAGCCTGCTTCACCCTCGGCCATGAAGGCATTGGGCTAGGCCATCGGGGCCTCGTCGGCCACTGGAGAGGCCGCGAGGGCCCTCACCTACTTTGTGTGGCATCGCCCGTGGTCGGCAAGGCTGTGACATCCTAACCCAAGGCCTTCATGATGAGGGCAAGGCGGCTCTCACTTAGATTTGGCCACGAAGGCCACGAGCGAGGGCATCATGACCTCACTGACTTTGGGCAAAGTAGTGTTGTTGGCGACTGCCCAAAGCTAGCATGGGCCTTCATGGCCTCACCAGAGATCGGTGAGCCCCTGACAACCTTGCCTAAGGCCTTCCTAATTAAGGGGGAGGCAGCCCTCGCCCAGTCTAGGCAAAAATTTCGCAACAAGTGAGGGACACCGGTCCTAAAGATAAAAGCCAAAAAAATAAAAGTAAAAATTAAAAAAAATTATATTAAAAATATTAAAAAATTATCCACATCATGCCAACAAAGCCACTTGGACAACCGGTGATGCCATGTTAGATGACCTTTGTCCACATTGAATTTTCTAGTGAAGGAAAACAGAATTGACACTCAAGTGAGCGATTTTTTAAATTTGTGGCCTAAGTGGCACCTAAGGTTGAGCATGTTGAACTGCCCAAATTGGGAATTGCTTGGACCGGATCGGATCAAACATGCCAATTTGGTCTAGTTCTCAAAGAGATTGATTTGGTTCCCGGTTCCATAAAAATGGAACCGATGATTGTTGGTTCAATTACTAGTTCCAGGGGGAATTGGAGAAAATTGAACCAGACAAACTCTTTTTTATTAAAAATATATTTTTTAATTTCTAAAAAATAGTAATAAAACTTAAAAATAGTAACAATTCTTGTATTTTTCTTATTTTTTTTAAATTTTATGCTAAGTGATCGGTTCTATGGAATTGGACCACATCGGGCCAAATCGATCTATTCGGTCTAGTTCCTGGCCCTAGGACTATCCGGTCTAATCCTTGATCAAAAAATTAGGAATTGATCCTCCCGATTTGGTTCCTCGTTCTTAGGTGGAATCGGATCGGATTGGGAACCGATCGCCTCTAGTAGCACCAACACCAACACACAAAACACGACACAATATGACATGATAAGATATACTGACACGTCATTTCTCAAAAAACAAAAAATTTCTACATGTTGAGATACGTTGGAACACGTTGTGTATTAAATGTATATTTTTATAATACATAATGATTATTTCAATCAAATTAATTTGATTCAAATTCATAAATAAATAAATGATAAAAAAAAAAGCTAGAATGAATTTACACTAAAAACATTTATTCACCATTGATTAATATCATTAATTATTTCAATTTGACAAATTCAACTCCATTCCAATAATTCATAAAATTTGGAGGAAAGGAAAAAGTAATTCACATTCTAAACTCCCATGTCAGAAATGTTGGAATAAAAGAAAAAAAAAAATTGGGGGGAGGGGTGAATTGTGTATTATGGGGAGTGAAAATAAGAGAAGAGAATATATTTTTCTTCTTTCCCAATTAATTATTTTTATTATTTTTATTTATTTTACATATATACGTTTTGACCCTAATTCATTGAAAATTTTTTAAATTGATCTTGCATGTCGGAAACTTGGATGTTGGAGTTCCAACTTGAGTGTTGGAGAGTATTATAATAGTTGATTAGATGTCGGATTTTTCAACACATATTGACTGAGTGTTGAAGAGTATCCGAAAGTGTCAGACACTCCGACACAACACAAAGGTTTTTGAAAAGTGTTGGTACTTCCTAATTTTTGGTAGTCAGGTGAGCGAAAAAAAAAATTGACACTTAAGAGAGTATTGTACAAAAGTTTTGACACTCATAATATTCTTCTCCTCATTTATCATTGATGTGACAAATTACATTATCGTCCTCACAATGTGAGGGGGAGTTCACATTTGGTTTTTGTTCTTTCTTTGGTGATAATTTTAGTCCTTATGCTCTCTCTGGTAAAAATTTTAGTTCTTCCAATAAATTCCGTTTGTGTTTTGTCAGAAATTACTATTGACACATGATGTCGCTACATTTACAAATTTGTAAATAGAAATTTAACTTTAGTCATCCTATTTTTAGGCTATTCAAATTTCGTCTACGTAGTTCATTTTTGCAACAATTCTAGTTCTTATACTATTTATTGATGAGATCATAAGTAAAAAATTTTGCATTTCCAATCCAAAACAAACTGAGATGCAATACAACCTATTATTCGATACGTTGTTGACACCTAATTTTGGAAAAATAAAATTGCATTTTGAACAAATAAAAAGAAAAAAAATGAAAATGGGGAAAATTGATTTGATTGAAGTATGCAAGGAAATATGAAATTATGATGGATGCCCGGATTTTGTTAAATGCAGCAACAATTTTAAAATCAGGTGAACAAATGGCAATGATTTTGACAAAATGGAAGGAATCGATACAAAATCGAGCTGATTACAAAATCATGCTCCGATTTGCATCCATAATTTAATGCAACAGAAGATGGAAGTTTAAAATTTTCCACAGAAAGCAGCCGATCGAAAACACTATAAAAGGGGTTGACCTGCCTGGGGTTGAAACCCATCGCGACTTACAGCCCAGCACTGTCACCGGCGCCTGTGGGACCGCTCGCCGTTGCCTCCGCTCCGACTAACCCGTAGCCGCACCCCCCGCTCCGCCCGCGACGCCACCCGTCGATCTCCGAGCTCCGCCGCGCCTCCGCACCGCTACCTTGCTGGTTCGCTCGCCTCTGACGCCGCGACCCTCCGCTGCCCGAGCTCGAGCTCGCCGCCGTCCACCGTCGATTTACCCCCTTTAGGTAGTTTTTGTTCTTTTATTTTGTTTTACTTTTATAGTTTAGTTTAGTTTATTTTATTTGTTATGTTATTTTTGCTCATTTCATTTGATAGCATTTTTAGTTTAGCTATTTAATTTGTAATGGTGGATGTTAATATTTGTGAATTTAGCATGCATTATCCGTAGGGATTTTGTCCGAAATTAATGTAATTATTAATTTGATCCGAGAGACATCGGATCATTTTTCTAATTATTTTTAATTTTTGGGTTTTTTGGTAAAATCTTAATTGTTAAATCATAATAATTATTTAATTTGGTCCGTAAGACTTCGGACCAAATTTTTTAATTATTTTAAGTTGTTGTGATGATCAGGGTTAGAATAATTGTTAATTTAACCTGTGAGACGTCAGGTTATTTTTTTAATTATTTTGATCCTTTATTTAGTGATTATATTAATTGTTTAGATTTAACCCTTGTTTAACAATTATTCAACTTAAAAAAAAACTAAAAAAATCAAAAAATCAAAAATCAAAATATTCAAAAAGATTTGCATGAGCATATAGGACATTAAGGTTTAATATAATAGACACGTAGGTTTAATTAATCAAATTTTTAGGATTATATTTCTAGGATTGCATTTTTAGATAATATTTTTAGGACTGCATTTTTAGATATTTTAAAAGAAATAAGTTAGGATTAGACTTAAATAGCCTTTTTAGAGTTTTAGATATAATTGGCACATTTTCATCCTCTTTTTAAAATAAAAAATAAAAATAAAAATGGTCTTCTAAGACAAAATAGGGTTTAAGTCAAATTAATCCCAAAAATGGATTAGAAGATTATTTTTAAATAGATTAAGTAGGGTTTTCATAAATTCTAAACTTCAATAAAAAAAAATACAAAAATACAAAAATCTAGGTGCATGTTAATTAGTTCGCATAATATGATCATTTAATTAGAATTTGTTAGTAAAGCTAAGTCATAAGGTGCATAATAACTAGTTTGCATAATAGGTCCATTTAATTAGAATTTGCATATTAATAGGATTAAGTCATTTAGTTTAAAAATGCATTTTTATAAAAGAACTCCAATTTTTAAGAAAATCCAAAAAAAAAAAATGATTGCTTGTTTTGTGTGGTGCAATTTATTTATTTGAATGTTTTAAATAATGGATGAGCACCCGTGTGGTCACCACATTTGCATGATAGTAATTTAGGTTAAAATAAATCAGCTGCTTGCAAAAATATTTTGAAAAATTAAAAAGAAATTGTACCGAAAGGGCATTAGAAAATTCTAGTGTAACCAAGTCCCCGTATTCTTAGTCTCTAGTTCGTAGGAGTAAAATAAATCTCCATTTATTTTACTTAGATGTCTAATCGACCTACCATAAACCGATTAGTGGCGACTTCTAGTTAATAATCTTGCATATTTAAAAATTTGGATTTAAGTCGCGAATTGGTATGGGCTTGGGAGAGCCCGAGCTAAGTTTAAAAGCTTAGTAGTCCATTAACCTAGTTTTAGGTGGTGCACTCGAAAAATAGGTCGCGAGAGATACGTGATGGGGATTATGTTAAAAAAAGTTCTAAGTTTATTGTATTTTTATTTATTGGGTTATAAATCTTCTAATTTGGCAAATATAGTCCTAAACCTTTTAACTATTCTTTCTAAAGTAGTCAATCCGATCAATTTAGGTTGGAAAAAGTTGACAATCTAATTAGCAACGGAGCATGGCTGATGGCTTATGTGGACGAAACGATGTTGTTTCACCATGTTTTTACTTGTCCTCACTTACTCAAAGGTCCCCAACAACCACAATTGGTAGAGGAAGAAGATGAACTGTAAAATAGGGAAAAAAAAAGAAAAAAGAAAGAAAAAAAAGGGAAAAATAATGAAAGTGAAAAAAATTGCATGACACTATTCAATCCATGTTAACCGCCAACTGTGCTATGTGGGACCATCAACATTGATTGGACTATTATGTGAATGATCTTTGGCCTGAATTGGGTTTATGAGTGTGAAATTTTAAAGTTTAGTATTGATAGCCAAAATGGGTTTAAGATTTTTTCCTTCATGAATAGTTTCTGAAATAAAACATTTCCATGTGTTTATCAGATTCAAAATTAGACAATGGATAATTTTGTTAACTTCAAATATATATATATATGTCTAAAACAAAGAGTTTTATTCAAACTGGAAAACCAGAACATCCCTTACACAAGGCTTCAGAACATAAAAGATCCAAAAGGGGTTGGGGAGGTGAAAGAGGGCAGTTTGGAGGAAGGGTGTTTTGATCATGGGCTTTAGCATCCCAATCGGCAATACAATTTGCCTCCCTCCTATAGTGCTGAATCCGAAGGTTGGAGAAATGGGGAATTAGTGCCGCACACTCAGCAAATAGAACACGAATCTCCCACGGCGTCAAACTGGGGTTATGCACGGTAGCAATGAGTACCAGACAACCGGACTCCAGCAGTAAGTTTTCGTTCTCTTTCCCTTTCTGCAGCAGATATTTGAGGGTGAGGGTTAGTGCTTGTACCTCTTTGCTTGCAGCACTAAAGAAGCTTGGATGGCGTTGGAAAAGCCATCGACAAGTTTTCCCAAGTGATCACGGAACACGCAAGCCATCGCGCCCTTGTTTCTTGCCGTTGGAAAAGTCCCATCTACATTAACTTTCACTACTCCAGGCTTCGGTGGACGCCAAACTAGATCTGGGTTTGGAAGCATTTGCTTTGTTTTCAACGATGGCTGATTACAGCTGCGGGCGACCCGTGTATTTGCGAGAGCCAACTCCACCACATTCTCTGGATCTGGGCACTGATTCCTAAAGACAAAGTGGTTACGCACCTTCCAGATCTGCCATAATATGGATGCTAAAGTCTCCAAATTAGGTAAGAGATCTCTGTTCCCTATCAGATTTGCAAGCCAGGCGTCTATTATGTTTACTCCCTATTGTGGTATCTTGAGATTGATTTGTGGGTGTGACCAAATACCTTGCATCCATGGGCATAATAGAAAGATATGTTGTTTCTAGAAGTTGATCTTGGCATAAAGGACATATCGGATCTAGGATGATTCATCTGTTAAATAGGTTTTCCTTTGTAGACAACGCATTGTGGCATAAGGACCACAAGAATATGCGAAGTTTAAGGGCTATCTTCATGGTCCAGAGTTATCTCCATAGTTTTCGTGGGGTTTGATAGGATGAGGAGGCGAGGCTGTGATTGTTTCTATTTTCTGTGTTTTTGATGTAATTATACCCACTCTTCGCTGAATAAGTGCCGGCTTGCGTCCCTTTCCATATGAGTTGGTCAGTTGTGGACTGGGTTTGTACTTGGATTGTGAGAATTTCCTCAATGGTCTGTTCATCAAAGCTTTTGCGAAGTAGGGGAACATTACATATAATCTGTTCCGGAAGAATGAAATCAGCCACCTTCACAGTTTCTCCTCTAGGTGCAAGCCCCCCTATAATGCCTTTGATAGCCATTTATCTTCTCTAACTTTTATCCTTTGCCCATCGCCAACCAACCACTATAGTTGATTTGATATTAAGTCCCTGCCCATTAATAAGTTTTGCCAACCCCAGGATGATCTAGCTCCTTTTTCCGCATGCCAAAATTCCTTAGAATGGAAATAAACTCCTTTGAAGATTCTGCTCAATAGGGAGGATGGGTGTTGGATGAGTTGCCACGCCTATTTACCCAGCAAAGCTTTGTTGAAAGTGATTAAGTCTCGAAAGCCAAGCCCTCCCGTGTCCTTTTTGCATTTGAATATTTCTCATTTCTTCCAGTGGATTCCCGACTTGCTACAATTATTTTTCCACCAAAATCTTGTGATTTTCTATTCAATGGATTTGCATACGGACACGGGAATTTTAAATATCGACATGGCATACTGCGGGAGTGCCTATACTACTATCTTAATCAAGATTTCTTTGCCACCTTTGCAAATTAAATTCTCTTTCCACCCTTCCAACTTAGCATTCACTCTACCTAGAATCCAAGCAAACATCTCCTTTTTTGGAGCCCTCCAATCAGACGGTGTGCTTGGGTATTTACTAGTCTTTGCAAGCACAAGTACTCTTAATTCTCTCGCCATGTTTTCCTGCAACCTAATAGGACAATCTTTACTAAAAAAGATCCTTGATTTATTCAGGTTCATAGCTTGTCCCGTAGCTAAACAATATTGATTCAACACATTTGCTAAGTTCTGACATTCTTGGAGTTTTCCATCTAAGAAAAAGATAGCATCATTCGCAAAAAATAGATAAGATAAGGTAGGACACCACCTGTTTAGTTTGATTCCCTTGATATTTCCCATGTTGGCAGCTTGTTTGATAAGAGTGGATAAGACATTCGCCAATAGGATGAAAAGTTACGGAGAGAGAGGGTCTCCCTATCTAAGCCCCCTTGATGGATGGAAGTATCTTAAGGGTTCTCCATTAAATTTGACACTAAGGGAAACCATGGTAATGCATTGCATCACCCACTATACCCATTTGACATGGAATTCCAATTCGAGTAGATATTCCTCCAAGAAATCCCATTCCACTCGATCGTAAGCCTTTTGCATGTCCAGCTTCAGTTCTGCCTGAAAAGTTCGCTTTCTTTTTCTAATCCTGAGTTGATGGAGTACCTCTTCGACCACTAGTATGTTGTCTTGGATTTGTCTGCCACTCATAAATGCACTTTATTCCATAGAGATCAACTCAAGTAACCATGGTTTTAGACGTTTAGCTAGCACCTTGGATATGATTTTATAAACAAAATTGCATAGACTAATTAGACGATGTTGATCCAGCCTTTCTTGATGTGGTATCTTGGGAATCAAGGAAATGATTGTTTTGTTGAAACCTAGTGGCATCACTCTTGAGATAAAGAAGGCTTTCACTGAAATGAATATGTCTTCCTGTAGAATATTCCAATAGTTCTGGTAAAATAATCCATTCAAGCTGTTCAGCCCAAGAGTTTTAGTAGGCCCCTATTGGAAAGTTGCTTGCTGTACTTCCTCCCTAGTGACTGCAGCTGTTAAGATATTATTCATTTCCTTTGTTACTACTTGTGGACATTGTGCCAGAATAGGCCCAAATTCATAATGCCCAACTGATCTATACAAATTTTCAAAGAAATCCATCGTCATCTCCTTCAGTCGGTTTTGTTCTCGAATCCACCCTTGATTTTCATCCTACAGCATACTTATGCGATTTCTTTGTCTCCTTTGAATAGTGGTGGCATGGAAAAATTTTGTATTCTTGTCCCCCCATCTAAGCTAGCTAATCTTTGATCTCATTGCCTAATATTGTTCCTCCTATTGCCATAATTGTCTTATTTCCTCTTTCAGTTGGCTAACCCTCGCTTTGTCATGGTGGCCACTAGGTTGATTTATATGATTTTGAATTTGCTGCTTCAATGAATTGATTTGATGATGCCCCTTGGAAAATTTCGATTGACTCTAGGTAGCAAGGGCCAGTGAGACAGCCTTTAACTTTCTGGGTAGTGCTATGGCTTTTGACTGTAAGGATGCCCAAGAGTTTGCAATGACCGTGTGACATACCTTGTCCTGTAGCCAAAAGGCTTCGAATGTAAATGCCTTCTATCTTCTAACTTGGGTTACTTCAGTGATTAAGAGTATTAGACTATGATTAGAACCGAGGGTAGGTAAGGCAAAAACTTCAGCTTCCGGAAATGTCACTCACCAATCCATGGTACAAAGCATCCGATCCAGTCTTTCTCTAACAAATTCCTCTCATTCTCTATTATTTACCCACGTGAAGGCACATCTCTTACTTTCCACATCCATCAATGAACAATCATTCAAAAGTTCACGTAATGTATGCATTCGATGCGAGTTAGCTATCCTCTTGCCCACTTTCTCCCAATGATAGATGATCTCATTGAAATCTCTAGTACAAACCCACGGTAAGGTATTATAGGAGCTGATTTGTCGCAATTCGGCCCATAAGTGTTGTCTTTGCTGATACACTGCTGGCGCATGAAGACATGTGAGATGCATTGGTATTCCACAATTCACATCCTTGCAAATCATATCAATGAAATCCATAGTGTGACGATCTACACATAGGGAAACCCGATCATTCTAGAACACCACCAGACCTCCACCCAAGCCAATAGGGTTCACCACATGACAACTTGGGAATTTCAATCTCTCCTGAAGTCTTTGGATCGCCACCTCCTATTTTTTGTTTCCATCAAAAACATTAAGTCAGGCTTTTCTTGAGCCACAAGGGCCCTTAGTGCTTGAACTGTCAGGGGATTGCCCAAACCCTGACAATTCCAGCTTATTAGTTTCATTTGTCACTTGGTGGCTTATTAGGGCTAGCCACCACAGCCGAATTTCCAGAACCCTCCACCTCAAAAATCAGTGTATCTAGTAGATGAGTTTCATCGATCCCCTCTTGCATACAAGTTTGTAGCCCATAAGGATTATACCTTTTAGCTTTCTTGATAGGGCCAGCTTTGGTGTTTAGACATGTACTCTTTAGTTTCTCAAATTTTGAGGATCCCTCTGCTAAGTCCCTGTTATCCATAAGCTATTTGGGTGCAGAGGACTTAGACATAGTAGTTTCATCTCCTATTGGCTCTCCTTCTTGATAACGCTTCTTTATTTTTTCTGGATTGGTATTGGTTTGTTTCCCTACTATTAGCTCTACGATTTCCTTGTTTTTACTGTTCCTATGAGGCTTCACAAATATCAATTGGGTGGATGGCTTAGGGGTTTCCAATATAATCTCTGTTACCTCGTCCCATTTGTTTGTGTCTTGTAAAAGGTTAACCAAAACAAACTATATTCCCGGACCTCAGCACGCAGCCATTGGCCATAATACATCATATCTTTACCTTCCAGTTTTTCTTCATCGAAAGGGAAGTCTTTGCAATACATAGCGTGATGGCCAAGTTTTCTGCATGAGTAGTAATAGTGTGATAATCTTTCATATCGAAAATCCAGCCAAATGTTCTTCCCTACCAGTTTGATCAGCTTGCATGTTTTAAGCAATTCTCATAATTGATTTTGACTCTGGCCCTTCCAGCTCGGAGAGTAGTCCCTTCTTTACATGTCTAATTGCTTTGCAAATCATACTCTTTGTACACCATTATAGGGGAAGCCCAAATACTTGAACCCAAAAAGCACAAGTTATGAAGTCATAGCAATGTAGGGGAGTATTCGGTATCCAAGGCTTTAAAATCACTAGGTGATTTGAGAAGAGCCAAGGACCATTATCCAATACCCTATTTTTTCCCCTTCAGTGCGGAACTTAAAAATATATGGGCAGCTTCACGTTGAGATATCTCTACTTGGTCAGTTCGCCATGCTCTTTTCATTGTATTTTGAAATGCTTGGAAGAAGCTTACCCACCAGTATAAGTTTGCATTCCTCAATTTTTTCCGTTGGGGCCGCATCATCCCATACCTCTATTTTCTGTTCTGACCACAGTTGGCCTACTGTTGCAGAGTGTGGCGAGACGTGCTTCCTCTTCCTTCTCAGTGCGTTCCATCAGATGTCCGACACCAGGCTGGTTCACAGGAAAGGCAATCAAGGCCGACAATCCCGCATGCAAAGTTGCCAGGAACTATCGGGCTGGAATCGTGACTTGCGAAGGATGCAACCTGACGAAGCAATTGCGGCATGCAGTGGTCAGGAGATGGGGGTTGAGAAAGTAAAGGTGAAGGTCCGTCGTTGGGGAAGTGATGTGGGTTTGGGAAAAGGATGCGATTGAAATGGCGATGGTCCCACTTTGGCGAAGTGATGTGGGTTTGAGAAAAGGGCGGTAATAGCTATTTGAGGGAAGAGATGTATGGTGAACAAGCGATTTCCTTAACCTGTACTGGAAGTGAACGATGGGAAAGTGAATGGATTATCTTGAAGGACGATAGAAGGAAGATGATGACGATCATCGGTGGGCTTTATGGTTTCTATAGGAAGGTCTACCATAAATGTAGAAAGAGCTCTACATTTCGAGAGAAAACTAACTTCAAATATATTAAGAGGTTTTCTCAACATCCTCTAACTAAACGTAAGCATTCAGATGCGCACTTGTATGCACATATTCAAGAATTGACTAATCTCTTTCTTTAGGCTATCACGGATAATCCCTTATATTTTTTTATGCGGTCAACTGTTTGTTTAAATAGTGGTGCCGGGTACTTGGCTTCTATTTTGATTGCTCTGATGGTTTATCCATCATTCCACTGTAACCACTTGAAATGCCCAAGCCCACAGAAGATTTAATAAAAACCCTACTTCAACAACCATCCCCATTAATTTCCCCTGATCTCAATGTGCCATAATTGAAGTGAATTTTCCAAGAGAACACACCTGCGGCGTGGCACCAAATAACGTTGCAGAAATGTTCCTTGTACGATCCAAGGCCATACTACGTGAATTACTTGCTTTAATTGCAATTTGTAGAAGAAAGAGAAGAGTAGATGTTGTCGAGAGTCAACACGCAAGATTGTCTATGCTATCTTGACTCAGTGAGGCTATAGAAGAATATTACTCAAATCATTTGCATATAAAAAACTCAGTCATTAACAGATCAGGGATTGCCGCTTCTACTTAAGATGCGAGCATCGTAATTACGTGTTGAATACTACCTGGAAAGTGTTAAAAGCTAATAACACAACCTAGAAGGGGGAGTTGAACGGGTTGTGCTGTGATGCAATAAAACTTTTGCGGATTAGTTTGAGCTTCTATCGTATGTGCGAGGCTTTTGAAATGAAGTAATAGTAGAATAACAATGGAAATCACGAATCCGAATAGAAGGTTGACTTACATGAGTGAAACGATGAATAGGAGAAGAGGGATTGGCTGCGGGTGGATAATTTGCAAAAAGTACAGACACGTCAGAGGCCATCGAAGTGGGATGACTACGGATACTTGCATTAATATTAGGAGAAGATAACTCCAAAGAGAGAGATTCAAATGTTGTCTCTTCGTGAAAAAGATCCATTGAAGGATTGGTAAAGAAAGGAGTTACTGGAGAAGAGTTGAAGGAATGAAGTGATGAGAACATATTGTGTTCTCAAAAGGTAACATAACGACAATTTCGTATGTATCATTATTTGTTAACAGCGCAAATGGGCTATCGATCATAAACAAGAGGTTAGCTAGATACGCATGTCTTGCATGATGGGAGTTTGATTTTAGAGTTTTTATTAATACCCCAAATATTATCTAGGAGTCACCATTAGCCTCGTTTTTGGAGGCCAACTAGATATTCAATTGAGAAGTAGGAGGTTCTTCTTTATTTCTATGGAACCAAAGATTTATTGGCTTTGGAGACTTTGGTTATGCTAATGGTTCTATTAGCACATTTTCAGTACCTAACTTGCTAGGATGTTATCTAAATGACCATGCGTTTGTTTTTATCATCTTCATGTTAAATGGGTCTAAAATCCACTAAGGGATTGTGCAACATGCTCGTCGGTGAGTTCAATTAGAAACTAGGGTAATTCCTATCCAAATCTAGGATAACGGTTAACACACAGTATTGAAGTATGACGCAGAAAGTAAACACCTAATGAAATTGACAAGATAAGCTATTCTAAGTGCAATGAAAGAAAACCTGCAACTCGCCGTGTAATTATTACAACCAATTGAAAACCTGAGACATGATCGTGTATTACATAAATGAGACCGGAGTGGATATTAGTCTTAAACCACCATCTTTGTGAGTTCAGGCCACCTCCTCCATGAACCGTTTCATGGGTGTCGGCTTTTATGTTTAACCCCATTCATTTCAAACAAATGACATGCAAACAAGAATCAAGGCAAAGCAATATCATTCATTCATCAAAGAATGACTCGATCTCCGGATCGGCCTTTGTTTTCATGTATTTCGAGTATTCCAGCCCACTATTGATTACAATTGATTGATTAATGGTTAATGACAATTGGCCACTGTTTGCATTCATACAATGATGGTTTAGATCGATTAACCCATAAGTTTGGTACTAATCAATCCCAAGTGACTACCATCAAGGCATGCATTGCACCTATCCATACATCTAAAAATCACATGCATAGACATCAAAGTGAACATTCACTTAAGTCATATGACCTTAATTTACAATCAATCACACAAGAGGAAGTGAGCCCTTTGATGGATCACTTATTCGTTTTACATTCCAAATTCGTACAGATTATATTTTAATTTGGTTAACCCATCAAATGAAGTCCAATTGATATGATTCAAGCACTAATAGAAAGGTTAGGACGTGCATTTTAAAAGTTGTGGGGACCATTTCGACCGGTTCTGACCTGATTCACCCGATGATGGTCCTACCTCGCTGTCAGTTCGAGCAATTTTCTTTGACTGGGAGTGAAAATGGGAAAGTGAGCAATTTTCATTGTCAGCTCGAGCAATTTTTAAATGGGTCATAAGTAGGTTGCTTAGCATTTTGTTTTTTTGGGTTTTAAATAGGTTGGCCGGTGAACCTCTCTAGATGCAAAAGAAAAAAAGGAAAAGAAAGAAAAAAGAAAAAAGAAAAAGTAATTTTTTTTGAAAAATTATAAAAATTGAATGTTTTTTTGTAGATTGGTATTGCTTGGAAATATTTTAGTAATATAATCTTTAAAAAAAAACATAAGAATAAGTTTTCCTAAATTTGGTTAAATATGAAAATATTTTGTTAATATGGGTCGGGTCGGATATGGATCGAAAAATTTACATTAGGCATAAATGGGTCATAAATTAGATAGCATTAACACAGACACGTGACATAAAACGATATGCCGACACGTCATTTCTTAGAAAAAAAGAATTCCGACACATAGGGATACGTTATATATTAAATGAATATTTTTATACATACATGATTAATTATTATATTTAAATAAATTTATTCAAATTCATAAATAAATAAATAATAAAAAAGAGCCTTTAATAAATCTATACTAATAACATTAATAAATTTATTCATAAAAAATTGGAAAGACATTTTTTGACTTTAACGAAAGTTATCAATGAAATAAATAATTAACGAGAGATTAGAGTTAAAATAAATTTATATTTTTCTACGATAATCAAAATTTATCATTATTTAACATCTAGTGCTTTTATTTTTCGAAATAACTTTTTAACCCGCCTATTTATTTATTTTTTAGCCTTACCATGTATTAATAAAGTTATTTAACATTCATATATATATAGGACTAAATGGGTCCCACCCATTTATTTCACCCTCTATTTTCTTTCCCCTCCCCATCCACCGCCTGCGCCTATCACTTCCCAAGGTTGAAGTCACGCTACACGAAGCTTTCGTTTCTTTGCCAAAAACCGTTGTCTCTCTCTTTGCTCTTCTTCCTAAAATTGGAAAAGCAATCAGTAAAGTAACAACCTAAAGGGACCACTACCTTGGTGGCCACGTTGGCTAGAGCTCCCTCCCTCTCACAAAAGGGGAGGAGTTCAAATCCTAGCGTGGTCGCTTGGGGTCTTAAGCGTAACATTGTAGTGGTGGGTCCTATGTTAGGTCACCTCGGGTTTACGTTACCGACCGTTGACTTATGGTGGTTCCCGGGTCACCAAAAAAAAAAAGTAACAGCCCAAAGGGTAAAAACCCTAGCAATCGCCTTCTCCTCTCCCTTGCTCACTCTCTACCTCTCTCCCCACTACCTCGCCTCCATTCCCCACTTTGCCGCCGTAGCCTCGCATCCAACCTTCCATCATGGCATTGCGGTTCTCCACCTCGGCGTTGCAGTCGGCGGTCGCAGTCGACCAAGACAATCGAGAAGCCTTCTTGGCATTGCAGTCGGCAGTTGCAACCTTCTCAGCGTTGTAGTCGGCAGTTGTAGCCCTCCCTTGTCGTTTGCCTCCACCCTCCATCACCTTCTTCCCTTCGCACCTGCAGACCCGCCCACAAACCTCCAGACATGCGCATCGGAACATGTCGGAAAGAGTTGACCACGTGTCGAAAACTCCGACATGTGTTGACCGTGTGTTCGAGTGTCTGACCATATCCGAGCGTGTTCGACACGTGGCGAAGTGTCGAACATGACACAGAAGCCCTTTGAATATGTCCTTGCTTCCTTAGTTATAAATGGATTGATAGGTCAATTTAGGTCAGACTATTAATGACTCGACCCAAACCCAACCCAACGCACCCATTTAACTGCTCTAACAAAACCTTGTCAAGGCATCTTCGTAAGGGACAACAAAGCACTTCCACTCCAAAATGCTAAACCGCCCCCACATCAACTTGGGTCCATTTCCACAAGAGCCCAAAATTGTTGTCGTGAATCTAAAAGAATATTACGTGTGTGCACGCATTGGAAATATTATGAGCTAATATCATGAAAATCTTTAAATTAGTACATTCATAATAAATTTATTTCAAATTAATTTTTTGGCTACAAAAAACAATATAATGGTACATTCTATAAACTAAATTTTTTACCATTAAAAACCCAATTTACCCTTTGTTATTTTGTTAAATTAAATTAATATTGTGAAAAATCACTATACATCTATGACAAACGGATAATGAAATTCTAAACTTGTATACTGATGGATCGTCCCGTATTGTGTAACTCAGTAATTTGACGGGAAAATTAAATGAAAATTAACGAAAAATAAATTTGTTATAAATATGATATATTTATCATAATTACATTAGTTTAGAATTTGTGATAGTATTAACCCACAAATCATTAGAGTGAATACCTTGACTAGAGCCTCGCGTCTTCTTCCACACGCATATTACAGATCCTGAGAGGTCCTCGGCAAGTTCGCGACAATTTAGTCCACTTCAACAAGTAACGAAGCGGTCACATCGACCCGTCGAGAAAACCTAACGTGTCTCAAAGCTTAAAAGGACCCGACAGGTGGTGGTGTCCACGTTATGTTCTAGGTCAGATGCATTTGCGACGTAAGGACAACGTTAGGTTTACTAGAACCGGCCTACAAAATTTAATATCTTCAAAAAATTTAAATTAATAAATCTATAATAAATTTTCTGACCAAAAAAAAAATCTATAATAAATTTATTCTAAATAAGGACAACGTTAGGTTTACTAGAACCGGCCTACAAAATTTAATATCTTCAAAAAATTTTAAATTAATAAATCTATGATAAATTTATTCTAAATAATTTTTTATCATAAAAAATTCTAAATTAGGAGTGTGCAGAGGACTGAAAACTATCTAGAATCGAATCGGATTGGAATAGAACTAGTGGTTTCCATGAGGGTCGATCTGGTTCTTAATTTCAATTTAGTTGGATTGATGAGTATCAATTCGATTTCTAGTTCTAGACACGGAATTACCCCATCTATCTATCCAGACTGGATCGATATATTTAAAAAAATAAATTCCATCTTAATTACTTAATTACTTTGTAGTTTTTGACCCCATATATAGTTATTGGATATTAGTGACTAATTTGTCTCTTAAGTATATAATAGAATTAACTTCCCTCTTTTTTTTTTTCTTTTTTTTTATTCTAACAATCCATTTACTTGCTTTCTTAAACCAAAGCAATAAACAAACAAAGAGGAAGGAAATAATCGATTGAAGATGTCCATTAATATCACGTCACTTTATTGTCATGATACGAAATTAAGAGCCAAAGGCTCGTTTTAATAGTATGGTTAGGTCTTTCCTTAGTTATTCCCAGATTAAATTAGGTTGACATTAAAAAAAGATGAATAAGATGATTAATGTTTTAACTTATGTAGAGGTTAGGACTTTTAAAGTGGAGTCTAATTCTCCACAAGTTTCAAGTGTTGAGAAACCCTAAGAGAACCACACCATGGCCTTCAAAGAAATTAAGATTTTAGCTAAGAAATATTGTCTATTTGTTTCGTCTTATAATTTTCAATCCTTAATCAAAATCAATGACTCACAATACGATTCGAATATAATGCCACACGAGTTTTGGTGTTCTAAATAGAAACTACATTCATAATTATATTAATTGATGAATGCAATCTTATAGGGATTGGGGATACCCACCCGAGAATTAGATTGGATCGGCGGTTCGATTTCAAGTGGATCCATGAAATCAATGGATGGGTTTTGATTCCAATTTTTCGAAACCAGTCCTTAATGGGTAATTCCCGATTCCAAGATGAGAATCGTCTACTCGGACCATGCTCACCATAATTCAAATCGACACACTTATAATAAATTTATTCTTCATTAGTTTCCATTAAATTTAATTGTTAAATTTTTGAATTAGATAACACGTGATAGTTTATACACACAAGTGTATTTTTTTATGGTAACCCAAGTGTATTAGTTTGTTCCTTCTCATGGAACTAATCCAATTTAATGGAAACTAATGAAAGATAATCTATCACAAATGTGTCATAGGTATATCAACTTGGGGTTTTTCGTGATATCAACTCCTTTTTATAAGTAGACAAATAAAGTCTTATTCAACGACACCCGATTAACACTTTTCTTAATATTTAAATATTCTCAACATAAGCTTTTATAATAGTTGGAAATGATCCCTCAAACCTTACTAGAGGAGAAGGTCTGTGTTCAAAAATTATACTTTTCAGTCCATGCATGAGGAAGAATGTTTGTCAACTTTAGAGATAATCTTGATAGACCTGATCTTGCCGCATTGTAAATCATTCACCGAGCATACCATGCCTTTATTTATTTGTTTTTTAAAATTCTAATCTTGTACTTCTTTCAGTGTGGGAAAACGAAAAACGGAATCCATCTTTTGCAATTTGTAATTCGACTCCTCGTCAGCATTTATTCTTCTTGTCCGCCGAACGCGACCGACAGCGTCCCGAAGGTCACCGCGTGGTATGGGCTGTGCCCGCACCTTCGAGCACACGCCAACTCTGCGAAACGCCAAAAGGGGTCACTTCGAGTAATTTCAGTTCCAAGTCTCTTTCGTAAAGTTGGCGCAGAATCAGATTTCGATGTGCCTTTGTCCACTGAATAAAGTTTCTGCCTCTTTCCACTGAATAAAGTTACACGTGACGACCGTCTTTAGCGTTTACATTTCACAATTCGTTGGTGGTGTTGTAGCTCTCGGAACATCCCGGTCAGGCCCTGACAGAGGGAAGGGGGAAGGAAAGGGCGAAGGAGAAGAAGAAGAGTGAAAAGTGAATGGCCATAGAGTACAGATGCTGCGAAACAGGGTTCTTCATCCACATAGGGATCATCACTTTCCTAGTGGTCTTCGCGGGTCTCATGTCCGGGCTGACGCTGGGTCTCATGTCAATGAGCCTCGTCGATCTCGAAGTCCTTGTTAAGTCTGGCACACCAACCGATCGTAAATATGCCGGTACTCAGTTCTCCGAATTGATTTAGCTGTGTTTTACTGGTATCTCACCCCAAGGTTGTAGAATGCACCGGTTCATGTGAGCCCAATATGAAGTTGAATGGATCCAACATCAAATGCGCTGGTTCATGTTAGGCATGTTTTTAGCTAATTCTAAGCGAAACATGCCTATCAATTTTCACCATCACGTGAAGAAAAATTTATTGGTATCACTTCTTTGAGGGCTGGACCTCCTTTTTATTATGACTTCGACCTGGTGACTATAGTTAGTTAATATAGAAAAAAAGTCGAAACTGAAGTGTTAAAAAGCCTCTCACAGGTGGCGACATCGACATGAAAAACAAATTGTCCCAGCAAAGTGTCCAAATTCTGGACCCTTTTGAGCTGAGTCCTAGATTTTTTGTTTTGGCAAGTCCAACATACGGATCTGTGTCCATATCCAATCCCTAAAACTGAATCTAGGTAACATAGGAAAATTGAAGGTACTGTGATCGGCTCTGTCTGATCTCTGTCTGATAAAATAATGTTTCACAACTATTCTTAGTATTGCTAAACCTTTGTGGAGATGCTATGCGAAGATACAACCTGTTGCCTCTGCATTTCGTTTGTATGGACACAATTCACTTTCCCTTAGAAAATTATGCCCCGGAAGGTGGAGAGTTGTGCAAAGGACCGGTAGTCTGACTATTAATATCCAGAAAGACGGATTATCTGTAGCCAGACTTGCAGCTTTTGAGATATCCATCATCTAGCTGTTACCCTATTGACCAAAGATCAATTCTTTTTCGTTGTAGAAAAGATATTGCCGGTTGTTAGAAGACAACATTTGCTGCTGTGCACCCTACTAATTTGCAATGCTGCTGCTATGGAGGTAAACGAGGTGAATTTTCTCCTTTGCGTTTTGATGAACAAGTGATTCATGTCTCGGTTTTGTTTGTTGCGCTTGCAGGCACTGCCTATCTTTCTTGATAGTTTGGTAACAGCTTGGGGAGCTGTTCTTATTTCAGTAACGTTGATACTTCTGTTTGGTGAGGTACGTTTTTTCCTAGTAGCTTATTTGATGTTGCATTCATCAGCATGAGCTTCATCTAGGAATAAGATATTTACTATGTGTTCTAGTGGAACTTTTGGTGCAGTGCAACTCGATAGGGAATTACTGGAGTTTATTTGTCAAAAATTACATATCATGTACTTATCTTTTGTCTCATACGGAAAATTTCTAATCTGTACCAATGATGTTGGGTTTCCTTTAGCTAGGGATTCCAGTATAGTAAATTAACGTCATTCCAAATGTTCAACTTCAGTAGTGAAGGATAGTGGAGAAGATACTCTTGGTTAGCTTCAATCACTACTGTTGCATTGGGCAACAGGGATTGGGCTTCATTTAATCTTGGTCTGCATATGTTCACATTCGAACGTACCCATCACTCCATTGCAGATTTTACCCCAAGCAGTGTGTTCTAGGTATGGTCTGGAAATTGGTGCAGCAGTGGCTCCAGTAGTCCGAGTTCTTGTCTTTATATGTTTTCCTGTTGCATATCCCATAAGCAAGGTGAGATTTTGTACCTTGGGAATTAGCTTAATCCACTACCACAAGCTAATATCATCATAAGATTCTGACGATAGCCTGCAAAATGTATATTGGCAGCTTTTAGATTTCCTTCTGGGAGAAGGACATGAAGCTCTGTTTCGCCGTGCTGAGTTGAAAGCACTAGTTGATCTACATGGTAATGAGGTAAGAACAGACATGCAAATCCATGCCCCGCCCTTGATAAATGATCAAATTTTATCCTGCCTGATGAATCCAATAATGGCTAGTTATGCTTCTGTGATATACAACCATACTTCAAAATTCATGTTGGCAACTGAGTGGTCTTTGAACCATCAGGCAGGGAAAGGTGGCGAACTTACACGGGACGAGACAACTATAATCACAGGAGCACTTGAACTCACTGAGAAAACTGCAAGAGATGCGATGACTCCTATATCTGAAACTTTTGCCATAGATATTAATGCCAAACTTGATAGGTAGCATGAACCTGTTTTAATTATACAATATAATGGTGCATTTGTCTCACCTATTTAGGAGAGGCATTACTTGGTGTTTGTTTCAATGGTGCAGAGATCTGCTCAAGTTGATTTTGGAGAAAGGACACAGCAGAATTCCAGTATATTATGAGCAACCGAGAAATATAATTGGTCTTATATTGGTAATTTTCCTGTTAATCTTATGAGTAATATATTGTGTTCAGCACCACTTAGACATGTCCCTTTTCAATTGATGTGCAATTGAACCCTGGATTTCTTTGTGTTTAGATCCCTTCATGTTTCACACATCAAGCTAATTAATTGGCCCATTAGTTGGTCAGCTACTCATCCAAGCCGCTGCTTCAGTAGCACAGTTGATGAACTTGCCTGTTGGACTGAGAGAGCGTTTTTTGTTCTTGATGTTTTCCTTCCTCTCGTTGCATTGTCTATCTTAAAGAATAGCCCAATTTTTCTGCTGCTAACTTGCTGGCATTTTGTATGAGTTCTGCTTCAGTTTACTTGCACTTTATTAGGAGGAACTCATAAAAGAAAAGAGTATAGATCAGTCAAATGTTACTAAGGCTTCAGTAAATTATTCCCTCTTTTACTTGCTTTCCATTTCCATCTATAAATTCCCTATTCAACTTGCAGGTGAAGAATATACTAGCTATTCATCCAGGAGATGATGTGTTAGTGAAAAATGTCACCATGCGAAAGATCCCAAGGTATTGTTCCAGTTCTGTGGCTATAGATCTCAGTTGTGTTTTTCATGGATATGTATTTGCATGGTTCTGTGAGGACAGTATGGACAGAGTAGGTATTGTACTTTGAAATTAAGATCACCAATGGATTCATCTGATAAGCGTGCTAGATTTTGGTGCACTACAAGAAGCTTTTAGCTTACTTACGTGCATGAATGGCCTCTCTTCTCAGGGTTCCCGAGTCAATGCCTCTCTATGATATACTGAACGAGTTTCAGAAAGGACATAGTCATATGGCAGTTGTTGTGAGAGAGTGCAATGATAAGGAGCATTCGGCAGCGGATCAACAAAATGAGGGTAAGAGCTAACTTAATTTAACAACCTCAATATTCAAGTTAATGACAACAGGTAGGAAGGCTTCCTTTCTGGACTTCAGCTTGACTACGTTTAAATGAATCGCCTGTACAGCGAGAGAGGTGAAGGTGGACATTTTCGGAGAGCAAGATCACCAAGGGAAGCGCCTAAAGGAAAAGAGACCGATCAAGAAGCTGAAGGTTTTGAAAGGAGGAGATGCTAAAGAACTACACAAAGCTGCCAGCAAGAGCAGAAAATGGGCCAAGGACTTCCACTCTGAAGTCCTCCATTTCAGCGAGGATTCACTCCCGAAGCTCGCCGAAGAAGGAGAAGCTATCGGCATTATAACATTGGAAGATGTAATCGAGGAGATATTACAGGTAAGCCGCCCACCCTCATTTCTCTACTTTCCGGGTTTACTGCTTTTCCAATGGTATTAGAATGTTTTGATGCGATCCGCTGACTTTATTTCTGCAGGAGGAGATTTATGATGAGACAGATTACGTCGCGAGAAATCACGATCCTAATGCTTCGTAGTGGTACTGTTGCGGAGCAGACACACAGATGAATGTTGGTAGAAGCTGCATTGATCTACAAAAGAAGGGTATATAAATTGTTCAATTAAAGTCTATGGATTTGATAGGAGATTTATATTTATAAGAATGCTTATTCATATGTACTCTGAAAATATCAGAGTTATCCATGTTTATTCAATTAAGCATAGATAATTTTTAACGCAGTTTGTGAAAAGTTAAATTTCCCAGTGCTGAGAATGGCCTACCTTTAATTAGATCACAGAGCTTATGACTCGGTTGAAAATACTGTCTGTCTTAGAAGCATATCTCATGGTATGTAAACTTTTGGGACTATTGTCCAAAAAGTCTTAAATTTATAATACGACTGCCAATTCTGTCATAAACCTTTATATTATGCCAATTTAATCATAAATATTTCAATTATGTTAATCTAGTCATAAACTTATTATTTAGATAATTAGTTGGAATGACCATATTGATAAATCGAACTAAATTGGCAAATTGTTAAAAAGTTTAGAACTAAATTAGAATAATCGAAAGATTTATAACTAAATTGGTAAATTATCAAAAAATTTATGACTAAATTGACATAATTAAAAGGTTTAAGATTGAATTGGTATACAATAAGTTTAGGATTTTTAATTAACTTTGAGTTCACCATCATTGCAATTGCAAGAGAATCGATTGATATTCTATCGGATGAGCATTGCCATTCAAGTTTCATTTCCCTGGATTACTTTGTCAATTGTTATGACGACTAGTTGTAGAAAAATCAAGGGCTAATGAACTATTCTATTACTCAAAATCTGATTTGAACTCTTTTGTACAAATTTGTCCGTTTGTTTCAAAGTAGGTTTAATACAGTTCTCCCGTTACCTAGACCGCCTTTTTTCCTTTGCTAATTTGACCTGCCATCTCATCGAAAATCATATTTCAAAAACAGGTTCACATAAATACTTTGGTTTCTTCTTTTCCTTTCCTTCTCGTATCGCCCCGGTGTCTATTGCTACACACCTGGCTTGAGTCTGACCACGCTTCCTTAGTGACCACCAATGGAGGTCGCAATGTCGACGTGGAGGTTGTGACCCCTTTATTTGAGGTCGCAAACCCTTATTCAATGGCGGAAAATATGATGGGCTAAGTCTTTTGCATCATTTTGAAGAAGTTCGTTTCAAGAAGCAATAAATAACTTCTTTCACATCTATTTATTTTTTCATAAATTATATGGTTCTGGAGGAGTTGCCTTCGGCCGAAGAATCTCTCCACTATCATTTTGCGAATCACATTTTGCTGATGTCCGTCCCGACGCAGCAAATCATTGCGGCCGCGTTTTAGAAAAGTGGCTGTCCAAAATGCCCGCGACTGGAAATTTCCACAAGTGTTATTCAATCTCTGAAAAAAATGTTGGGATCATGATTTTCAGGGAATCGGGCTAAACATACGATCGACGTGAAAAGTAACATATTTTCTCCATTAAAAATTTGATTGACGTGATTTTTAAAGTGTCAGAAGGCTTATGACTTGATTTCTAAGGTGAAATTAATAGATAAAGACAAATCATAAAATTCTTGACACCTCGTGATGGGATGGTCGTGGTTTAAAGATGTGACATCTTAAGATCCCATTGCTCAATTTCAAGAAATCGGATATTGTTGGAAATATCTTAAAGTAATATTTTCGGCAAAAGACCAATCCAAATGCCAAAACTTGATACAGGATGGCATTTAAGTAACAAAATTTAGAAAAGTGACACTTAAATGACATTTAAAAAAAATGAGATATTTGAATGCCAAGTCCGATAAATCTTGTGAAAAATCTTACGTGATAATTTTTTATTAATATTGCTTGCATATGCAGCTTGCTAGAAAGCTGACTTGGCAAAGAGACACCAAAATGACGTCATTTTGGCATAGATTTGAATTTAATATAAATTTAAAATCAAATTAAAAAAACAGTTGCAGCCCTTGTCGCCACCTCCTCATCATCATCTGGAAGGGCTGGTGATGGTGGGAGAAGGGCGGCTGAGGTCGTTGGGCCCTGTCTAATGGCTGATGACCTCGACCGATCGATAGCAAGGCCTGCGAGCCCTTGCCTAGATTCGGGACGTGGATTACGGCCCTCCCTCAGATTTGGCGACGGTCGATGGCCCTTACTTGGCCAGGCTGGATCGTCGCTCGATGAGGCCCGATAACCCCGGCCAACCCTTCTCCCACTGTTGTCAGCCCTTCTTAGCAGTGGTGGGGAGGCAACGGCGAGGCCTAAGCCCTCGCCTTCTACCTTGTCCTTCTCTTTTTTTTAATAATAAATATAAATATTTGAATTTGAATTTTAATATAAATATCAATTAACCTAATTTTTTTTTTTTAAGATAGAGATTGCAAGCAACAAGGAGCTACGTCAGCAGCAAAATGACGTTATTTTTGCACTTATACATTAGTGTGCAAAACAATGTCGTTTTGTACTTGCTTCGTTGGAAAATCACCTTATAAGCATTTTGGTTAGATTTTCTCCCTGTTGACACTTAACTAATTCATTTTGCTTTGATTTTGGTACTTAAGTGTCATTTTCCTAACTTTTTGCACTTAAGTATCTCCCTTGTCAAGTTTTAGCACTCTAGGGGTCTGGATTTCTAATATTTTCAGTCAATCTTAGTCAAGTTTGAGGTCAAATATTAAATGCCTGCATGGTTTTTCCTTCGTACTTGTGAGAGGAATTTTATTTGTAGTGGGAGTTGACTCTGTAAAGGCTAATGCGTTAGTATATAGAATTCTCTCTTCACCCTCCATAGGCTCTCTTTTCAAAGTATTGTCAAACTTGACATGGATTGACTCTTCAAAATATTGTGTTTTATTAAAGACACAATTTACCACCAGCTGCGGTGGCTCCACTGGATAAGACTTTGCTGATCCTCAACGAAGAGGTGAAGGATTCAAAACCCAGGGGAGGCGCTAGGTGTATTAAGTGTGACTCAGGGGTGGTGGGTCCTCCTGCTTAAGTGTCACTTGGGGGTTTACGGCGCGGCTGTTGGTTGCAAGCCGGTTTCTCCAATACCAAAAAAAAAAAAAAGACACAATAGGCTTTTGCTAGATCGTGAATAACCCAAAAATATTGCCTCTTTTGATCTAGGATCAAATTTACCAATAATTCCATTAGTGTTCTTAAACACAAAGCATTTGCATCCAAAAGTATGGAAATCTACCATAAAACTCATAAAGAGTTTTCTCAGTGATTTGTCTAAGGTGCACTCTATTGGTTGGAAATCTACCAAATATTTGAAAAGATAACTTAGCTTAAAGAACAAATTGCAACACTTGAGAAGCGTGAAAAAAGGTTTGTGTTACATGATACGTTTGTTCTCAATATTCCACATTCATTGTCTCATGGATGATACAATATGGAATAGGTACAAGACTGTCTTTGCAGACCGAAATTCAGTGTTTTGACAGGCATCTTGTGAGCTTTTTGGTTACAAGGTACCTTCTTTGTACTTGTACCCATGTTTTTCCTCTAATATGGCAGTTGACTTCTTGGTAAATTGCAGATATCTGTAGAAGCTTTCACGGTTTAGGAAGCTAATTAGGGGTGGCCAACCATAAACAAGTTGTACTATGCTTAATTAGTCCATGTGATCATTTTTACATTGTTTCATTATGACATGAGGGGGAGAGGATATGGGGATTTACAGGTTGGGGAGGCATATGCAAGTATTTTCTTCTCATAAAAAGTTATGCGATAATTAGAAGAAAAGTTTCATCTCATTGTTAAAAGATGAACGGTAATTGGTATCAGGTTTAGAATTTTCTACCTCCAGAATTGAAGATATCATCATATTTGGGACATGGTCATGTTCTGTACTTGGTTGTCCCCCGGAAAATAAGTTGAGTTCTTGCTGCCAAATTTTTTAAAGTCTCTTGATGCATTTACTTTCATTGCTCAAGGTAACATCCAATTCCAGATTTGATGAAGCTCGCATAAATCCGACCTGCAAAAGATTATTTCCATTCTTGCCTTTGCAGATGTTTCATTAGATAGTGTTCAAATAGCTAATACTTAGTCTCAATAGTATGCTCACTTTAAATAAGAGAAGCATGTGCATAGTCTAATTTATAGGTTTTTTTTAACATTTTTTATTTTATTTACTATTTTTTAATTTAATTTGAGGTTTTTATCCAATTAGCATATAACTTAAAGTGAGCGTGAGTTTTTCTAGAATATAAATGGATTTTAGCAATATGGGTTGAGTCGGGTATGGATCGGATCGGGTATGGGTCGCTAGATTTACACTACAAAAATATGGGTCAAAACGGATTAAATTGATCAAATATGAGTCGACCCATTTTTGACCCCACCCATACCCGACCCAACCCACCCATTTGACGGGTCTAGTGCCTAGGAAACAATACGATACTACATAGCTTTCCATAGGTGCAAAAATCAAATGTATGAGTCATGTGAAATCATAGATTTTTCCCAAAGTCTGCACAAAGTTTGCATCGGTCAGGAGGAGGCCATTGAGAGGACCAAACAGCTTGGCCGTCAATGAGAGGAGAAAACTCTTAAAGTTGGATTTGCAAAAGGAGAGTATAATTCCGCGAGCTTGTATGGACTCAGTTTCGAACTTGATCGATGCGTTGGTGAAAATGAAACAAAGAGAGTAAGAAAAAAGAAAAAAAGAAAAAATGTAATCGGGCAAGAGTGCTGCTGGATATGGACAAAATTTGGTTAATTGGTGAAACCAGGCTATTTGAGATTAAATTGGCCACATGAGACTCTTATTTGAGACAATATCTTGAGCTCCTTTTTTGAGAAAAAAGTTTATACTTCAGGTTCTTATTTGAAATTTTCTCAAAAACAAATTTTGTAAAGATTAATTCAGCACAAGAAGATACAAAAATATCAATGGGATATAATATATGCTTATGGCTCAGCTCTTACTAAAGTATAGTTAAAATTACATTAAATGAGTTTACTATGCTTGTCAAGTATATATCATTGATGTTCATCGGGAAAAGGATACTACAAGTATCATAACTTTTGTACAGCGCTCACTCGAGTACCATATTATCCTTTTTATCACTTGAATTCATAATTTATGTACGATGCTCACTTGAATACCATAAATTTTTAAAAACGATCAACACAAATGTTATGCCACATTGGATTTCCAACACTTGGATGGACATTTTAAAAAAGAAAAAAACTACACTTAAACAATCGATTAAAAGTTATAACGTAATTAGGTGAAGGAGCTTTCTATAGGAAGAGTTGTGACTCAGTATCGAGGCAGGCAAGGGTTCTCAAGTGAATGTTATTTCACTTATGTTATTTGATCCCAATGTTTGCAAATTAAGACTTTTCCACATGAAATACACATAACAAACAATTGAAAATAATTCTTTAACACACGTTTTCTTGTTTGATTTGGTACTTAGTTTCCTCAAACACCTATCTTATGAAACTCATATTAATTATTTTTTAGGCGTTCGGTTTCGACTATAACTAATTTGATTTTTTTTCCTAAATTAGGAGGTCCAGAATCTATGGTAAGTCATACCGTACCTCTCCTCCGTCTAGGTCATATAACAGGACCCAGAATCAGAGAAGCCACGAGACAGTAACTTTATATTCCCCTCTCTTTGAACCATCGCGCGCAGGGCTAAAATGGAGAGCCTTGCAAAGTTGGCATCTCACGACCGAATTGCCCGGTTTGCCCCATCCCGCCGTGGCCATGCTCTCAAGTCCTCATCGTTCTTCCCTGAGAAGAGACCCCTCCCTCCAAAATCTCTCAGGGTCAGTTCTGCTTGCAGCTGCAGAAGCAATGCCCCCCTCAACAACCGGCTTCTCTATTAACATGCAACGCTACATTATGTGATACTTACAGGTACCTTCCTCACACCTGTTTGTTGCGGTTGATGTTGGGTTTCTTTCTCTCTCTTGTAAGGGCCCTTGGAGATTGACATTGAGAAGCTCGGAGGGTTATTGGTTTCGCACCAGCTGATGAAAGTTCCATTCGTCTGTGCAAATACAGTAGAAAGCACAGCCAAACAACTCTATAGGCTCAACACTTCGCTCGCGAAGCTAACTCGCTCCAACCTCTACACAGAATGTCTCCAACTGTTTGTCCAAATCCGTGAGAATTGTCACTTGAAGCCGGACCACTACACTCTCTCCAGCGCCATCACTGCTTGTGCCAATGCTCGCAACGCCGTGTTTGGCGAGCAGCTTCACGCCCACGCTATTCGGGCCGGCTTCAAAGCTTACCCACACGTCGCCAACACCCTTCTTTTGCTCTATGCAAAAGTGGAAGATGTGGGTTCGGTGAAAAAGGTGTTTGGGGAAATTGAGAACCCAGATGTGTACTCATGGACGACAGTGATGTCGGCCTGTATGAAGTTAGGGGAAGTTGACTTTGCCTGTGAGGCGTTTGATGAAATGCCTGACAGGAATGTGGCAGTTTGGAATGCCGTTATTACTGGGTGTGCAGATAGTGGGCATGAAGAGATTGCCTTTGCCAAGTTCAGGGAAATGCATGAGCTGGGTGTCAAGCATGATAATTATAGTTTCGCTTGTGTGCTGAGTTTGTGCTCTTTGGAGCTGCTTGAGTTCGGGAGGCAGGTGCATTGTTTAGTTATTAAGACGGGATTTCTGATCAAGCCCTCAGTTGTAAATTCCCTGCTTACAATGTACTTCAACAGTGAATGTGTTGGTGATGCTTACAAAGTCTTTGATGATGCTGAAGTGCGTGATGAAATCACCATTAATGCAATGATAGATGGTCTTGTGGGAATAAGTAGAGATGAGGAGGCTCTTTTGATGTTCAGGGAAATGCAAAGGTCTGGGCTTAGTCCTACTGACCTCACCTATGTAAGTCTCATGAGTTCATGTTCATTCGAGAGAGGTGCTGCTCAACTACATGTTCAAGCTATCAAAAGAGGTCTTGAATCTTGTACTGCAGTTATTAATGCTGCAATTACCATGTATTCTCGCTGTGGCATATTGGAGGCAGCCAAGATGGTTTTTAATAGATTTGATAAGAAGGATCTTGTGTCTTGGAATGCCATGATCTCCAGCTATGCTCAATTAAATTTGGGTACATCAGTTATTTTGACCTTCCTACAAATGCAAAGGCTTGGTTTCGAACCTGATGAATTTACCTTTGGAAGTTTGTTAACTAGCTCCGAGTCAACAAAAATAGTGGAGATGATTCATGCCCTTTTATACCAAAAGGGGCTCCTCTTGAATATTCAGGCTTCCAATGCATTAACATTGGCATATTCTAAACATGGAAAGATGATGCATGCCTACCAAGTGTTTCGAGACATATCTTTAAAAAATCTGATCTCATGGAATACCCTATTTTCTGGTTTGCTGTCAAATGGTTTTCCAGTACAAGGCTTACGATGCTTACATGAGATGTTTATTTATGATCTTAAGCCAAATGCATATACTCTCAGTATTGCTCTGGCCATGTGCGCTACCCTCTGTTCCTTGGGACATGCAAAACAGATTCATTGCTACATCATCAGAAATGCATTTCTCTCAGAGGCTTCTTTGAGTAATGGACTGATTACAGTGTATTCAAAATGCGGAGTTCTGGACTCTTGCTTGAAAGTGTTTAATAAGATGCCTGAGAGAGACACGATATCATGGAATGCCCTTATCTCTGCTTTTGCTCAGCATGGGAAAGGAAAGGAAGCAGTGAATTGTTTTGAGGCAATGCGAAATGAGTCCAAGTGTAAACCAGATCTAGCCACTTTTACAGCATTATTATCTGCTTGCAGTCATTCTGGTCTGGTTAATGATGGTGCTCGTATATTTGACTTAATGTTAAATACTTTTAGCCTTAAACCTCAAGAGGACCAGTTCTCATGTATGCTTGACCTTCTTGGTCGAGCTGGATATCTCGATGAGGCTGAAACAGTAATAAATAGTCAGCACTTTCAAGCAAATTCTGGCTCATTATGGACATTGTTCAGTGCTTGTGCATCTCATAACAATTTAAGGCTTGGAAGAGTTGTTGCTGAGTTGATTCTAAAAAACGAGCCAGACAATCCATCGGTTTATGTGCTTTTGTCAAATATATATGCAACTGCAGGTCAATGGGATGAGGCAGCAAATGTGAGGAAGATGTTGAAGAGCTATGGGGTTGCAAAGCAACGTGGTTGCAGCTGGATCAGATGTTAATCCCTTTGAACAGTAGATATACATTATTCTGATATTGGAAACATTAAAGACTTGAGAAACGGGACGTTAAGTGAGAGGTGAGCCGTGATAAATTTTGGTAGGAATTTTCTGCAATTATATGGTCAAGGCTTTCTGGAACTTCCTGTACTTAGAGTAGGTGCTCCTCTGTCAAGTGAAGTAAAAGTTATACGTACTAGCCCATGAGTGTGTACTTTTGAATTTACATGGATACTGTTGAGAGCTTGCTAATATGCATGGTTTTACCCCAAAATTATCTTATAAGGTTCCTCTTTTATCACAAGTGTTCTCCAAATTTTTAATCCGATGTTACTTATAGTAGGTTCCAGATAATATGATCTTTGCTATGACTTGGTCCATGTCCTGTACGTTCTTTGATTTAGCCAAATTGGAGGATGGATTATGTCTAAATTTGTTTTCACATCGTGGGCTAAGACCTCATGAGATATTTTACTATGTGAAAGATCATGAGGACTTATGAGAGTGATTTTACACAAATAAATGCTCCTAAATCTCCACAATTTCCCTGTGTGCTGTACTTATTGTCTGAATTTGTTTGGCATTTGATGTACCTTTTCATGTCCAGTATCTGAAGCCATCTTTCTCATACGTATGTGTCTGATGCATTCCAATGGTGAGTTTGGTTGATGGAGATTATTTTCAATGACAATTTATATTTGTCTTGTCTTGGCTCCTTCAAGCAGTCCAAGTTGAAGCTTGTTTCTTCTCCAGTGAGCTTTTGAATCCCAATTGTTTGAGTGGTTGTGTCATCACGAATGATTCACACGCTTGCACATTTGCAATATATTCTCTGAGCAGATACTCCATCTTCTTCTACCATTTATTGTTTATTTTATAAAGATATACTGTGCTGCTAAGTTGCTTACTGACTTCCTCTGAACTGAAGTAGTCTCACTATTATATCCTGGAAGACAGATGATCTGTTGCTAGAGCTGCAGCCTTTCAGATACATATCATCTGGTTGTTACACTATTGACTTAAGATCAGTTCTTTTCCACTACAGAAGATATTTCCGGTTATTAGACAACAACATTTGCTGCTGTGCACCCTACTAATTTGCAACGCTGCTGCTATGGAGGTAAATGAGGTGAATTGTCTCCTTCACATTTTGATGAGCAAGTGATTCATGTCTCTGTTTTGTTTGTTGCACTTGCAGTTGCCAGCACTGCCTGTCTTTCTTGATAGTTCGGTAACAGCTTGGGGAGCTATTCTTATTTCAATGACCTTGATACTTTTGTTTGGCAAGGTATGTTCTCATTCTCGGTAGCTTATTTTATGTTGCATTAATGAGCATGGGCCTCATCTAGGAATGTGATCTTTACTGCTCATTGCAGTGAAACTTTGGTACGGTGCACCTTGATAGGGAATTACTAGAGTTTATTCCTCAAAAGTATGTATCACTTACTTGTCACTTGTCACACTTGGAAAATTCCTATTATGTTACTGATCATGGTGGGTTTTCTTTAGTTATAGATTCCAGTGTAGTAAATAAAGTGATTAAAATTATTAGGCTTTAATAGAGAAGGTAGTGAAGGATAGTGGACCAGAAATCCTCGGTTCAACTTAATATACCCTGTGTTGTTAGTACTGTTGCATTGGGCAGCTGGGATTGGGCTTCCTTTAATCTTACTGGGTGTATGTTCAAATTTGAATGTACCTGTCACTCCGTCACAGATTTTACCCAAGCACTGTATTCTAGGTATGGTCTGGCAATTGGTGCAGCAGTGGCATTAGTACTCCATGTTCTTGTCTTCATCTGTTTTCATGTTGCATATCCCATAAGCAAGGTGAGATTTTGTATCACAAGAATTAGCTAAATCCACTAATGCAGTTTTTAGGCTAATATGGTCATAAGATTCTGACAATAGTGTGCAAATTGCATATTGGCAGCTTTTGGATTTCCTTCTAGGATAAGGATACAAGTCTTTGTTTTTCCATGCTGAGTTGAAAAAAATAGTTGATTTACACAGTAATGAGGTAAGAACATGCATGCAAATCCATACCCTGGACTTTGATGAATTATCAAATTTTATCCTGCTTGATGCTCATTTTGTTGATCTAATAACAGCTAGTTATTATTCTGTGATATGCAACTCTTTACTTCAAATTTGTGTTTACAACTGAGTGGGCTTTGATGCATCAGGCAGGAAAAAGTGGCGAAGATACACGCAATGAGAGAACTATAATCGCAGGAGCGCTTGACCTCACTGAGGAGACTGCAAGAGTTGCGATTATTCCTATATCTGAATTTTTTGCCATAGATATTAGTGCCAAACTTCACAGGTAGCATGAACTTTTTTCAATTATACAATAATATAACATGGCATTTGTCTCACCTTTTTAGGGGAGGCATTACTTGGTGTTAGTTGCAATGGTCAGGGATTTGCTCGAGTTGATTTCAGAAAAATGGTCACAGAAGAAATCCATTAAAATATGAGTAACCAAGAAATAAACTGGTTTTATATTGGTAATTTCCCGTTAATCTTGTGATAAATATGATGTGTACAGCACCACTTAGACATGTCCTTTTAAAACTGAACCCTGGATTTCTCTTGTGTCACGTTAAACTAATCAATTCACAGAGTCACTTGGTCGGCTACTCATCCAAGCCACTGCTTCAACCGCACAGCTGATGAACTTGCCCATTGGACTCCCAGAGAGCCTTTTTTGTTCTTGATGATTTACTTCCTCCAATTGCATTGTTTATTTCAAAAGGATAGCCTTGCAGCTAGCATCATTGTATGAGTTCTGCTTCAGTTTAGCTGCACTATTAAAAGGAGGGGGGAAATCAATAGTCAGATCAGTTAAACTATTCCTGACCTATCTGCAAACTATTCCCTAATTGGCTCCATATTCAACTTGCAGGTGAAGAACTTACTAGCTATTCATTTGGGAGATGATGTGTTAGTGAAGAATGTCACCATCTGAGTTATCCCAAGGCAAGGTCTGGTTCTGTGGCTTTAGATCGTAATTCTCTTCTTCATGGATAGGTATTTGCATGATTCAGTGAGGGTAGCACGAACAGAGTAGGTAGCATACTTTGTAACTAAGATTGCCAGTGGATTCATCGAATGAGTGTTCTAGATTTTGGTGCACTATAAGAAGCTTTTTATAATGGATTATTTTCTCTGGCAAATACTGCCATATACATGTTCATTTACCTGGATAACTTGTTAATTGTTATGACAATCAATTGTAGAATAAGTTAAGGGTAGAATAAGTTAAGGGTTAAGAAACACAAACTCTGATGGGTTAAAGAAAATATTCTCTTTGATCGCAAGCAGTCAGTGCATATTTTTAGGTATCAATGCTTCTGTTGTTGCATGAATACTATGCTCAGGCACATGTAGGTACGACCAACAAGTGCTAGTTTTTCCCCATTGTTATCCACCTAATATGTCTTTTCATATTTGATGGAATTATTGTGAATAGAAAGGAAGGGCGCATGCTATAGATTGATGGAGTATGGAAACCAAGGGGCTAGTCATGCTAGAAGAATGTAGATGGAATGAGAGGAAAAATTAAAGCTCTTAGGAAGTACGGTGAAGTTCACACACTAGGGGAGTGTGGATGCATTTTTTCCCTCCCTAAGAGAGGTCCTTTTGTCATTTATTTATGGTGTAAACTCATACTGCAAGTGTTAATTTAGCTCATGATTTTTAATGCATTTCAAGGATATGCGTGCTGAGAAATTTATGCTTATTTCCATGATCAAAAGGCCTTGCATCAAATGCACTGGATTTTGCATTGGGTTTTCCTACATTTCCTGCATAGTTCTGTTAAGCTTGTGCACAAATGAAAAATTTTCTATAAGACTGCCCATCATAGGCTTCCTGCTCTTCAGAATAAATGCACTTATAGTCAAGCTTACAACTTAAGAAGTCCTCCCATTCCATGTGCTAAAATCTGGACACTTATTTTTCTTTTGATGGTTATATACAGCTGTTGGTTGGTCTAAAGTAACTCTTGAACTCTCTCTACTGTCAGTAGCTGTGTGATGCATCCTTATTTCTCAAGAATTGCAATGTGCTACTTTTTCCCTTGTCCTAATGCTTGTTTGTTCATATGGTGTCGATTAGAAAACTTTTTGTTTCTTTTGGTGACCTAAATAATATGGTAGGCGTTTTTGCATACAATGTGGCTGCACCACCTTAGTTTAGCCACTGTCATGAGGGTGTTAACAGGTGGATGTTCTGTTGCTGCATTCTGCAGTTAGAGCATTTTGCAGAGATGTATATTGGGTCACTTGTTTCTGATGCTTGCCTTATAAAATGCAGGTTGAGGGCTCGGCTTGCAGTTGTAGTGGTGGATGTGTTGCTAGATGCTGATGAAGTTTCTGTCCTGGGACAGCTGTGGTTGGATCACCAGTAGGAAGCATCACTTACTGCAGTAGAAGGTAAAGCCACTATTAGTTGGGAATCATATTTGATTGGCTATGATTGCTTCTAATGACTCGTGACTGTGTCAACGATCATCATTAGAAAGCTGGTTTCAAAGTTCAAAGAGTGTCAAAGTATATCATATGAGCAACTGTCACCATTAATCCTTAACGTGGCATAGACTTGGTCTCGCTCGAGCCTCCTTACTGTACAGTGCAATAGTAGCATTGAAATGATTGTGCCTTGATTACATAGAAAAGAACAGCCATTCATCCCTCTAAGCTGTTGAGTTTGGAACTCTGAAAAGCACTTGTTTTGAAACAAACTGACACTAACTTTTGTGCTAAACAAGAGATTCCTTGTTTTGTGAAAAATCAACTTGTTTATATGTGTGTCCATAAGAAAAAATGCGAGAGCATTAAGTCTGCTGTGTAATTTTTCGGCAGGGTGACTTCAACAGGTATGTTCTGTACTCACCAGACTGCAGATGGGTCTCATTGATAACAAGATGAATTGGACTGTTGAGCTGCGATAGGCTAGGCGAAGCAACTATATCACTAATTTGATTTATTTCAAGTCTTTTGATCAGTGACTTTCAGTCCTTTTCCAGTAAAGCTATGCAGCTCCTTCTCTCTGGCTGGTGATTGATGTAGATAGGTTTTGACTGATTGTGAAAAAATGCTCTAAGACCATTGTGGTGTGAAAGACCATGTTTAGTCTTGAAACTGTTGGTCTTCTCTTTGTATATTTCCCTCAAGTGTAACTTTCCCTCGGATGAAAGAGAAACATTGGACTTTTTCGTGCTTTAGCTTAGGCATAGCATCAATGTTTAAGGTTGCTTGTTCTTTTCACCAAATTTAACTGCTTTTGAGTAGTAGTGACAATTCATGTCTAACTAAATTTTTCTTGCTTGATCAAAAAGTGATCTAGTATATACTTGTAAAATTACTCTCCGGAACTATTTCATGGGAATGGTGCTTGTTACAGGTCACTAATCACAATATGAAGAGCCTGGCTATGCTGCCCTTCATTTCGAGGCAAGTTGTTCGAAGAGTGAATGCTGTTTATTACTCGGCCGTGTTGAGTGCAATGGCCATGAGAGACACTGAAGAGCCAGTCGCAGTCCGTATGGGCTGTGTCTTATATTATCCAAAACATCAGTTAATCCATGTCGAATGGTTAACACTCGCTAGACGTGTGTGGATGTCTATGGTGAGAGATTGCTTCAAGTGGCTTGTAAGGTTGGGCTGGTTGGCTATTCATGTTGACTGTGTCCTTGTACTTCAGGTCAATTTGAGTTAGCAATAGCATTGACATAATTACTTTGACTAAACACTCGAATGATCGATGTAACTATGACAAGTGTGCTACACGGTGCCATTTAAGTTTTGTGTTCTTTTCTGTGTTTTCCTAGTGTTCCAATCTCCGTAACAGGTTATGTCTAACATTTCCGACTTAACCGAAGGTAGGAATCATGCCACATCTCATATATAGTAGTAGCTATTGAGTTGTAGGTTTTCGAAACTAATGGCACGTTTAGTGGCAATGATGCCATGAAAGTTATGATGTATTTGTCGTGAAGGCTCTAGTAGAACTACAACATATGAGAATAGGTATTTATTATGTGATTTAGTGAACAGAGTAGTTACTATTTAATTCGCTTTGAAACTAAAATTAGAGGTAAAGTATTCAAAATATCTTGTCATTTTTTCTGAATCGGGAAGTTCATTGTATGTTATAATGTAATAAAACTATTGTACTGTCACGATAGAGTCAAATTAATTGACAAATGAGATAGTATTAATGGTATCATAGTTTGGGAATCCAAATGCCATACATATATAAATGAGTTATTTGACAAGAGAAAATACGTTTGAGAGTGTACTCTTATGCGTATAATGTGTTTGACGTTAATGTTTGAATTAATTTAAACATGCTAGGTCAACTTAAAATGGGTGATATAACTGTATGTTTTTCTTTTTTGATGTGCTCCTAGCGTGATAAAGAACTTATTTGTCTCTCCTTGACATTTTAATGGAAATGTTATAACCTTGAGCAAGAAGATAACTTTGGACACTACTTAAAAGATCGCGAGTTAGAAAATTACTGGATAAAGTTTCAAATGAACTTGTTAGCCTGATGGATTGCCCCATCTATTTGCATTTTCATTCTCAATAAATACATTTTAGCAATATGAGTCCTCTTGAATATTACCCATTGAGAATCAAGCGGATGCCCAAGTGAAATAAGTACTCTTTGATTAGTACTATAAGAGCAAACTCTCCACGCCTACTCAGAATAACATAATATATGTGATTGCGAGATGATTGTTAAAAAACTAACATTAAGTTCAACTCTACACACAACTACAGTTTATGGCCAAAAGGTACAACCCATATGAAAGAACAAACGCAGCATTATAGCAGCGGTGTTCCGAGAAATTAATTTATTACAGGCCAAATTCTCATTCCAACACTCGGACACCGCATTGAAAGCCATAATCAAACTAATCCACTAATTCAAATTCCTCTTCGTATTATCTAAAAGCACACAAGCCGTCTGATGTTCTAGAAATGTTCTATTACTCGACTTTTATGCCTACACTACACCTGGCGGAGACACCTTTTATTTCTCTACACTCACATATGGATCACTTGCTCCTATATGTAGGGAGATAATGTCAATGCTCCAGTTGACATTGAAGCACTCCACATTAATCGCTACATTGCAACTTGCTATTAAAAATCCGAAGAAAGAAAGGATTAAAATAATATGGCAAAAGGCTAAATCCGGAAAGATGAGAGAAAAATCAATTAAGAAGTTTAAACTTATTGTGTCAGTTTCAATTATATCAATTTAGTTCTAAATCTTTTATTGATTTACTAATTTAGCAATTTTTGTGAATTTTGATTAGAGATCATTTACATGGATGCCGGCTAGCCATCGGCTATTTTATGTGGTATGGTCGGCACTAATACGAATAATTCTTACATTTTTTATAATTTTTTTTCTAATTTTTTTCCTTTTTTCATTGTTTTTTTGCCGGCCTTCACGTGTGGCGGTAAATATTAAAAAAAAAATTCATAAAAAAGTATGAAAATATGCAAAAATTATTCACATCAGTGTTGGTCATATGACATAAAACACTCGATAGCCAATTAGAGTTCACGTCAACTTTTTTTGGCCAAAATTGGCAAACAAATTAAATTGAGAAGTTTTAAAATTTGTTAAAATTAAATTGATATTAATAAAAAAATTTATGATTAAATTGATTAACGTCAGAATAGTTACCCGGAGAAAAATCTAGAAATGAGAGGAGAAAGAGACGGTGCTTTTCGATTTACCTTTCATAGTACAAGAGGGTCAGTAGGACGGTTGGGTTGGCCTCATAAATATTGACCTTTTTAATGCCGTACGACTATGAGTGGAAAGAAGAGAATCATTGCAAGAAAGTAATTAAAGAGATGACAATGACAATGCAAGAGACGAGACAGACACCTCATAGGTAAGGAAAAAAGACTTGCCTGCAAGAAAGACTTGGGAAGCAATATAACATCGTGGGTCGTGAAAATTGCTTGAATTGCGAAAGAATTATGTTGAATGTGGATTTTGCAAGAGAAGAGAGAATAGAAAGAAGGGGACCGCAAGGAAAGAAGAAAGAAGAAATAAAATAAAAAGAGTTTCATCACATTTGACGAAACAAAAATGGGGACCACTTCTATAGAATTATAATTGAAGTGGTGGGTGACAAAAGGAATTGTATGGTCAATGTCTAAGGCCGTTTGGTTCAACTTTGAGAAAATGTCTTTTGAAGAATGTAAATATCTTTGAAATAAGGAGGTTTTCTGAAATATTATACCGTTTGGTAAATTACAATCTCAAGTAGCATTAAAAAAATAACTTACACTATTTGGCAAAACTTACATTTGTAATTGGCTTTTTCTATTTTTATATTTTTAAAGTCCAAAAATAAAATACGGCGGCCGGTGAACCGCCGGCCAACTGTCGGATGGCAAATCTAGCCGCCGGACGGCCAGATCTGGCTGCCGGACCACCAGATCTAGCCGCCGGACTGCAGATTTGGCCTCCCGATCACCAAATCTGGCGGTTGAGGTTGCGACCTCAAGCGGCGTCGCCTGGTCGCACGAGCCAGGCGACACCGCCTGAGGTCAAGTGAACCCAGGCGGCGTCGCCTAGCTCGCGTGACCCAGGCGACGCCGCTTGAGTTCACACGGACCCAGGCGACATTGCCTAGCTCGTGCGACCCAAGCGACGCCACCTAAGGTCACGCGGACCCAAGTGACATCGCCTGGCTCGCGCGCGCCAAGCGACACTGCTTGGGTCGCGGGTCGCGCCACCTTGGGCGGTGGTCACTAAGGATGCACGATCCCCACACGGTGGTGGCGGTTGCCAAAGAAGCCCAACTCTTAGGCAGCGGGGAAGACAAAGATGAACAGGGAAGAAGATGAACAATAACGGTGATGAACAGTAAACTTGCATCTCCGAAAATGTTCAATGCTCAAAGCTAGTCCTCCCCAGCATTTAGCTTTTGGCATTTAGAATGCTCGCATTTGGCAAATGAGCATTCAAAAACATTTGCCAAACACAAAAAATTTTCCCCAAGAGGCTTTGGGGGCTCAAAGCCCCTTGGGATAGCCCAATCAAACGGGACCTTAAGTCAACAAATGAGTGAAAAAAAACACATCTTATGATAAATCATATTCATCTTTATCTTATTTTAGGTAATTATCAAATACATGATTTATCCTTACTACTAAATGTAGCCTAATATAATATATCTTCTTTCAAGTACTTGATTTGTTTTTCTATGTCTCTTATTAGGACATTGATTTCCTTTTCATAGATTAAATGGTCTTGTAACAAATCCAAACCTACTTTATAAATAGATTGAATGGTCTTGTAAGAGATTAAGTTATCTTTTATATGTTTTGTAACAAATCCAAACCCACTTTTATCTCGTTTTGTTTTTATTGCTTTGTATGTCACTTGAAATGGTTTAGTTAATTTTATAAATAGGTGTACCTGAAATTAGATTGTTGATAATATTTATTGTCAAAAGAAAAGATGCTTGTTTGTATTTCTTTATTGGTAACTTTAGTACAATTGAAGTCTGCTTCAATATTTAGGGAGTTTTGTTGATAAGATTGGTCAATGTGCACAAACTAATCGAGAATTGATGCCTCTTATCTGATGATAACCATATTATGCCAAAACTAGTTATTACGTTGGATTCAGACGCATAACCTACTTGGGATAATTAGATGTCCAATTTGTTCAAAGTTTTGGAATGATCAGTCACAATGAGGCACTTTACGATACAGGCCACATGAATGTCACTTTAATCTTCTCCTTATAATTTTGAATTCAAATTTTGTTCAAACACTTCGTGACCAAAAATTTGAAAGCACTAGATCGAAGTGGGAAGAGTACCTTACTAAGATTGCCTAGGGAGTTAGACTAATCAAGATGCGTGAATACCGATCCGAACACCTCTTAATAGCAAAACGAAAAGAGAAAAGTAAATTTCTTTTTCAAATCCTCTAGGTTGATTTTGGTTGTTCCGATATGCGAATACTTTCTTAATTTCCCTTTTTCAAATAAAGAGGTTCTTTCTATTTGAAAAGAAAATAATGAGCAATCCACGTCTAATTTAAGTAAAGAGAGAATCTAGAGATACCCTTGGAAATGTCTTTGCGTTCGTCGTCAATCCTCACAGCTTCTCTTACTTGATTTGCACGAGCAAATTGCATGTCTACTCCATTTTCGTTTTTTAATATTATTTTGTTGGTTTCAAAAGCCACAAAAAGACAACCATCCGTCTGGGTGGCGCTACTAGCGGCGAGCTTCTCTCCCTAATGCAAGGGGAGGAGTTCGATTCCTGGATGTCGCAAAGATGACTTAACCAGGGCACAAGAGGTGGTGGTGACTCACATGCCTTCACAAGATTTACTTCACCGCGCTGTCAGCGTACGGGGTTTTCCTGGGTCATTAAAAAAAACAAAAAAAGACAAAAAGCTCCACTTGGGATTTGTCTAGCGGGTCCGGCAAAGTGAGTCCGCCACGCAAGCACGGAAATTCTTGGTGGGTTTATCAAGTTAAATTTGTATAATGTGTTAAGTACAATATTAAGAAAAAAATGTTTTCTTTTCAACAATTAATTAGCCAGTCATTAACAAAAAATCCTTTTTCTAATTTAATTTGGTGATTAAATCTCGTCAAACGCTTCTTGATAAAAATCGTATTTATTATATTAGGTGCTAGATTTTGACTTGGACTTTTCCGGCGAATTTTTTTTTCCATTAAATTAGGCAGGTCTAGAATTTATATCAAGTCATACGCTGCCATCGTCTAGGTTAAATAGGACCCGGAAACAGAGTAGCCACAAAGACCTCAACTCTATATTCTCCCTTCTGCTCTCTGTCTCTCTGAACCAGAAGTCATGCAGAAGCTCAAATGGAGAGTACTCCAGCGCTGGCGGATCCCCAGCCGAATTACCTGATTGGCCCCTCTCGCCATGGCCATGCTTTCAAGCCCTCTTCGTTTTTCCCTGAGAAGAGACACCACTCTGCCGCATCTCTCAGTGTCAGTTCTGTTTTCATTGTTACTGGTATAATAACTGGCAGCTCCCCAGCCGAAACTAATGGCACGTTTAGTGGCAATGATGCCATGAAAGTTATGATGTATTTGTCGTGAAGGCTCTAGTAGAACTACGACATATGAGAATAGGTATTTATTATGTGATTTAGTGAACAGAGTAGTTACTATTTAATTCGCTTTGACACTAAAATTAGAGATAAAGTATCCAAAATATCTTGTCATTTTTTCTGAATCGGGAAGTTCATTGTATGTTATAGTGTAATAAAACTATTATACTGTCACGATAGAGTCAAATTAATTGACAAATGAGATAGTATTAATAGTGTCATAGTTTGGGAATCAAATGCCATACATATATAAATGAGTTATTTGACACGAGAAAATATGTTTGAAAGCGTACTCTTATGTGTATAATGTGTTTGACATTAAAGTCTGAATTAATTTAAACATGCCAGGTCGACTTAAAATGGGATGATATAACTGTATGTTTTTCTTTCTTGATGTGCTCCTAGCGTGATAAAGAACTAATTTGTCTCTCCTTGACATTTTAATGGAAATGTTATAACCTTGAGCAAGAAGATGACTTTGGACACTATTAAAAGATTGCAAGTTAGAAAATTACTGGGTAAAGTTTCAAATGAACTTGTTAGCCTGATGGATTGCCCCATCTATTTGCATTTTCATCCTCAATAAATACATTTTAGCAATTTGAGTCCTCTTGAATATTACCCATTGAGAATCAAGCGGATGCCCAACTGAAATAAGTACTCTTTGATTAGTACTATAAGAGCAGCAAACTCTCCACGCCTACTCAGAATAACATAATATATGTGATTGTGAGATGATTGTTCAAAAACTAACATTAAGTTCAACTCTATACACAACTGCAGTTTATGGCCTAAAGGTACGGCCCATATGAAAGAACAAATGCAGCATTATAGCAGCGGTGCTCCGAGAAATTAATTTGTTAAAGGCCAAATTCTCATTCCAACACTCGGACACCGCATTGAAAACCATAATCAAACTAATCTACTAATTCAAATTCCTCTTCGTATTATCTAAAAGCACACGAGTTGTCTGATGTTCTAGAAATGTTTTATTACTTGACTTTTATGCCTACATTACACATGGAGGAGACACCTTTTATTTATCTACACTCACATATGGATCACTTGCTCCTATATGTAGGGAGATAATGTCAATGCTCCAGTTGACTTTGAAGCATTCCACATTATACCACTACAAATATCTCCTATATTAATCACTACATTGCAACTTGCTATTAAAAATCCAAACAAAGAAAGGACTAAAATAATCTGGCAAAAGGCCAAATCTGGAAAGATGAGAGAAAAATCAGCCAAGAAGTTCAAATTATTGTCTCAGTTTCAATTATATCAATTTAGTCATAAATCTTTTGACGATTTACCAATTTAGTAATTTTTGTGAATTTTGATTAGAAATAATTTACATGGACGCCAGCTAGCCATCAACTATCTTATGCGGCGTAGTCGGCACTAATGCGAATAATTCTTTCATTTTTTATAATGTTTTTCTAAAATTTTCCCTTTTTTCCTTTGTTTTTTTTGCCGGCCTTCACTTGTGGCCAGTAATTAGAAAAAAAGAAGAGAATTCATAAAAAATTATGAAAATATGTAAAAACTATTCACGTCAACACCAATCATGCCACGTAAGACGCTTGATAGCCAATCAGAGTCCACGTCAACATATTTGGCCAAAATTGGCAAACAAATTAAATTGAGAAGTTTTTAAAAGATTTAAAATTAAATTGGTATAACTAAAAATTTTATGATTAAATTGATCAATGTTGGACTTTTTGAATAGTTATCCGGAAAAAAAATCTAGAAATGAGAGGAAAAAGAGACAGTGCTTTTCAATATTACCTTTCATAGTACAAGAAGGGGTTGCATGCGGTAATGAAATGGGGCTCGTTAGGGAGGCCGACAGTTAACCTGATACCTATGCGAGCAAAGGTGGGTAGGACGGCTGGGATGGCCTCATAAATATTGACCTTTTCAATGCCGCACGACTATGAGTGGAAAGAAGAGAATCACTTGCAAGAAAGTAATTAAAGAGATGACAATGACATTGCAAGAGACGAGACAGACACCTCATAGGCAAGGAAAAAAGAGACTTGCCTGCAAGAAAGACTTAGGAAGCAATATAACATCGTGGGTCGTGAAAATTGCTTGAATTCCCACCTCCTTTGCCAGGAGGCAGGCCTCGTCATTTCCTTGTACCCAGCCTAGTACACTAGGAAAAGGGCATTGCGGGGATCAGAGGGGGTCCCCACTCGTAAAGAGTCGGCCGGGGTTTCCCTTGGGGACATTATCCTGTGTTTCTTCCCCTCACTTGTCTTTAAATGACTTGTGGGGAGAAGACACCCTGGGATGTCCAATTCAGGGTGGAGCAATTTAAAGACCTGCTCAGGTCTAATGCCGCATGACTATGAGTGGAAAGAAGAGAATCACTTGCAAGAAAGTAATTAAAGAGATGACAATGACATTGCAAGAGACGAGACAGACACCTCATAGGCAAGGAAAAAAGAGACTTGTGTCACGGGCCGATCGATTGGGATCGTGACCGCGCGGCGACTCGGGCGAATTTGGACTACCCGAGCCAAGCCTTGCTTGATCGAACGCTTACCCGCTCGCTTACCCGGATCGTTGAGAGAGAAAGCTAGAGAGAGGAGCTCGAAAAGGAAGCGGAAGCTTTGATATAACCGAAATGTTGGGTGATTACAAATGAAGGAGGACACCCCCTTTTATAGGGGAGGGCCTCGGATTACAACCATCGATCTAGAATTCTACCGGCGGACGAGATCGCACCGCCTCAACTACCGACATAAATATTGAGCTACCATCTACCGGCATAAATGAAAGGAACAAACTCTCGTATTCTAGTGCAATGACAGTTTCGCCCGCCCTTGCAATTCGGGGAGAAGACTTGGTGGAAATCCAAGGGAGAGTAAGGGTCCATGGGCGAGTTGGAGTCGACTCTGGGGAACCTCTCGGGTCGTCCATCTTTCGGCCGTGACATTCTCCCCACTCATTCGAGCGACGTCCTCGTCGCTCTCGCTCGGCGAGTAGCCTTGCGGGCCTTGGCACGAGCCTTCTTGTTCTTGTTTCTCTTCGCTCGAACGCTTACGAACGAAGGGCCGCATCCTTCCATGATGAAGTCGGACGCTCTTGGCTTGGTCTTCGGCTTGGACGGAGCACGCGGCGCACACTCAACCTCGGGGAAGAGCGCTTGGAAGGGCATGGCATGTGTCGGAGTAGGATCGAGTTTGGCTTTTGGCTTCACCTCGGTCAGCTTGTTGATGCACATGACGGCCTTCAAGCTCTTGTCGAGGCGTCGGATTGACGCGATGGTCTTGGTGTCGACCACCCCTTTGATCATGGGGATCATCGACGGGCACTTTTTGTCGAGGATCATCATGCATTTCGTCCTCATGTCGATCATGGCTCCCACACTCTCGAAGAATTACATGCCAAGTATGAGATCATAATCATCAAGAGGGATTACCTCGAACGCCATTCGGCCCTTCCATCCGCCAATCTTGACGTCCACGTCGGGTGTTGATCCTACGCCATGGAAGTCGCCCGAATTGATCGGCTTGTACGACTTCTCGGATGGCTCCACGTGAAGTCCCAAGGTCTTCGCAACCTCGGTTGACATGAACATGTTGGATGCGCCGGTGTCGACCAAAGCGTAGAGCGTTCGACCACCCACTTCGACCTCCACAAAGAACATGTCGGTGTTTGGAGTGATTTCTTCTTTGGTCGGCGATCGGGCTTGGACCGAGTTGATCATCCTCACAGCTCCAATCCGGATCTGCCACTTATCTTCTTTGGACTCCTCCTACTCTTCCTTGAGGGCAAGGAGGGCGTTGATTCGACCCTTCTTCGGGCACTTTTGGGTCCAGTGCGGACCTTGGCAAATGAAACAAGGAGAAGGCGGGGGTTGATCAAACCTGCTCGCGTAGTCCGTTGGTGGTCTACCTCTTTGGAAAGCTGGCTTTGAAGACCCTTCTCCCCATGCTTTGGCTCGGCCGCCTTACTCATGCACGACCCGGGGAGTGTTTCTTCCAGCTTCATCCTCGCAAGATCGATCATTCCTCCAATCTCTTTGCCGACTCCTTAGTTCGGTCTTGGTAAGGTCGACGAGCGACTCGGCTACGCTCAGCGCATGTGCCAGACTACTCACGTCCCGCCGCTTCAACTCGAGCAACGCCCACGGCTTTAATCCATCCATGAATGCTCCGAGAGCCTCCTCTTCGCTCAGGTTGCGAACGGAGTTTGAGCTCGGTGAACTCCTTCACGTACTCTCGGATCGTGCCTCTTTGCTCGAGGCGATGGAGCTTGCTGCGAGCCTCATGCTGAGCGAACTTGGGGAAAAAGTAGTCCCGGAACTCTCGCACGAAGTTGTCCCATGTACACACGGGATCAGCGCCTCGTCTAACTTCGCCGCACCTATTGCGCCACCAAAGCATTGCCATATCAGACAAGAACATGGACGCGGTTCATACCTTGATCGACTCGTCGTGTATGTTGACAGCGCCAGAGTATTGCTCCATGCTCCAGACGAAGTTGTCCACCTCCTTGGCAGATCGTTCGCCGTTGAACTCCTTCGGCTTTGGCACCTCAATTTTGGGCACCGCTTGGTTCGGCACAGCACCATTGGTGATGCTTAGTTTGCACAGGGCAAGCTCGGTCTTGAGCTCTTGGATCTCGGCCTTCATGGCTTCAATCTCGTCCCTACGCGGAGCTTCTTCCTCAACCACTTGGACGCGCTCCTTTAGCACATCGATCGATGCTTCAAGGGCTTCGTCCTTGTCGTGTAATGGGGCGGTAGCTTCGTTGATGCATGAAGTGAAGTCTTCACGGAGTGAACTGTCGACCTCCATGATCAGGTCTCGCACGTCGTCAAGACCTTCCATGAGTTCTTGCACAGCGCTCCAGACATTCGAGATCTTCTCATCGAACGCAGCTACGACGTCCCTTGAGGCGTCTCTTCTCTTTCCACGACCGTGATCCTCTTGGACTTGCACGGTCTCTCCAACCATGACAGCTTCTTGGCTCGACATTCCTTCGAACAGTTGGTGCTCCTTGATCTCTCGAACGGATCTCTCTCTTGCTCTGATACCACTTGTCACGGGCCGATCGATTGGGATCGTGACCGCGCGGCGACTCGGGCGAATTTGGACTACCCGAGCCAAGCCTTGCTCGATCGAACGCTTACCCGCTCACTTACCCGGATCGTTGAGAGAGAAAGCTAGAGAGAGGAGCTCTGAAAAGGAAGCGGACGCTTTGATATAACTGAAATGTTGGGTGATTACAAATGAAGGAGGACACCCCCTTTTATAGGGGAGGGCCTCGGATTACAACCATCGATCTAGAATTCTACCGGCGGATGAGATCGCACCGCCTCAATTACCGACATAAATATTGAGCTACCATCTACCGGCATAAATGAAAGGAACAGACTCCCGTATTCTAGTGCAATGACAGTTTCGCCCGCCCTTGCAATTCGGGGAGAAGACTTGGTGGAAATCCAAGGGAGAGTAGGAGGTCCATGGGCGAGTTGGAGTCGACTCTGGGGAACCTCTCGGGTCGTCCATCTTTCGGCCCGTGACACTTGCCTGCAAGAAAGACTTGGGAAGCAATACAACATCGTGGGTCGTGAAAATTGCTTGAATTGCGAAAGAATTATGTTGAATGTGGATTTTGCAAGAGAAGAGAGAATAGAAAGAAGGGGACCGCAAGGAAAGAAAAAAGAAGACATAAAATAAAGAGTTTCATCACATTTGACGAAACAAAAATGTGGACCACTTCTATAGAATTATAATTGAAGTGGTGGGTGACAAAAGGAATCGTATGGTCAATGTCTAAGTCAAAAAATGAGTGAAAAAAAACACATCTTATTATAAATCATATTCATCTTTATCTTATTTTAGGTAAGTATCAAATACATGATTTATCCTAGCTACTAAACGTAGCATAATATAATATATCTTCTTTCAAGTACCCGATTTGTTTTTCTATGTCTCTTATTAGGACATTGATTTTCTTTTCATAGATTGGATGGTCTTGTAAGAGATTAAGGGTGCGTTTGGTAATAATTTTTGATGAGAAATGATTTTTTTATTCTATTATTGGGAATAATTTATGAGTAAAAGAATATGTTTAGTAACTTCCCAAAATTTCTATTCCTAGGATAAAAATATGTTCGATAGGATTGTTAGATTTTTTTTATTTCTTTTAATTTTTTAATTTTTTATTATTTTTTCTTTTTTTCTTTTCCTTTTTCTTTTTCTCTTTTGCCAGTCACTGGCCACGACGATGGCTGCCAATAGGCCGGAATGAAGAAGAAGAATAAAAGAAAGAGAAGAAGAAAAGAGAAAAAGAGAGAAGAGAAAAAAAATAGATTCTAGAAATTGTTTCCAGAAACAAGAAGCTACTTTTTTCTATTTCTTCTTTTTGTTCCAAATCTACTCCCGGGAAAAAAAAAATAGATTTTTTATTATCGGGAACAAAAATTTTACCAAATGGGTTTCTATTCTTTTTTTGTTCCTCTAAACAAAAAAAAAAAAAAAATAGTTGTTCCGAGGAACATAAATAAAGTTTGCCAAACATGCCCTAAGTTATCTTTGATATGTTCTGTAACAAATCCAAACCTACTTTCATCTCGTTTTATTTTTATTGCTTTGTATGTCACTTGAAATGGTTCAGTTAATTTTATAAATATGTGTCCCTGAAATTAGATTGTTGATAATATTTATTGTCAAAAGAAAAGATGCTTGTTTGTATTTCTTTATTGGTAACTTTAGTACAATTGAAGTCCGCTTCAATATTTAGGGAGTTTTGCTGATAAGATTGGTCAGTGTGCACAAACTAGTTGAGAATTGATGCCTCTTATCTTATGGTGGCCATATTAGGCCAAAAGTAGTTATTACGTTGGATTCGGACGCATATCCTACTCGGGATAATGAGATGTCCAATTTGTTCAGAGTTTTGAAATGGTCAATCACAATGACGCACTTTACGATACAGGCCATGTGAACAACTGTTGAAGAGGAAAGTTGGCTTGGTGAATTGGCTGGCCTAGTGCCACGTGGGCCCATGACTGAGGCCAATCGACTCAATTCGTGACATATGGGTAATCTCCAAACGTAGCAATAAGAAGTCTATTTTATTATATAGCTTATGGAAAGATCAATCTAGGTAATTATTTCTTAAAAATGACCTATTTTAGATAATTGTCATTTACTCTTCTCCTTATAGTTTTGAATTCAAATTTTGTTCAAAACACTTCGTGATCAAAAATTTGAAAGCACTAGATCGAAGTGGGAAGAGTACCCTACTAAGATTGCCTAGGGAGTTAGACTAATCAAGATGCATGAATACCGATCCGAACACCTCTTAATAGCAAAACGAAAAGAGAAAAGTAAATTTCTTTTTCAAATCCTCTAGGTTGATTTTGGTTGTTCCGATATGTTAATACTTTCTCAATTTCCATTTTTCAAATAAAATGGTTCTTTCTATTTGAAAAGAAAATAACGAGCAATCCACGACTAATTTAAGTAAAGAGATAATCTAGAGATACCCTTGGAAATGTCTTTACGTTCATCGTCAGTCCTCACTAGAGGTGTGCAAAAGAACTGGGATTTGCCTGGATTGCCCGGAATCGAACTAGAATCACCCTAAACCGGTGGTTCTTGAGGGAATTGGTTCGGTTCCTTGTTCCAATTTATGGAAACCGGTGGGTACCGATCTGGTTCCTAGTTCCATGGGCTGATCTATCCACTTGCCCATTCGGACTAGACCGATTATATTAAAATAACATATTAATTTTGAATATTAAAAAAATGATATTACAAATTAACAAACCCAAATCAAATAATTAAAAAAAATTAATTAAAGTGGGAAAAAAGTCCAAAGCGCACCAAATGGAGAGGCATTGAAACTAAAATGTCCAAAGTGCACCTTGACAAAATGTTGAGCAATTGGTGGGCAAAAATCAAGCACGTGAAGAAGTAGAGTTGTAGGAGGAGGAGGAGAAGAATAGGTCTGGCAGTGAAGAACCATCAATTTTGGTCGAAAATCAAAGTTGTTTCTCGTCAAGATTGGAACTTTTGAGAAAAATGATATTATTATTATTATTGTGAGACCGGTTCCATAGATCCACCCGGAAATTTGGACCAATTATATTAAATTAATATATTAATTTTTAATATTAAAAAAATGAAATTACAAATTAACAAACCCAAATCAAATAATTAAACAAATTAATTAAAGTGGGAAAAAAGTCCAAAGCGCATCAAATGGAGAGGCGCTAACACTAAAATATCCAAAGTGCACCTTGACAAAACGTTGAGCAATTGGTGGGCAAAAATCAAGCACATGAAGAAGCATGATTGCAAGAGGAGGAGAAGAAGAAGAATAGGTCCGGCAGTGAAGAACCATCAATTTTGGTCAAAAACCAAAATCGTTTCCTATCAAGAGTGAAACTTTTGAGAAAATAATATTATTATTATTGTGAGCTCGGTTCCATGAATCCACCCGAGTTAGACCGATTATATTAAAATAATGAAATTATAAATTAATGAATCCGAATCAAATAATTAAAAAAAATTAATTAAAGTGGGAAAAAAGTCCAAAGCACATCAAATGAAGAAGCACACCCCTAGCCCTCACAGCTTTCTCTTACTTGATTTGCACGAGCAAATTGCATGTCTACTCCACTTTAATTTTTTTAATATTATTTTGTTGGTTTCAAAAGCCACAAAAAGACAAAAAGCGGAGGCCCATCGACTCAATTCGTGACATATGGGTAATCTCCAAATGTAGCGATAAGAAGTCTATTTTATTATATAGCTTACGGAAAGATCAATCTAGGTAATCATTTCTTAAAATCTTACAAAGAAAAAGACAAAAAGCTCCACATGGGATTTGTCTCGTTGGTCCGGCAAAGTGAGTCCGCCAAGCAAGCACGAAAATTCTTGGTGGGTTTATCAAGTTAAATTTGTATAATGTGTTAGGTACAATATTAAGAAAGAAAATGTTTTTTTTTTCAAATATTAATTAGCCAGTTATTAACAAAATCCTTTTTTCTAATTTAATTTGGTAATTAAATCTCGTCAAACACTTCTTAAGAAAAATCGTATTTACTATATTAGGTTCTATATTTTGACTTGGACTTTTCCGGAGAATCCTTTTTTTTTTCCCATTAAATTAGGCAGGTCTAGAATTTATGTCAGGTCATACGCTGCCGTCGTCTAGGTTAAATAGGACCCGAAACAGAGCAGCCACGAAGACCTCAACTCTATATTCTCCCTTTCTGCTCTCTGTCTCTCTGAACCAGAAGTCGCGCAGAAGCTCAAATGGAGAGTACTCCAGCGCTGGCAGCTCCCCAGCCGAATTACCTGATTGGCCCCTCCCGCCATGGCCATGCTCTCAAGCCCTCTTCGTTTTTCCCTGAGAAGAGACACCCCTCTGCCGCATCTCTCAGGGTCAGTTCTGTTTTCATTGTTACTGGTACAATAGCTGAGGGGAAAAGGAATGTCTTGATCCCTCTCATTATGTGTCCGAATTGGAATGATGGGTCTTTTAATGGGTTTCTTTCTGCAGCTGCAGAAGCAATACCCACTCACCTTTCGCGGTGTTCTGCAACAACCGGCCTCTCCATTGACGTGCAATGCCACATTATCTGACACTTACAGGTGGCTCTCTCTCGCCTGTTTGTCGCAGTTGATGTTTGGGTTTCTTTCTCTCTCCTTGTGAGAGTCTTTAGAAAATGGCTTTGAATGCATTTCATCATTGTGGTGTTTTGAGCGTGAAATTCTGGGAGAATCTGCTTAGCTGTTTATAAGGTTTTCAGGGCAAGGGTAGTGAAGTCATGGAATTTCGGGAAGGGCTAATAGATAGGTGGCAATGATAATGGCACCAAAGGGCTTGCTCATTGTTTCATTAAAGCGTGATTTGTCGCCTGTGGTTGGCCCCAGTGCTCTATGTTGGTTGCAAAATATGCTTCCAATGTTTATTACAGGATCAGTAAACCGATTTTGGACTTGTAAAAGTGGTGGAAATCTTGAGGCAGTGGTTAGATACCTAAGGAACAGCTTGATTGAGTTGCCCAATTAAAGGGGAAACCTGCATATGTTGCTGACATGTTTCTTTGAACATTGCAGTGAGGTAAACGAATTAGCAGACATAGACTGGGAGAACCTTGGATTTGGATTGCTCTCCACTGATTACATGTACACCATGAAATGTGGTCGAGATGGAAACTTCTCTAAAGGTGAATTACGGCGTTTCGGGAACATTGAATTGAGCCCTTCCGCAGGAGTTTTAAATTATGGCCAGGTCAGATATTAAGTTTGGTCCAGACTCCGCCAAAATTTAATTTTTTATCCATAAATGCATTGCACTTACTGGCTAGATTTTGCTTGGTGACATAATAAGTTAAAATTTCAGGATTTATGTATGGTTTGCTACACTTTTCTTTTTCGATTGTAAGAATGAAGAAGATGTCATATTCATGCTCTTAAGGCCGTTTTATTCTTTAGTGTCTATTATATCTTTGTGTTTGTACCTTTAATTTGGCGGGCCTATGTGTTTTCTTCCAACACAGGGTTTATTCGAAGGTCTGAAAGCTTACCGGAAACATGATGGTAATATCCTTTTGTTTCGCCCAGAAGAAAATGCACTGCGTATGAGAATGGGAGCAGAGCGTATGTGCATGCCGGCACCCACTGTTGAACAATTTGTTGAGGCTGTAGAGGCCACTGTATTAGCAAATAAACGTTGGGTAAGAAATCCACTTTGCATATGCATCTCTCTCTCTCTCTCTCTCTCTGCTATTTGCTTTAAGCCCGTAAATTTTTTTCTTTCAGATACCGCCAAATGGTAAAGGTTCCTTATACATAAGGCCATTGCTCATGGGGAGTGGAGCTGTTCTTGGTCTTGCCCCTTCTCCTGAATACACCTTTCTAATCTATGTTTCACCTGTGGGAAACTACTTCAAGGTCTGTCATATTCTTTTGTCTAAAATCAAGTTTATTAGCTTTCACTTCAGTCGTATGCTTTAGTAACAAGTCATGTTTTGTCTCTTTCTTGTACTATTGTAAACTGTCTCTATATTTGGAACAAGTTGCTTGTACTGTACTTGTTGTCATGATGAACTTGAACATAACTAGGAGATCAATCATGGTAGACTTGAATCTCTGACATGAAGAGGTCTCAAAGGGCTTCTATTTTTCTCATCATTTGGTAGTATTATATTTGAATCTATTAGGAGTTTCTTTTGCCAGATAGTTTTTTATCTTTTGATTTGGCAGCTTTTTCTATCTTTCCCTTATGTTTAGTTTGAACCAATGCCTTCCAATATGAATGACAGGAAGGTGTAGCACCAATACATTTGGTGGTGGAGTACGAACTGCATCGAGCTACCCCTGGTGGTACTGGAGGTGTCAAGACTATTGGAAACTATGCTGCGGTAAGCAAGCAAGTCTTTTTCCTTGATTTCAGATTGCTTGTTTTTGTTAATAGCCTCTAGATAGGTAGTAGACGTGTGTATCTGCACTTATATCTCGTCTTCAAGTTTTCTTTATTCTATAGTGTTTACTTCTTCATGGTGATTACTTGCTACAGTAGATGATTGCATGGAAGTAAAAAATTCTCACTTATTTTTCACTTAATTAAAAATAAAATTAAGATGCTGTCTTGTTGTCCTTCTAATAGTTTCAATTTTGAGAGCATCTAGAGGGGAGGTTCCACTTGTGAAAGTTATTTCTTCTCTCTCGCTAAATTTTCTAAACTCGAAGCTTATAGAAAACCAATGTGAAATATGTGATTGATGGCTTATTTATCCTTCTTGGACAGTGAGAGTCTAAGGCCTTCTTTGGTTCATGAATCTTCTATTTTCAATTTCCACTTGAGAGCAAAAACAGCCTAGAAAATATGTTTGCCAGCACTTTCAAAACAGCTTCCAAATGAAAACAAGTAAATTGGGAATACCAAATGAAAAACATCTCTTACAATTTTATTGCACAAACTATGTTTCCTAGAGAGAATATCTGTTTGTATCTATGATACATGTTTTAAGAAAATTAAATACAAACTGAATATTGAGACAATATTCTTAACCCCGTTGGGGTCAACTCTTACATCAGTTTCATCTTCTTCTGTGTTCGTATCTGTTGAGATCTACTTCATTGTCTCTCACATCCATTTTGTATCTCTATAGTTTAATGAGAGAGCAGAAAATAAGTAACAAACTAAATATTGAAACAATATTCTTAACCCTATTGTGGTCAATTCTTACTTCAGTTTCATCTTCTTCTGTGTTCGTATCTGTTGAGATCTACTTCATTGTCTCTTACATCCATTTTGTCTCTCCGTAGTATAATTGAGAATGCTCTCTCATTTTCCTTTTTATTTTCCTTGTTGTCTGTTATCATTTAGGGGCAGCCATTCTTAAATGTCTCTTGGGCCTTTCTTGTCAGTATAGTGAGGCATGAGTGTTTGTTGGTAGATTTATGTATTAGTATGTGAACTTGAATGATGATGTCTTCTTTCTGATTGTCTTGTAGGTTCTGAAGGCACAATCTGCTGCCAAAGCCAAAGGCTTTTCAGATGTTCTCTACCTTGATTGTGTGCACAAAAAGTATTTAGAGGAGGTTTCTTCTTGCAACATTTTTGTTGTGAAGGTATTTGTATTGATGGAACATTTGCCAGTTAAAAATCTATATAATTCTCATTGGTTCTCCATGAAACAAACTCTAAAGACTTTTTGACTGCTTTAGCTCCATGATTTTGCCACCACAACAGGTGGGTGCTTGTTGACCTAGAAGTATCTTGTTTTTTTACATGGAATACTGAGTAAACAAACTAAGGTGTGTTTGTTTCACTGAAAGAGCTTTCCTCGAATCAGTTTTCTGAATTTCACATGTTTGGTTCATTGAAATTGCTTATTTAATGGAAAACATTTACAGTTATAGAAAACATCCATACCTAAAGTTAGGAAGATGGATTTCCAGTAAATAGAGGAAACCTTTTTTCCAAGCATAACTAGTCTCTTACCACAAATTCTCAGTACCTTCTTCAGTTTCTATCTTAAAATAGAGTTTTATGTGCTTTTCAGCATACCACCAAACAAATAAAAATTAATAATTTTCCTGGAAGCATTTTCCTTTATCATAAAGTTTTTTGGGAAATCAACGCATCCTAAGGAATGGCTACCTTTTCTGAATAGGGCTTTGACAGAGTCTGAGTGAGATCAGGTACTTATATGCTTATGAGAATGCTTTATCCAAGTTACCATGATTCATAATTAATTATTCTACATAAAAATATGCTATGGATTTCTATGTCAGTCATAGATAGAAATCATGGTCAGCACATCATAGACGAGATCATGAATTTTTACGGATATCTAATCTTTGTGTTGCACTTAAAATGACACTTAGTTTGCCATTGACTTTTGTCACTTGGTGGCAACCAACATCATTCCTAGACTCACCTTTTTGGAGAAGTCCCATGTTTTCTGTTCTTTTGACTAGCATGCGGCAATCTTGGTTTGGATGTTTAATGTCCTTAAGTCTTTTTTATTGAGAATTATTTCTTATTCATGGTGTTACTTGAGAGTCTTGCTGATAAATCCTTATTTCTGTATTATGAAGCAGAGCAGTGAAGGGACTTTTTTCATGGGACTGCAATCAATCTGTTCTCTTTATTATTCAAATGTTGACTTGGATATAAATTTCTGGCCTGGTTGGACTGTCGAACCTGATGATGCAATTACCTTTAATATGAAAAGTAGTGCAATTAGTGTTGAAAGTTGGGGGTGGTTATTGTCAGTTCTTCTGTTACATTTTAGTGGACTTTTGTAGCAAATTTGATTTATTGGAAGTGTTGCGTGATCAAATTGTTTGGAATTTTTAGAGTTGATGCAGATTTAGTGAGAGGATAAAGTCATCTTCAAAAGTATAAGTGTGCGATTGCACCAAATTTATTCAGGGAAAGAAGTTTCCAGTTGTGATTTGATTCGATAGATGGGGACCAATTTTTCTGCATCATATGAGAGTGTGAAGAAGCCTCAATTCTTTAAATTATGTAAATAAAGTTATTGCTATTTTGGTTAGACTGGAGCTATTTAGACCTTAATGTCCCTCTTTGCAGCAATCTTGGCTGTAAACAGAGTGTTTTCACTTTCTGGTGGCAAAAGTGAAATTTGAGAGTACTGCCAATCATTATATTCTTATGTATTTTTTACTGTTGTGTTGTATTGGTATTCCTAAACCAATGTCTTCAGAAATCTTAATTAAATGCTTTTGGATTTTTGGCTTTTATTGTTACAGTATGTTATCCTGATGAGTGGTAATTGTTCTGCAACTATCTTCACCTGCATCCCATCATTCTGTGCATAAAGGATAATTTTGGCTAATAATGTGATTGGGATGCAATTGTAGGGTAATGTTATAAGTACGCCGGCAATAAAAGGGACAATCCTACCAGGTATTACGAGGAAGAGCATAATTGATGTTGCTCGCAGTGAAGGTTTCCAGGTACATTTTTCCATCTTTGATAGCAAGCAGTCGATGCATATTGTTAGGTATCATCGCTTCAGTCGTTGCATGATACTATGCTTGTGCACATGTAGTATATGACCAACCAGTGCTAGTTTTCCCCCTTTGTAATCCACTTTTTATGTCTTATCTGATAGAATGATTGAGAATAGAAAACAAGGGGCTAGAAATGGTATAGATTTATGGATGATAAAAATGAGGGGGCTAGTCATGCTGGATTAATGTAGATGCCAAAAGTGGAAAAATGAAAGCTCTCACAAAGTAAAGTTTACTCATTTCAGAATGTTGATGCCTTTTTCCCCACTAAGAAAGATTTCTTCTTATCATTTATTTATGGATGTAGCCTCATACTACAATTGCTAATTTGTTTAATGAATATGATGGGGTTCAAGAGCCATTGTGCTGAGAAAAATATATGAACTTCCATAATCAAAGTCCTTGACTCAATTCCACTTGATTTTCATCAGGTTTTTGTGCCTTTACTGCATAGTTCCTGATAGCCTGTGGGCAATTCATAAAATATCTATGAAACTGCCCATTATAGGCTTCCTTCTCTTTAGAATAAACACACTTGTAGTCAAGCTTATGACTTGAGCAGTCCTTCCGTTCCGTGTGCTAAAATGTTGACACTTTTTCTTTTGATGGTTATATATAGCTGTAGGTTGGTCGAAAGTAACTCATTCTTGAATTCTCAGTAGTTGTGTTGTGCGTTCTTGTTTCTCAAAAATTGCAATGTGCTACTTTTCCTTGTTGTAATGCTCGTTAGTTCATGTGGTATCAATTAGAATACTTTACAATGCCAAATTAGGTGGTGTTTTGGGCTTCAAAATGCAACCTAATTTGGCATTGTAAACCGTGGCAAGATACCATTTGTTGGGCCCTAAATTCTCTTTCGGGCGATGACTTTTCCCAGTCGATTGCTAGGTTTTCCTTTGCTGCTCTCTGCCATCTTATTTGGAAAACTAGGAACGGCATCTTGTTCCGGGGCAAATCTCTCTCTATACCCGCCGTGAAGAATCACCTCCTTAAAGTAGTGAGGGACAAAGCTATCTCTTTTAGCCAGGTGGCGGATACTCCTAGAAACAGAAGATCCCAACGTATGTGGGGTCTTGACCCAGCTATTTTCGCTCCTTAGCCTCTTGGGAACTCCAGTACTTTGCTGTCGTTCGGTCCTCTCCATGGCGTGCAAGTCCTTCAAGCCTCTCACTTCGGAGGGTTGGTTCTGGTGCGGTTGGAGGGTTTCGATGGCCTTAGCTCCTCTTCTCCTTTTGTTGGCCCCGCTGTTTGGCTGTTTGTTGTTGCTGTGTGCTTGTCCCCATCATTTGGCTTCTGTATTGCTGCTTCAGTAGCTTTGTTGTTCTCCTTTTTCCCTGGCATCCTTCCACTCGATGTGGCTTGTTGCCTTTTGAGTGTAAGTTTTTGGTGCCGGGCTCCCGTGTTGTATAGTTTTGGTTAAAAGTCAATATATTACTTACCTTACCAAAAAATAATAAAAATAATAATAATAATAATAGAGCAGGTGCTTTTATGTAAAATGGAGCTGCTTCACCTTAGTTTAACTATTGTCAAGAGGGTGTTAACAGGCGGATATGCTGTTTCTGCATTCTGCAGTTAGAGCATTTTGCAGAGATGTATATTAAGTCACTATTTTCTGACGCTTGCTTTTTAAAATGCAGGTTGAGGAGCGGCTTGTAGCAGTGGAGGAGTTGCTTGATGCTGATGAAGTTTTCTGCACTGGGACAGCTGTGGTTGTATCACCAGTAGGAAGTATCACTTACCGTGGTAGAAGGTAAATCCACCGTTGATCCTTAACATGACATGACTTGGTCCCACTCAGAGCCTATTCACTGAACAGTGCAATAACTAGGGTTGAAATGATTGCACCTTGATTGCATAGAAAAGAACAGCCATCGCATCCTTCTAAGCTGTTAAGTTTGCATTTTGGACACACGCACTTGTTTTGAATCAAAGTGACATCAACGATTGTGCTAAATGAGAGATGCTTTTTTTGTGGAACATTGACTTGTTGATAGTTGTGTTCTCATAACAAGTACATGAATATAATTCTGCGATGTAACATTTTGGCAGGGTGACTTATGTTGAGGGGGGTTTCGGAGTCGTCGCACAACAGCTTTATTCTGTACTCACCAGACTGCAGATGGGTCTCATTGACGACAAGATGAATTGGACTGTTGAGCTGAGATAGGCCAAGTGATGCAATTATAGCACTAGTTTGATCTTTTCTAGTCTTTTGGTATCCGTGACTTTTCAGTCCTTTTTCAATAAAACTATGAAGCTCATTTTCTCTGGCGGGTGATTGATGTAGATAGGTTTTTGATTGAATGGGGACAATTGTTCTGAGACGGTTGTGTTGTGAGAGACCATGTTTAGTCTTGGAGCTGTTGGTTTTCTCTTCATAGCTCTTCCTACAAGTGAACAGTCCCTCAGATGAGAGAGAGATGTTGGACTTTCCGTGCTTCAGGTTAGGCATAGCATCAATGTTTAAGGTTGTTTGTTACTTTCCCGTCTTACTGAATTATTGTTGCTCGATTGCTTATATGATCTAGTATGTATTTGTAGAATTATTAACCGGAACTATTTCATGGGAATGGTGTCTGTTATCCCTAACTAATGACAACATGAAGAACCCGGCTATCTGAAACCCCTTTCCTTGTGAGCTCCTTCATATCTGGGCAAGTGTTGAGTCCAATGCTGTTTATTAATAAGCCGTGTTGAGTGCAATGGCCATAAGATACACGGAAGAGCCAGTCACAGTTCTTATGGGGCTGTCTCATAATGGCAAAAACATTAGTTATTCTAGTTGCGGATGGTTAAAACATTGGTTATTCTATTGTTGGAGATTTGCTTCGACTGGCTTGTAGGGCGGACCGGTTAGGTATTCATGTCTACTTTGTCCTTCTAGTGTACTCCATGGTGCTATATTCAGTTTTCTGTTCTGCTCCGTGTGGTTCCTAGTTTTCTTATCTCAAGAATGCGTTATGTCGAAGGTCATAGTGATAGGGAGTCGTGTTGAATGTGACCGTCTTAATCTTATTTACTGGTCGCAACTCTAATTATAACTTGGAAGTGTATACCCACCGCTCGAACTAGGCGGACGACCCTTCGCTCGATCGGATGAATTATAAATTACCTATCTAAAGATTGATAGAACTTGCAATTAATGGATTTTGAGGTGGGTATGGGGCTTAATTTTTCCACCTCGGCGTGCTGGGCAAGGGGCATGAATGGATATGGTGCCCGGCCCCGTGATGAAGAAATGAGGCGGGGTGGGGTGCGAGAGTTGCATTCCTCATCCCCGCCCCCATTATCATTAGAAATGGCCCATTCCCGGTCCAAGTCCCGCATGAGACATTATGTGCTCCATTTCTAGCTCTAGCAGACCTTGGACCGACCCTAGACCAGCTCAAACCTGCTGGTCTTGATTCGCTTCCTAGGGGGATTTGGTCAGTCTTTCGTCTTGGGATTCCTAGACTAGCAATGTGCAGGTTAGTTCTCAATCTTGAGAATTTAGGATCAGTTCTATCTAAATCAATCCTGAATATATATATATATATATATATATATAATATCTAAAATGTATTATGTATATTATATATCTAATATATTATTTATAATTTTTTTATATATATTCAAATGGCATTAACAACATTAAACGGCTTCTCACGGCGTCTAAAATGGCATAAACAACATTAAACGGCTCCTCACGATGTCCTCCTCGTCCTCTTCTGTCCTCTTTGTTCTCTTAGTCTTCAATTTGCCAAAATTAAAGGAAAAAGCTTCCCCGCTCGCTGCTTGACACTCATACTGCTCAACTTCCTTGCTTGCCACTCAACTTCCCATCTCGTCATATATCTCTATGAGCGGTCTTAATCCCTTTTATGGTTCCTTGCATTTATTATGTGTGAAATTTCTATTAGTGCCTTATTTTAAATTTGTTGAATATAATGTCGCATTATTAATGGACATGTAATTTGCAATCATAGGTTTGCTTTTGCATAGAGTATAAAAAATGAAATAAAAAAATTATTGGTTAGTCTCGGGTTAACCCAGGAACCGAACCGAATCCATTGGGTCGGTCTGGTTCTCGGTCATAGGCTCAATATGGTCGGTTCTTGGTCCCAAAAATTGAAGATCAAGATTATGTAGATTGGTCCTAGGGTTAGGAGATGGACCAACCCAATCTGAACCATGCTCACTCCTACTAGTAGGCATGTGAATTTTCCCACTTGACTTGCTCTGCTCCACAATAGTTTGATGTTACAAAATTTTAAATCAAATTCTCCAGCAAACGATGTTGAATTTATGTAATAATCTCTGGAAAAAGGAAATGCAAGTTGAGCGAATCATTTATGGTAAGAATAATATGAATTTGGAATTCTAAGGTCTAGTAGCATAAAGTTCAACTTGGAAAATTCCCACGATTAATAGATGAGAAAAAGGTAACAATTTTTTAAAAAATATTCATGTTAACATGGGAACCGTCGCTATGTCGCCAAAGTAATACAACTTATATAAAAAAACTAGATTGACACGAAAAATATCTAAATTTAAACATAGGATCACGGGTAAAATCCAAAGTCAATTGCTTTACAATTGGCCCCTCCAATTTTGCTTTTTCTCAGTTTGCGTTCTTAACAACCAGAACCATTTCTATGCTGCAAACACATGAGACAAAATGACAGTGAAACTCCAGCTGAAGTTTTATTGTCTTATGGCAGAAAAGCAGATCAATTTCTGGGTAAATGCATCAAATCATTCAACAGACTCTATAAATTATGCTTTTGGATTGACTTAAGTCTAACGCACCATTTACTGATGACCCGAACTTTGCGTGAACTTCAAGTTGTGAAAGTACATGATGGAGAGACAGTAAGGCACCATATGAACTTTAGGTGTTAAACTGCGCAAATTTTACGTGACAAAATGAACTTTATCCGAATTATAAATTTCCAAAAAAATTCATCAATGGAAAGCAAAGTAAAAGCTAATAATTGAAGTTATTGGATAATTTTAATATTAATACCATTAAAAAAATCTCACACTGATTCTACATGATACATTTAACCCAAACCAATTTTCATTTCATAAAAAATTCTCAAACGGTATTACGTAACATGTTTACCCAAAATTAATTTTCATCTCACATGAAAAAACCAAAACTAGTATCCGGAACCTAAATTATTTCATCCAACGTCTCATGAAATTGACACATGCCAACACATATGCCAGATGACTATAAAATAGATCTAATGTGAAAAAATTATTAACACGTATGCATTTTAATATAGGATAAATTTAGGTGAGGGCATAAATTTGAGATTTTTTGCTAGACACAAAATAATTTTTGGTAAATATGTCACGATATACCTATTTTAAGTTTTTTTTATGAGACGGAACTAATAATAATTTTTTTTGGAAGCCAAGATCTTTCATAATTGCTTTCTCGTTCCCACTTCCCACAAAGTCATAGCTTTTAGAAACCTCCTTTATAAAAACTTTATGAACTTTCAACTTTCTCGTTCTCACTACTTTTTCACAGAGGAGGATTAGCAATAGTTAATTTTGATTTTGCCACCTTTCTTTTCTTAATTAATTATGTTTAATTATGCAGCGGTCAATTTCGGGAGCATTTAAAAAGTAGGAAATAATATCGCACCCAAAGTAGAATTGTAGTCTCTGAAGAGTCAATCACTCTGGAAACCAGGCGACGTGTTTGACATGAGGGTGTGAGCGCTGAAAATCACCTGTAAAAGATCAGACCAGTTGTCCTCTTGTCTTTTTGACCTTTGGGCAACACATTCCGCAATCATGTTCATCTTTTCGCAACTTCATCATTTGGTCATCATGACGAACCCTTTTCCCCATTAAATGAATTGCCCCTAATCACCCATTTTTCATACATTACAAATCAAATAAAAAAGTTAATTCCATTAACAAGTTAGCTATCTTTTTTATGAGTTGCGAACGAGCAAGTCTTAAAAAATATTCTTCTCAGAACGATCACTTGTATTACTAATGAAAATGAATGGATAAAAATAGTTTTGTCATCAACATAAATGTTCAGGCGTGAATTATTGTTATTTTTTATTAGCTAATTTTACTGAAAGATACAAATAAATAACTTTAGGAAACATTTTTCAAACATTTCATTTTTGTCTTTATTCTTGTAGTTTGTATCACATGTGTGACCAAAATTATGGATATATAAGATTGTTAGGAAATGTGATTGATAAGCATCTTGGATCCATTTTCTGGACATGCTAAAATTGTTGAACATATATATTTCTACTGAAAAGAGCTTACTTATTAATAATTAGGTATGTAACAAGAAATGAGATTAAGAAGCTATATATGGACTGATATGAACACCTATATATATGTAAATCACCTTTCAACCCCTTTTCTTTGAATAAGTAAAGACCTTTTGAAACATCATTATGCGGAGGCGGAGGGAGGGGGAGAGAGGCAGAGATTTTTGAAGATTGCCTCTGGAAGATAGCTACCTAGAGATTGTACTTGAGCAAGACCTAAAAAAGGTTGCATTGCAAAGGTCAAGCTACGCACTAGCTACAGCCAAATAAGACAAACGAGATAAAGGAAGAGAGATGATCGGACGTGCTGGTGGCCCGCATATGAAAGACCATTTCCATCTTTTCCCCTAGAAGACTTTTACACTTCACTTTCCCATGGCATATCCCTTTTTTCCAAAAAATATAAAAGGAGAGAGTGGTTGCCGATGGCAGCTACGAAGGTTTTCCAGGTAAGTAGAGTATTTGTCTTGCCCCGAAACTCATCCGGTCATATTGGTTCCTAGTTTCTGGAACTCGAAACCTACTCCTTTATATTCTTAGGACCACCTTGGATATTGAAAACGTGTTGACAAGTTCTAGATAACCCTATAATACTAGGTACTTTAAAAACTTTTCTTCAATAAAAAAAATTAAATCAGCTTATCAAGATTTTGAAGTTGATTTAATAAAAATTATAAAAAGTAAATAGAAAATTAAACCAGCTTCCTCCATTTCACACATTTAGTCGTGAAAAAGTTATTAAAAAAAGAGAAAATTATAAATGTTTAAGAACTATTATACTCTTAAATCATATGCAAGGTATCATGTTCCTTTATAGAGGTGTCACATTTCTTTCTAGTGGGTATCCTGCACAGAGTACAAAGTGAGTATGAACACAGACACGGAACCCACTTTGCACTCACCGATGCCAAAATTTTAGATCCCGTGATCATAATTTGCGACCTTTATTACCCATCTTGAAATCTATCTGGTCGTACCGAATTTTTTATTATTTTTTGGTCGGTTGCTCATATCGATTTTGCAAGTACTCTTTTGCACATCCGCCAGCTAATAGTTTAAAGTATGAAACAGGAAAAAAAAAAAACGACACTGAAAACATTTTTAGCGGACATTTTTAGCGGTTAAGTGATACCTGAATCAATTTTTATGCATTGAATTAAGTCCATATTGCTTAGGTAAAGTTGGTTCACTAAAAGATTAGGAGATTTGCAAAAAAAAATTACTTTTATATATATTTATACTTTATTTGTTCAGTGAAAAATGAATAATTTTGAAATTTGTTTTCCCAAAAATGATCATTTGTATTGTTTAGAATAATTCGCTAATCAAAATTATTTTTATTATCAATAACAATAAATATCCATGAATGATGAATGGATAAAAAATAAACAATCATTTTTAGGAAGATATTTTCCAAATAATTCATTTTTCGCGAAATAAACGAAGTGTAAGTTACGTGATAGCTCCAAATAGGAATTTAAGATGGAAACTTCACAATTGACCTTTGTTTTCAAATTCTTCGTCACAACTTTATTCTATAGTTTTGACCTTACTGGCTAGTTTTGTCGTTAATGTGAAGTCCATTCGGACAACTTCGCCTTGATTTCTGATAAAATTTCTCCGAAAGAAGAAGAGAAAAAGAACTCATTATAATCTGCCGTGGATCCGCCCTCCATAGTAAATGATATTTTTCCAGCTAGGGTTTTCTGATCATGTTTAAAAATTACTGCAAGGGGGACTTTGCGTAACTATGATGGCTACAGGTTGAGGGATAAGCTCAAGATGTCAGATTTATTTTTATTTTTATTTTATTTTATTAAAATGCCTAACTCAAAAACTACATTAACAACGGCGTGAGAAATTTGAATAACGGCGATGGACGCAAATGCAAAAAGAGTAAATCTAGTTCTGAAATCATGCTAGAATGACAAACCCGTAAACTTAAACTAATAAGTGAAAGAAGATTACATGTATATAAAAAATATATGAATTAATCAAGCCACAAAAATTTCACAGCAATAAAATAATTTAAAGGAAAGAAGGCCTTTCCTCAACGACTCAAGTTGGCAGTGAGTGTTGACCAACTCGACTACTTTTTTGGGTTCCTCGGGTCGATTTTCATTTGATATTTTATGTTTTTCCCTATTGACGGTAATCACATTTTTATTAGTGAGATAGAAAACCTTAATTGAGAACTATGTAAGCCACAGGTTGGTTTCTCAATATACTAAATTTCTGGAGCGATACTCCAACGGTCCTATTTTTAACTTGGAAGGTGTAATACCAAAGTCTCCCGATTTGACAGGATAAAACTTGTGTCTTGATTCATAAGTAAAATCCATTCTCAAAACGGTCTTTATTTGAGTACTCCTTTCGAGGCTTGGCGCATTTGGGTTTGGCGGAGTTGTATGAAAATTAAGTGCTGCATAGAACAAAGTATTTAGTGGCTATAGCTGTGTAATTTCTGCTATAGCCAACAAAGTATTTATTGGCTATCTGGTGGAGGCATTAATACTTGCAACTTTTCAAACCCCAAAACCTTAAAGCAAGGTGAGATAACTTTCCAAAAAGCTATCGTAATCTAGTTCAATTATGGGGATGCTGTCCTGCCGTGACAATACTCTGGTGAAGAATCCCACTTGCTTAGAGGAATATCCTGGGCTTGAGGCCGTCATTAACAAAGGATTTAAATATGGAAATAGATTAAACCTTCATAAACGGTGGGTCCATAACTTCTACATTGGGATTATTTGAGCTTATTTTATTAGGTCATACATAAAAGAGTGACGAAACCTGGAGGATTATAAAAATTTTAAACCCAAGGATTCCACAAATCTTATTAGATTATGCTGACTCGAGCGACACGTACAAGGGGGTCACATAGGAAAAATGAACCGGGCAGAATTTGACTTTGGCACTATATCACATTGTTCGATCCAGAAGCTTGATGTAATAAATAGATTATAGAGGGCGGCCACAGGTAAGAACGAGTATTTATGAGAAAAGTTCTTGGTTGTTCTGGGTGCATGGCATCCGCCAGATCTAGATCTGTATGTGATTGCATTCGCATTCACACGTAGTATGCAAGACCCGTTGGGCAGATCGCATTTGACTAAATCAAGAAGTTTTAACCTAATTTATTCTTTAATTCAAGTTTATTGCTCCGGCCGGCTTTGACTTCCATCTCTTCCTCCACAAGTCTTCCTTTTTTCCTCATTTACCCTTTCAAAGTTCCTTTCAGACGCTTATTTTTTATGTTTTATCCAACTATTCAAATTCTACATGCACACCTATACCATTGGCGAGGTATTTTTAAGTCTCCCTGTATTTAATTTTGGCGATTTTAGTTGAAATATATTATATTTATTTTTCTTTGCTAGGAATTACGCAATTATCAAAACTTGTCAATTAAGGTGCATTTATTTCACGTAAAATGAATAATTTAGAAAATATTTTCTTAAAAATAATTGTCAGTATCACTTATAGAAATGAATAAATGAATAATATTTTCATCATCCACATAAATATTTAGATATAAATTATTTTCGATAATAAAAATATTTTTCATTAATTAATTATTTTAAGCGATATAAACAATCATTTTTAGGAAAATATTTTTCAAATCATTCATTTTTCATGAAATAAAAAAAAAAAAACCTTAATAACTCATTATTCTTAGTGCGCGAAGTGCAACATATGCGACTTTAATCCATTAATAATATTTAATTGACTTTAGAGGTACAAGCTATAGGGAAATCATTAATTAATCGGGAGGTCTAAATTAATTTTTTAATAATACAGGTCGTTTTTATTTCGCAAGTGATTTGCCATGTAGTAGACGGGGCTCCCAAGGAGGCTGCCGAGAGAAAACGATGCAGCTGTAAAGAGAGCAGTAATCGCAAGGGACAGGCAATAAGGTCTAAATTGTTGACGCCATTGATGTGATAGTAGGCAACCGTCTGTCCACGGAATTCCAACTTTAATAAAATAATAATAATCATTGCGATTATAATAATAACAATTACAACAACAGCGATATATAATAAAAGGAAAAATCAAGGATGGAACTTGAAACAATTATACATTGAATCATTATCATGTCCTTGATCTTGGTTTGGGACCCCATAGGATGTCCTTGTTTCCACAATTGTCGTGTTAGATCATCTTCCTTCACCTCCCCCCAGAAAGCCATCAATTACGTCCGGCTCCTGTTGATTAATCGTTTTAATAATCGTCCCGCTACAGTGCGAGGATGTGATTTCAACCCTTCTCTTTTTTAAGTATTGCGCATAGGGTAGAATCCAGGATCAACTTTTTGCATATTAATTGGTGGACGAGAAGAGTCGCATTGACCGTTAGACACGTCGGTGTTGACGGGGTCTGGTTCCGAGAATTCTCACCCTCGTGGATCCGAGAATTTCTCACCCTCGTGGAAGGATCAGCGCCGCGCGGAGACAGCTCTAGAAGCGGGATGAAACAGAGAGGGCGTGAGAGGAGGAGCGACTCTAGTAGGCTTGAATGTTGGGCGGCGCATGAAGACAGCTGAGTCAAAGAGGAGTGAGTTGTGGAGCTTGTTCACATAAACTTTAGACTCCAAAAATGCTGAATTTTAAGGAGAGAGAAATGTTTGTATGACTGTTTTTCATCCACTGTGAGAAGATAATTTATTTTGGGTTATAACAATAAATAACAAATAATTTAAAATTATTAAGAATTTATAACTCACACCATGCTATTACTCTCCCGCTAGTCCAAAATTTATTATACTATGAAAGCCCTTCTAAAAATGTTGAAGCCTAGAAGTCCAAGAGCATCCAGATCTAGAAGTCTAAAGTTCCCGAATGAATTAATTAACCCGTGCCCTTTAGACATGCAATAAGCCGTGATTAGACTGCCTCCTCGTGACACACGACAAGCCATCCGGTGCAATTTCCCTAACATTGAATGCTACATGGTACCATCCAGCTTAGTAGCCATCCCTATCTTATAGACTTTATAATAAATCCACTAGACCACAACAGTTCAGGGCACTCCTAATAAGAGATTGCTCTCTGGTGGTCTCATCTAAAGGGATTGGGTCCAGTAGAAATTGCCAAAGTCAACCTAAGCTATTTGACGTGACACTAAATTCAAGTAGTTTTGACAAAAAAATAAAATTGTATTAGTAGTTTACATCTCTTTGCGAAACCATATTAGGGTCTCTCGTTTGGTGACCTAACAAAAATCGAAGACGGATTCATCGTCCCAAATGATAGAAAGCACTTTCTAGCCTCTAGATTTTTATTATTTCTTTCTTACCTTTCTTCTAGACTTTTGGCTTGATTTTAGCTTCTTCTTTTTCACCCATTGGACCAAGTGCTCAGATTTCACTCAATCTCCAGGTGGAATTGAGTTTTTCAAAGTATGAGGTGGGGTCAACTCCTATTACACATTGGGTTTGAAGTCTGTCAATCTTTCTAGAACCCAATGTCCCAATTAACAATCTTTATTGAATCCTTCCTAAGTCTATTCGGATTTCACAGCTCCTTCAATGTTACAAAAATATTTTTTACCCGAAGTTAATACGAGACTTGCTTTGGTTTGCCAATTTACTCACTAAGAAAATAGATCTTTAGCAACTAAAAGAGCTCCCCCAAAAAATTTAAATGTTGTGACAAATTTTTCTTGATGACATTCGATATATTGCCTTTTAGAGTAATGATCAAATCTTGTTGAATCACGATAGTCCTCCCATCACAAACGTGTCTATTTTGCCTAACGAGGGCACGATCATGAACTGAATTGCAAAAATGAATTCAACAATACAACCTTTCAACTAAGGATAAATCTCACAGGACAAATTCTAAATAAGGGCCCAAAATGCTATTATTTTCTCACATAATGGTCCAAAGTGGACATTATATCAAATAATGACATAAAGTGGTCATGGTTGCTTCAAATAAGGGCTTAAAGAGCCTATGCTCATTTCAAGTAAAGGTTTGACCTTGCTGGTTGCCGACTAGCTAAATATTTCGACTAGTCAATGGTATTTTCATCCAATTATAATTATAATTATAAATTATTTTTTATTCTTTCCTTTATTTCACCTTCATTTATTTATATATATATATATAGCAAGGGCTAGTGGCCGCTAGTAAGGGCTAGCCAGGTCAGGGCTTGCCAGCCCTCGCCTACGTTAATGAGGGCTTAGTGATCCTTGCCGGCCATTGGTGAGGGCTAACCTCTCTCGTGGCCTCCCCTAGGGAGAGGCAATCCTCACCCAGGTGAGGCCATCCCTCGCTAGCGGACGACGAGGTCATCAAGCCCTTGTAGGCCCTAGGCAAGGCAAACCCTCGCCAGATCTAGCGAGGGTGGCCTTACTTGTGGTTAGCGAGGGTTGGCGGCCTTGGCTGACCTTACTAGCGGTTAGTGAAGGTGGCCCTCGCTTGGCGAGCAAGGGCAACCCTTGCCTAGCCTTTTTCAACATTGCTAATGGCTAGCCAGCGGCGATAAAGAAAGAAAAACCAGAAAAAGGAAAAAAAAAAAGAAGCCAAAAGGGAAAATAAAAATAAAAAAGAAGATAAATGACTAAAATGCCCTTGACTAATTGGAAAATCATATCCTTATCTAAAATAGACATAGTCACTTCAAGAGTTTGTTTGAAACAAGATCCGCTTTAGGCTTTTATTTTAAAAAAATGAAGATACTTTAGGCTCTTATTTGGAATTTTCCTAAACTCACGAGTACTAAATATTATAACAAATATGTTACATTGCCAATCCTACTTAGGAATGGTATTTTACATCACTTATTTGGGATAATTATAAAAAAGGTCCCAAATATATTATAATGATATTAATTTACGATCAATGCTAACACTTTGCAATTAATAAAAAAATTATGAATTATTTTTTTTTCTATTTTTCCTTTCCTTTTTTTTCCTTTCATTTTTCATTTTTCTTATTTCCCATCACAAGTCTGCGGCCACGGTGATGGCTGGTGGAGGTTACCAGCCATAGATGAGGGCCAAGATGCCTCTGTCAGATTTGGATGAGGGTTATAACCCCATGCTAGATCTAGGCGTGGCAATTTGATGAGGGGCCACAAGCCCTCACCATGCTTAGCAAGGGCGTTGTGGCCCTTGTCCAAGCCCTCTCTTGTAGCCAATGGAGTAGGTTGTCGATCAGTGGAGGGACATAAGAAAAAAGTAAAAAAGAAGAAAAAAAAAGAAGAAATAATAGAAAAAGGAAAAAAGGAAGAAAAATTAAGAAAAATGCTTAAAAACTTGCAAATCCATAATAGCATTAATTATGCCACCTAAGATGGCTGATGTCTACATCAGTAATTATTGGTTAAAATTAGCTCGAATGAATACATTGACAAAACATTAAAAGGTTTAAGACTAAATTGGTAAAATTTAAAATTAGACTGAATTGATATTTATATAATAGATTTGTGATTTTGAAGTATTTTTTTTTTAATTTATAGTTACTAGTGATGAATGATAAAACATCTCTTATATGACTCCTCCAATCCCTTTATCCATTAGGAAAAAAAAAAAACTTATGAGGTTATGTTCATTAATGACTCGGTGTTATAGTTATTCATTAACAAAATTAAGGCCCCGTTCATTCCGCGGAAAATGTAGCAATTATGGAAAATGTTTTCCGAAAAGCCATTCTAGGAAAATGTAATTATTTTCTAGTGTTTGGCTAAAACCTAAAAATGAAGTGGAATGCATTTTTTGCTATTCAATAAGAAAAATATTTTTCTCTATGCACTTTCTTTTCAATAATTATTTTATCATTTTATTTTTTAAAATTTTTTTTTTCAAAAAATTGATTTTTTAATCTTTTTTATTTTTATTTTTCTCTTATTTCTTTTTATCTTCTTCTTCTTTGGCCGGTCACCGGCCATAATGATGAACGACGACTAATTAAAGGCAAGCTCAGACTTACCAAAGATTGGTGAGCGTGAGGGTGAGCCTCGAGCTTATTAGCCTCAGGCGTTGCCAGATTGGCTAGATTGGCGAGCTTAAGGCTTGCACTCATCGCTAGTTTGTTGTTCTAGTGAGCAACGAGCATAAGGCTAGTATTGACAAACCTCGAGCTCGCCCAAGGCTGGTGAGTTAGAGGCTCGCTTGTGGCCGGTTGCTGATTGTAGTGGTGGCTAAGGAAGAAGGTGGAAAAATGAGGAAAAAAAGAAAAAGAGAAATAATTAAAAATTTTAATTTTAAAAAAAAAAAGAAAGAGAGGGGCTAGTGGGGTATGAAATAAGCAAGAGTGAGTAAAGAAAATGTTTTCCCCAACTTGAAAAATGGAAAACATTTTCCTCCATTTGAGAAGACCTTTTTTCCTTGGTGGAAAATGTTTTTCACAATTAGTTCATTTTCCGTAAAACAAACACAAAAAAATTCAGAAAAATGTTTTCTTGGAAGCTGTTATCTGTAAAATAAATGGAGATTAAGTAGAATCTCGAATTTATGTTTTCTCCCAAATTTGGGGTATATGTACAGATACATGCATGATGCAAATTCATGTGTGCAATTAATTAAACAACTAGAAGACAAGTGTTAGATCCTTGAAGAGGAGGCATCGTTTGTATAACAACTTTTTAATTGAAGTACCGCACGAATATCATTGCATGCTCCATCTATAACAAACCCGATCAACTCTTAAAGTTAGCACTACATTAAAATTTCGCAATAAAGGTCTAGAACTATATTGACGAAATTGAATCCCTATAATAGGTTGAATACTAAATTGGTAATTTTCCAGGCTATAACTCAATATAATCCCTAAAATTATAAGAGCATATAAATATATGTGATTGAGATACAGCCACAGGCAATATGTTGTGATCTCAAGATGAGTAAATATGATAAGGAAGATCGTATAAAGAAAAACGAATAAAGTTCCGCCACAGCTTTTCTTATGTAAATATAAAGTCGCATATGCTTCTCAAGATAAGTACACGCGACTGGTCCTAAATTGAGGATGGACATTTCCCTCTCACCATCTAAATTCACGTATGTAACAAGTGCAAACTAGAGAAGTTCAGAACTACCCCTAATGATGATGTGGAAAGCGCCTTTTATTACTTAATGACGGCATGATAATGTGGAAGCTGCTTTCATTACTTAATGACGGCATGCCGGTACAATTTGCGAAATTAAGGAAGGAAGTACCGGGGAAGCTGCGTTCGATATCTTGAGGGAAGTCCGCTTGCGTTGGTACATGAAGAGCCGTTCCAACTATGTGCGTAAGCCAAGAACCATTCAACCAACTTATATTCTTTGCTTGGTAGTACTCTTTTAACTCTCTTCTTGATTCATTATGTGTGCCATACGAAGAGCGTCATCCAGTACGCAAGACGATTTCTTTAGGAAGGGAACCTGGTCTATGTACCTTTTAGTCAGTTATTTGGGCTAGGGTTTCGATGGAAATATCCTGACATTGACCACCACGAATGACGTCGCCGGACTTAGGTGACACTACATCTGGCCAGCTAATGTTGGCAATGCCGAATCTTGGCTCGGGTGAGGGTCGGACCGGACGTTCGAGCCCGGATCCTTGACTTGCGACCGATTGAGAGAGATGGTGAGAGGCTCCCTGGCTCGGGGTGGCGGTCTTTGACGCTAGCCGACGATGACGATGACGATGGGGCAGTGACAGCCCGGCGACGAAAGAGAGGAGATGCTGTGGCACTTTGTGGTGGAGCTCGCCAAAGACTGTTTTTTTTTTGTAGATGCGGGTCTATCCTCATGTGTGTTTGAAGGCATAATCATAACACCAGGGAAAATGAGAAAAACTTATGCTTAACGAGTAGTAGTTAATTCTTATCCTAACTTTATTCATACCGGTCAAGTGAGAGATTGGGATTTTTTTTTCCCGAAAGAAACTAGGATTCACTTATGCATTGAATTTGCACAATTTGCGTTGAAGCAAAATCCATATTTCGAAGAGCAATCGGATTACTAGCACAAAGAGCACAGGCGATGCATATATGTTAACTCGCCCGATCAAGCCTAATTCACGAAAGCAGACAACAAACAACAAATCTACTAAGAAACCACACCAAAAAAAAAAAAAATGAAAAAAGAAAAAGAGAAGGACATCGTAATGTCATCTTGACAGACCTAGGTCCCAAGCACATACTGTCACACGACTCACAAAACGATGCCCAAATTTCGCGTAAGTGTTTGATTGCTGAACTCTAATTTACTATGAAGAAACTACCCATTTATGTTGGACACACAATTTGTATGAACATCTGATGACCGATGCGAAGATGCCTTCTAGGCTTCTAGTTCAACATCATCAAGCACCATCGCCTTGAACTCTTTTTTTTAATTTTTTTCCTCCGTGGCTTCTCACACTCAAATTTGAGTTATTTAAACCCCATGTTGATGCAATCAATTGGACCACACAAGATTGTTAGCTTTATGAGCTGGAGGTCAGTTGTTCAAATCCCGCAAACTCATACAAACTGTTCTTGAGTTAAGGCCACTTATACATGTTAAAGTTTAGATTTATCTGTTTCATAGTAACTCATATGTTGTTTCATAAGCTTTTAAGTAACCGGGTTACTGCACTTGTGTCACCAAAATATATAAAAGAAAAGATAAGACAAATTCAACTTATTTCTATCGATCAACTGAAACTGATAATGCTGACAATTCGTGTTCACGTGTTGTATTGGTGTTTTATAATCATGCCAACTAGTAACATGACCAAATTGCTATGTTATTTTGTTAATTATGTCATAAAATTTATGTACGTTAAATTCACGTTTATATATTTCACTTTAGGTTTGTCAAATAATATTTTCAAATAATATCCCGCTAACCATGCATGAATTGGTGAAATTTATTCATACTAAATCCAAGTGAACCCTAAATTAGAGAGAGAGAGAGAGAGAGAGAGAGAGAGAGAGAGAGGGAAGGGATAGAGTCAATGTGGGATGGCGATAGTGCGTATAACCCGATCCTTGGGATAACAAGACAAGAGGAAAGACCCCCGGACCTGTTCGGGGAAATTTTCAAAATACCCCCCATTATTATATTCATAAAGCTTTCTCTTTTTTCTTTTCAAATCCCTACTTTTTTGAAATCTCGTTGCCCAACTCCATGTCTTTCCTTCTCCAGCCATTATTGTCTCTCCCCTCCCTTCTCTTTCGCGTGCATATATATTAACATTATCATCATCCCCCCGATTGACATCTACCCTTCAAGAAAAAAGAGAGAGGTCGAATCACACTTCAAGAAATCACCATAACAATTTCGAGACGCAGGAAAAACATGGGCAGAGCTCCTTGCTGTGACAAAGCCAATGTCAAGAAAGGCCCTTGGTCTCCCGAGGAAGATGCCAGACTCAAGGCTTATATCGAGCAGCATGGCACCGGCGGCAACTGGATTGCCTTGCCACAGAAGATCGGTATGTCCCACGCTTCGAGGCAGAGCGGGTTCTTCTCTTTTTTTCCTTTCCAACTTTGTTCTTGATGAACCAAGTCGAGAGTCGCCTAGCTGAGTTTAGAAAATGATTCTTATTCTTCAAGATGCTTGTATTGTTAATACAGGCCTCAAGAGGTGTGGTAAGAGCTGTCGGCTTCGTTGGCTCAATTATCTCCGACCAAACATCAAGCACGGCGCCTTCTCTGAGGAAGAAGAGAACATAATTTGTAGTCTCTATATCACCATTGGAAGCAGGTGATTTAATTAGCTTCTTCCTCTAATTCTTTGTCAAAAATCTCCCGAGATAATCAGACTCGTTGTCGCTCTAGCCATCAAATTTTGCCTATTCAAACCGAGTGCTTACTTTCTTTCTCGCTCGACGCTCATGTAGGTGGTCCATCATTGCTGCGCAATTACCAGGGAGGACCGATAACGACATTAAGAACTATTGGAACACGAGGCTCAAGAAGAAGCTCTTCGGCCGGCAGCCAAAGGAGCGCAGCACTGGACGGATCACGAATGGTTTGAAGGAAGAAGCTACGAAGAGAGATCAGAAGGAAAGTTCGATGGTGAATGGTGCCGGAAACGGGACCATCAATTACAACCAGTACTGGCCCCAGCTACCAGACTTCGCTACTCCATCGGCTCTCCATGAAATTCCCAACATCCCTCAACACGGATCACAAAGCGATCTGCATACTTGTGTTGGAGCACGATTCTCTGAAGACCACCTGAGATCGGTCTTCAGCACTTTGGGCAATTTCCAAAACCCTATTCACATTCCTCCTTCTCCTTCACTAAAGTTTGACATGCTCACAGAACCCTTGAGCAACGGACTTGGTTCTTTCCAGTCCGTGAACTCTATGTGCTGCGACACCTCTCAGTTATCAAATCCCCACTTCATCAGTACCACCCAAGAGGCTGTTCCGAATGCATGGAACGAGCTTCAATATTACGCAAATGACGTTGGCGAAGATGAAGCGGTCTATAGCAACCAACAGAGCTCAGATGTGCTGTTGGAAGCTTTCTGCGGCAACTGTAGCAGTCAAGCGAGCAGCACTCCAGAGAGCAGCTACAGTTGGAATGACATGAGCTCTTTAGTCGATCCATCGACGGTCTCCAAGTATGAGGCTTGCCGACCAGAGATTCAGCAAGATTGTTCCGAGCCTTTCAGGGAATTGATGTACTTTGGGCCGCAGTAACACATACATCAATCGGATGCGACCTGAGAAAATTCACCTAGCTAAAGAATTTTTTGTCACTGTTTAACAGCAAAACCTAGTTGCCTGTTGTTGATCATGATGCTGTCCATCTCTCACATAGCTTTTCTTGAACTGATATCAGTTTTTCACTTCCCCTTCCTTCTGTGTCGCCTTCTCGGAATAAGCTAATTGGTAACGGAATAATTGCTCATGGAGTATGGGAAACTCTTTAAGAATCAATCTCACTCGAAATGATCAAATTATCTCTCATATGTTACTCATTCCATAGCCGAGCGATAAACTCAGGCGTTCGAGATACGAGACATGTGATAGCGGGGGAGCTTCGATTTAATTTTTGTTGTCGACTGATTCAGTTATATAAGGATAAAAATTAAACATATGCAGGTTTTGAAGCTGCAGAAAGACATGCTCAGATGCAAGCCATGGTGATCGTAAATAGTGTAGAACATCCGGTGATGTTGTTATGTCTCTTCTTTGCCAAACTGGAGCTAAAAGAGAGAGGCAGATTAAAGTTGGAATGGTGCTTTGACGTTTTGGACCCAACTAGCTTGGCTCGATACCCTTTGGGGCTCTCTAAAATGGCCGGTATCTCACTGTCCGCAACCGCACCAGAGAAGTCCGAGCAAGTATGCCCCCCTCCCCCCTCCTGAAATTCGTTCTCACGTTCTGTTTGTTTCTCTCAAATTGAACATTTTCAGACCTGGGTCCGGATGTTGGTTTCTTGGTTCTCTGAGAACTCGTCCCCGATTGCCAGAGAGAACTGGGTCCGACCGTTAGGGATCGGGCTCTAAGTGACGGTAACGTAAGTCCGGACTAAATCAACACTTAAAAAAGATTTTCATTTGGTTATATTGACTCATTTTCTTGAATGATTCAAATTCTGAAAAAAAGGGGGAAAATATTTTTTGGTAGTCAAATTTTTACGAGAACAAAACTTACCGAGTAACCCTAATTAAAAATTTTCAATCAGAGACCCACCCGAGAATTCAATAAAAAAAAGGTCACTTAAGGTTAAGGAATAATAGAGGAGCGCAAAACATATGTGGGATCGAGAGGGCTAAAATATTTCAATATAATGTTAAAAAGAAGGAAAAAATAAAGAGCCAATTGGATATGAGAAATGAAGAACACTTAGCTCGCGTCGCGTTGTTCTATGAATTGTCTGGCTGCTGAGTATTATTTATTTGGAGTGGGATTCTTTGTGGTGTACGTCAGATCAGCTTTTCTAGTTTCTGCTCCGCTTGTGGATGTCGTGTTCACTTTAGTCTTTTCGGTCCCCTGTTAAGCAGAAATTGCAGATTCCTCCCATCTTGTTGACCTAAATTTGTTGCACTTTAGGCCCCAAGTTTTTGTTACTATGAATATTTAAACTCCGTTTGTTTCACAGAAAATGATTAATTTGATTTTTTTTCTCAAAGTTATCACTTATATCATAGACAAAAATAAAATAGACAGAAAAGTATTTATCCTCATCAAAAAAAAAATATTTAGACATGAATTATTGTTGATAATGAAAACTAATTATTTGATACAAGTAATTATTTATAAAAAAATATTTTCTATATCATTTATTTTCACGAAATAAATAAAGCCTTGTATCCTGAACTCCCCCCTTTTTTGTTTAAATTTCGAAATGACATGAAAACAAGCATCGTATTTTAGTCATTTTTTTGATATTCTTTTCCAAAAAGAACTTGAGAATACATATCGATTTAGTAAATTACGTCAAAAGTTTTGAAGGATTTATGTGAATATGTGCAATTAAGTAATGAATTCGAGGGGGTGGCATCCTATTTGCATCATATAAGTACGATTTGGACCAAAACCATAGGGCTTCAATCAAGCAAAAACGGATTTAAAATAAAACCCTGAATCCCACCATTAAATCTCAAATATAATCCTCTAGATTCAATCAAAGTTTTGGTCAACCAACATTAGATGTCTATTGGACCTGACTAGGTAGTTTTGGTTAATCAACATTAGATGCCTACTGGACCTGACCAGGTCCTTAAAAGACCCAAGAGAAAGAATTAGGCAGGAGGTCCACCCTCGGGTAAAAGAACTTGCAACATCACCCCCATGTTCCCTCTCGATTGGGAAGACAAATACTAATTTGAGAATTAGGGAGCCTTTCGATGATGAAGGTAAATACCAAGTCAAAGTTTTGACCTTAGCTACTGTTGGGTAGATAGGTATAATAGTTTCCCACATTTGGGATATGAAGGGGTGGGTGTAAACCTCTCTGTTGGATTGGCTGGCTAAATGCCAAGTCTAAATAACCGACAATCAAATTTAATCCTCTAGATTCAATCAACGTTTTGGTCGATCAACATTAGATGCCTACAATCATGGAAAGAACGCTATTGACTTTTCGATTTCACATTTCATCATTTTTTTGTTGATCGGAAGAGGATTAGAATTTAGCTAGTCTTTTGAAAACTACCTTTTACTGCTTGAAGTTTGCCGCATGGGTCCTATTATTATAATGAATTTCAGTTTAAATGAATAATTGACTTTTTAATGGGTCGAATTGAGGTCTAGGATCAAGTTCTACGCTATTAGTTTAGATTGGATGTGCGCTAGACTAGGAATAAAATTTAAGTTTTAATTTCAGTTGATAGCCAATTTACACTCCGGGATAGACATAACTCACGTGTTTTATTATTGGGTTAAAACAATGCTTAATGAAGCCCTCGGGTTGGTGTAGTTGACTGGGATATTGCGAGATTTCCAACTCAAGATCCGGACATAACCTATTTAAATTATGTCAACTACGTACAAATTACCTAGGGAAAGAGCCACTTCACAAGCCAGATGTTCGGAGTTAACCAAGTCATGTGGCTTGCAAGTTGCTTTATAAAAATTAAGGCCGCCGATCTCCATGACCATGTCCCAGTCATAAAAGAATAATGCTTAACTTTGTGTGAAATCCAATTAGTCCGAAATTGTGTCTACCAGATGCTACCACAACGAAATTAGAACTTGAATCTCCGTGTTTTTAAAACATTTCAGATTCAATTATATATATATATATATATTAATACGTATAGAACTCGATTGTGCTACCTACAAAATGGTTTAGGAATTTTGGTGCAATTTTCCCTTATGGAATCATGTAAAGTGACCTTCCCAGAAATTGAGTTCTTTGCTTTGTTCTTTCTCTTGCGTTCATGGAGAAATTCTGGTGTATCCGAACGTGGCACCTGACGACCATTACTTTGCTGCACTTGCGTGTAATTTCTCCTAAGAGGAATGCGAATCCACCTTCCCTCTGAGGCTAAAAAGGAGAAAGAGGACAAAAGGAAAAGATACAAAGACGAGCACCAGCAACCGATGACTATTTACTTATTTTATTTTGCTATTAATCCAAAGTACGAAGTTCGTGTTGAGAAACTTTGAGATTTCTATGAGTGGATTGAGGAACTATTATTCAAACTGATCATTTTAGAGCGAGCGTGAAACTTTTGTCATAATGCTTAGAAGAATAGCTAAGTTGGTTGCCCAACCCATCTTTGATTATAAAAAAACTAAAAGTATTTTATGGGTCGAATGATAAATAAATAAATTATGGAGAGCCTTATTTTCTTTATTTTTATTTCATTAGTACCAGTCATCGGTATACAACGACAAAAATGCACTCACTAAGCTACTTTTTCTGCGTCCATATTTTGCTAAGCCGTCAGATAGAAAAGAACTTTTTATATACCAGTGTCTATCGCATTTATAAATGCCCCAAACCAACATTCATTTCACCTAATGGTCGTTCAGATTTAATATTCTCTCTTAATTGAGGAAAAAAAAAACGAAAAACACAGAAAACATGTCGTCGCTCACTATTCATGTGTTCTCTAAATTCAACACCAATATTTTTCGAGAATGACATTATGAAGAAATAAGCACATTGATCTTCTCCCCCCTTGGCTGATACCCATGAACATCTAGAAGCGCATGAGTCCAGTCAAAATGACTCTTAAGCTAAATGTTATCTCATTTGCCATTTCATAATGTACGTTGAAATAGTTTGCTATCATTAAAAAAAAAAAGTGATTGTTAGATATGAAAAGAAGTGATTTTTGACATGAATAGAAGTGATGGTTAATTATATAAAATGGGAAAAAGGTACTTACTCTCAAGAGATGTATTAATTGATTGTCTATAACTAGGACCAAATCATATATTGTTCAACACAACTTTTCAAAAAACAATTTTCTCCTCTTCATAATATTCTTTCTTTTCACACACAAGTTTGGCAATTCATTCAAGGTAAAATTCGAAAAGTGAAATTAAGTAATTCTTGAACTTGTTTCTCCTTGACTTTAGTGTATGTTGTAGAGGGTATATTTGTTTTAAACTCTACAATAATAATAATTGGGGCAAATAATACCTTATAAACAATTATCTTCATCATGCATCAAAATATCAAAAATATAAACTGCTGTCTTATTTTCATCAACACCAAAAATTCCCAAGAATGTTAAGGTATATTTTCATGAAGATAGAGACAATGGTCTTGACAGATAAGTATTAATGAAACTTCTGTTTCAATTTTTATGCTTAAGTCATCTTCCTTATGACATCACAGATTATCTCATGTTGGCTATCATAAATTGAGATTGTGAATAAAAATGGTATGATATTATATGATAATCTGAATAAAAGACTGAAGAATATACTTACAAGCAAATATGACTAAGAAATTGTTCTCAAATGTAGAAAGATCTACTAAGGTACTTAAATTGGTGCATTTTGGTATTTACGAATTAAATGGTATTGTGCATCAAGCAAATGCACTGTATTAAAATGGTATTGTGCATCAAGCAAATGTAGAAAGATCTACTAAGGTACTTAAACTGGTGCAATTTGATATTTACGAATTAAATGGTATTGTGCATCAAGCAAATGCACTGTATATACTACAACAAAATGGATTGATAAAAAGAAAGAATAAAATTTAGGTAGATGTGGTTAATTCCATGATCTTACAAAAAACAATTGCCAATCAATTTGTAAAGAAAAGACTTCTTACTACATGTCATGTTCATAACAACTTTGTTCAAAGAAGTTTAAAATATCTCCATTAAATTATGGAAAGGAAGGGTACGGCATATCCAATACTTTAAAGTGTGCGGATGCCTTGCTTATCATAGAATTCCTTATCCTAAGTGTACTAAATTAGTAAAAAATATTTTGTTGGATGTTTTGAAAATTCTAAAGCTTATCAATTATTAGATGTTGAATCTAATAATGTTGTGGAATCAAAATTTATTAAATATCTTGAACTCGAATTTCTTAACGATTCAAGTGATATCTTGACATATTCGCAAACAACAATTAACACAAGCAATCCTTCATTAAGTAAAAGAAAACTGTTTGATTCTTCAAGTGAGCCAAGAAGTTAAAAAGTGTAGAAAATGGAAAATTTTGGTTCTAATTTTGTAACTTTCGTGGATGAAGATCCAAGATGATAATCCCTAGTGAAGGAGAAGACCGGTGACAATGCCTAGATGATCATCAATTTTGACCCCTGTACACATCTTTGAGCTTAACAATCTTTTGTTTCTTAACCCATGAACCTAACCTACATTACATTCCTTGCAAAGTCTCTTCTGATTATGGCACTTGAATTAACGTAGAGGTTTACATGTCTTAAGCATCGCTCAAAGAAGTGCAGACAAGATTATTTCTTTCTCATTTTGCAGGGTTCTTGACTTGTAGGCCCAAAGATAATTGCGGAGTTGTTCTTTCAATAGCCTTGACCCAAAGAGTCCATTTGTCAACTTTGTGGGGATTGGGGACCGATTCCGTGGACCCACTTGGAAATCAAACCGAAACGGCGGTTCGCTTCCTTGGTGGATCCATGGAATCAACAAGTGGGTTTTGGTTCCAATTTTTCGGAATCGGTTTTTTGTGGGCAATTCCCGATTCCAAGGTAGGAACCACCCACCCAAACCATACTCACGCCTACTTTCCATATGCCGTGATAATTTCAAGTGACCACGTACCACTAGGGTCGCATACTAGATGTAGGGGTTTTTATTTTATTTTATCTACGACCCTTTTTTTATATCGGAATCTTTGTTGGATATTTCTCAAACAATTGGCAAGCTATATACATACACACACACGAATGATAAGCTCTCGAGGATTTTTTTAATCTCATCATATCTTTCTCTATATATGTTTTTTTTTAGTTATGGCAACCAGTCAGGACATTTTTTATTATCAATACACGATCAATTTATGTTTTAATTTGACACTCGTTTATTACTTAAGACTTTAACAATAAAAATGTTTATTACTCAAACAAATATTTCTTTATGAATGCGATAAATATTGGGGAACTATCAACATAGGCATGCCACATTTGGGATACCTATTTAGCTTTCAACTCGTATGTCACTCATCTACTAAAATAATCTGTAAGACCGAAGCTTATTCATTTACGGTGAACTAACTTGTCTTTAATTTAAAAAAAAAAAAGTCTCTAGAATTAATTTAATTTCATTTGAGACTAGACAATGGGTGTAATTTGTTATCAGTAAGATGGATACACTAATAAATTTTATATCTGTGGCTGTGGTTTGGTAGTCCATTGTTTTCTGACAATAAGTAATAAGATCACCAAAGAATTGGCGTCATACTTATTAATAAGGGTGCGAAACTGCTAGTCCTTTCAACTTTTTCTTTTGATATATATGAACTTACCACGCTAAGTAATGAGTTGTATGTCATATTGAAAGAATAACATAAACACTGTGGAGAGTCTATCACGGACACTGATGAATATGAGTGAATCGCACCATACGGTCCTCTGTTCGAGGACTAATTTATAAGTCATTCAAGCAATAACTTATAAACTTTTTTTTCTCTACTGTTGCTATCTCTAATTCTATGGATAAATATTTATTTTTGCCAATGTCAAATGACTTCAAGTATGAGCATATCTCTTCATCAGATTCTGTGGGAAGCATTCCTCCACGCCTGCATTTCTATATGAGACTTTATGGCAAATTGACCCCAAAAAGAAGAAAGATGTTGAACGGATTGTGTAGCTCAGTCTTCTCTCAGAGAGAGAGAGAGAGAGAGAGAGAGAGAGAGAGAGAGAGTAGATAAAAAAGGAGTTGGAAAAGTGGAAACAGGCTGGACCGGGTCTGTATGAGGCCCTTGAGATTTCAACAGTTCGTACTGTCAAGCACTACCTTGGATTCACAATGGTGAAATGTGGAAACACTAGTGTTGAACAAGGTTGACCGGATCTGTATGAGGCACTTGAGATTTCAACGGTTTGTGCTGTCAATCACTACCTTGGTTTCACAATGGTTGACCTGACGTTGTCGAAAGATAAAAAGGCAGAGAGAGATGGACGTCTCAGTCCGAATTCAGATCCAGGCACTACTCTACTTAAAGCAAGTGGCATTACTCTCACTTAATCATGATAAACAATTAATTCATTTTTCATCTCTTAAAGGTAAAGCTAAGATGTTTTAACTTTTTGCTAACTTTTATTATTTTATTATTTCAAGTTCTCATTTTTCTTCACTCACTTTCGGCCGGAAATATTTTAGGCATGTTCATAACTTTGATCAATACGTGATTCCACTTCTTCATTGTCATTTGTCCTATATATGCAACTAAAAATTTATCAGATTTCTTTTACTCAGAGTAGAGCATAAGTCTAAAAGAATTGTAAAAAGGCCCATTCATAAACAAGAAAATAACATCGTGATTTGGATTATTACTAGTTTAATAATAAGAATTAAAGCGTAGGACTGGCATATATAGTTAGGGTACTAGAAGATATCTAGTTTTGGAATTATAGTTCACTTGTTTAAATCTCACTAAATGCTTGCAGGCTTCTCTTGGTCGGTATCACCCACATAAGTGAAATGTATGAACTTAACCACTTCATAGGTTTTATAGGGTGTTTCACAAGATTGGCCCTGTTTAAAGAAAAAAGATTAAACGGAAACAAAACGCTGAATGCTTAAGGTTTCAACACTTTTAAGTCTTGACTGAGGAGGATTCACATTGCAACTACAAGCCTTTCTAAAGCAAGCACTCGATCCCATTGTCGAGCGTAAGGCTTCGTGATGTCCTGTGATTTAGCATTTAGCAGTTTGTCATTCATCTTGACACAAGCACTCAATCCACCTCACTTATTGCATTATCGTGGGGCTAACGTTAAGTTCTCGAATTAATGCTGACTATTTTTTCAAGGAGACGGTTGGGAAATATAAAAGATATGAATGCTACTAAGGTGAATGCGTAGAAATCAGTTGCTTTTCATAGAAAATTCAAAGCAAGTTATTGAAAAGAAATTTAAATGACTGGAGACCTTTTGGAAATGACCAATCGTCCTCAGCTTGCGTGCGACGAGATAGATGATCATTTGTGGTTAGGAAAGGGCGAAAGGAAAAGGATTTTTACTGTACCAGTTAGCATTAAAAACTAGGTATATGTACATAGTGAGTTTATCATGAGATGGTGTAGATCTGGAAATTACGTGGAATTGATTTTGGGGTGTTGGGACCATTGGTCTTTGAACCTAGTTTTCCACGGCCTCTTATTACTATTCTTTTTTAAACCCTGAACTTTTGGAATTCTGTTTAATTTAAATCGTTACATTAAAATCGCTGAAGGTGTTAGCTGATATGGTGTTAACTGACATGGACGCTTCACATGATAACTTGCCATTTATTATCTGTATTGACTTTTAATTTGCTTGAATGATTATTTCATGTCAAGAAATATGTAATCAATAATTATAATTTAAACGCAACCCTACCCCCCTCCCCATAAAAAACAAAATTCTAGAAAAAGTAGCACCCTCCACCTGCCATCCGTACTCACTGACCATTGCCATCACACTCAGCCGCCTCCATCAAACTTGACAAGCCAACAACTATCGCCACCCCCAGTGTGACCACCACCGTAAACACAACAAGACTCGGTCATAAGCAACTACCATCGTCCTCTTGACGTGTGCAAAACAACCGGGAATTGGCTGTATCGCTCGAAACCAGAGTCCAAAACCGACAGTTCCAATAGAGAACAATCTGGCTTCCAGTTCCAATTTATTTGTGGCATCCGGAATTTTGTGACGGCCCTTAGATATACAATGCTCACCATTTCTTTTTCTTTTCATCGTTGGACCAATGTGTTAGGTAATGTAATGGTTCAATCGTTGAATAGATTATAGTCTTGCCGGAAAATTTGCATAAGTTCAAGTCAGACCAACCCTATTTATATCTTGCCGACCCGTGTACATTTGTTCCGATGACACAACACAACTATGCCGCCAAAGTAAACATGAAATAAGAAAGGGATTTGGACTTTAATGCGCTGATATTTTGTGGGCCGAAGGAGGGAAATTTGGCTTTGTATTCACATCTTCGCCACCGATCATTATGCAGCATTGTCGAGTTCTCTCTCTCCATGCAAGTAATCAAATTGATGCTTATATATGTATATAAGTTTAAGGATTAAATTTCTGAAGAAAGTGGGCCAAATATTAGGGCCATACAACCACGGATTCGCTGGCCCAAATGACCCAAGAAACCCCCCTTAATTGTCGACTAATGGAGTCAATAATCTTGAAGATTGTTGACCGAAGGAAGCCCAGAAGCAGCCACGTGAACTTACCGATCGGTGGCCCGCGCATGGAGGAGAAACCGAGCTGAAGACACGTACACCCCCAGCTGTCTTCGGTTCTTGTTGCCACCGAAGGACTTACATGCAGTTGACTAATTAGTCAACAAATGAAGAAACAAAACTCTCGGACATGAGAAGAAGGAGAGAGAATGAGCCGAAACCAGCAAGTGAGAGAGTGAGACACCGAGCGAAACTTGAAAGAGAGAGAGAGGTTGAGCGAGAGAATTCATGAGTGAGCAGCGAGCGGGTGAACGGCGAAGAGGAAGAAGGGACCGCCTTCAGCCGTGCTCAAGCTGCCGCCGTCGACACTGCTGGTCTTCACCGCCGTTGAGCCGCGTTCGAAGACCCACGAGCTTCCTGTTCGGTTTGTCGATTGAGCTTAGGAGTGAGGCAAGTAGAAGTTCATTAATCTATGTTATGCATGCTGTGATTATCTACTGAAGTGCTAGTAGACTTGAGAAAACACTGAAATGGGATCTGCATGTTGAGTTTTTGAATGATTGAGATGAAGATTGAATGCCGAACTATGGAGGATTGAATGTGATGTTGCTGTCTTGTGTAGGATTGAACTAGATGAGTACTAGATTGAAGCTACCAGTCATTGCATGTTGTATTAGGGTCTTGCATGTTTTGAAAATTGAGTGTGAGATGGCTGTGTTGATTGAGCAAGGTGAGGAAATGATTGCCAAGTGGAAAGATGTGGTATATGTTGCGGTGAGTGAGCTTAGGAATGAATATATGCTTTGAGCCAAGCTGTGGAAGGTTTCTCTGATAATAAGAACTTGCTGAAAGTGTTCTTAGATGCTATGGAAGAGACTTGAAGTGTTGTAAAGGAGATTGGTAGAGAACAAATGGTTGGACTGAGCTAAAAATGAAGAAAACTGTATATGAAGATTCTGTTTTAGAGGAATATAGATAGAAAACCTTTTATTTTGTGTTGCCTTGATTTCTAATGATGAAGATAAGAAAAAGAATAAGTTTACATGAGAGAACATTCATTAGATCAAGTTCGACATTTAGTTATAGTAAGGTTAATGAGAAAATGTGTTGGTAAGAGTATTTACCTTGAACCAGTAAGCTGTACTGTAGAAGACAGCATGATCTGTGATGATTCCGTAAATTTTCTGTAATTTTATAGATAGAATTGGACTTCGAACCCATAATGAAAGTCGTAGCACACATCCTTAGGAATAACATATCAAAATTTGAGAACAAGCGAACAAGATTTAGGTGGTGAAACGAATTTTCTTCCGTAGGTACTAAATCTGAAAGTTATTGTAGAATTTTGAAGGAAACAGCAAACTATTACTCTTTATACACAACGAATCTGACTTAGTGTCCTTCATAAAACATTTTTCCTTTAGGTCTTTTTTTTATAACATATCAAAATTTCAGAATTTTCTGAGTTCATTTAGGGGTTATTCCGAAATTGTTACTAAAACTGTGCATTGTGATGTTTAAGCTGTTTTACTTTGAATTTACTCAATTTGTCCCAAAGGTGAATGCATCTTGAGTCGTTATTTGAGATGACGATATCGGCATTCAACATATCATGCAATATTGAGATTTGATGAAGACTCATGGGACATCTTGTCATTGCATTGAAAAGTGTTTTTGATATTAGGATGTTAATTGTTACCATTGGACACTCGGGTCAACGATGCCCTAGGAGTTGGGATGCCTAGAGGTTTGAATGAGTCAATGCCCTTTGGATGCCTGGTTGTATTATAAATACATGCCCAAAGGTTTTCTCCAGGAGCTACGGGATGCCCGATTGTATGCTTGTCGGTACGTAAATCTGGAGGGTAGGGGAAACCATGTCTATGGCCCCCAATGATTCCTCGTGATGCCAAATGGGGTGCAAGATGCCCAAAGGTTCAAATGAGTCGATACCTTTTGGATGACCGGTTGTATTTTGAATACATGCCCAGAGGCTTTCGCAACACCAGGTTGGATGCGAAATCCCAGAAGGATGCAAACATTGGTCCTCTGAGGGAATAAAACCCTTTTGAATGTTAAAATTGATGATTATACTAAGTGTGAGTGTGGTTTGGTTATGGGACTAAATTGTATGACATGGAATGGGACGTGTCATAACAGTTTGGCCCTATGATCGGGACTTGTGTGACTGAGCATGATGCATCTTATTTGTTGGAACTGCAGTGGTCATTGCACTAAAAGTTTTATGGTTCGATGCATACTATTCCTTGATGAACTGTTTTTTTCTATCTTGCATTAATCTAGATATTGATGGTACTGCATGATATAATTTAATGAATCTTTTACAGTTGAGTGATTGTACTCACCCCGTTTGGGGACTAACATTTTAGACTAGACAAGATACATTTACTGCCACTGCCACCAATACCTGGACCGAGTGATTGAATATGACCACGAGGAGGAGGACAATAGAGTAAGGAACTTTTGGACGTTGACACTGATTGATGAACTTTAAGTATACGACTATTAGAAAAGATATCGGTCATCTTTTGAAATATAGCAGAGTATAGAAGACTATGACATTTTGGTGTACCGACGAATGATGTCCATTTGGTTTAAGTAAATAAAAGTGTTCGGCTTTATCTTATAAAAATGTTTAGTTAGTGTGCATCATTTTCTGAATATAGGGAAGGGAGTTGTTGGATACGCTTCCGTCATATTTCTGCACAGGGACCGATCTAAATGATATAAACCCCTAGGATTTATGGATTTATCAATTTTTATGATATCAAAGTAATAGACTCTAAGGTAAAGAAAAAGGTAAGCGCATTGTGGTGACCCCAATAGATTGGGGGCCATTTGAGGGGTACCACATTATTAAAATTAATAAGTAACGATCCGATTCTTGATTTTAGATGTGAAATCATTCACTTACTCATTTGTCCGAACCGAATTATATATATATATATATAATTTTTGAAAGTTTTTCTTTCACTTTACTCATGGCAAAGTGCAAACAGACAATGAAGTCCTTTCCCTTTGTTGGCGATGCTAAACAGAAGAACCAAAAGAAAGATTGAAACCCTAATCTCCTCATCTCACTCTCCCTCTCACACCTCGCCTCCGGCCTTCCGTCCCTCAAAATCAACCTCACTTCTCTCAATCGAACCATCGCATCACTCGGTCCTGAGATCTGAACCGAGCTTCAACTCTTTGAAATTTCGTTTCTATGTTGATCTTTAGTCTCTTAGGGTGTGTTTGGCAAAATGTGTTTCTATTTCTCGGAACACAAATTTTCGTTCTTTTGTTCCGAGAAATAAAAAGAGAACAGAAACGCGTTTGTTTACACTTTTGTTCCCGGGAATAGAAATAAGAAGTAGAAAAAACTTGTTTCTTGTTCTCGGGAACACTTCCGAGAAACATTTTTTTTTTCTTCTTTCTTTCTTTTGGCAGGCAACCTCGCCAGAATGTCTTTGGTCCCTGGCAAGGCTCGGCCTTGCCGGGCCACCGCCAAGTCGGCCTTGCCTAGCGGTGGCCCGGTGAGGCCAAGCTCGCCTAGCCAAGGCGAGGTTGACCTCGCACTGCCTGGGCGAGGTTAAGCCTCACCAATGGCCTCAGTGGCCAGGCGAGGTCACCGATGAGGCTCGACCTCGCCCAGGCGACACAAGGCCGGCTTCGCCGGGCCAACGCTGGGTGACGTCGCCTAGCGATGGCTCGGCGAGACCGAGCCTCGTCGGTAGTTGGGCGAGCTTGGCCTCGCCAGATCTAGGGGAGCTCGAGCTCGCCCAGCCAAGGTGAGGCCGAGCCTCACCCAACCATGACAAGGTCGTTAGCCCTCGTTGGTAGTTGCCAATTCTCGTCGGCTGGTTGCCGGCCATGGCCGAGGCCCGCGATCGGCCAAAAGGAAGAATGAAGAAAAGGAAAAGAAAAAAGAAAAAAAATCATACAAATTTACCAAACGCGTTTCTATTCTTGGAGTAGAATTTTTTTTTCAAATTTACCAAGGGCACGTTCTTATACTCAGAAATTGTTCTCTGAAACAGAAACAAAAAAGAAAAAACTATTTCTGTTCAAAAATTATTTTCTGGAACAGAAATGTTACCAAACGCGCCCTTAGTTACTCATTTCTTTCGGGTTGTTTCACATTGGATTTGCTTTGATTCATTTCAAATTCGAATCTGTTGCTTTGCTCTGTTTCTTTCTTCTTCTTCTTCTTCTTCTTTTTTTTATTTTTTTTTTTTTTTTGGAAGTTGCGTTATTATTTGCGTTGTCGTTCAATCTGTGTATGGCGGCCATTTACTAACCTGAAATTCTAAGTGCTACGAGCAGCTAGTAGTGTGATTTTTTAACTTCATTTGCTCCACAAATCTAGAGCCCGTGATAACACAGCAAGCACTCGTACCTCTATAGCAATGAAACCTTGAGACCGGCAAATCATTTCTTTCACTTTGTACCCTAACAGCAAGTTTCTGCGGTCAATTTCCTTCTGGACAAGTCTTATTATGCTTAAATTAACTAGCCGAATCAGTTCTATGAAACCACCTAGAAATCAGACCAGACCAATAGTTCAGTTCACAGGTGGGTCTATAGAACCAACGAGTGATTTTCATCTCTAATTTTTCGGAATTGGTTATTAATAGACAATTCTTAATTATAGGGTGAGAACTGCCTACCTAACACATGCTCATCCCTAATTCCCCACCACCCATGCGGTCACCATAAGCTACACCACCATGACCCCCTCTCTCTCTCTCTCTCCCTCTCCCTCTGCCTCTCCCCGTCAAACTCGACAAACCAGCAACCACCATCACCACCAATGCAACCAGCACCGCGAAGACCGCAAGACTCGGTCACAACTCACAAGCAACCAGCATCGCCCCTACCTCTTCGGGACTCACCGCCAGGACGACTCTAGGATGACTCAGCAAACAAAACAATTTGTGAAATCGCGTATCAGAGTGGTCTCATTAGTAAGTCCCGGGGAGGTGGTAAGAGACTTTGATTTAGCCTTAGTGGTAGGCAAGTGAAAACTAACTAAAACTAATTAAAATAACTCCCTCTATTTTCACTCTTTTATTGGCTTTTGACACCCTAGTTATATTAAATTAACTACATTATCTTTTGCTGGTCTCACTCTCAATTAAAGATTATATCTCTCGTTTTTTTTCTGCTTTTTCTTTTTTCTTTCCTTTTTCTGCTTTTTCTTTTGTTTTAACTTCATTAAAAGACAAAACTACCTACATCTACATCTACATCTATTTTAAACAATTTTTTAAACCCTTAGCCACTTCTTCCACACACATCATATTTCAACGTTTCATTCATTTTTGTCTTATTATAAACTCATTCCGCCAATTATTAACTTTATTTCTCTAGATAATCCCATGATGATGAATTTTTCAACTACGATTTTTGGAACAAATTTAGGAGAATTTACTAAAAAATTGATTACAATGGGTGATGAATGCACTATACACAATTTACTCATCTTTCATCGTATTGTTTTTTGTAATGTAGTCACTATGGAATACAAAGCGAAGAGAACCAAAATCGCTTAAATAAATCTATTGCTAATGAAATTGCAAATGGAGACAGTTGCCCACAAATTCATTTGGAACATCATGCACTAAACATTGAAAAAATTTCCTTCATATATATTTGTTTTATGTGAATAGTGACTCTTTTAATGATGTAATTGAAATATTTTACTGTCTAATTTGGGTAAATTATATTTTCGGGAGAGTAACCATTTTTTGGGTAGCCAAGCGGTTGAACAAACTATCTTATAGTAAGTTGCATGTGCAACTTATTATTGTAGTGCATTTTTACTTTGAGGATGATTTTCTTTCCATTGATTATTGTATCAAAATTCTGATGCATGAAGAATTGACATGTATCTATGTGTGTGTGTATTTTTACTTTGAGGATGATTTTCTTTCCATTGATTATTGTATCAAAATTCTGATGCATGAAGAATTGACATGTATCTATGTGTGTGTGCACGCACGCGCGTGCATGCGTGTGCGTGTGCGTGTGCGTGTGCGTGCGTGCGTGCATGCGTGTGTGTGTGTGTCTAAGTGTTTGCAAATGGTTTAAATGGGCTGTCTTATAATGTCATTACAATTGCCATAATTTCTTGTCAACAACTACTTATATCATGTAATCAAGGCAAAGATAGTATCCTATGTAATAATATTTTAGGGATCATTTTCTTTTGCATTTGCATGATAATATTGAATGTTTAGAAATTTTTATGTACTCAACTTTGGCATATTTTTAATTTTTTGTGAAAGTATCTATCATTATGCAATGATGGCACGATAAATAAATAAAAATTGGACTAGTAGATTCACTAAATAAATTGAAAGTTGAGCGATTAAAATAACAGACTACAACATAATGGCACATATTGAAGTTATAATTAAATGAAGGATGTACTAAAACTAGTAGATGGTCCCTTCACTCTTATTTGTGCTTAGTATTTTATTAAGAAATAGTTTTCTAATATGAGTGAGAGAGAGAGAGAGACTTACAACTCATTAGCACAATGTTTTTTTTTTTTGGTCGAACTTTTGTACTACATTCTTACAAGATGTAAGAGTCAAAACCTACACTTGATACTAAACCGTTTCCCATGCCAAACCCCCGAAAAGGTGGGGATTTGAACCCCGCACCTCTCCTCCTATATTAAAAGATGGCCACTAAGGTAAATTCTAGTAGTTATTAATACAATATTTAGTTAGTTATCTATCAAATAACCTATTTTTTTAGAAAAAAAAAACACGAATTTTATTCTAAATGGAGAAAGAAAAGGAACAAACCAAAAATGAAGAAAAGAAGGGAAGAAATAATCTTAAATTAAGTGGGAGCCCCACATTTAACCTTAATAAATCTTATCAAAGTAGTTTTGTCCCTTAAAAATATCGAGAAATGTTAATTTATGTTCTTGATTATTTTACTTTGAATGTAATTAAAGCTTTGATTTGCTCAAGTTAATTTTAGATAAGTGAAACTCTAACGGCTAAATTAGATTGATCTACCTTGTACCTTCAACTTGGTTGTTAATTTTGGCTTGAAAGTTAAGGTCTAGTGTGTGAAGGTTTTTGTTAATAGTGTGTTGAATCGTTGGGTTCTTGTTACTTGAATAGATGACTCTCTACATACCAAGATTGTTTCCATAAGAATCAATGACGTGTTAGGTGAAAAGGGAGAAACTAAGCTTGAGTGATATTTTTGTGATTCGACTAAGTTACCGATTTATTAGCTAAGTGTTACCAATTAATCACATGGTCAATTCTTAGAGTTATTGATCTTTACATGGTTGATTTATTGGAGTTATCAATGTTTTTTTTTTTTGTCGTAAAAAGAACATATATTCATGATAAAGGATATGTACAACCAGCAGCTAAAGCATCCGAACAAAGTAGCTCTAACAAAATAGGAGGCGAAGTAGCCCAATCTTGAAGTAGGATACCATTTCTATGAGCCTTAGTGGCCCAATCCGCTACGGCATTGGCCTCACGTTTGCAATGTCTAACCCTAAGGTGAGAGAATCTGGAGAGGAGATCGGTGACTTCCACAGAGATTGCTTGAACCTCCCACAACGTTAAGGTGGAAGCATGAACGGAACCAACCAACACCAGGCCGTCAGATTCGATTATCAACTAATCATGAGCTATGCCTTTCTCCAGCAGGTTGTGTAGGGTTCTTGTGAAAGCCATAAACTCCAACTGTAGCACCGATGAGGCGGCAAATCCTTTGGTAAAACCTTCGATCATTCTCCTATTCTGATCCCTGCAAATACTTGCCATTGTCCCTTGATTGCTTTGAGACTGAAAAGCTCCATCTATATTCACCTTAAAGGCACCTAGACCTAGAGGTCTCCATATGTCGCCAAGGTTGAGTTCCTGTCGCCCTGTTCCTACTGAACTGCGATTGGAAGACAGAGCCGTTTGAGCATTGGCAAGGGCTACATCCACTACTTGAAGAGCATCCAGATGCTGTCGATGAAAAATAAAGTTATTCCACGCTTTCCATATTTGCCACAGGACAGAGGCTAGCATTTCTGGATTAGGTGAGGACTGATTCCGCTTGAATTTTTTTGCAATCCATGCATCAATTCGTTAAACTGCCTGTGGCTCTATTTGAATGTCAATCTTTGGATGCGACCATATAGTAGTAGTCCATGGATAGAGCAAAAAAATATGTTCTATAGTTTCTGGTGTTTGAGTAGGACAGAGATTGCATACCAGTTCTGAGCATATATGTCTATGTTAAAGGTTGGCTTTACTGGGTAGGGGGTTGTGGCATAGAGTCCAAAGAAAGATTTGGATTTTGGGTGCCATCTTCAACTTCCATATTTGTTTCCACGGCACCTCTAGGGTTTGGTAAGAAGACGATGCTTTATGTTGATTCTTGCCGACTGCTGCATTTTTCATTGCTCGATAACCACTTTTGACGGTATAATTGCCATGAGTGGTTTCTGTCCAAATAAATTTATCTTCTATATAATAGGGTCTTACCAAAATGGTAAGGATTTCTTGGATAGCATGGAAATCGTAGTACCTGTGAAGTAGGGGGTATTCCAAGTATTAGTTTGCACATCTAGAAGTTTAGCGACCTTTACAAGTTCGTCGCGATTCGCCGAGCACCCAATATGCCTTTGGGTAGCCATCGATCTTCCCTAATTCTGATGTTCCGCCCATCACCTACTGACCATTGGAGATTTGGAAGAATTGAATCCCGTCCTAGTAGTAGGCATTGCCAGCCCCAAGATGGTCAGATTCCTCTCTCAACATTTATAAAATCCCGAGAATGAAAATAAATACCTTTGAATAGCATGCTCCATAGTGATGTAAGGTGTTGGATTAGACGCCAAGCCTGTTTTCTGAGCATTGCCTTGTTGAAAGCCATGAGATCTTGAAAACCAAGACCTCCCTTATTCTTGCTAGTCTTAAGCACTTCCCATTGTTTCCAATGGATTCCAGATTTCTTACAATCATTTTGTCACCAGAAACAAGCGATCTTCTTTTCAATGGATATACAAATAGACGCCGGAATTTTAAATATGGACATGACATATTGTGGGATTGCCTGCACAACAGATTTAATCAGGATTTCCTTTCCACCCTTGGATATTAAATTTTATTTCCATCCTTCCAGTTTTGTGTTCACTCTCCCCATTATCCAAGCAAACATCTCTTTCCTCAATCGTCCCCAATCTAAGGGGATCCCCAAATATTTTCCAATCCTAGATAGCACTGGGACTCTCAACTCATTAGCCACATTTTCCTGTAAGCTAAGAGGGCAAGCCTTGCTAAAAAATATTCCAGATTTATTCCTATTAACAGCATGTCCCATTGCTAAACAGTTTTGATTCAGTACGTTGGCAAGGTTTTGGCATTCCTGTAGCTTACCATTTAAGAAAAATATGACATCATTATCGAAGAACAAATGAGATAGAATAGGACACCACCTGTTTAGCTGGATGCCTTTGATGTTGCCCATATCAATAGCTTTATGTATAAGAATTGATAAGACATTTGTCAGCAGGATGAATAAATATGGAGAAAGTGGATCTCCCTGTCTAAGGCCTCGGGTCAGATAGAAGTAGTTCAACTGCTCGCCATTAAAGCTTACACTAAGAGAGACTGTTGTTATACATTGCATTATCCACCTTACCCAAGTGGTATGAAATCCCGACTTCAGTAGATAATCTTCAAGAAAATCCCACTCTACCCTGTCATAAGCCTTTTGCATGTCCATTTTCAGTATTGCCTGAAAATTTTTCTTGCGTTTCCTAGTCCGAAGTTGATGAAGCACCTCCTGGACTATGAGAATGTTGTCTTGGATCTGACGGCCGCTCACAAAGGCACTTTGTTCAATGGATATTAAATCAAGGAGCCAAGGTTTACGCCGGTTGGCAAGCACTTTGGAGATAATCTTATAAGCATAATTGCATAGACTAATAGGGCGGTATTGGTCAACGCTTTCCGGGTGTGGTACTTTCAGAATCAAGGAAATGATGTTCTTCTTAAGATCAGTAGGCATAACCCTTGTTTTAAAGAAGTCATGTACAGAGAGAAAAATATCGTCCCATAAAATATCCCAATGAGTTTGATAAAATAGGCCATTCATACCATTTGGTCCCGAAGCTTTATTCGCTCCCAGCTAGAATGTTGCTACGCGAGACCTCTTCTTGAGTTACCGCAGCCGTCAAAAGATCATTTATTTCCGTTGTAATGACTCGTGGGCATTAGTCAAGGATTGGCCTATAATCCCGACGCCCAACTAATCGATAGAGATTGGTAAAGAATTGCATCGTCATTTCCTTTAAGCAACTTTCTTCCCTAACCCATCTATGATCATCATCTTTCAGCATACATATTATGTTTCGTTGCCTTCGTTGGACTGTCGTTGCATGGAAGAATTTAGTATTTTTGTCTCCCCACTTCAGCCAATTTATCCTGGATCACATCGCCTAGAACTGTTCCTCTTGCTGCCATAATCGATGTATCTCCGCTTTCAAATTGTTCACTGACTGCTTATCATAGTGGCTATGCTGTTGATTTATATGAGTCTGGAGTTGCAGTTGCAAACTAGCTATTTGGTTGTGAGCTTTGGAGAACTTCATTCGACTCCATTTGGTGAGGACCAAAGATACCATCTTTAATCTGTATGGTAGACTGTAATTAGTTTCATGGCCTGAATTCCAGGAGTTAGCTATAACCTCACTACACCCCTTGTCCTGTAGCTAGAAAGCTTCAAAAATAAAAGACTTGTGTCGGCGCCCTTATAAAGCTTCAGTTGTTAATAATAAAGGGTTGTGATCTCGAGCCCACTGTAGGTAGAGTGATAACCTCCGCTTCAAGGAATGCTAAACGCCAGTCCAAATTGCATAGCATACGGTCTAATCTTTCTTTCACAAGTTCATCTCCTTCCCGATTATTTGTCCAAGTAAAAGCACAGCATTTACTGTCCATATCTATTAGGGAACAATCTTGTATTAATTGTCTAAAAGAGTGCATTCTATGTGGTTCTGCTAATCGCTTGCCTATTTTCTCCCAATGGTATAAGACCTCGTTGAAATTGCCAACACAGAGCCATGGTAAAGTATTTGAAAGAGCTATTCGTCGTAGTTCTGTCCAAAAAAGTTGGCGAAGCTAATAAACCGTAGGTGCATGGACACAGGTCATACGCATAGATTTACCGCATCTAGTTTCCATACATATCATATCAAAAAAGTCTTGAGTAGATTTAATCATGTTTACCGTAATATGATCGTGCCAAAGGAGTGCCATCCCTCCTGCCAAACCAGCTAGGTTGAGTAAATAAGATTTCCAAAATTTGAGGCAATGCTGAATTCGAGTAATCACAACCTCTCAATTCTTAGTTTCCATCAAAAACACGATATCGATCTTTTCTTTGGCCACAAGGGCCTTAAGGGCTCGAATGGTCAAGGGAGAGCCTAAACCCTGACAGTTCCAGCTTATTATTTTCATTTGTCCCATGGTGGCTGTTGAGGGCCAAACGCCACCGCCCACTTATCTGTCTCTTCAGCCAACAAAATAGGTGTTTCCATGAGTCATTTATCATCTAATTCTTTTGTTGTAGTGTTGCGTGAGTCATAAGGGTTGTATCGTTTAATTTTCTTTGCAGCTTCTACTCTGGTGGAAATTCTTGTGTTCTTTAGTTTCCTGAGGTTAGTTGTTTCCATGGCTTTATCCTAGATGTCCTGCTTTTTTAAGGAACAATGATAAGCTCACTCTTGGATCCAACTGTGGGGAAATTGCCTTTGCAAAGCTGTGGTTAAATGGAGTAGCCAATAGAGTGAAGAGCAACTGTTGCTGGGTATTTCATTTTTCCAGTTTCCATTTCTAATCTTGTATGCATTGCATTTTGACTATCCTTCCCCTATATAGGTACTTGGTTATTGGATGTGTCCCCTAGCTGCATCTTTGTGCTTTTGTGTTGTTGAATTGGTTGCTGCATATCTTCATAAGCTTTTTCATTACAAGGAGGTAGCGTTGGAATCAAATTAGAGGAAGGAGGGGTCTCTAGTATGACCTCATCAACAGGTTGTTCTTGCACCTCATAAAAGGTTTGTCAGTATGGACTATGTTCTTTAACTTCTGCCCTCAATCACTGTCCATAAGCCATTTTTTCTTTACCTTCCATTTTTGCTTTTGTGAAGGGAAAATCCTTGCAGTACATTGCAAAATGGCCTATTTTCCCACAAGAATAACAAAAGTGTGGGAGCCGTTCATGTGACGTCCCAGGGCATCACGTACTAAGCACAAGCGGAATTATCATTTATCATTATCATCTTGTTTAATATGTAATCTCCTTTAGATAACCTATAGTGTTTACTATTGAAGGTTAGCATGTATAACATGGATTATTTAAAATCTCAAGTTTATATTATGAGGTTGTCCTGCAATCACTCCACCTTCAATTCTAAGTATTGGCCAAATCATTCATGCACAAAACAAGATTACAAGAAGCTTCATTTCTTCTTATCATCATAAGGGCTTACAAAATTTATCAACTTGGACTCTTTCCATGTTCATCGCCTATATATACAACATATGCATTACAAAAGTAAGGCGTAACAAAAAGTCAGGGATAAAGGGTAAGGGTATCAACTCCACAAGTTCCCACACAAGCCCGCATCTAACAAAAAACAAAAGTCAGTCATCTTCAACAAGATCAAAGGCGTCTAGGCGCCGTCCATCCCCGCTTCAGGTCCTCCTGCTCTAAAGGGTAAATGGCCAAATATCTCCCTTTCATGGTTAATAAACCATGCAACGAATGTCATTGATGTCAAGTCGGCTCTACCGTCATCAGTCATAAAGTAGCCTCATACTTGGAGAAAACCATGTCAATGTCGGGATCATACATGTCATGAAGAGAAACATCAATGCACTACCGCCTCGTATCAAGCTACTGGCGGTACATCCTTGCTATCAATCTGAAAATGTAAGGTATGAGCAAACAACCTTGCCCGGTGAAGAATGATAAAACTCCAACTTAAACAATCCACAACCATCAAGATTACAAGAGAATCATCAAACAATTTAGAATGCTAAAGGAAGTATATCACAAACATAAATAATTGGATATCGACACATTATGTATATAGTTATCTTATGAGCATCCATTTCTATGCCTACCTTTCTCAAGCTCAATCTCATATTAAGATGTAATGCAACAATAATAAATGGACTCACTCGCCAAATAGAATTATATTCAGTGTGCATATGATCCACCCTCGATCAATCATTAACCGGAACTCAACCGGCCTAATCGAGTCACTTCCGGGAATTACCTTATCCGGACTTCCACAATATTTCTATTATGAGTATCTCACTCTGAGGCATCCCGGTATCACACAACCGATGTCCTCCCAAGACCACTCAGCAAGGGGCATCTCATTCCGAGACATCTCAGTATCACACAACTGAGGCATCCTTGATCACACACAAGGGCATCTCACTCCGAGGCATCTCGGTATCTCTCTACCGAGGCATCCAAGACCACTCAGCAAGGGCATCCCAAACTTCCGGAGGCATCACCGATATCTCGGTACTGATGGGTTCAGTCACTCACTTATGCACACGTTTCACACCACCACACCTTTGATTAATGCATTTATTGTATGCAAAAGAAAAGACTCCAAAGTATCTAACTATATATCTAACTCTCATGAACCTAGCACACGTGCGTATCCAAATTATAAGGTAAAACCCATTACATTATGTCCAATTCCATGGCGAACAGATATTTACCCCATAATCAAGCACTATGCACCGCACTCATTGCACACGCATGATACTATATGCACTTATATATCTCAAATAAAATATGAGACTTACTCTTATATGACTAACATCTATTATGAGGTTTATTAGACTCTACGTGCATCACAAAAGCCTAATATAAAAGACACAACCTCTAATATATGTTCTCGGGTACAGACAGTTTGCTAACTAAATGTACAGTTTCGGTTTTGGACACAGAAGGTATATCAATTCTTGTCGAAATCCTACTAAATTTTAGTATGTTATATTTGAGTCATAGACTGACATTTTCTGTGAAGAAACTTAAGTCTAATTCTCACTTTATTAAGAGTAATAATCGCCATAATCTTTAATAGCACCCTGTACCGACGTCCAGATTCTTTATCTACAAAGAAAATTGTTTTACTAGCCAATTATTCTCTATTTAATCTCAAATTTTGACACGTTATTCCTTAAGATGTGGTCTACAATTTTCATTAAGGATTCGAAGTCAAATTCTAACTAGGTAAATACAGAAAATTCATATAATCCGTAAAGGTCAAACCGTTTCTCACAAAACAGTTTACTGGTTTTACTAAGTTCACTTCCATCTCTACGGTTTATATATTCGTATGGTTATAGCTAGGTTTCTAATTCAATCTTATGGATGTTCTATCATGTAGAATAGTTCCTTTCTTATTTTCATTAACATACATAAAGAAAATAACACAAAACAGAAGACTCCCTAACTGTATTCTCCTAAAACAGAATAGGTATACACGATTCCTTCACTCCTAGCCCGACCAAACCATTTATTTTTCCACAAATCTTTTCTACAACACTTCATTACTTAATCACCGCAACTAAAAATACTTTCAACAAGCTTTTCTTTAACAAATAGCCCATCCATAGCTCGGCTCGAAGTATAAATGCATACGTGAGTTCACTCATCACAGTATACACCACATCCATCCACTCGGCATCCATTTCATCACTTCACTCAGCAAAACAGCATACTCACACTTGGATTTTGCAACATCCAAGACTCAAAGGTAACATGCAATGGCTTCTATCTTCAATCTAACACTTACTAAGCTTAGATCAACCACAAAACAACAACTACAAATCAAATCCTTCACTGTTTGGTTAGATCCACAAGCTTTCTTGACAAAACAATGGATAACTTTTAATTTAGAGTTATATCTTTCCTTACCTTGCTTCAACTACTAAACAACACAAAGATGCTTCAAGATCAACACCAAAATCTCGCATGCAAGAAGAAGAAATCGCTGGTTTGCTTCTGGTTCTTCACTGCTCGACCAAGAGAAAACAAAAAGAAGAAGATGAAGATGGGTTTCTCATTTTTTATATAGAGAGAGAGAGAGAGAGGGTTACGAAACTTAAGGGGGAAAATAGATCTACAAGGCTAATCCCTAGGCTAGAGTAATGATGAGATTTTTGTTAATGATTGTGTTTCTTGAAGTTGCTAGTTTCAGTTTCTAGGAAATAGAAAACCGTGGGTGTCGAGTACAAGGAGAAATGAGAGAGAGATGTCATGGCCTCCAAGTTTGTTGTCTCAAGTTCAATTTGTTTCTAATCCATGTCATTAGTCGGTTCATTAGTTTCTAATGTTTTTCAATTAATTTTCTTTTTGTTTCTACTTGATTTCAATCCTTTTATAATTATACAAAGTCATGACATAACATATCGACTAGTCAATGTTAGTCTATAAAGAATTCATCACAAAAATGCTAAAGTTAGAAATTGATATTAGCATTATAAACATTAATCAAGTTATCATAACTATAATCTATAAAATAAAATCATTCGGGCCTAAATATTCATCTGTGGCCCAACAGGCTTAATCTATAACAATTCCGGCCCACTAAACTAAATCTACAAATCTAATAATTCCAAACCTTAGCCCACTTCAAGCCAAGTCCAAGCCCATAATCTCTCATTCAACTTTTCTTAAGTCCAATTCGTGTGGCTCACTTACTTCTCAAGCCCACACATTCCTCACGATCCATCGGGTTCACTTTCTGGCCCAATCTAATTAATCTAAGTTCCTAATGATCTAATTACACTAATGAAGGTCGGTGAAATTTGGGATGTCACAGTTCATATCCGAAATCAAGCCATATTGCCTTCTTTGCTATACGTATTAGTTGACCTGTTTTCAAGGGTTCTCTTAAGTTAATTTCTACACGTGCTTTGCCGGCTCTGATTGTTGTTCCATCTTTTGTGTCTAGCTTAACATGAAGCACCCTTCCAATGTGTTTAACAGCTTTGCAAATCATATAATTCGAGCACCATTCTAATAGCAAACCATAGATTTGTAACCTAGAATGCATAAGATGAGAAATCATAACAATGTAGAGGTGTATTAGGTATCCAAGGTTTAAAAATGACCAAATGACTTGAAAACAGCCAAGGCCCGCCCTCTTGCACCCTCTATTTTTCTTCTTCTAATTTGAACTTATCTACATAGATGCCAGCTTCGTGTTGAGTAATTTCAACTTATTCTGTCCACCAAGCTCTTTTTAAAGTATTCTGGAAAGCTTGGAAATTTATAGAGGGGTTGGATGGAATTTTACCTACCAACATCAACTTACATTCTTCCACTTTTTCCACAGGCGGCATATCATCCCAGTCTTCTATTTCTTGTGGGGACCAAAGTTGACCCAAATGTTGGCATAGAGCAGCTAGGCGTGGATCTCCTTCCTGGTTGTGGGGGTCCATGAAGTGCAGTCTCCAGAGCAAAATTTCGTCAAGATAAAGTTAGGAGGACAATTCGACTGGCAATTGGTTCGATTACACCCAATGTACTAATTTCAAAAGCCATGCAGAAGGATCATATGAGTTATTGTTGTAAGCTGAAGGAAAATGATTGAATTCAGGTGAAAGCCGTTAGATATTGTCGACAAAGAGGTGACGATATGGGTGTTTCTTTCAATCCTTTGCTTTTCCAAATTGATACTGTCGAAATCCAAATCTGGGAGCTTGATGAAAAGTAGCAGAGAGGAGGTTAGCTTCCGGGTAAGCACCAAGCGATTGAATGTGAGGAAACTTCACAAATTAGGGTTTAAAAGCAGTGAACTACCATGGCGGTAGGGAAAAGCTCTACATTTCAAGAGAGGAAAGTGGGGAGGATCAGGCAAGCGAAACTTGGTTTGACTAATCAGATAGACTTTGATTAAAGCAACATTGACACATTTGTGAAGTTGTTGACGTGCACATAATTGATTCCTTAAGTTGTTGATTGTCAAGTTTCAATTCGTCAAATGGTTGATGTTCACATTATCGATTCTTTGAGTATGTTATCATTGCTTGCAAGAAAAATGCAAAGACATAAGCATGTCATTATCTTTGCCTATGCATGTGACAATTGAAAGGGCAATTTATTTTTTATTTTTTTTGCAAAAATGACTTACATTAAAAGATGTTGTGTACTAAATGTCGATTCTTGAAAATGATTATCAATTTTGTTATTCATGCAAGGAGATCATATGATTATAGTGTTATCATATGCATTACTACTATGTGATTAAATAAGAAAATTATTATGTTAAATTGTTCTATTATTCATAAGTTAATGGGTAAGACACCTCAAAGTTGAGATGCCCCAAAAGTGTTAGGGATGCTTTGGGAGTCGAGATGTCCCAAAAATGTTAAGAATGCCTTAGGAGTCAAGATCTCTCATGTGTAATGTTGCCCTAGGAGTAGTCGAGATGCTTCACAGTGGAGATGCGTCATTTGTCAAGATGCTCAAGGCATGTTCAGGATGAGATGAAATAAGGAATGTGATGCTTATCTACGTGTGTGTAAAGATGCATATATTAAAACATGTCTAATTAGTGTAGCCACGCATCATAATATGTAATGACTTTCTCTTGCATTTGAGGGAATTGTCTTATGCCAAATTGTTCATCGATTTCCATTAGCATATTATGATAAAAAGAATAGTGCATTTATTCATTCAATTGCCTCTTATAGCTGCTTAATGCTCATCTTGATTTAACGTTGTTTGTTAGTACTAGGTTGAGTGGAAAGATGATCTCCTACCTTAGATATTTCATTTATTAAGCATTGGTTCATCCCTTGATTTTTAGATTTGTAGGATGAATCACCCTCCTCCACTGCAATTTAGGGTTCCTATGTATTTTGACTGCAAATATTAAAATCTGTTAGTACCTAAATCGGCGGAAATTTATACTAAGTGTAGCTTAGTGTTATGGATTGACATAGGTATACTATAAGGATCCCTCGTTGATTTATTGTCTGGTACATCAACATTGATGAGGAGTTCGTTGAACAATAGCCCCCTAATTTCAATAACAATGGAATGTCAATGAACGAAGTCGTTGATCCGAAGTCTAATTTGCTTGGCTTTTTTGGGCATAAGAGCATGGAATGTTGAGAAAACCTCTTCATATATCATAAATGCACACGGTTAAGAGTGGCTATAACAAAGTTTGTGCTCGAACTACAAAAATAGAACTACACAAAGCATCAAGTTCTTTCCAGCCTCCTTAAACACTGTGGATGAAGCTCTGGAATTTATCTATCCCCTCGAAAATGCGAATCTTTATTTGGAGCATTTGTCAAAATGATATACCAACAAGAGAGAACCTATATAAACGAAAGATGTTACCTGACCCGATTTATTTGCTTTGCAACATCCATTCGGAGACCACCGAGCACCTATTCTTACTCTGCAAATGGACAAAATATACATGGGCAGATCCACAAATCAATCTAAACTGTAAACCCGACATTATCTCCAGGTTTGATAAATGGTTGATGGAGAGATTTGACAGGAGCAAGGAATTACCCGAGAATGAGTTGGTGGTGATGGTGCTCTGGTTTGTATGGAAAGCTCGAAACAACTTCATCTTCAGAGCCAAACCACTGGATCTAAACACCATAGTTGATCTAGCGCAAGCACATCTCCAAAACTTTAGTAGATGGCAAAAGAAAAATGAGGAAAAAAAACCCATAGATCTGAACTCACTGAGAAGATGGAAACTGTCGGAGAGAGGGTCGATGAAATTAAATGTCAACAGCTCATGGGTACAGGGAGAACACGTCGAATCAGTAGCCGGAATCTTGCAAGATCAGACCGAACAGGTCATCGACGGCTTCGTGCGAGAAGTCCGAGCTTCATCCCCTATTCAAGTCAAAGCCTTAGCAGTCTTGCACGGATTGGAGTTTCTGAAGTCCATAAAGGAATCGCACATGGGTGAAGATGGAACTGAAAAAGTACAAAAGGAAAAAGTAGAGTGCAAGACAGACAGCTTGACCGTAGAGAAAGCATCATGGGCTATGCTGAAAGTCCTTGGAACGTGAAGACCATAATCGAGCAGTGCAAAGAAATATTAGCCCATTCAATTACGTCAAAACTAGCTTATTGCTCTCGGGAAGCCAATAAAGCTGCAAATTGGCTTGTGAAGGCACATAGGACAAAATCGCTCCCTCAAAATTGGAAGTCCTTTCCTCCTTTAACTCTTTTGGAAATTTTATGTTCGGAAACTTATCTATCGTCTTCTTGTAATTCTCGTCTTTTATGAATGAAAGTAACTATCATCTTTGACCAAAAAAAAAAAAAAACATTGGCCAGAAATCTTAGCATTCATCATCCTCAACCGAGCCTTTGGTACACGTCCAGGGCTTTACTCACGGTCCACCGTTCTCTCTCTAGCCTGAACTCAGCCCAAAAATGGGCCCACTAAGCCATCATACACCTAGCCCACATAGAAAGTCCATCAGGCAATCCACCTATCCCGATTTCTCTTCTGTCGACAAGCACAAGCTAAAGTGAAAATCAAAGGCTGAAATTTTAGGATGTTACAGTTATTATATATGCTCATAACATTTGCTACTAATAATGTATAACATTTGCTACTAATAATGTTTGCAAATTGTTTATATGCATATAACATTTGCTCCTAACAATGTTTGCAAATTTGCTAATATCTTCTTATAATGTTTTGCACATAAATTGGCAGAAAAATTTGCTTACTCATACATAGTCACATGGAATTGAATTACCCATCAAAATAGGGGGAGCATCCAAGTATATCATGAAAACAGGTAGAGCATTCAACTGTTACGCTATGAACCCCAAAATACTTGATGACACACTTTGGGTAAAAGATCTTTCATGCAACTATGCTTTATCTCGTTAAAGATCACCCGAGTTCATATCTCCAAAGTCATACTACAAAACATCCTAAAGGAGATCCTATTTTAATTTATGCATTTTTTAAGCCAAGAAGCCCAGCATGAAGCTGGAAGTCTTGATCGAGTCGAGAGGGCCTAGTCAAGCCAGGACGATGATAAAAGAATCATGTTATGAGTGCTGAAATCTATATAAGCATGATATGTTGATGTGTTCATTGATATACAAAAGGTAAACATACATTAAAGTATGCGATAATGGACATATGCATGTAGTTGAGGTGTAGTAATAACTTTGGCATTGATCTGCCATAACATTGTATTGTGAGTGTTATACCTACTAAATTTTGATGATGAGATATCCTCTTAATAGATAATTATGGATTTTACTTATTGAGTCCATGATTTATCCCGTTGTTATTTGGAATTGTAGGTATGGAGGAGTTGAAGTTTTGCTAGAGGAGCTAAGGTTTACCCCTGCCTTTTGAGCATAGAACATGTAGCGATTGTAAATATAATGGCTCGTGACAAAATGGCTTATTGTGTATTTGTAAGTGGTTGTTTTCCTAGCTATTTGTTATTGTCTGAGTGTTGTATGTACCTTTTGCATGTGCTTAAATCAAAGATTAAAAAGAAATAGGATAGCGACACGCCTAGGACGTCACAAAAATAACCCCTGCTACTGAAGACCCTGGAGATGGAGTTTGGGTCATGACATGAATGATATAACATACTTTGATACATGGATATCACTAAGAAGACACGATATTTACATGTATACATATACATAAACTTGCACCATATCCATTATTAGCATATCATTTCATTTCGACCATCGGGGTATCCTGATATACAAGACATCCCCACTCCAAGGCATCCCTATTCACAAGGCATCTCCACTTCGAGTCATTCTGACATACGAGGTATTTGAACTCTCAAGACATTTCAAAAACTCTCAAGGCATCGTGACTCACAGGTCATCTCAACTTTCAGGTATCGTCCCCACTAATATATGGGCAATGAAAACATAGCATAATACTTTACATAAATAATCACATAATAGCACTCAAATCGTGTGATCTTCCTTACACTTACAATGAATTCAACACCCATTTATTATTTCTTACATAGCCGCAATCAAAATCAACATTCGGTAGATAACATTGTCTTATTCATATCATTATCGAAATACATTTGCCATGTCTCTTCCATGCAATGCTTACATGAGTAGCAATAATACCATAATCTCTCTTCTTTTCTCATGCAAGTAATAGTAGAATAGTTAGAGAATCGACAATATGGACATTGATAACCTAATATTCTACAACATGAATATCGACAACTCGAACATTAATAACTCAATAATCGGCAACATGGTTAATCAACAACATTTATTAGGAAATTAATAACTTAGTTGAATTATGAAGTATCACTTTCTTGTTTATTGTCATCATTTCCACTTGTATACTATCAATATTATGGAAGTCGATTAATTACAACCTCGGTGTGTAAAAACTCATCGATTCAAGTGAAATGAACACAACAATTCAACACGTAATCATTAAGACTTTCTTACACTTAATATCGAGTTTCAAACCAAAATTAACAACCATCAAACAATCAAGTCAAGAATACAACATTAGTTAATCTTAGTCCCTAGAGTTGACCTTGGAAAAAAAACTTGAGCAAATCAAAGTTTTAAATACCTCTAAAGCAAAATAATTAAGAACATCAACTAATAACCCTTAATCAAAGTTTTAGATACCTTCAAAGCAAAACAATAAGAACATCAATTTATAACCCTTAATCTTTGTAAGCAACAAAACTAGGTTGACAAGATTAAGAGGGAATATAATAATTCACCTAGTAATTGGTTGAAAAGATGAAATTAGAAGCTTCAACAACATAAAACTGAGACATTTTGCTTTTACTGGGAAGATTTGGAAAGTAAGGATTGAGAAAAAGAGAAGTTGAGGACTCTAAGCATTTGGTAATCAAAGTACATGACCAAGGGGGAATGTATTTAGAAGCTTTCTTGAGATACGAAAGGATAAGAACGACTAGCCATGGGTTAAGAGTAATGATAAAATTGGGTTAAAAACATGTTGTGAAAGATAGAGGTGATGTGGTCAAATTAAAATGTCACAAATAGCTAAACCGTATGGTTCCAAAGTAGATATTCTAATAAATTGCCAAGATATTTAGTAAATAAATGAGTAAATAGGGAAAACAACATTAGTTCCAAACATTGACAAGTTAGAAAAATATTTTGAACCCACTAAAATGTTTAGCTAGAATTGCTTGATGCTAAGAGGACTTAATTCAGTAAATTTCGAACCTACTACTATTCGTTCAATGTGTAATCTTGAAACATATCAATCTTTATTAACAACCAATATGCAAATATGTGCTTCATTGCTACTCTAAATAATCTACGCAATAGCAAATATTTAGTAATTCAATCCTAACAAAATCACTCATGGAAGACTATGGGTGCAAAAAATACAATTTCAGCCTTGCAACTACTATGTTAAAATCCAACTTGAATTCCACCTATGACATTTATGGCATACATTTCCTACATATTAATAATTAATATAGGATTTTTTAGATGTCACATTACTAGTATCCATATAGTGTATGACTATTTAGGAAAATCAAATCAAATTTTTCACACCAAACGGTAGAAAATATTTTCTAATTTATTTTCAAGTTTCAGTTAAATATTGAAAAATAGTCATTTTCCTATAACACAACTCCAAAAAAGTCACTTTTTTTTTTTTTGCAAACTTAACAAAGCTTCAAGGAGAAGCATGCTATGGTCAAAAGTTGTGTACGGCATTCAATTTAGTGTCAAAAGTTTTTTTTCGGATCACTTAAGTGTCACGTTAAAAAAAAATGATCATTTAAATACCAACTTCGATATGGGTCATTGGAAATCCAACATTGTCATATTTTAAAATTTTCAATCCTATGTGGTCCGCCAGCATGCCCAATCAACACAAAATCTCTAAACAACATAGTATAACTGGTTAAAAAGTGATTACTTTAGTGTCTATCTTTGTTAAAAAATAATAACTTTAGTGTTAGTTGTTGTTAGAAGGTAATCACTTCAGTGACATTCTCAATGAAAAAGTTATCACTTTAATACCAAAAAAATTGTCACCTCAAATAAATTTTTTAGTTATAAAAACCACATAATTTCTTGCCAAAAGCACTTAAATGATCATTTTTTTTTTTTTATGATTTGGCACTTAACTAAGACAACAAAAACATTTTACACTAAAGTGAACGTTGTACTCTCCCATAAGCTTTAACATGCTTGTCTAATGGTTGTGGAAGAAATTATAAAGGCTTGGAAATATCAATAGCCTCACTTAAATTAGTGTTCTTGAAGACTCTCTAGACTCCACGACCCCCCCCCCCCAAAAAAAACAAAGAACTAACCTCCAAACCTCTATAACCTATTGATTTTATCAACCGACTAACTGATATTATTATGTTCATATGAGGGGAGTTAGTTGAAGATTTCACAGCTAGAGAAGGAGATTTGACGCTGCAAACTTCCGATGGACAGTAGAGGAAATCTCCCGGAAATTTGGAGACAAAAATCGGGCCCGGTAGCTATGGACCAAGCCCATTTGGGCTTAGTTTCAATTGACTAGGCTCTATTGGGCCTGACGGGGCCATTTATATTGGATCTAATTAGACTTGACCAAGCCCAATTGGGCTTAATCCGGACCGGGACGGGTCTATCCAGGTTGGGCCGGGCTTCGTTAGTCAAAATTACACCTTTAGGGCATCAAGTTGGGGTTTTCTGGAAACTTTGTGAGTCCGTTTGATTGCCCGCGCTATGAAATATTCAACTCTCATTATGCTTGTATGCGTGAAAACGAGAAGAAATGCGATTCATAACATTCTTTTCGGGTCGCATGAGTCAAACCTGAAGAAATTCATTCACGATTTTCAAATGCTAAGTGTAGGGGAATTATGTGTGAACATTAAGGTGTCAACAGGATGCAATCACATTGAGAAAATTTCTTATTAGATGTTGAAAAAAAAAAGAGTAGAAATTCCGTTCCATAATTATGTCATATTTTTGTGTTAGGATTTAGGTGGGAGCTTCAATGGTGGATTTCCGGGTAAAGTACTCGGATCTCGTATGATTGAAAAGCAATCTCTACGAGGGAAGTGACGACTAGGTTGGAAGAGAAGAGGGATGAGAGAGATCGTACATTTTCTGGTCACTTCTGCGCTCCTAGCAATTAAAACTGTGGAAACGATAACAAAATTATTAGAATTATCTCAGCTGCACATAATGTATATACGAATATGTAAGTCCATGGTGGTGAAAATGAATTTGATAACTATAACTTGTTATAGGTACATTTATATTGTAGCAATTATAATATAATTTGCCAAAAGGAAATATAATCAACATATCTTTTAGTTACTTAGCCGATGATATATATGATCAAATATGCTTAATACATGATTAAATTAATAAAAATATTTACTAATGATTAGATGTACTATATTATACACAATATCTTCTCTTTATTTTTTAATGAAATAAAACTATATTATTGTTATTTAAAAAAATAATTGGCTGTAATATATTTTATGTATATCATTATCAGCCACATCTCTTTATAAGATTTTATGAGATCACGACCAATTATTTATTAGACATTGTACTATATTTAATTGCCCTAACACTATTCGACTATTATGACCGTAAGCCTTCCACGTACTACATCTTTTTATGAGATTTTGTGAGATCACTGCTAATTATTCTAAAAATTGAAGTTAAATAGTTTTATCCTTAGTTACTCTCACACTTCCTATCTAGTCCTTTTTTTGGCTTAGTACTAAGCATGAAAATTTAATTTGGGAGGCAAGTGGAGCTTGAAAAGATTCGAACTCAAGATATTGTATGAGATTTTGTAGAATAACTACCCATTATTCTAAAAGCTTAAATTATTAAATGAATGCGCGATTTTATATTTAATTAATCTAACAAATAATCTTAAAAGCCAAAAGATCATTCCCCTTTATTTTTTGAATTGGAAGAATCACCTTTTCAATAATCCCAAATGCCGTAAGTGGGGGCTCTTTGGGAAGGTCAATGGGGTCCTGTGCTGGCAAAGGCGTAGAATTGGCGGGGTTGACATCAAAGATCTTCACCTTCTCGATGCCTTGCGACTTAAGGATCAGGAAGGCATGGAAAAAAATTAACTACTTGCAAGAGAGAAGATAAAAGAGAAGGAAAACAAGAAAATTGGGACCCATAAGGAAAGGAAAACGGAGAAACAAAACAAAAAGAGGTAAAAAAGAAAAAAAAAATAGGGGGACCAATTTCGTAGAATTGCAATTAAAGCATGATAAAAAGTGAACTACATAACGGGTAATATTGATCGAAGCACTGTAACGGGGAGCGTCTAAATCAAAGAAGGAATGGAAGAAATGTATTCCTGCTATAATTATAATATAATCATATTTACCGAAACTAAACACAATTTAAACTTAATTTGACAATAAAATAAATATTTTTTGGATACTTTATCCATATTATCTTTCCTGTTGTAGCATCACATCAAATAAAACAATAACTATTTTATTTCCTAAGTAAAATAGCATAATTAGCAGCCGCGCGTCATACGAGGGTGGATTTTTTTTTTCATTTGTGCAAAGCCGAAAAATGGTTAAATTTATATTTTATATTATATATTATTGTAAAATTGCTGAGTCGCAATAACAATTAAAATTTTCTGATTTTATGGTTATATGACTTACATAGATTTCACGTCCCATATTGAGAGACAATAATAAAAATTATTAAAGGAAATACTTAATAGAAAGAGTTGTACTGTTAATTAGCAACACCGATGAAATTGATTGAGGCAAGCACCTAAAAAAGAGATGGATGCTAGTTCCATCCAAATGAGTGGAAGTGCAAGAAAAAGTTCTTTTTACAAGGAAAATGTTGAATTTCTTGCAAATTAAAGGTTCGAGTGGCCTTTATTAAGAACACTAATATGGAATACCGTGTAATAACTTACTTATACAGATATAGCTAGCTATTCCAGCTTTATTCAAATGCATTCTTGTTAACTTTTTTGGTAACTTTAATTAATATTGCAATAAGATATGTAATAATAAAATTAAGGAGAAATGCCACCAAGACCCTAAACTACACCAACTCGAACACCAACACCTCCAACTTTATTTATGTTGCCGAACATCACAAATTTATATTAGTGTGATGAGCAATCATTTCATTATAATTCCATCCCGAACAACGTTAAAAATCCTATGTCGTGATTTATATGGACAACAATAGGCAAAGTTCTAGGGGTAAATATGATTTCAAGGTAGAACCAATAACCGAAAAATTGGTCCAATTCTAGGTCCTGGTGGAATTTGGTTCAATTCCCATTTCCATTTTGTTGGATGGGAACCGGACTGAACCAGACACTAGGAATAGGGAACCGGACAAATCTGCTTTGGTTTCTAGCTGACTTAAGTGATAAGTTTTAAATTTTCTCCACATTTATATAATTTCAGGTTGCAGATGCTAACCAAAAACGTGTGAAAGGTGTATTTGGGACCAAAGGTGATGATAAGGAGGTAAAATATCAGCTTCAGTAGATCATTAATGACTTCTTTGTTACTTTTGCGGGCCATGCCTTGCAGATATTGACTATCTTTCATTAACCATTTTCTTATTCCCTTTCCTCCACATGAAAATTTTAGTGTCCTTGTAAATGCCCGTTGAACCTTGGTCTTTTACTTTTGGCAGATTATGTTGCCGATCTCTTGTTTTTCTAATATATGGACTATCAGGCTATCATCCGGAGTAATCTGCAATATGCTGCCGTGAGTGCTTTGAGAAGGCCTCTCCCTCGATCCTTGGAATCCAGCATTTCTTCATTTATTTATCTGGGTGTTCAGATGTTTTTGTGACAAATACTCTGCTGTGGAATGTAAAGAAGAGTGTCAAAAAAGTTCTAAATCTACTGCATTGATCTCAATTTAATCATAAACCTTTTATTAGTACTAATTTAATCCTAAACCCTTTGACATAGTGTCAATTCAGTAATTATGGCTAATTTTGGTTAGATATTGCTAATGTGGACGTTGGCCAACTTACGTGGCACCATTGGTGTTAGTATAAATAAATTTTAATAATATTTTAATATTTTATCGATTTATTATCATTTTTCCTAATTTTTTCCTTCCTCTCCCTTTTGCTGGTGATCGGCCACGACCGAGTTGGCCTCATTGCCACTCGCCATAGGTGAGGCTTGATTGGTAGGGTTCAACCTCGGCTAGGCCAGATTTGGTGAGGTCGACCCTCACCTAGGTTAGGGCGACCTCACCAAATTTGGCAAGGGGAACTCTCACCTAGCCAAGCACGTTTGTGGCAAATTTTGGCCCACATCATAATTAGTTTCAATATAATAGGTTTATGATTTTTTTAAAAAAAAATGCATATTTGACAAATTTTTTATTAGACATTTGTAAATCTATATATTTAATAGTAATTTGAAATTCTTTTTTTTTTGTCTATTCTACTATAATTATCAACTCACTTTCAAATTTTTGCCATGCTTACTTGAAACTAAACCTTTCTATCCCTAACCCTTGAAAAGGTGAAACTCCCCACCTCCCCCTCTTATGTAGGAAGGATAGCCACTGGGGTAACTCCAATAATTTAATTTAAAACTATTGTTAAGTGAGTAATTATGTTTGTTGTTTCTCTTGATTTTAGATGGTTAAAATTTGGAGCAATTATCATGATTGATTGGGGATTGAAGTTCTATGATGTAGGTTTTATGTTACATGCTTTGAAACTTTTATTATTTATTTTGTCGTTGTGTTTACTTTCATTTTCCTTAACTAAAAATGGAGAAAAAAAAAAGTGACCAATTTCCAAGTAGATCTTGAAAATTGTGACAAGACAGATTGCAGGATATGTGGGATAATTTTTTAGGTTCTGAAAACTGAAAATGGTTCTGGCAAGTAAGATTATCGACTTTAGAACCGCTGTAAGCGAAGTTGATGCAAATCTGATATGTCTCTAGTGAAGCAAAAGTACCGTTGCTTCTAAAGTGCAAAAAAAATATGACATGGCCATCCAAGAGAGAAATCGCCATTCTAGGGCAAATCAAGAGGCCATGGTTGAACACACCGTGCAGCACACTTGTCTCTCTAATTGAGTCCACTGCACCTCAGATCTGAGGCGCCAAGTCTCAAATCTAAGGCCACGGTCGAGAGGTTATGGTGGCCTCAACCTTGAAGCCTCCGACGACTATCTCGGACAAAATTTTGATGGAGGAGGGTTTGCTTGGCACAATGATTTAAGTTTGAGCTTATTGTCGATAATTTTTTTTTTTTTTTTTGGGTAGTGGTGTCCGTACGGATAAAATAAAGGATTTTTTTTATGGTAAGTTTTCAAAAATTAACTGAGGAAATCAGTCATTTAATTTTTTTTTGGTCGATAATATCAGTTATTAATTTAATAAATCAACTGGAATTGTTTGGGGGGCACTAAAAATAGGAAAACCCTCGCTCGCGCACGCATTTTTGAACCTTCGCGAATCGACGAGGGGACGTATCTTCCTTCTCCGAAGCGCTTTTTCTCTTTCTCGAGGGTTTCTCTTCAGTCACTCTTCGCGGCATCGAGTGACTCCTCCATCTCCACCGCCTCCGCCGCCGCCGCCGCCGCTGCCGTCGCCGCCGCAGATCCGGCTACCTCCTTTCTCGCAGCTCTTTCCTCTTCGTCTTCTTCACGCGCGCGCCGATCCCCTCGCTCGCCGTCTCTCTCTGCGGAGACCGGAGCAACGGAAATGGCCTTCTCAGCCCAGACGCCCGACATTCTAGGCGAGCGCCAGTCCGGCCAGGACGTCCGCACTCAAAACGGTACTCCTGTCCTTTTCCTTCTTTTTCCCTCCTTTCCGATCGGTCGGCCGAGGTTTTCCGGTTCGCGCTTACAATCTGTGAGGTTTGTGAACGTTGTGTTTCGTCTGGAAATTTGGAACAGTGGTGTCTTGTCAGGCTGTCGCCAACATCGTGAAGTCCTCGCTCGGTCCTGTCGGTCTTGACAAGGTATGGTTCTGTGGCGATGTGTGTATTTACTGGCTGTTTGGTTTCATTTTCAGCGGAGTTGCAGTTGGGTGTGGCTGAACTGAGTCTTGCTTGGTTAGGTCTGAGATTGTTGTTTGGTCTTATAGGTTTGTTGAGATTGACGCTGTTGTTTGTGTTTCGGCTTTGTCAATGTTCTCAGAGCTGCTGATTTGATTTGACATGATGTGTTGAACGTAGAGGGGTTTATCTTTGTTATTATGCACTTGCTGCTGGTCGTGCGAGATTCAATAGTTTATTTAGATGAAATGAGTCACCGGAAGTTTTAATGATGCCAGCTCTATGATTTACTTGAACTTCAACTTTAGGGTCGATCTGGTATGGAATGGTAATAACTTCTAGGGATTACTGTTGACTGTTGCATTTGGTCCGGCTTGTGTGCTGTGAGCTTTTCCTATGTAGAGATTAAAAATCTAATTCGCATCTCTACTTGTCTTGTTCAATGAGTCAGATGTTGGTTGATGACATCGGTGATGTGACAATTACTAATGATGGTGCTACCATACTCAAGATGTTAGAGGTGGAGCACCCAGCTGCTAAGGTGGGTGGACAGTCACCTCTTGTTATGTGACTAGATTCCGAAGCTTAAAGATTTAGGCACTCATGTTTGCTTCACTGGGGTATGCAGGTATTAGTTGAGTTGGCTGAGCTTCAGGACAAAGAGGTCGGAGATGGTACGACTTCAGTGGTCATTGTAGCTGCAGAGTTGCTTAAGGTAATGGTGGCTACTTGAGGCTGGGCATGGCTTAGTTTGTGGGTTGTCCCGTCATTTTGTTACTTTAAAGTGATATCTTGTCTAATCAGTGACTTGATCATTGCTTTCTCAGAGGGCAAATGATCTGGTGAGGAATAAGATTCATCCAACATCGATAATTAGTGGTTTCAGAGTGAGTATTTTGTTTCCCACTTTTCTATTTATATTCCCATTTCCCCTAGAATATGACAGGAGTTGACACATGAGCAGTCAGAGCATGGATGCACATTAAGATAATCTCATTTCTCATGTTTATCTAGCAAAGTTATCTCACGTTTTGTGTGTTTCCTATTATGCAGCTTGCTATGAGGGAAGCTTGTAAATATGTTGATGAAAAATTGGCAGTTAAGGTATGGCTTTGTGGGCATGTGTAATTTGCAAAGTTCACAATTTGATTAGTCTTTTTGTTTGTCATATATATGTTTGTGTGGTGATATAAGTAATGGCTAAAGAAAAGTTTATGCTTAAGTGCAAATTGGATAGTGCATTAGTCATTTCGTTGATATAGGAATGACACAATTATGACACATGTTTCTGTGCTTTATCATGATGTGAAATTATCCAGAAAACAGAAGGTTCTTTAAGGAATTGATCTGAGCCATTTTATATTTCCACGTGTTGGTTATAAACTTGTTTGGCTATGATCTAACTTTTTGAACATTATGCTTTCTGATTTTTCATAGGTTGACAAGCTCGGAAAAGATTCCCTTGTGAACTGTGCCAAAACAAGCATGTCATCAAAGTTGATTGCTGATGACAGTGACTTCTTTGCAAACTTGGTATGTCGACAGTCACTACAATAGTGGAACTTTTATCCGCTTGGTTATGGTTGTGGTTCAAGTAGGGAGGCGTCTTGTTTGAGAGGAGAGGTAGGAGCCATGGTGCATGGAACTTAGATAGTATGAACATTGTTGCTCGTTATATTTTCTGGTGAGGCTGTGCATATGGTCACTATGTATTTTCCATGTGTCAATCATGTTGGTCTGTCAACAGTTTTGGGAGTTGATCCTGAACTCCTTAACCTAAAGGTTTCTTCTTGAGTAGAACTCCTGTCATGTTTTCGTACTGGATGAAACTACTTCAAGTTTCCTTTCTATATGCTTCATGATTGCGTGCAGCATTCCAGGATGATTGTTGAAGGGATGCATCGTATATGGCGTATAAAGTAATTATTTTAACCTGTTAGTTTGTTGCTGGAGCATAACAATTTGCTTTCAGGTTGTAGATGCAGTACAATCAGTAAAAATGACCAATGCCCGCGGGGAAGTTAAATATCCTATCAAGGTTAGTAATTCATATTTATATCTTGTCAGGATAATACTGTAGGAGGTGTTGACATGGAGCTCTTTTGCTTCTTTTTAATCTTAATCAGCAGTGACATTGCCGAAAAAAGACTAAACCACGGCATGAGTCTGTTTGCTGTAAAGGCCTATCAGGCTGATTGTGTTACAAGCAAAATTGTCCTGATCGTTGAAGCACACTAATGCCTTTGTTTATGTTTAGGGTATCAATATTCTCAAAGCTCATGGGAAAAGTGCCAGAGATAGCTACCTTTTGAATGGATATGCATTGAATACTGGTCGTGCTGCCCAAGGAATGCCTGTTAGAGTTTCCCCTGCAAAGATTGCGTGTCTTGACTTCAATCTTCAGAAGACTAAAATGCAGTTGGGTGTCCAAGTTGTTGTGACTGATCCGAGGGAGCTGGAGAAAATTCGACAGAGGTAAAGAGATGGTGGACTTCATTTTTTTCTGACAGGCTGGTAAATTAGTCTGTCATCTCTTCGATGATTGTATGGGTCAAGTCATTTCCTTAGAGCGACGGATCTTTGCATTTCCACTAGAGTGAAGTTTTATTTCTTTATGTCCTTTCTGTGGCTGTAACTGTTTTGGGCTCCCTAAATTCTGCATATACATAACAATTGTTATTACTATTATTATTACTGCTACTACTACTATGGGGACATATAGATATTATAGTTACCAACTTATCATTAGATGATTGTGATGATGAAAATGGTATATCCAAAAACTATAATAATAAGGACCAAAATATACAGCAAAATATTTGTTTTGTGGTCATTTTGATAGCCACAGTAATCTCACATCTTTGCCAAATGCATTAATCATTTGTTGCTATAGCATAGCAGCTTTAAAAGATCTGGTGCCATATATACACGTGCTTTGGCACAGCATAGCACACCACAACACAACTACAGCATAGTTATAGCACAGCTTCAACTGTACCGAGCATGCACTAAGTCATCCTTGTCAGTGGGTGTATCTTGCAATGTACTTAGTATAGGAGAATGAGATTGCTGTGGCAACTGTTCAATACTAACTCTTTCATGCAATATGCTCATATGACTTGGGTAGATTTTTGGTTCTCTTGTTGCCTGTTGATTGATTTACCTTCTGACCTTCATAGTTCTGTAAATATAGTCTTTAAATAGTGGGCCACTTGTATTCATCTTGTTTGCTAAATGCAGGCACTAATAAAAATTTGCATTTTATTAGGGAAGCTGACATGACAAAAGAACGTATTGAGAAGATACTGAAAGCTGGGGCCAACGTTGTTCTGACCACAAAAGGGATTGATGACATGGCACTCAAGGCAATCTTCTACATGATTTGCTTTTTTACTTTCTATTATCCTTGAAACGTTGTAAAATGAGCATGCGGACATAAGTTTGAAATCAATGTTCTTTGGTTATTTCTTGTCGCATGCGTCATCTTTTGTTAATTAGTATATATGTGGATGTTTGTTTTATTATCTTGTCAAATGATCTCTTAAAACTTCTCCTCATGTATGAAGTGGTCATAGGTGAGTGATCCGTCTTTACTTGAATTGGCTGCAGTCATATAATGTAATGCTATTTGATATAATTTTCAATAAATGAAGATCTACTATGTCATCTGGGTTTTTTGTTTGATTTAGAGTTTATAAATTGCTTTTGTACCTGTTTAATGTTCCAGTATTTCGTGGAGGCTGGTGCAATTGCTGTGAGACGTGTGCGGAAAGAGGATATGCGTCACATTGCCAAAGCAACGGGTGCAACCATGGCAAGTTCACCAATTTCTCTCCTTCAAAGCTTGCCGGCAATTCATTTTTTGTTCAAACTTTGCTAATAAGAGCATAAGTAAGATGAGAACTCAAAAATAATGTGATGCATATGTTGATATCTGAGTTATGTATTTCAGCAATGACTTGAAATGCTGAAGAAAAGATGCAGGATGGCTTTTCTGATGGGTTTATACTAATCTTCGTTGCCTTGATATCTAATTTACTACAGGATGTTTTACCAGTTCATATAAGAATGGACTTATTTTCACCTAAGCAAAATGTCTTTTATTGGACTTGTCAGTACTTGACATGTGCCTTCTAGAAACTAAAACTTTCGCACTGTTTTTATTTGACAGTTATGAGCTTTTTTTTTTTTTTTTTTTTTTTTTTTAAAAAATTGGATTTTCAATGTTGGAGAAAGCTTGACTTGACCGAATCTCTTTGTAAAATGCCAACAAACTGAGCAGAAGTCTCCTTGTATGAACCGATTAATTCTTGTTGGAGGGAGTAAGATGCCTTCTTCGTTTTCCTTGCCAATGAATGATTATTGGAATCTTCTGTATGGAACGCCCTTATGTGGTTTCTTGTTCTTATCATCCTCTCATTTGATGTCGCATATTCTGTTTATTTTTCCTTTAGTGGGGGGTTGAGTATATTGAGAGGGTGAGCATGAGTCATAACTTTGCTTAGATTTTGCTGCCAGTTGTTTTTCTTTTTTCCTGCTGGTGCTGTGGGTCAGATTCCTGATTCTGTGGATTTATCCTAATTCTGTACCTTGGTATTTCGTTGACTACATGCAGGTTTCAACATTTGCGGACATGGAAGGAGACGAAACATATGATTCATCCTTTATCGGACATGCAGATGAAGTTGTAGAAGAGCGTATTTCTGATGATGATGTGGTTTTGATTAAAGGGACAAAAACATCTAGTGCGGTGAGTTCATGCTTTTTCAAATCAGTTCAAGTCTTTGAATGGGATAACTATATTGGAATAATGTATGCTAATTGTATTGGTTTGACATAGACCTTAGGAAGTTCGTCATAGTTTCAGCATTCATACATCATTACATCCTTTACTGTACCTGATTGCTTAATGTTGTGGCTCTTTTTTTTTGTTTTTTCTTTTTTTTGGGGGGGAAGATGGTAGACATCAGCTGTTTCATACAAGTTGGGTTGTTTGTTGTAGGTTTCTTTGATCCTTCGAGGTGCAAATGACTATATGCTTGATGAGATGGACAGAGCTCTCCATGATGCTCTATCCATTGTTAAGAGGACTCTTGAATCCAACACGGTAATTCTTTTGGCCTCGCTTTATTTTCCTGAAGATGAGCCTGTTGATGCTAGTCTAGGTTATTCACTGAACTAACTATGAGATGGACAAACTTCAGGATGCTGTTCTTGTAGAATTGATTACTTATGATATAGCCAGGTCTAGGAAAATAAGTTTTGATGCCTGAAGAATTTTGCTCAGTTTCCTTTGTTATCCCTTGAAAATGGTCCTCTGAGTTAGAGATGGCATGCTTGCTAGACCTGCCTGCTAGATAACTGATTCCTGCTATCTTTGAATTTTAAGCTAGAGAGGTTCAAGGCATATAGTACTTCGAGAAGATGCCATCTCTGGTGCTTGCCTCCAGTGATGAAGTTAGGGATTTTCTTATTCGACTTCTGGTGCAACCCTTTTTCATCAAAAAAAAAAAAAAAAAAGAAAAAGAAAAAAGAAAGAAACCAAAACAAAGTCACGTAAAAGAACCCAAAGAGCTATCTTACTCATGATGTTAGGAGTGGCTAAATATTAAGTGATAATGTCAGAGTATTTCCGTGTAGAACTGGACCAGCTACCTGTGAATTTGGCTGTTAGTAGATTGTACAATGTCAGCATTTTCAGCCCATAATCTATTAGCATTTTGATTGTGTGTATCAGAATGACTTAAGAAAGATATGCATTTCTGCACTGTACTTACAAACGTTATTCTGATTGCTTTGCTTTGTCCTCCCATTTCCCCCCTTTTTATTGTTATGCTGGGATTACAGGTGGTAGCAGGTGGTGGTGCGGTTGAGGCTGCCTTATCTGTCTACTTGGAGTATCTAGCAACGACGCTAGGATCCCGTGAACAGTTGGCTATTGCAGAATTTGCAGAGTCGTTATTAATTATACCAAAGGTCTGTATTAACATGCATTGATGTTTTTTCAAACTTCACTTGGATTTTTATCTGGGCTTAATGGAGCACATCCTATTTGGCACTGCTTTGGAAATTATCTTCTATATTTTCTAAAATCTTTTTTCTGCTGAAGGTGCTTGCCGTCAATGCTGCAAAGGATGCAACTGAGTTAGTTGCAAAACTACGGGCTTACCACCACTCTGCACAAACTAAGGCTGACAAGAAGCATTTGTCAAGGTAATTCTTTCTTTTGTATTTACAATGACGTCTTTTGTAGTTGGCCAGTGTTTAGGTAACCATGTATTAAGATTGAATCCATTGATCTTTCCTGCTTATTTTAGTCTAATTCACTGCAAGGAGTGCTGAGAAATTTTTTGTATACAAGATCACCCCCAGTCATGGATAAACACGTGTGGGCACAGTATAGGCAATTTTTTATGGAACATCTATAATAATCAGGAGCTAACAGTTGTGTGACTTCCAGGGAAAGCAAATTTGAATTTGATCAGCAAGATTACGTGATTTCACCTGTTCTCATGCCCTCTGCACAGCTTAGTTTGTTGACTCTGATGTTTAGACTTGCAGATGCTTAAACAAGAATTTAAATGACAATATACAAACTAATTGTTAGGCAGATGGATAGCTTCCCTGCCAACATACCTTAATATTTTGTTGGATGTCCAAAAAGCCTGTAGAACACAATTTTTAAGGTGATGTAAATTAATTTGCTATGCCAAAGAGTGATGTCATGGAATGGAGTTGATGGTGGTTTGATTTCCAGAGAATTTGTAAGCTTATTCACTAATTCTTGAAAGTTATATCTTTTACCCAGAGAAGAAAATATTGTATGGACGGATATCTCTTTTTTTCGGTAGAAGGGAGATATTCTCTTTCAAAGTTGCAATTATATGGTTGGATTTGTTTTAACAAGTCAGATGAAAGATAAGCTCAAGTAGCAGTTTAAGTCGATATGTTCTAACAAAAAAAAGATCCTGATATATTTTACTGTTTCAAGTTAAGTGTCATAGGAATAAGCAATAATACAAAGGGATTCATAAACTGTTAAAGTCTATATTATGTTAACTGGGATCAAGGGTAGGTTGATCCAATCATCCGAGTTTGGACCAGCATCAAATGAACACCTTACTCATGAGACCATTTACTGTCTTGATAAGGAGCTTGTGTTGTAGTATCTCATTATAAGCTTACTTAGCTTGCTTTATTCTGTTGGCTCTTATAATAAAGATCCCGTTGGTTTCATGTCAACCTTTGCAGCATGGGATTAGATCTTTCTAAAGGAACTATCCGGAACAACTTAGAAGCAGGTGTCATTGAACCAGCAATGAGCAAAGTAAAGATAATACAGGTAAGGAAGACGCATGCAAATGTGCAATAACTAATTATTATTATTATTTTTGGGATTTCAGCTGCTATAATTTGTTTTTGGAACCTTTTGCTCCTCAGTTTGCAACTGAAGCAGCTATAACAATTCTTCGAATTGATGATATGATCAAGCTTGTCAAGGATGAAAGTCAGGGCGAGGAATAGGAATTTGGGTTGTTTAATTGGTACTAGAGTGGCACCCACCACGGGTTGGAGGAGATACTATCAAGCATTGTCCTTAGCCTTTTTTGTTTTCTGATAGGCTCTTTATCTATGTATTGTTGATGCTAGTAGTTGTATCCTATGCTTGGGGCAATTTTTTAACAGAGATGGCTGAGCATTGTTCATCTTGCTTTTCTGCAGCAGAGCGCTGTTTCTATTTTTGTTAAGCCTATTTTACCATGATGACGGAAGAAATGCTTAAGCCTATTTCATCATCTGTTTTTCCAAATGAATTATTGGGCGAGTTTTGATCATTGATTGATTTGGTTAAAGATGTTACCTTATTGATTTGAGCCTCTGCTCTCTCGCAACCCTTATTTCCCCACAAGCTTAACGGGAAGTAGACTTGCTGTAAGTTATTGCTGATGTTCAGAGTACTTTACCTGCTGAAAGTAAGTAACAAGATGCCTTTACCAAAAGAACCTATGAGGTGTTCTAATTTTTTTCCCCCAATTACAGAGGAGTCCAGGGGTCTGTTTGGGATCACGAGGTAACCTCACCAAAGCAGGGTTGGTTTACCACAAACGCCCGCTAACACGGTGGGCTGTCCGATTGTGTTTAATATTTTATCTGCCGGCATGCCCTATATGCCTCATTGGTACAATGGCTTTTTCCAGCCCTGTACATGTCCGCCCTTTAAATGTTTAAAGTCAGAGAGTGTCAAGGGACAAAGCAGTTCAAGGACATATGTAGCTTTAAGTTTTGAAAAGAACTTCTGTATTAAAGGATAAAAAAAAAAGATAGGTAACGCTATAATTTTTGCAGAATGCTCATTTAAATGTTTAAACATTTCGAGCAATCATTTGAGCATCAAATTAGTGGAAAAATATTAAGTTTATCAAACAATATATTGTGGTGAAGAGGTTTACGTGGCTCTTTTAATATATTTGAAGTTTGACATGATTTTTAAAATCGACGGACGAAATGTCGTGGTAATTGGGAGTCCAAAACCATGGCACTGGAAATCAACTCTTTTTCTTCCGAGAATTTTCTGGCATTTCTTTTCTCTGTCTGTCTTGTTTTCTGTATCATATTCAATGCTAAAATTAGGAAACCCGCAAGCTCCACCGAAGAGAATCGGCCACCGATGATCAAACAGCTTCTGGTTGCTACGTCGCCCTCTTGCTTAGGTTCAGATGTGTTCTTTGCATCGTCATCAACGTCCTCATTTGGAACATCTTCCTTACCTGCAACAAGAATCCATTCGACCTCATCACTTTTGCTTTGTTGTTGTTTATTACCATTGATGCCCTTCTCAATCTCTTTATCCTTTTCATCTAAACCAACGGTACCTTTCTCACTTACAACTTCCTCTTAAGGGCTCACCTCGTTGGACTTTGCCTCGGCCGGAGGAACCAAAGCGATTTCCTTTTCTTCAGCTTTCAAATCTCGGCCTCAATAACTTTTGAATGGAGGCAAGCATGGCGAAGAAGATTGATTAGAGCCCTTCAAAACATCCAAACGGACATTATTTTAGTAGGAGTGAACCCCAAACAGACATTAATTTTGCCCCGAGTCCTATATTTAGGATTAGGGTTTGAAAAACATTTTGGATTAATTGAGGGCAAACGAATGGCTAAACCAACAGTACGCACTATTTTTGCTAACTTCATCTTATCGGCAAGTCACATTAGATGGTTTATGTTAAAATATTACCACATTGGGTTTTCCAATCACATATTGCCGATAGCATTGAAGTGATTTTTTTTTTTTTTTTTTTAATAAGAGTAGTATACAAGTAATCGCTCGAAATGTTTTGAAATTGAAATTATTGCAAAATTCTGATATCCTTTTCCTATATTAAAGGATTGTTCTCCCTCCAGGAATGCAATTAATAATTTGTCCATAATTATTATTTGACCCTCCAATTTACACCTTTTTTTTTACTTTATTTTGGTTCGACGGTGGTCTCCCATTCAAATCATACCACATAATACGATAACATCACTCTAAATTTCATTAAAAAAGAAAAGAAAAGAAAGGAAATCCCAGTTGCCAAGAGCGGATGTGGTGGCAGCCTAGGGTTATTCTCGACTCATTATTAACATTCGGTTGTGATCACTTCATTGCTAAATAGGAGAACTCCAATGATCTACAACGCATTTCTACACAAAAGCCCTGCTTGGTCAGATGCCATTGTTTTAACCGTCTTTTCACGGAATACTGCTTTCCCAATTTGACTTCTTTCATAGGCTCAATCGCTTCAGATTGACATTTTCATATCTAGATGGATGCTACCCATTCCATATAATCCAATGTTATTATCAATGATTACCTCCAAGAAGCTTCCATCGGGAAAAAAAGAAAATGCTACTTCGCGAACTTCCACTATTCATCATCATCGAGTCTTTCCTTGGGGTGCACTACCTTAAATGCGAACCACGACAGGACACCACACCGCTGTATGCGACCACCAGATATTGATCTGCTCATTAATGCCGGCTATCCCTCTTTCTCTCTTCCTTCGATACTTCTGCAAACGGAGCCATTGCTATCCTCCTCTAGAACCTTACGACCGATATAGCTACAGAGCACTTCCTTCCCTAAATCTGCATCTCCTTTCGCAGTTTCACCGCCACTCTTAACATTCAGTATCCTCTGAAGTAAGAAGAACCCGAACTTTCTTGGCTCCCAAGGCTCCTCTTGCTCCCCAGTGCAACATTATACGTTTAATTTCCTGTAAAAAATGGACCATGAGTCATACTACCATGACAACGCCCGCTTCAACACTAGCAAGTCGAGGCTAGATTGCTAGGGGACAGAATGGCCATCCTCCTTAGGACAACCAGAGTCTCCTCGAACCTTCCCTCAATCATCTGTCATAGCAACCTCCCTTACCTCAAAATCTAGCATTGACAGTTGATAGAACCGTAACTAGAATTATATGAATATGTGTTGAACGCCTTTCACGTTTCTTCTCTGAGATATTTCTAAGACAACCTGACTTTATTTCGCCCTTGGATTTGGAGATCACTGGGTTAATTCCTGGGTTTTATTATAGCTATTATACAATCGATCCCATGCTGCCCATTTTAATGAATGGTACAGGTCGCGCCAGGGATGCCCATTTCAATGAATGGTCCAGGTCACGCACGTCACGGTTGGCTCACACCAGTAATCAACTCAGCACGAACTCCTGGCCTGTTCTGTGAAAAGGTTTGTAGTTCCTCTGAGTTTAGAGCATTGTACGGTGTCCAATTAGTGAATGGGTTTGCAGCAGTTGGTCGTGTTCCGCAGTGTCATTGCGCAAACCATTTTTTTTTTTTTTTTTTTTTGTATTGTTGGTCTGCGCTTCGATGCGCCTTCTTCGTGTGGGTTCACTTGCAAATTTGCAATAACGTGCCCACTACCGTCTCTACCAAAGCACAAGATTATGGGCTGGAGATAAGGGCTTCGGTTAGATTCTGCAAATTTCTCAATATGAAGTTCATCTTTTCGATTTAGCCTAAGAAACCCCAGAGAGGACGAAATTGAAGAAGGTCCGCAATTCAGGGCATTAAAACCGAGCTAACTTCTAGTGATTTTCATATTCAGATGGACAAAACAATAATACACGAAATGTCCACGTTCAGGAATCTCAACATGCCAGTGGTGTTAACAAATAAACTGATCAAGCCATTAACAACCTCAATCTGCTCAAAACCAAAAAACAAGCAGGCAGATTTACCTATCATCACCCCTATCTAACCAAACTATCAACAAGCAGCCCAAAGAAATGCTCACTACCGCAGCCCACACATAAGGCCACCAACAATCGCTTTGCATATCGACAAGACAAGCAAAGAAACCAAGACATTAAAAGTCATTTACATTCTCAAAGGGTTAGAGCAAGCTCCGATACATTCTGACGAACTCCTCCACCGTCTGCTACATCAGAGAAAGAGAATTAATTAATGGAGCAAGAAAAACATTAGATTCATCACTGAAATTTTAGGTGTTGCTAATTCAGAAGAGAATGAATTACCATTCTTGCATCTACAAATGACTTGGAAACCGTCTTCTATATATCCATGCACCTATAACTTGTTTTACAACTGTCTGATTTCCAGTTTTTCAACCATCCTCCCCATGAGTATCTAGTTTGCTGAGACCTTGACCTCTAGGTATCTGGTCAGCTTTAGCTGATACATCATGACCCTAGAAGAAAGAACACGCACAAATTTAGAAGTAATGAATTTCAAAGGAAGCAGACAGGAAGCTACGCATACCATTGGATATGCAGCATTTAATTACAGAATGATTCACTGCCAACAGACATAAGCCATCCCTTGTCAATATAGTAACTAACCTTAACCTAATCATTTCCAACTAAAGTAGATGCAAACTTGGATCATGGCGAGCACAAATTTATCATCGATATGAGTGAAAAGGCATAACCTTCCAACATCTATGCTAGAAACTGCAAGAGCATTCTATTACCTGACCAATGTCACCAACAAGCCTGACATCTTCCACGAGTACCACTGAAGCTGTTTCATGCGTGAGGACACCATTACCCCCGGGAACATGTTCAGCATCAGCAGATCCACCTTCAAGAAGATCCTCCTTTGATTTCGATAGAGGTTCCAGCATATGGTCATTGTTGTCTTCGTTAACACGTTGTTTCAAACTTTCTTTCTCAGAAGACACTGAAATATTAACAACTTCATCAACAACTAATACTGTGGTCTCTTCAGCTACAAACCGAGTCTCCTTGGATGATAGAGAGGCATCTTCAACATCAGCAATGCATGGTTGTCCTGCATTTACACTGGAAAAAAAATGTGAGCATTCAACAGGTGGAGATCTTAAATTTAAGAAACAGGAGCAAGAAAATAAGCTACATAAAGATGGATCATACTGATTGGTGTTGGCTAAATCAGAGAGATCAGCCCCGCCATCAACTTGCATTCCCTTGTTCTTCTTGCTTTTCCTTTCCTGTGGTTGAATATCAACAGAATCTCTTGGGAGTAACTCTTTTACCCTTCTTTTTCTTCTGGTTTGAGGCCCTTTTTCGGCAATGGATTCAGAAGGCTTATGGCTGGCAGTTTCCTTATTTTTAGATTCTTCATTTGCATCCTCACCTCCAGTTGGCACTTCAAATATCGTCTTTTCTTCCCCAACATGTTTCTCCGGCCGACTCATTCCCCGAATTCCTTCCAGCCTCTTCTTCTGTTCATGTTTCTGCACATCATATCTGAGTGATAAGTCCAGCTGCCTTACCATTGGTGTGGCCTGCTCGTCATTCTTAGATGTGGAAGGCTCCTTTTCAGATGCCAAATGAGACTTCTCAGAAGACCTGAATAATAAGTCAGAATAACGTCTAATCCATGAGAGAGGAGCAGAGCTGGGAGAAGAAGAATGACCAGCTTTCTGCAAAGTGGGTGAATTAGGTCCATTGACATGACCCACTCTGTCATCCAAGTCCAAATTATTATTATTCACAGCAGTTAGCTGCTTAGGATGTCTATTCCCAGATATCTTCATTAGCCTGGACTCTGAAACAGATTGTTGCATCTCAACAGCCTTCCGATCTAAGGCTAGCTTTAAATCTTCCAGCTTATTCATCTGCTCTATGTGGGTACAAATTTCTTCCCTATCAACATGCAGTAATTCCCTCTGCCTCTCTAATTTCTGTCGTTGCAGCTTCAGCTCCTCAATAGAATTTTGTAATTCCGCCCATTCCCGATCTCTTCTCTCACGATCTAAGTTAATCTCCATCCTCTCACTCTCAAGCCTTTTCATTTCCAAAGCAACACGGTCCAACTCTTTCTCAGCTGCTTCCTTAAGAGAACCAATTCGCTGAAGTTCATTCTTCTTTTCTTCCTCAAAAGCTTTTTCCTTATCCCTTAAGGAACTTTCTAATTCTTCACGCCTTTTTTCAATGCAGTCCTCCAACTCCCTCTTTTGCACTTCAATCTCCAGCAAGACATCAGTACGTTCCTGCTGAATCTTGCTGAACCACTCAGAACGTTCCTGCACCATCCTATTCATGAATTCTTCTCTCTCGAGACGAAGCGACTCAACGTCGTGTTTGTATTGATTGCGCATTGCATCCTTCTCTATTTTCAGACTGTCACGTTCATCCTTGAGAAACTTTGCAACAGCCACTCTCTCCTCAGCAATTCGTTCAGCATCCTTCTTCAGTTCTTCTCTCTTTTCATCAATTGATTCCCACTCAGACTCAAATTTTGCCTTCTCTAGTTTTAGCTTATCTGCCTCTGCCATAACTTCCAGTTTCTCAGCCCTGACCCTATCAAGCTCCTCTTTGAGTTTTATCTCTAAAACCGATAGTTCACTTGTTTCAGTTTTCATAACCTCCAACTTATCCTTTGCACTATCAACTTGCTTCTTTTTGTCTTCAAGCAAATCCAAAGACTTCTGAAGATCTTGTTTCAGTTTGTTAATTTCTTCCTTCTCCTTCTGTAGCATATCCTTCCTAAGCTCAAAGTCTGCCTCTGCAGAAGCTAATTTTTTTTCTCTTGCATCAACATTATCCCACCTCTCTTTGACATCCTTCTCCTTCTCTGTCAAGGACCTTATCTGAATGCCCAAATCATGCTCTCTCTCTTTAAGGTGATCCTCCTGATGAGCGATATCCATCTCCCTCAACTCCCAAGCCCGTTGCTTGGTTTCGATTTCATCTTCAACAAGTTTACGTTTCATCTCCATCTCTGACTCAAATTCAGCTTTCCTTGACCGCAAAACAGCTTCTTGATTCGCAATTACTTTTTGAATGTCAGCCTAGTAGCATTAGTAGTATAATTTAAAGTTAGTGAACTTTAAAATCAGAAAGGACCATTGAAAGTCCTCGGCAAAATATTTTATAAAAGAAGAAATAATGTGCACATGATTCTCTGCATGGTGCCACCATCAAATTATCAGATGATACTATAACACTTCTCACAAAAAAAGTGATTGACAGCAAGAGAACTTACCGACTCTTTGCTGGCAAGCTTTTCCTGTAAAACAAGCAGCTCTTGCTCTTTTTGATTCAGTGAAACCTCTTTTCTCAAAAGATCCTGTCAACACATTAACAGAAGAGGACTCGTATCCTTAAAAGTTCACGAACACAAAAGTGCAGCCATATTAATGAGAACTAGATGGAACCTGTTCTTTGTCCACAAGTGAAGCTACTCTGAGTTCCAAATCAGATTTCTCATCATTCAAGGCTCCACGCTGTTTTTCAATGTTAGCTCTGGAGGCCTCCAATTCTTTTTCAAGTTGATCCAATTCTTGAGATCTGGTAAATATATATCCCTCTCTCTGGTTTAGTGAAGCTTGTCCATCAAGTAATCTCTTTTCTCCTTGTTCCAAAATTCTTTGCCTTTCTCCTAAAGATTGCCTCTCAAGAAATATCTCATTCTCTTTTGCATCACATCTGCCAAAAAGAAGAAAATCACATCAAGTACTCAAACACAAGACACTCACACAATGAGCGCCTTATTGTGATATTTCTTCTGACAAGCAAAATAAGATCATTAGATTAATTTAAGTAATGCATTGGTATGTTGAGAATATACCATTCATATTTCGCCATAGCAGCAAAAGCGAACAGTGGCTAACTCTCTTTATGACAGCTGAAATTTCCATCACTAGTCTGAAATAATTCTATTGATACATAGTAGGTGTACATAGTCTAACTAACTGGAAGATCATCTCCCTAATTACTTTACCAATACAAATCACTTTCAACTCATGTTGCATGTGGAATGCACACGTCCCCCACAATTTAACAAAAAAAATGAAGAAGAAGAAGAAGAAGAAGAAGAAGAAGAAGAGGCCGAGAGAATGCAAAAGTCATTTCAATTTCAACCAGAATATCCATAAGCATTATATAGAAACTACTGAAGTGCCATTAATCAGTAAGCAAGTAACCGTACTCAGACTTGAAAGATTGAATGCGCCTCCTTAGGTCATCTTCCCGTTCCCCAACTTCTTGCAGCTTCCTTTCAGCAAGTCTATGATACCGGTTAGCCTCAGCCTGTAAAGATTCTGCTGCTTGAAGCTTTGCTTCAGCTTCAGTAAACTTCTTTTGAGCATTCTCTACCATCAAGTGAGCTTCAGACAACTTATTTTCAGCAGAAACTTTTGTTTCAGCAGATTCAGCACGCATCTCATGCAAGGCCTTCTCGAGCTGCAATTATTGTTCATTAAATAAAATCTATGCTCAAGCATGAAAGAAGCACAAACAAAGCTCCTAGAGACTTCAGCAAACTCAGTGATTATACTTACACTTGCTATGCACTCTTTCTCAACTCCTAGAGACTTCCTTAATGTCTCTTCTCTCTTCCTAGCTTCAGCCAGACCAGACACATGAGCTGCTTGGTTACGTTTGCATTTTAACTCAGCAGCCTCAGCAGAGGCTTTAGCTTGCTCATACTTGGAAGTAAGCTCCTTTTGCTCCAGAATAAGAAGGCCCATGTGATGTTGATGGTCAAAAATCTACAAGCAGTTCATACAGATCACACATTGCAAAACAAGATGTTGTAATACACCAAAAGAGAATAGACACCAAAGCATTAAAAAGTCAGCAACACCCAATGCACTTATTAGAATATCAATACTCAGTAATAGATCCATAATAGAAGGAGAACAATGTGATTGTAGTTCCTAAGAAGTATAAAACCACATGATCTAGAAAACTATCATTGATTGCTCGAAGATTACTCTAATTCAAGATATATCTCACATGTCTTGAAAGGGGCGAAGTAGAAACAAAACAGAGTGATCCAGACTGATGTTTCAACAGCAGAAATGACATACCCCGGTTTCATTATGTCTCATAAGTAGGATAATAAAGGGATGATAAGGGAAGAAATTTATTAACATAAAATAACAGTTCCTTATTTTATTCTATTTGTACATGTAAGGTTCACAGTTCTAGGTTTCTCTTTTGTTTTCCCCATAAGTTATCAGAAATTATGAAGTAGAGTTTCGCCAATTGCGAGGGAAACCAACTGATGAGCTAATGTACAACTCACAAAAAAAAAAAAAAAAAAATGGAAACCCTGCAGCCGAGTTATTGAAGAATATACAGCAAATTCCATCCATTATGTGGAATTAATGCACATCCTTTCTCCAGCCTATCCCATTGATATCTATAAATTCAATGAATGGGTAGTTCTATTGTCAAATTACCCTATACGGTACAACAACATCATAAGTCAATAAACTGAGATTACATAGAGCAAATGGCATTTCTTCTTTGAAGAAGAAGCATGATAGATACCACAGGCCATAAGTGAACAACTTTCGACTTGCAAGACAAGTTTGAACAGCATATGCAGTCCGCATGGCTTATAAGATATTAATTCAGTCTACAGCAACTGACCCGTGCCTAAAAATACCCATCGCTGCCACAATGTCATCAAATCAAGAAAAAAAGCAAGCAAGCAAGCCAGATAGGTTTACATTCTCAGCCACTAGAATCCCAAAGCAAATGCAAGAATTGGAAATCAAAACCACTGTTTCCTTCTCTGCTCCACTCCCTAGTAAATTCAAAGCAGGTTTGCGGCCAAAAACAAAAAAACAAAAACTTTCCTCATAGACCACCATAAATGTAGCAAAAAGGACACCAAAACCGAACCCCAACAGGAACCACAAGACACTGGCTATCCCGCAGGCCGAAAACAACAAAAAGGAAGAGAAAGGACGGGGAGCCCACGAACCTCAGCCTCGAGCTTCGCGATATACGCGATGAGGGCGGCCTTGTCCCTCCGCTTGACCGACTCCTCGTCGAACCCGGCGTCCCTGAGGCGCCTCCAGACGGCCTCGTCGCCGAGCGGGCTCTGCGGAGCCCTAGCCCCGGCCGTCAGGGACGCGAATCTCCCCGAAGAAGCAGGCGCCAATCGCCCCGATCGAGGGCTCGCCATCGCAAAACCTAAAAGCCCCCCTCTCTCTCTCTCTCTCTCTCTCTCGATCGATCTGGCCCTGCTTGGAAATCACGTTCGATGATTCTCTCGCCCCCACCTTTTTCTCTCTCCCTCGCAGGGAGTGTAAAGTGTAAAGTGAAGAAAGGGTGAGCTGCGAGAGGAGTGAAAGAGAAGAAGAGACTGGCTGGCTGGCGGTGGGCGAGTCGGGCTGAGTCGGATCGGAGAGTCTCGGCGCTTTCTCAGCGTTTCGAAACACGCGATTTGACCGGGTTGCGGAGCGAGTCGAGTCGGGGGGGATTTTCAAACGGCGCCGTACCGAAGACTAGAGGGCGACTGTTCTATCGCACTTTCCGAATCCCCCCGGGCGCGAACTGCGCGGATGATTTTACCGCCGATGATTTTGAGCATTTACCTTCCATATACTAGCGAAATGAACGGCGGGGGGTCGACATCGGGGCCCTTCGGAGCATCGGATGAAATTTTAATTTTAGGGTTGATTATCACGAAAAAGGCTAAATTAATATGTTTATTACGAATTTATTCTAAAACTAAATTTTTTGTTAACCGAAAGACTCAAACCAATCATTGATGACAAATATGTCCTCCATTAATTTCTGTTAATTTGAAAGCTTTTAAAACCTTTTTTTTACTAAGCTTGCCAAATAGAAAGCAATTACATTGAGGGACAAGTATATCACATTTGGCCGCTGAGAACTTGCCAAAATAATGAAATAGGAGGCCAATTTAGTTGCTAAAGGAAATAAACAATTATGGCAATAAAAATATCCGATGAAAACCCGAATCAGATGCAATGATATATCTTTATTATTTTTTTATCCAAAGAAGCAAACGTCTAATTGTCAATGAATTAAGAATAATAAAAATGGTATGAAAAATTAAACATTTCCATTTGTTTAAGCGAATGGCGAGGGTTAGAAATTGCATCCATCTTTCAAATTGAACTTAAAATTTGCATTTCAGATTCGAACCCAACTACCTAGACAAAAACACAAAAATCAATAATTGCGATATCTAGAGTACAATTAAGGGTTATTATTGCTGAAAACCCCAAGCTCATACACTTATGATAAATTTACCAATAACAACATGCATTGTATCCGATATTCAATACAATCACCATAACACTTTGAATTCAGTGGCATAACAACTCAATATCGTATTTTATTATTCAAAAGGTAGTGTGATTTGATGTATTAATGAACTCAAATTGTTAGAAAATGGAGAAAATTGTTTGGGAGAGATTTATGGGATAATCTTATCATTATGCGGATTCCTTTAAGTTATATTCCACCAAAATAGTTTTATTGAACAGCAACCGTGAATATCATAAAAAGTGCTTTCTAAAGTTTGAGGTTGAACATGGTGATAAATGACAATAGATTTACCTTAGAAAATTAGAGATTTTAAGGTCTTGAGCTTTTCACATGTTTAGAACAACTGTTAAACTTTTCTACCGCACGAGTGACCCTTTGACTATCTTTCTATCGCATGATTATACGTCCGGCAATCCAATAAACTCACGGTCCCAGGTCGGAAAGGAGTTGGTCTAATCGCTTCATTTCCTTCTTGGGACTCTCATGGGCCCATCCAGGTTTTGCTTAGTTTATATTAAATTTGAATTTTTTAATTACACAATGAATCTGACAAAAGTATATAGGATTTATCATGAACGTCAAAGATAGTATGCACAATGATCAAGTCTATGTATTATTCTTAATTTTTTGCCTTATATAGAGTAAAAAATATTTAGCAACCAGGCACGATTACACTTAACAACAACCCAAATCATGGCAAGTAAAGACGTGTTTGGTAATGCTTTTATTCCTAGAAACAATTTTTGATCAGAAATGATTCTTTCTAATTCTGTTCCCGAAAACAATTTATAAGCATTTTAAGCCGTTTGCTAACTGTCCAAAATTTCAATTCCGAAATAAAATTGCGTCAAAATTTCTACTTCAAATCATTTTTTTTAATTTTTTAAATAAGTTTATTACTTTTCCTTTTTTTTTCTTTTTTCCTTTCTTTCTCCTCTTCTTCTTCTTCAAAGTGGTTGATTGCCAGCCTTGGGATGACCGATGACTGGCTAGACGAGGGATGACGGCCTCATTGGAGTGTCATTGGCCCTCAGCGAGGCCATGCCTCGTCGGCCCAGCCTCTTTGGTAGCTAGGCGAGGAAGGCCGAGCCTTGGTTGGGCGAGCGGCCTCGCCTAGATCTGGCGAGTTTGAGCTTGCCTAGTTGTCAGCAGGGCTCGACCTCGCCGGGGCTAACGTGGGTTCGGCTTTGCCTTGGCTAGGTGATGTTGACCTTGTGGTGCCCTGGCGAGGTCGAGCCTTGCCAGCGGCTATGCGAGCTAGGTCTCGCCAGATCTAGGTGAGGTTGAGCCTTGCCGTTGGTTGGGGGAGGCCTCGGTGAGGCTTGCTTAGCCACTGACGAGCTCGTTGAACCTCGCCCTGGCCTGGTGAGCCTTTGACAAGCTTGCCAGATCAGTCGCCGGTGACCAGTGGTAATGGGCAGCGGACAGTAGATGGTGATGGACGGCAACGGTGGCGGCAGTTGAAGAAAAAGAAAAAGGGAAGAAGAACAAAAAAAAAAAAAAAGAGAGAAAATAGGTGCTTGATTCTAAAATTGTTCTCGGGAACAAATAATCAACTTTTCTTTACTTCTCAATTCTGTTCCAAATCTACTTTCGAGAACAAAAAAAAGAAATTTGTTTCTAAGAGCAAAATTTTTACCAAATGCATTTCTATATTAAATCTACTCCCCAAAACAAAAGAATAGGAATTTTTACTATTGGGCAAGTTAGGGCCTATTTGTTAAGGGCATGTTTGTTAAAATCTATTTTTGTTCCCCGGAACAACTTTTTTTGTTCTTTTGTTCTAGGGAACGAAAAAAGAATATAAACCTGTTTGGTAAAACTTTTGTTCCCGGGAACAAAATATCTACTTTTTTTTTTTTGGAATAAATTTGGAACAGAAACAAGAAGTATATATATATATATATAAAGTAACTTCTTATTCCCGGGAACAATTTCTAGAATCTATTTTTCTCTCTCTTCTTCTTTTGCTGGTGATTGGCCATACGAGGGCTAGCGACCTTGCCGGAGCGTCGCTGGCCCTCGGAGATGCCGAGCCATGGCAAGGTTCGGCCTCGCCTAGCCAGCCGGACAAGGTTGAGCTAAGCGTTACCTAGGTGAGGTCGAGCCTTGCGAGGGCCAGGCGAGGCTCTGGCGAGCTCGCCGAATGTTGCCCAATCGATCGCTGGCCATGGCGGTGGCCGGCAACCGGCCAAAGAGAAAAAGAAAAAGGAAAAAGGAAAAAAGAAAAGAAAAAGAAAAGAAAAGAATTAAAAAATTAAAAGAAATATAAAAAAATCTAAGAATTTTACCAAACGTATTTCTATCCTGGAAATAAAAATTTTGGGAAGTTACCAAACGTGTTCTTTTGCTAAGAAATTCTTCTCGAGAACAGAAACATAAAAAATCATTTCTCAGCAAAAATTGTTCTTCGGAGCAAAAAGTTACCAAACGCGCCATAACTCGCCTAACAATGAAAATTATTATTTTTTTCTCAGGAGTAAATTTGGAATAGAAATGTGTTTGGTAAAAATTTTGTTTCCAAGAACAAATTTCTATTTTTTTTGTTTCTAGGAACAATTCTAGAATCATGCATCTATTTTCTCTCTTTTCTTTTCTTCTTTCTTGTTTTTCTTCCCTCTTTCTTTTTCTTCAACTACCGCTACCCACCGCCATCCGCTGTTTGCCACCCACCACTAATGATCGGTTCAGTGAGCTTGTCGGAAGCTCACCCAGCCATTAACAAGGCGGGCCTTGTTAGGCGGGCCTCGCCGAGGCCTCCCCCGGCCTCCGGCAAGGCTCGGCCAGCCACTAGCAGGACTCAACCTCACCAAGGCACTGCAAGGTTGGTGTCGCTTGGCCAAGGCAAGGTCGACTGCATAATTCCCCGGTGAGGTCGAGGCCCACGAGAGCAAAATCTATGGATTTTTTGAAAAAGATTGTGGATTTTTTTTTTTTTTTTTCCGATTTTTTTAGTCAAATGTTTGATCAAAAGTTGACTATTTAGTTGATTCTTCATAAAAAGGTTAATTTTTAAGCACAATCTATGGATTTTTTTTTAAAATTTGACTTAAGAAAAGTGAAATTAAGGCTAATTGACATTTTTTTTTTTTGGGATGAAAAGCCAATTTTTTGACCAAAGGACTTTTGGTCAAAGGATTAACCAAAAAATCAACTGGAAAAGTCAATCATTTGACTTTTCGGATTTTTCTCATAATTGAATTGGAAATTACTTAAAAGTAACAATGCAGAAGAAAGAAAGAAAAAATAGTACTTTTTTGATCGAGAAACAGGTCTTGTCGTCTCAATTTTTTACTTTTTTGACGCGTTGGTTAAAAATTAGGCGTTAACATCTTCTATTTTTATCTTTCTTAGAATTGTGTACTCTTTTTCCATCATACTCCTTTTATTATCTTTGGGTGTTTACTTACTTGCACCACAATTTCAATTACTTGGTTGATTTGCCTTTTCACTTTCTTAGTGATAGAGTAGAATGGCATAAGATGAACCATCCATGCATGATCACATTTACTTCATAAATTTACATAAAAAAGTAAAAAAGAGAAGTATAATCACGTTAGATAACACATTGATTGGCGAACTCTAGCTCTTTGGTTGCGTAGGTATAGAGGGATCATTCTCAACCCTCGATTGGGCACTCTAGCCAGCCCCAAAAAATGAGACTAGTGGCGACTTTTAAATACCATTTAGGTTATCTAATACAACTTTAAATGAATTTACCGATCATGTGAGTTATGAACTTAGGAAAAGCTCACGGCTATGATTGAATATGCTCAAGCGGTTGTGATCCCAACAAAAAGATGAGGTTATGACATTTTGTTGGGGGGAAGTGTCTTGAGTGAACTTTCATAGTTAAACACCTTTAAACTTTACCTTTACACTTTTTTGTCAAAATTGGCGCCAAGGTAGGGTCACGATAAATCCTACTATTACAAGATGTGAAAATTTGGGAGGGCTCATGATTATGACCAAGAGACCTCGTGGCGCCGATCCCAAAGGATGAGGTGATGGCATCCGTGGAGTTACATGCCGTGAGGACACGTGGGAAACAGCTCAAAAATGCACTTGGAGAGAGGCATGACGATAGAAGAAAATGGATTCTCGCAATAAGTCAAGAATCAAGAACTGGGTGCCTCGTAGCGTATTTTTTTAAAGGTGCAAAGAGGACTAAACGTGCACAAATAAAATGGTTTTTTCAACATATGACGTTCTTATCTTCCTAAGCAAGGAAAGAAAAATAATGGGTTCAAGGATATTCCTCTTATGCTTGATCTTGAAGAGAGACTTTTCAATTAGAGAAAAGAGTGAATACCTACCCCAAAAGTGTCCTCTTCCTTCTCTGTGATGGCCAGCGAAGTTTTAGAAGTTAGGCGTGGCTATTCAGAAATGGTGTCTGTATGGCAGTCACTAATAATCTGGTGATGGCAACGACTCAGCTTCGAACCGGGATAAGGCAGCAAGTCTATGGCTCGGCTCGAGCTGGTGATGACGAGGGGGATGTTCCATCTTTAAAAGGGTCAGCAAACACCAGCGGAAGCAAGACTGCCGCCGTAGCTCTTTCAAGGACATCACCCGATAACATGCGCTCCCTGTTCGATGGACTGGCTTGCACTTGTCATAGAAATCGCCTTTTTCCTCGTGGCTATGGTGTGGACTCACCGATGACTTGACACAGCAGTCCAATGAGCCCTTTTATTGTGGCAATAATGAACCTCAGAATTCCAATCTCAAAAGCAGAGCATCTCGGTTAAAGCTCGTCGTAGACGATAGGAGTGGTCACCGATGGTATTGGAGAATGGCTGGAATCGCTAGCAACCCAAGTGCTTGTGGAGGTAGTTTATTTGAGTGATGACACAAACTGTGGAGAAAATATTCAGTGGTTCGAAATCACCACGTCATCTAACTGTGTGGCGCACGTAAATTGAAGTGGCTCCACTCAAAGTGTGACATATGGCTTGTGATGTGGATAAAAGAAAGAGCAGGCAGCCTTTTTTCTCTCTCCTCTGGTTGACACGCAGAGAAAAGAACAATATATGCGCACTCCCGCTTAAAAAAACCTCTCTCCTCTTTTCAATTTCAAGGGCTATCTTTTTCTTCTCTCGTTCTTTCCTTCTCCTTCATTTGTCTTCCTCCCCCATCGAAGACGACCCAAGCTAGAAGCTTGCTCAGAATCAGCAACAACGGACCCCAACTATCAAGGAACGCAATGGCAACCTTGAGCGGAATCACAAGGTGCGATTCAACCTAGCAGAGATCGCCTTCCGGGGACTGTGACCCCCTTCTTCTTGCCCGTCGAGCTGTCTCGATGGAGATTCGCCTCCAGGGACTGCGACCCCATCTTCCTGCACATTGATCTGTTATGTTTTTTGAGGGGTTAATAGATCTGTTGGAAGATACGCAGGATACTAGAAAATCAATCAATCTGATATTATTGAATCAATCAAGATCATTCAATATCGATGGAGATTATTCAATATCGGATCTAATGTTTGTATATTATTTTATTGCCTTTTTTCTTTACACACATCTTGTACTATAATATCGATTGTGTACACTGAGAAAGTAGACAAGAATATACAGAAAATTTCCCCAACTCTTCTCTCTCGACTTCTTCCTTCAAACCTTCTTTCATGGTATCAGAGCAGGTCACACATCTGTGATCCGTTTCTTCTATTTTTTCTTCTGGTTTTCTGATTGTTGTCGAGTGAAACAAGCTAACCTGCAAAAAGGCGTTAGCACTCCGACGTAGGAATCAGCACCTTGAAGACTTTATATTAAACAAACGAAGGAAAGGAAGAGGGGGAGCTTGATCTACATCATGGCCGACGATCAAGCTCGTTTACCTGTGGATATGGCGACCTCAGAAGCACAAAATCCTGTGCATCCCATCACTGGTCGAACAAATCAGCCCACGGGGGGGGGGGGGCAATTTTTCCCATGGCAAACCAACCTGGGGGTGCCGACGTCAGGACCTTCCTACCAGTGGATGCCGATGCCAATGTATTATGGGCCAAGCCCACATGTTTCGGTTTCGGGAGGCCAGATTCAAGACGGCCCACCAACCGCCAGTTGGGTAGGCCATTTGGAAGTAACTGGGAATTTCAATGCGGGTGAAAACCCTAACGGGTTAGGTGACTCGAATTCGGGAATTCCGAGCGGACTCAATCCGGGTCAATCAGCAAATCCCTACCCGGGAGTTCCACCCGGGTTTATACCCTTTCCTTTTGCGGCTGCCATGGGTCACCCAGAGCCTGGCGACGCGCTCTATGTGTCCACCACCGACGGGCCCGAGTTGCGGCTCATCAGCCGCCATCTCACGGGACCCGAAAACTATTCGAGCTGGGCACAGGAGTTTTGGCGAGCGCTTGTCACAAAGGACAAGGAAGGCTTTATTGACGGTACTGTACCAATTCCGACCGACGAAAAAATGAGAAGGTAGTGGAGAAAATGTAACCAGTTGGTTAGAACGTGGATAGGAAATTGCATAACTCCAGAAATCGCAGCCGGTTTGCCCCCAACAGAAGACTCAAAATTTTTTTGGGACAATATTAGAGAGATGTACGGGAAATTGGATCGGGCGAAGATCTTCTCGCTGCACCAAGCTCTCAGCGAACTGAAGCAAGGAAACATGTCCGTGACGGCATGCTTCAACAAGCTGTCAGCCCTCTGGAACGAGCTGGAAGCTGCCGAAGAAAAACTTCAAGGGCTCGAGACAACGCTTCGGCAATTTAAAGAGATGAGAGATAGGGAGAAAGCTACTCAATTTTTATTGATTCTTAACAAATCATTTCTTACCTTCAGGTCGTAGATATTGGTTATTGAGCCAGCACCCACTCTTGGCCGAATCTTCCAATTGGCTGTGCAAGAAGAAAGCTAGAGACTTTCCTCGTCGGACAGCAAGACCAGCGAAAACCTAGCGCTGGCAGCAAGAACCCAAAAGGGGGAGATGACCAGCGAAACCCTAGTGCTGGCGGCAAAAATCCAGAGGGGGGAGAAAACCCTAGAAAAGAAAACTGATCCTCCACTAAGGTTTTCATCCGAAAAGAGGGGTTTTAAAGCCTTCTCAATGGACGGTCAGGATCGAGGGCAGCGATCCGACGATCCACAAGGCGTGCGATATCCGATCGATATGGACGGTGGAGATGCATCCGATTTTAAAGGATCCAACGGCCCAATTTTTTCGAAAACTTATGGGCAAAATTTTAAAAATAGAGGAAAACTATTTTGTGATTTTTGCAAGCGGCCCCATCATACAATTCAAAATTGCTGGAAGTTACACGGCAGACCTGGAGCAAAAGAAAAAAAAGGAAAAAAATACATCATCAGCCGCTTCTGCTTTCCAAATTACAGGATCAGCGGACCAGCCTATCACACATGGGGAATATCAGAAATTGATCCAGGCATTACAAAAATTGGACGTTCAAAAAGGAGGGAGCAGCTTTACAGGTATTTCTTGTTGCATGATAAATTCTATATCAAGAAATGCCTGGATTATCGATTCGGGAGCCAGTGATCATATAGCATGCGATAAAGGATTATTCTCTGTTGTTCATGAAGAATTAGAAAATCCTATTATTGTGCAATTATCAAATGGGAACATCACCCATGTTACTACAACAGGAACAATCACTCTTAACTCCCAAATTGTTCTAAACAATGTCCTTTATGTCCCGAACTTCCAATTTAATCTCATATACGTGTCTAGAGCCTGTAAGGAAAATTCCTATCAAGTGCTTTTCAATGCGATACCTGTTTATTTCGGGACCCTTTGGGAAACGATGGGTGGAGTAATCTCTCTGAAGGATTATTTTTCTGGAAAAGCTTGCCCACACACCTTCATAATCTTTCTTGTAATAAATCATTGTGTAATTTGACTACCAATGATAGAAAATTCCTTTTGTATTCCAGATTGGGGCATAGTTCTTCTTTCCCTTATCCTCAGTGCCATATTTGTCTACTTGCAAAACAGTCACGTAGTCCTTTTCCCTTAAGCAAAAGTCGTTCAAAAAACATTTTTTCCTTGCTGCATATTGATGTCTGGGGTCCATACCATACACCGAATCATGATGGGTCTCGTTTTTTCCTTACTATTGTGGATGATCACTCCAGCGCTATGTGGATTTTTCTTATGCAATCTAAGGGTCAAGTTTTGTCCCAATTGAGGAATTTCCTTTCCCTGTCCAAGACCCAGTTCGGGAAAACTGTCCAAAAAATAAGGACAGATAATGGAAAGGAAATTTTCAATCATGAATGTGCTGCTCTATTTTCTTCACTAGGGATAATACATGAGAGTTCATGTGTATATACACCACAACAAAATGGAGTGGTGGAAAGGAAGCATCGTCACTTGTTGGAAGTTGCAAGGGCTTTGAAATTTCAAGCCTCTATTCCAGACAATTTTTGGGGAGATTGTGTATTAACTGCAGCCTATTTGATAAATCGTATGCCGTCTAAAATACTAGGTGGACGAACCCCTTTCGAGTTGCTTTTTGGAAAGAAACCAGACTTGGATCATTTGAAAATATTTGGTTGTCTATGCTATGCTACAATTGTTGGACCTAGGGACAAGATGGGTCCTCGAGCTCGAAGTTGCATATTCATGGGATATCCCAATTTACAAAAGGGATACCGAGTATTTGATCCTTCCACAGGAGAATTTTCAGTTAGTAGAGACATCTTATTCCAAGAAAATATTTTTCCATTTGCTTCCCAGAAATCAGGCACAAATCACACAGGAAACTCTCATATATCTTATACCGAGGAACCAGTCGGAGATCTCACATATGTCTTGCTTCCCTCATCGGTCGATATAAGGAATTCTACTCCATCAAATACCAACTTGACACCCTTAATGGAAGCTGCAGATGAAAACACTACTAATGTGTCTTCTTCTCATTCACCTCCCACGGAAGATCCAGCAAATCAAATTCCTCCAGAAGATGGACAACCGCGGCGTTCCGGCCAAGCCACGCGCCCACCAACTTGGACAAAAGACTATATATGTGGTGTCAGGAATTCATCAGGTATTCCTTTCCCCATTTCCTCTTATGTTTCCTTCGATAAGTTATCTCCCGAACATAGATGTTGTATCACTCGCATCTCCGAAGAGCAAGAGCCCACCAGTTTTGATGAAGCAAGACATGATCCGCGATGGCAGAAAGCCATGGAAGCATAATTGACGGCCTTGATAGATAATCATACATGGGATCTTGTTACTCTACCCTCGCATCGCAAAGCCATCGGATGCAAATGGGTATATAAGATCAAATATCGGGCAGACGGATCGATCGAACGGTACAAGGCTCGCTTGGTGGCAAAGGGCTTCACACAGCGGGAAGGTTTTGACTATCACGAAACCTTTTCCCCGGTAGCCAAAGATGTAACTGTCCGCTCCTTTCTTTCAGTAGCAGCCTTTCGGGACTAGTCATTACATCAAATGGACGTTCATAATGCTTTCTTGCATGGGGATCTAGACGAAGAAATCTATATGGAAGTGCCACAAGGTTTACGAAGACAGGGGGAGAACAAAGTATGTTGTCTCCGCAAATCCTTGTATGGACTCAAGCAAGCTTCCAGACAATGGTACGCAAAATTTGCTGAGTCTCTGATAGCTGCAGGTTTCCAACAGTCCAAATTTGATTATGCCATCTTTACATGGATTGAAGGTATGTCATCTATTTACTTGATGATATACGTAGATGATATACTTATTATGGGAAACGACGAAGTAGCTATCAAGGGTTTCAAGGAATATCTACATTCCACCTTCCATATTAAAGACCTGGGTCCTCCCAAGTATTTTCTTGGAATTGAAATTGCGCGGTCAGACCAAGGCATCTCTTTCAGCCAAAGAAAATTTGCCCTAGAAATTATTTCAGAAACAGGTTTATCGGGGTGTAAGCCAACAGTGATACCAATAGAGCAAAATACCAAACTCACTACAGTGGATTATGATGCCGGACTATCTCAACAAAATGATCCCGTTCTCAGGGATCCATTGGGGTATCAAAAACTTGTTGGGAAGCTTATATATTTGACTATGACCAGACCAGACATAAGTTATGCTGTGCAGACGCTCAGTCAATTTATGCACCAACCCAAGGAATCTCATATGAATGTTGCACTGAAGGTGGTAAAATATTTGAAGAAATGTCCTGGGCTTGGCATTCTCCTTTCTAGGAAATGTGATATGAGGATGACTACATATTGTGATGCAGACTATGCAACTTGCCCAATGAGCAGAAGGTCCATAACCAGTTTCTGTATTAAGTTGGGGGATTCCTTACTTTCGTGGAAGACGAAGAAACATCCAACCGTTTCATTATCCTCAGCAGAGGCAGAATATCGTGCCATGGCTAAAACCACATGTGAAATAGTGTGGTTGCGAGGATTACTTCAGGATCTCGGAATACAAGTTGAAGGGCCAACAAGATTATTTTGTGACAATGATGTAGCCCTCAAACTTGCATCAAATCCCATTGTGCATGAAAGAACGAAACATATAGAAGTGGATTGTCACTTCACTCGTGAGAAAATTCAGGAAGGAATGATCGAGACACAAGGGATTGGAACAGAGGAGCAACCAGCAGATGTCTTCACCAAACCCTTATGTCAGAGACAACATGCGTATCTCTTGAGCAAGCTAGGTGTCTTGGACATCTACAAGCCACCAGCTTGAGGGGGAGTGTTGGAAGATACGCAGGATACTAGAAAATCAATCAATCTGATATTATTGAATCAATCAAGATCATTCAATATCGATGGAGATTATTCAATATCGGATCTAATCTGTATATTATTTTATTGCCTTTTTTCTTTACACACATCTTGTACTATAATATCGATTGTGTACACTGAGAAAGTAGACAAGAATATACATAAAATTTCCCCAACTCTTCTCTCTCGATTTCTTCCTTCAAACCTTCTTTCAAGATCGTGGTCTTCTTTTTCCATTTGGGTTGCAGCTCTCTCTCTCTCTCTCTCTCTCTCTCTCTCTCTCTCTCTCAGCTAGCTTGGGATGCATAACAATGGAAGCTGTTGACAAGGCCGTGGAGAAAGCAGAAGCCGATTCAGTCTCGCGTGAAGTGAACCCCATCTTGCAGAGGATGATGTGAGAGAGATATCGGATGCTGTGCCGATTGAGGAGGTCGCCGATGATAGCATTCACGAAGGGTTTGCTCATTACTCGTGGAGATATGTAGACATGCCCCCGAGAGATGGGAAATCGTCGGCCTAGACTTCCTTTTGTTTCATGGAGCACCGTTCGGCTCTTTGCATTGTTCTTTTTCCGTTTGTAACCAAGGTGTGAAATCGACCATGGGGATTTCGATGAAAAAATTAAACCAGGGATTGTTAAGTCCCTTGGATCTGGAAGGGAAATTGTGTAGCTAAGTCCCCAAGTTTGAAGAAATGTGCTGTTTTCTGAAATAATGTTGCAATTTGCTGGTCGCTGTTTGTTACCCTTTTGCAGATTTCTAGCTTTATGGTACACAAAATATAGAATGCTTTTCCGTGACAATAAAAATGAACTTAGGTTGGTGCTAGTTGTCACTCCCACGTGTACAAGATAAGATAAAGACCAGATGGAATCCATAATTTTTTGTCTTCAGGCAAGCTTCGCTCTGAAGAGCCTCCTTAGTCATAGTCCTCGTACTGGCCAATGCAACGCAAGAAGCTATCTCTTCTCATTGGCCGTTCGTTCACCAGAAAGTCCGAGATGCATCATGGTGTGTCGTGAAGAAATTAGCCGCCTTGGATCGTTTTCGGCTAATGAGGCTTCTCGCTTAAGCTCAGTTGGTTCGCCGGACAAATTGTGGACCAGTCGTTGACAAAAGAGCGAAGAGCAAGAAAACAACTGCTTGAAAGTGTCAACGTTTATATAAAGGAGGATTGGACCGTGTTTGCTCAGGCTTAATGAATATGCGAACTTTACAGAGATCGACAAGCTCAAGATGAGTCATTCTGTTCGATTATATATTGCAAATGGTGAATATGTTGAAAGTTTCAGTTCTTTGATGTGCTTGTGAAGTAGCGCAAGATTCTAATTCGAAGCGTGGATTGAGCTCGCACTTGAGGTTGACTTTTGACACGGAAAATGCATGGCCTCGAATCATTTAAGCGATCATTGAATCTTAAGCAGAAAAGGGAAAGGCAATCATCGAATTCAAGAAGGAAAAGACCATCAATATAGAAGCCAGAATGGCAATTAGGTGCAACTTATGATGAATGTGATCACACTCTAGGAATCGTGACAAAGACATTAAATCTAGGTGCACCATCGTCGCCACCGCCACACGGTGCCACCATCCCAAAACCATCCCTGGACGCAACCCAATGTGAGACCAAAGCAGGCTCGTTTCCTTTCCTGAACGCCACACCACTCAAGCCCAGACTCTCCAGAGTCACTTCACTTGCAGCCATCTCTCTCTTGACCTGAACAAAGGAGCTTCCATTGTTATGCGTCCCAAGCTCGCTCAGAGAGAGAGAGAGAGAGAGAGAGAGAGAGAGAGAGAGAGAGAGAGAGAGAGAGAGAGAGAGAGAGAGAGAGAGAGAGAGAGAGGGAAAAAGGATAAAGCAGGAAAGGAGGGAGGAAGTTATGAAAGTATGGAGGAAGGCAGGAAGGGTGGGGAAGGGAGGGAGGAACGGACGCAAAGAGAAAGAGAGAGATAGCTGCAACCAAAATGAAAAAAGAAGACCACGATCTATTAAGCCCTCGTGGAACCTAATAGATCAGCGGGCAAGAAGATGGGATCGCAGTCCCTAGAGGCAAATCTCCATAGAGACAGCTTGACGAGCAGAAAGAAGAGGGTCACAATCCCTAGAGGGAGATCTCCGCCAAGTTGAATCGCACCTCGTGCTTCCCCTGAGGGTCGCCATTGCGTTCCTTGATAGTCGGGGTCTGTTGCTACTAATTCTGAGCGAGCTTCTCGCTTGGGTTGTCGCCAATGGGGGAGGAAGACGAAGGAAGCAGAAGGAAAGAATGTGAGAAGAGAGAGAGCCCTTGAAGATTGAAAAGAGGAGAGAGATTTTTCAAGAGAGAGTGCACATTTAGGGGCTGCATGTTTTTATTCTTTGTTTCTGTTCAAGAACATAAATTTTCTTTTTTTGTTCCCGGGAACAAAAAAAGAACAGAAACACGTTTATTTGCGTTTTTTTTTTCAAAATCGGATTTTTTGTTCCCGGAACACAAAAATAACAGAAATGAGAAACAAAAAAAAAAAATAAGAACAGAAATGAGAAACAAAAAAAAAATCGTTTCTTGTTCCAGAAACGATTTTGAAGAAACACATCTTCTTCTCTCTCTTCTCTTTTCTTTTTCTTTTCTTCTTCTTTTTTTCTTTGGCCGGTCGCCAGCCTCGGCCATGACCGGCGACGCCGTTGAGGGTCGGCGACCTCGCCGAAGCGTCGCCAGCCCCGTTGGCCGATCGCCGTAGGCCGGCGACCGGTTGAAAGAAGAAAAAATAAAAAAGAAAGGAAAAAAATAAAAAATAAAATAAAAATATTAAAAAATTAAAAGAACCAAAAAAAGAATATAAATTTACCAAACGTATTTCTATTCATTTTTTATTCCCGAAACAAGTTTACCAAACGCATCTTTCTGGTCAAAAATTATTCCCCGGAACAGAAACACTTTTTTCTATTTTTGTTCCTTGGAATAATTTTTAAACAGAAACGTTATCAAACACGTCTTTATTGTTCTGTCTTTTCTCCGCGTGTCAGCCACAGGAGAGAGAAAAAAGGCTGCCTGTTCTTTCTTTTATTCCACGTCACACGCCATATGTTGCCTTCGAGTGGAGCCATTTTAGCTCACATGTGCCATGTAGGCGGATGACGTGGTGATTTCAAACTACTTGAATATTTTCTCCAAACTGTGACGCCCACCTGATGAAAGGAATGATGCTATCCTATTTATATTCACCAATGTGAGTTGCCAACCACCAAATAAGACAACTCAAGTCTGTTTTGCTCTGTAAGTATTGAGGGCAGCATGAGTATCACCGTACGACTGGCTCAGGCAAGTCCCACATTTAATAGAAGGAAGCTTGGGAGAATTATCTTCCGACTCGCAAAATGGCAGTTGCTTGAGCAGACAATTGCAACTATGTTCTATAAAATACACAATCGAATAACTCTCCAGGCTACTCCCTGAAGCTCTTTGCAACGTGAATCCTTTGACTGGTGCTGCACATTCTCAAACATGAGGATTTGCATTCTCATCCTCATATATTTGTAGATCTAATTTCTTTTTCTTTTGCCAATATGCTAATTAAAACCATAATCGAATGAGCTCCTACTCCGTGGATTCCTTGTGAGGGATTGGACGCTTCTCCTTCATAGTGTAGTAGTGCGATGTGGCACTAGGCTTGCCAAGCATTCCCGGCCCATCAAAGAAATCAATATCTAGATCAAGTGCTAGCGCTATGATCCTTGCCACTGAGTTTACTACCTCTAATGCCTCCTTAGTGACACTTCTCCATAGTTTCTCTACATCTAGGCGGTATTTCAGAAACATGTTAAACATTTTAGAAAGACAGACAACAAGCTATATCAGGGAGTTGGATGAAATCTGATGATAGTTCGATACCATGAACAACAAACGAAATGTTACCAAAGAAGCCAGAGAGTTGGAATTTATAGGTTGATGTCCATGGATACGTAGAGTTGGCCGTTCATGTATAAATCCTGGAAATCCATTTTCAATGGCTGCTCTGTTTCCGTAATATGCAAAGCTCATATTTGCAATGCAGTGGAAGTGTCTCCCTAAACCTGGAAAAAACTCAAGCAAATATTACAAGCACCCGCAGTCTATGAATTCTCAGATACACATTCCAATCTTCACAGCACCATGAGAAGGACGCTCCACGAGATGATTAAACCAGTAGATGAAGGTGAAAAAAGTGAAGTGAGCTTGGAAATCAACCCAAGTGAAGCGAAGCGAATCAGCCGCATCTCTCCTTCTCTCTTGGAATTTCATTGAGTACCTCATTGGCACTTCTAGGATGCCTTGTAAGGTTGAAGATGGAGGATACTAATGATGAATCATGTTGGGGGCTCTTAGGCCTCTTTCATCCTAAAAATTAGCTCAAATGGTGATATTTTCCCTTACACTTATGAATTGACTACTAACCCCTTCCACAATCAATGTGGGATAAACTCGAGCTATCTCCCTCTCACATATCAAGCCTTGAATTGAAACTACAACAACCCGTATCTTTCGAGTAACTGTTGAATCCAAACTTGTTGATAACTTGGGATCTGATATCAATGTTAGCTAGTACTGAGCCTCTCACCCCCAAAGTTAGCTTAAATGATAAGATTTTCCCTTATACTTATAAATTAATCAACATTTTTTTTTTCCATAACCGTTGCTGGATAAACTCCAACAAGATAGAGGCTTCAAGATTTAACTAGAGACCAAAATTGAGCCGATAAACCTATTGGTGAGTAATTGCGTTGGTTGAGAGTCTCTCATTCATTGTCAAAGTTGAGAGTTCGAAACCCGGTGCTAGTATTTTAAGTGGGGGGTCATGGTGGTGGAGTCTTATGTTAGTCTCCCCCAAAGTACTGATGTTGGTCTGAATGTGCCATTGAAGCGCTACTAGGGCCTTGTGACCCCGTAAGGGGTTCAAGCGGATCCTCAGTTATAAAAAAAAAAAAAAAAATGCCGGATTGAGGATGAAGGAGAAAACGGTGCAATAGATAGGAAGCGTGCTCGATGCTAGATCAGTGGGCGACAACGTGATGCAGGGGAGCCACGGGGACAATGGAACGATCTCACTGGTGCAACCGTCGGGTGGTGAAGGGCGGAGGCAAACTGTGTCGAAGCTGTGGCCGCTGCTTAATGGAGGAAGAGGAATAAGCGAGAGGTGAGGGTTTTAGGATCGGTCCAAATTTCACTTGGGAGCTGTCAAGGTCTATTTGAAAACTAGCTAATTTCTATTTTTTTTTCATTTTTCTTTTGTTTCATTTTTTATTTAAGCAAAATGAAAGCGAATGCAACAACAAAAATCAACATTGATCAACAGCAACAATTTTTAAAAGATAAACACATAAAATAAAATAAAGAATAAAAAGTTGCAAACATTTAGTTGCGATTCATTGGTTCGAGTTCTTGGTTCGGTTATTCAGCTCCTGATTCTTGGTTTGGTTTTATTGAAAACCGGAAATCAAATTGTATAGTACCAAGTCATGTCTTTTATTTAGCAATATATCTATATATAGATGTGTCATCTCAAGTGTGAGAAAAGACATGACTTGAATGTTAAAAATATATGTGATTTGCATACATGTGAGCCAATTTCTATCCCTGGTTTCGTTACCTCTAGAATGTGCATTCTTCCTTGGTGGTGAGTTAAGAAACTCTTTATCTTGAGGTTCTTTATTTTTGGGGGTGGTTTGTCGTTCAAGCTTTGGTGAACTTTGTTAATCCAGGCTTTTATTTATAACTGGTGGTGTGTCATTTATGCTTTGTGGTGATCATATTTTATCTTGCATTTTTATTTATCCATCAGCATCCATCTCCACACACTCTGACCTCTCTTTTATTCCTTCGACATCACTCAAAACATCGATCACTCCCCTATGCAACTACATTACATAGAACCAAGAGTCTAATAAAATGAGGATGATGAGCAAGAAATGACAATTTACTTCTCCTGCGCACTGCTTAAATTATGTGGAATTTGTCACTTCAGTTTTATTTACTTATTTTTTTTTTGGGCTAATACCCTAAAAAACCCCAAAGTACACCGTGACAAATTTACCTCAAACTATTTTTTTGACCACCAAAAACCCCGAATTGGTATACTTTTAACAAATTTACCCTAAACTGGTATACTTGTGACAAATTTACCCTCTGTTAGTTTTCGTTAAATTTTATTGTTAAATTATTAAGTTAAATGACACGTGACAATTAATTAGTATACCAATTTGGGATTTTATGATCAGTTTGTCACAGTTTACAATTTTTGTGATTTTTTTGTGGTATTAATCCAATTTAGCTAATGGTATATTTGTCACAAATTTATCAGTTTGGGGTTTTTTGTAGTCGAATAAATTAGTTTAGGGTAAATTTGTCATAAATGTACCAGTTTATAGTTTTTTATGGTCAGTCGGGGTAAATTTGTCACAAGTGTACCAGTTTAGGGTTTTTCATGGTCAAAAAAATAGTTTGGGGTAAATTTGTCACACGTGTACCAGTTTAGAGTTTTTCAAGATATGAACTATTCTTTTTTTTTTTTTTTTTAAATTACTTTTTCCCTCTCTTGTTTTCCACCCTCTCTTCCATTTTTCCTTTCAATGGAGACAACTCCATATTTTGCGTTGCGGTGGCGGGTGTAGTACCGCGCAGTAAATCTGTTTATTATTAACGGAATCCTAAGGTAATTCTGCAACCTTCGTGGGGGAGGATTCCGCTCACAACCGATTCGGTATGCTAAGGGTTCGGTACATGGAGAACTGCCTTTGGTCCAACTATTGTGTCTAATTGCTAAAGGATATTGTTTATTTATTTAAAGGTTAGGCAAAAAATAGAGAATAAAAGGTTGACTTGATTATTGTGTATAATAGAATGGGTCCATGTGTATGATCAAGCCTATATATACTTGTCGGATCTATCCATGACCGGAAAATGACTATATTTTTTCTATACGAACTTAGAAATTAGACAAATTTTGCATCTCAACAGCCTTCCGATCTAAGGCTAGCTTTAAATCTTCCAGCTTATTCATCTGCTCTATGTGGGAACAAATTTCTTCCCTATCAACATGCAATAATTCCCTCTGCCTCTCTAATTTCTGTCGTTGCAGCTTCAGCTCCTCAATAGAATTTTGTAATTCCGCCCATTCCCGATCTCTTCTCTCACGATCTAAGTTAATCTCCATCCTCTCACTCTCAAGCCTTTTCATTTCCAAAGCAACACGGTCCAACTCTTTCTCAGCTGCTTCCTTAAGAGAACCAATTCGCTGAAGTTCATTCTTCTTTTCTTCCTCAAAAGCTTTTTCCTTATCCCTTAAGGAACTTTCTAATTCTTCACGCCTTTTTTCAATGCAGTCCTCCAACTCCCTCTTTTGCACTTCAATCTCCAGCAAGACATCAGTACGTTCCTGCTGAATCTTGCTGAACCACTCAGAACGTTCCTGCACCATCCTATTCATGAATTCTTCTCTCTCAAGACGAAGCGACTCAATGTCCTGCACCATCCTTCTCTATTTTCAGACTGTCACGTTCATCCTTGAGAAACTTTGCAACAGCCACTCTCTCCTCAGCAATTCGTTCAGCATCCTTCTTCAGTTCTTCTCTCTTTTCATCAATTGATTCCCACTCAGACTCAAATTTTGCCTTCTCTAGTTTTAGCTTATCTGCCTCTGCCATAACTTCCAGTTTCTCAGCCCTGACCCTATCAAGCTCCTCTTTGAGTTTTATCTCTAAAACCGATAGTTCACTTGTTTCAGTTTTCATAACCTCCAACTTATCCTTTCCACTATCAACTTGCTTCTTTTTGTCTTCAAGCAAATCCAAAGACTTCTGAAGATCTTGTTTCAGTTTGTTAATTTCTTCCTTCTCCTTCTGTAGCATATCCTTCCTAAGCTCAAAGTCTGCCTCTGCAGAAGCTAATTTTTTTTCTCTTGCATCAACATTATCCCACCTCTCTTTGACATCCTTCTCCTTCTCTGTCAAGGACCTTATCTGAATGCCCAAATCATGCTCTCTCTCTTTAAGGTGATCCTCCTGATGAGCGATATCCATCTCCCTCAACTCCCAAGCCCGTTGCTTGGTTTCGATTTCATCTTCAACAAGTTTACGTTTCATCTCCATCTCTGACTCAAATTCAGCTTTCCTTGACCGCAAAACAGCTTCTTGATTCGCAATTACTTTTTGAATGTCAGCCTGGTAGCATTAGTAGTATAATTTAAAGTTAGTGAACTTTAAAATCAGAAAGGACCATTGAAAGTCCTCGGCAAAATGTTTTATAAAAGAAGAAATAATGTGCACATGATTCTCTGCATGGTGCCACCATCAAATTATCAGATGATACTATAACACTTCTCACAAAAAAAGTGATTGACAGCAAGAGAACTTACTGACTCTTTGCTGGCAAGCTTTTCCTGTAAAACAAGCAGCTCTTGCTCTTTTTGATTCAGTGAAACCTCTTTTCTCAAAAGATCCTGTCAACACATTAACAGAAGAGGACTCGTATCCTTAAAAGTTCACGAACACAAAAGTGCAGCCATATTAATGAGAACTAGATGGAACCTGTTCTTTGTCCACAAGTGAAGCTACTCTGAGTTCCAAATCAGATTTCTCATCATTCAAGGCTCCACGCTGTTTTTCAATGTTAGCTCTGGAGGCCTCCAATTCTTTTTCAAGTTGATCCAATTCTTGAGATCTGGTAAATATATATCCCTCTCTCTGGTTTAGTGAAGCTTGTCCATCAAGTAATCTCTTTTCTCCTTGTTCCAAAATTCTTTGCCTTTCTCCTAAAGATTGCCTCTCAAGAAATATCTCATTCTCTTTTGCATCACATCTGCCAAAAAGAAGAAAATCACATCAAGTACTCAAACACAAGACACTCACACAATGAGCGCCTTATTGTGATATTTCTTCTGACAAGCAAAATAAAATTATTAGATTAATTTAAGTAATGCATTGGTATGTTGAGAATATACCATTCATATTTCACCATAGCAGCAAAAGCGAACAGTGGCTAACTCTCTTTATGACAGCTGAAATTTCCATCACTAATCTGAAATAATTCTATTGATACATAGTAGGTGTACATAGTCTAACTAACTGGAAGATCATCTCCCTAATTACTTTACCAATACAAATCACTTTCAACTCATGTTGCATGTGGAATGCACACGTCCCCCACAATTTAACAAAAAAAATGAAGAAGAAGAAGAAGAAGAAGAAGAGGCCGAGAGAATGCAAAAGTCATTTCAATTTCAACCAGAATATCCATAAGCATTATATAGAAACTACTGAAGTGCCATTAATCAGTAAGCAAGTAACCGTACTCAGACTTGAAAGACTGAATGCGCCTCCTTAGGTCATCTTCCCGTTCCCCAACTTCTTGCAGCTTCCTTTCAGCAAGTCTATGATACCGGTTAGCCTCAGCCTGTAAAGATTCTGCTGCTTGAAGCTTTGCTTCAGCTTCAGTAAACTTCTTTTGAGCATTCTCTACCATCAAGTGAGCTTCAGACAACTTATTTTCAGCAGAAACTTTTGTTTCAGCAGATTCAGCACGCATCTCGTGCAAGGCCTTCTCGAGCTGCAATTGTTCATTAAATAAAATCTATGCTCAAGCATGAAAGAAGCACAAACAAAGCTCCTAGAGACTTCAGCAAACTCAGTGATTATACTTACACTTGCTATGCACTCTTTCTCAACTCCTAGAGACTTCCTTAATGTCTCTTCTCTGTTCTTAGCTTCAGCCAGACCAGACACATGAGCTGCTTGGTTACGTTTGCATTTTAACTCAGCAGCCTCAGCAGAGGCTTTAGCTTGCTCATACTTGGAAGTAAGCTCCTTTTGCTCCAGAATAAGAAGGCCCATGTGATGTTGATGGTCAAAAATCTACAAGCAGTTCATACAGATCACACATAGCAAAACAAGATGTTGTAATACACCAAAAGAGAATAGACACCAAAGCATTAAAAAGTCAGCAACACCCAATGCACTTATTAGAATATCAATACTCAGTAATAGATCCATAATAGAAGGAGAACAATGTGATTGTAGTTCCTAAGAAGTATAAAACCACATGATCTAGAAAACTATCATTGATTGCTCGAAGATTACTCTAATTCAAGATATATCTCACACGTCTTGAAAGGGGTGAAGTAGAAACAAAACAGAGTGATCCAGACTGATGTTTCAACAGCAGAAATGACATACCCCGGTTTCATTATGTCTCATAAGTAGGATAATAAATGGATGATAAGGGAAGAAATTTATTAACATAAAATAACAGTTCCTTATTTTATTCTATTTGTACATGTAAGGTTCACAGTTCTAGGTTTCTCTTTTGTTTTCCCCATAAGTTATCAGAAATTATGAAGTAGAGTTTCGCCAATTGCGAGGGAAACCAACTGATGAGCTAATGTACAACTCACAAAAAAGAAAAAAGAAAAAATGGAAACCCTGCAGCCGAGTTATTGAAGAATATACAGCAAATTCCATCCATTATGTGGAATTAATGCACATCCTTTGCCCAGCCTATCCCATTGATATCTATAAATTCAATGAATGGGTAGTTCTATTGTCAAATTACCGTATACGGTACAACAACATCATAACTCAATAAACTGAGATTACATAGAGCAAATGGCATTTCTTCTTCGAATAAGAAGCATGATAGATACCACAGGCCATACGTGAACAACTTTCGACTTGCAAGATAAGTTTGAACAGCATATGCAGTCCGCATGGCTTATAAGATATTAATTCAGTCTACAGCAACTGACCCGTGCCTAAAAATACCCATCGCTGCCACAATGTCATCAAATCAAGAAAAAAAGCAAGCAAGCAAGCCAGATAGGTTTACATTCTCAGCCACCAGAATCCCAAAGCAAATGCAAGAATTGGAAATCAAAACCACTGTTTCCTTCTCTGCTCCACTCCCTAGTAAATTCAATGCAGGTTTGCGCCCAAAAACAAAAAAACAAAAACTTTCCTCATAGACCACCATAAATGTAGCAAAAAGGACACCAAAACCGAACCCCAACAGGAACCACAAGACACTGGCTATCCCGCAGGCCGAAAACAACAAAAAGAAAGAGAAAGGACGGGGAGCCCACGAACCTCAGCCTCGAGCTTCACGATATACGCGATGAGGGCGGCCTTGTCCCTCCGCTTGACCGACTCCTCGTCGAACCCGGCGTCCCTGAGGCGCCTCCAGACGGCCTCGTCGCCGAGTGGGCTCTGCAGAGCCCTAGCCCCGGCCGTCAGGGACGCGAATCTCCCCGAAGAAGCAGGCGCAAATCGCCCCGATCGAGGGCTCGCCATCGCCCGATCGAGGGCTGCAATTGTTCATGAAATAAAATCTATGCTCAAGCATGAAAGAAGCACAAACAAAGCTCCTAGAGACTTCAGCAAACTCAGTGATTATACTTACACTTGCTATGCACTCTTTCTCAACTCCTAGAGACTTCCTTAATGTCTCTTCTCTCTTCCTAGCTTCAGCCAGCCCAGACACATGAGCTGCTTGGTTACGTTTGCATTTTAACTCAGCAGCCTCAGCAGAGGCTTTAGCTTGCTCATACTTGGAAGTAAGCTCCTTTTGCTCCAGAATAAGAAGGCCCATGTGATGTTGATGGTCAAAAATCTACAAGCAGTTCATACAGATCACACATAGCAAAACAAGATGTTGTAATACACCAAAAGAGAATAGACACCAAAGCATTAAAAAGTCAGCAACACCCAATGCACTTATTAGAATATCAATACTCAGTAATAGATCCATAATAGAAGGAGAACAATGTGATTGTAGTTCCTAAGAAGTATAAAACCACATGATCTAGAAAACTATCATTGATTGCTCGAAGATTACTCTAATTCAAGATATATCTCACACGTCTTGAAAGGGGTGAAGTAGAAACAAAACAGAGTGATCCAGACTGATGTTTCAACAGCAGAAATGACATACCCCGGTTTCATTATGTCTCATAAGTAGGATAGTAAATGGATGATAAGGGAAGAAATTTATTAACATAAAATAACAGTTCCTTATTTTATTCTATTTGTACATGTAAGGTTCACAGTTCTAGGTTTCTCTTTTGTTTTCCCCATAAGTTATCAGAAATTATGAAGTAGAGTTTCGCCAATTGCGAGGGAAACCAACTGATGAGCTAATGTACAACTCACAAAAAAGAAAAAAGAAAAAATGGAAACCCTGCAGCCGAGTTATTGAAGAATATACAGCAAATTCCATCCATTATGTGGAATTAATGCACATCCTTTCCCCAGCCTATCCCATTGATATCTATAAATTCAATGAATGGGTAGTTCTATTGTCAAATTACCCTATACAGTACAACAGCATCATAACTCAATAAACTGAGATTACATAGAGCAAATGGCATTTCTTCTTCGAATAAGAAGCATGATAGATACCACAGGCCATAAGTGAACAACTTTCGACTTGCAAGACAAGTTTGAACAGCATATGCAGTCCGCATGGCTTATAAGATATTAATTCAGTCTACAGCAACTGACCCGTACCTAAAAATACCCATCGCTGCCACAATGTCATCAAATCAAGAAAAAAAGCAAGCAAGCAAGCCAGATAGGTTTACATTCTCAGCCACCAGAATCCCAAAGCAAATGCAAGAATTGGAAATCAAAACCACCGTTTCCTTCTCTGCTCCACTCCCTAGTAAATTCAATGCAGGTTTGCGCCCAAAAACAAAAAAAACAAAAACTTTCCTCATAGACCACCATAAATGTAGCAAAAAGGACACCAAAACCGAACCCCAACAGGAACCACAAGACACTGGCTATCCCGCAGGCCGAAAACAACAAAAAGAAAGAGAAAGGACGGGGAGCCCACGAACCTCAGCCTCGAGCTTCGCGATATACGCGATGAGGGCGGCCTTGTCCCTCCGCTTGACCGACTCCTCGTCGAACCCGGCGTCCCTGAGGCGCCTCCAGACGGCCTCGTCGCCGAGCGGGCTCTGCGGAGCCCTAGCCCCGGCCGTCAGGGACGCGAATCTCCCCGAAGAAGCAGGAGCCAATCGCCCCGATCGAGGGCTCGCCATCGCAAAACCTAAAAGCCCCCCCCTCTCTCTCTCTCTCTCTCTCGATCGATCTGGCCCTGCCTGGAAATCACGTTCGATGATTCTCTCGCCCCACCTTTTTCTCTCTCCCTCGCAGGGAGTGTAAAGTGTAAAGTGAAGAAAGGGTGAGCTGCGAGAGGAGTGAGAGAGAAGAAGAGACTGGCTGGCTGGCGGTGGGCGAGTCGGGCTGAGTCGGATCGGAGAGTCTCGGCGCTTTCTCAGCGTTTCGAAACGCGATTTGACCGGGTTGCGGAGCGAGTCGAGTCGGGGGGGGATTTTGAAACGGCGCCGTACCGAAGACTAGAGGGCGACTGTTCTATCGCACTTCCGAATCCCCCCCCGGCTGCGCGTCTCTTGCGGAAAATGGCCGCAGGAGAGATCGGCGCGAACTGCGCGGATGATTTTACCGCCGATGATTTTGAGCATTTACCTTCCATATATTAGCGAAATGAACGGCAGGGGGTCGACATCGGGGCCCTTCGGAGCATCAGATGAAATTTTAATTTTAGGATTGATTATCATGAAAAAGCCAAACTGATATGCTTATAACAAATTCATTTTAAAACTAAATTTTTGTTTACCATAAAACTAAAGCCAATACATTGATGACAAATATATCATCCGTTAATTTCCGTTAATTTGAAAGCTTTTTAAACCTTTTTTTTTTACTAAGCTTGCCAAATAGAAAGCAATTACACTGAGGGACAAGTATATCACATTTGGCCGCTGAGAACTTGCCAAAATAATGAAATAGGAGGCCAACTTAGTCGCTAAAGGAAATAAACAATTATGGCAATAAAAATATCCAATGAAAACCCGAATCAGATGCAATGAAATATCTTTATTATTTTTTATCCAAAGAAGCAAAGGTCTAATTGTCAATGAATTAAGAAAAATAAAAATGGTATGAAAAATTAAACATTTCCATTTGTTTAAGCGAATGGCGAGGGTTAGAAATTGCATCCCTCTTTCAAATTGAACTTCAAATTTGCATTTCAGATTCGAACCCAACTACCTAGACAAAAACACAAAAATCAATAATTGCGATATCTATAGTACAATTAAGGGTTAATATTGCTAAAAACCCCAAACTTGTACACTTGTGATAAATTTACAAACAATAACTTGCATTGTATCTCATATTCAAGAGAAAATGTCACAAATAGTCCATATACTATTACCTAATGTGCAATTTGGTCCATGAACTTTCAATCGGCTCAATTTGATCCTTGAATTATTGATAAATGTCCGATTTGGTCCTTGAACTTTCAATCGGCTCAATTTGGTCCCTGAACTATTTGATAAATGTTTGATTTAGTCCCTGAACTTTCAATCGGCTCAATTTGGTCCATGAACTATTGATAAATATTCGATTTAGTCCTTAGTTACTGTTTTCCTTGTTTTTTTTTAAATTTTAAATTTTAAATTTTTTTTTGCTTCTTCTCTCTTCCCTCCGCCGGCTCCGGCGAAGGGAAGCCAGCTCCGGCGAGGGTCGCCCTTGTCGGCTGGCCCTCGCCGGCGTCGGGCAAGGGGCTCCCTCGCCCCTCCCCGGAGTCGGGTGAGGGAGCCCCGCTCGACGCCGACGAGGGCTCCTCGCGGCCCGACGTCGGGCGAGGGGCTCCCTCGCAGCCTGGCGTCAGGCGAGGGAGCCCCTCGCTCGACGCCGGCGAGGGCCGCCCTCGCCTGTGTCCGGCGAGGGCCAGCCGACGAGGGCGACCCTTGCCGGAGCCGGCGGAGGGAAGAGAGAAGAAGTAAAAAAAAATTAAAAAAATTAAAAATAAAAAAAGGAAAAACAGTAACTAAAGACTAAATCGAACATTTATCAATAGTTCAGGAACCAAATTAAGCCGATCGAAAATTTAGGGACCAAATCAGACATTTATCAAATAGTTCAGGGGCCAAATTGAGCCGATTGAAAGTTCAGGGACCAAATCGGACATTTATCAATAATTTAATGACCAAATTGAGCCGATTGAAAATTCATGAACCAAATTACACATTAGGTAATAGTATAGGGACCATTTGTGACATTTTACCCATATTCAATACAATCACCACAACACTTTGAATTCGGTGGCATAACGACTCAATATCATATTTTACAATTCAAAAGGTAGTGTGATTTGATGTATTAATGAACTTAAATTGTTATAAAATGGAGAAAATTGTTTGGGAGAGATTTATGGGATAATCTTATCATTATGCGGATTCCTTTAAGTTATATTCCACCAAGATAGTTTTATTGAACAGCAACTGTGAATATCATAAAAAGTGCTTTCTAAAGTTTGAGGCTGAACATGGTGATAAATGACAATAGATTTACCTTAGAAAATTAGAGATTTTAAGGTCTTGAGCTTTTCGCATGTTTAGAACAACTGTTAAACTTTTCTACCGCACGAGTGACCCTTTGACTATCTTTCTATCGCATGATTAACTTTTCCGGCAATCCAATAAACTGACGGTCCCAGGTCGGAAAGGAGTTGGTCTAATCGCTTCATTTCCTTCTTGGGACTCTCATGGGCCCATCCAAGTTTTGCTTAGTTTATATTAAATTTGAATTTTTTAATTACACAATGAATCTGACAAAAGTATATAGGATTTATCATGAACGTCAAAGATAGTATGCACAATGATCAAGTCTATGTATTATTCTTAATTTTTTGCCTTATATAGAGTAAAAAATATTTAGCAACTAGGCACAATTACACTTAACAACAACCCAAATCATGGCAAGTAAAAACGTGTTTGGTAACGCTTTTATTCCTAAAAACAATTTTTTTATCAGAAACGATTATTTTTTATTCTATTCCTAAGAACAATTTCTAAGCATTTTAAGCCGTTTGCTAACTGTCCAAAATTTCAATTCCGAAATAGAATTGTGTCAAAATTTCTACTTCAAATCATTTTTTAAAATTTTTTTAAATAAGTTTATTATTTTTCCTTTTTTTTTTCTTCTTTTCCTTTCTTTCTCCCCTTCTTCTTCTTCTTCTTCAAAGTGGTTGGTCGCCAGCCTTGGGATGACCGATGACTAGCCAGACGAGGGCCGACGGCCTCATTGGAGTGTCGTTGGCCCTCAGCGAGGCCATGCCTCGTCGGCCCAGCCTCGCTGATAGCTGGGCGAGGAAGGCCGAGCCTTGGTTGGGTGAGCGGCCTCGCCTAGATCTGGCGAGTTTGAGCTTGCCTAGTTGTCGGCAGGGCTCGACCTCGCCGGGGCTAACGTGAGTTCGGCTTTGCCTTGGCTAGGTGATGTCGACCTTGTGGTGCCCTGGCGAGGTCGAGCCTCGCCAGCGGCTATGCGAGCTAGGTCTCGCCAGATCTAGGTGAGGTTGAGCCTTGCCGTTGGTTGGGGAGGCCTCGGTGAGGCTTGCCTAGCCACTGACGAGCTCGCTGAACCTCGCCCTGGCCTAGTGAGCCTTTGACAAGCTTGCCAGATCAGTCGCCGGCGACTAGTGGTAATGGGCGGCAAACGGTAGATGGTGATGGATGGCAACGGTGGCGGCAGTTGAAGAAAAAGAAAAAAGGAAGAAGAACAAGAAAAAAGAGAGAGAGAAAATAGGTGCTTGATTCTAAAATTGTTCTCGGGAACAAATAATCAACTTTTCTTTACTTCTCGATTCTGTTCCAAATCTATTTTGAGAACAAAAAAATAGAAATTTGTTCCCAAGAGCAAAATTTTTACCAAATGCATTTCTATATTAAATCTACTCCCCAGAACAAAAGAATAGGAATTTTTACTATTGGGCAAGTTAGGGCCTATTTGTTAAGGGCATGTTTGGGTGCGCATGGATTTGTTTCTGTTCTTTTTTTGTTTCTGTTATTCTTTTTTTGTTCCTGGGAATAGAAACAAAAAAAAGTGTTTCTGTTCCGGGGAACAGTTTTTGAACAAAAGAACACGTTTGGTAACGTTTGGTCCGAGAATAAAAAATGAACGAAACACGTTTGGTAAATTTTATTATTTTTTTTGTTTCTTTTAATTTTTTAAACATTTTTTTTATTTTTTTTTTTCCTTTCTTTTTTTTTTTCTTTTTTTTTTCGGCCGGTCATCGGCCTCCGGCGATCGGCCGACGGGGCCGGTAGCCTCGCCCAGCCACTGCGAGGCTCGCCGGCCACGGCGAGGCCGAGCTGGCCGTGGTTGGGCGAGGCTCGGCCTCGGCAGGGGCGAGCCAAGGCGAGGCTCGCCCGCCGCCGCGGCGACGCCGAGCCTCGCTGGATCTAGGCGAGGCCGAGCCTCGGACGGCCGGTCGCCGGCCATGGCCGAGGCCGACAACCGGCCAAAGAAAAAAAAAAGAAAAAAAAAGAAAGAAGAAGAAGAAGAAGAGAGAGAAGAGTGGTTTTTGTTCTTTTGTTCCTTCCGAGAAGTGTTTCTTTTCGGGAGAAACAACTTTTTTTTGTTTCTTTTTTCTGTTTCTATTTCGTTCCAGAAACAAAAAAAAAAAAAAAGAACAGAAACGCAACCAAACGCGTTTCTGTTCTTTTTTTTTCCTTTAACACTTTCCGTACAGAAGTGTTTCGGAAACACTTTTTTGGAGTGTTTCCATGCACCCCTTTTAAAAATCTATTTTTGTTCCCCGGAACAACTTTTTTTGTTCTTTTGTTCCAGGGAACGAAAAAAGAATATAAACCTGTTTGGTAAAACTTTTGTTCCCGGGAACAAAATATCTACTTTTTTTTTGGGAATAAATTTGGAATAGAAACAAGAAGTATATATATATATATATATATATATATATATATATATATATATATATATATATATATAAGTAACTTCTTATTCCCGGAACAATTTCTAGAATCTATTTTTCTCTCTCTTCTTCTTTTGCTGGCGATTGGCCATACCAGGGCTAGCGACCTTGCCGGAGCGTCGCTGGCCCCCGGAGATGTCGAGCCATGGCAAGGCTCGGCCTCGCCTAGCTAGTCGGACGAGGTTGAGCTAAGCATCACCTAGGTGAGGTCGAGCCTTGCGAGGGCCAGGCGAGGCTTTGGCGAGCTCGCCGAATGTTGCCTTGATCGATCGCTGGCCATGGCGTGGCCGGCAACCACCAAAGAAAAAGAAAAAGGAAAAAGAAAAAAAGAAAGGAAAAAGAAAAGAATTAAAAAATTAAAAGAAATATAAAAAATCTAAGAATTTTACCAAACATATTTCTATCCTGGAAATAAAAATTTTGGGAAGTTACCAAACGTGTTCTTTTGCTAAGAAATTCTTCTCGAGAACAGAAACAAAAAAAATCATTTAGTTGACTATTTAGGGGATTTTTTTTTTCCGATTTTTTTAGTCAAATGTTTGATCAAAAGTCGACTATTTAGTTGATTCTTCATAAAAAGGTTAATTTTTAAGCACAATCTATGGATTTTTTTGAAAATTTGACTTAAGAAAAGTGAAATTAAGGCTAATTGACATTTTTTTTTGGATGAAAAGCCAATTTTTTTACCAAAGGACTTTTGGTCAAAGGATTAACCAAAAAATCAACTGAAAAAGTCAATCATTTGACTTTTCGGATTTTTCTCATAAATGAATTGGAAATTACTTAAAAGTAACAATGCATAAAAAAGAAAGAAAAAATAGTACTTTTTTGGTCGAGAAACGGGTCTCGTCGTGATCTTAAGTCTCAATTTTTTACTTTTTTGACGCGTTGGTTAAAAATTAGGCGTTAACATCTTCTATTTTTATCTTTCTTAGAATTGTGTACTCTTTTTCCATCATACTCCTTTTATTATCTTTGGGTGTTTACCTACTTGCACCACAATTTCAATTACTTGGTTGATTTGCCTTTTCACTTTCTTAGTGATAGAGTAGAATGGCATAAGATGAACCATCCATGCATGATCACATTTACTTCATAAATTTACATAAAAAAGTAAAAAGAGAAGTATAATCACGTTAGATAACACATTGATTGGCAAACTCTAGCTCTTTGGTTGCGTAGGTATAGAGGGATCATTCTCAACCCTCGATTGGGCACTCTAGCCGGCCGCAAAAAATGAGACTAGTGGCGACTTTTAAATACCATTTAGGTTATCTAATACAACTTTAAATGAATTTACCGATCGTGCGATTATGAACTTAGAAAAAGCTCATGGCTATGATTGAATATGCTCAAGTGGTTGTGACCCCAACAAAAAGATGAGGTGATGACATTTTGTTGGGGGGAAGTGTCTTGAGTGAACTTTCATAGTTAAACACCTCTAAACCTTTACACTTTTTTGTCAAAATTGGCGCCGAGGTGGGGTCACGATAAATCCTGCTATTACGAGATGTGCAAATTTGGGAGGGCTCATGATTATGACCAAGAGACCTCATGGCGCTGATCCCAAAGGATGAGGTGATGGCATCCTTGGAGTTACATGCCGTGAGGACACTCTTTTGGTTAATCCCCTCTAAATCCTATCTTTACGCTGTCGCTCGCCAATTGAGTATTGAGGTCAGGTCACGACACATGGGAAACAGCTCAAAAATGCACTTGGAGAGAGGCATGGCGATAGAAGAAAATGCATTCTCGCAATAAGTCAAGAATCAAGAACTGGGTGCCTCGTAGCGTTTTTTTTAAGGTGCAAAGAGGACTGAACGTGCACAAACAAAATGGTTTTTTCAACATATGACGTTCTTATCTTCCTAAGCAAGGAAAGAAAAATAATGGGTTTAAGGATATTCCTCTTATGCTTGATCTTGAAGAGAGACTTTTCAATTAGAGAAAAGAGTGAATACCTACCCCAAAAGTGTCCTCTTCCTTCTCTGTGATGGCCAGCGAAGTTTTAGAAGTTAGGCGTGGCTATTCAGAAATGGTGTCTGTATGGCAGTCACTAATAATCTGGTGATGGCAACGACTCAGCTTCGAACCGGGATAAGGCAGCAAGTCTATGGCTCGGCTCGAGCTGGTGATGACGAGGGGGATGTTCCATCTTTAAAAGGGTCAGCAAACACCAGCGGAAGCAAGACTGCCGCCGTAGCTCTTTCAAGGACATCACCCGATAACATGCGCTCCCTGTTCGATGGACTGGCTTGCACTTGTCATAGAAATCGCCTTTTTCCTCGTGGCTATGGTGTGGTGACTCACCGATGACTTGACACAGCAGTCCAATGAGCCCTTTTATTGTGGCAATAATGAACCTCAGAATTCCAATCTCAAAAGCAGAGCATCTCGGTTAAAGCTCGTCGTAGACGATAGGAGTGGTCACCGATGGTATTGGAGAATGGCTGGAATCGCTAGCAACCCAAGTGCTTGTGGAGGTAGTTTATTTGAGTGATGACACAAACTGTGGAGAAAATATTCAGTGGTTCGAAATCACCACGTCATCCAACTGTGTGGCGCGCGTAAACTGAAGTGGCTGCACTCAAAGTGTGACATATGGCTTGTGATGTGGATAAAAGAAAGAGCAGGCAGCCTTTTTTCTCTCTCCTCTGGTTGACACGCAGAGAAAAGAACAATATATGCGCACCCGCTTAGAAAAACCTCTACTCTTTTCAATTTCAAGGGCTATCTTTCTCTTCTCACGTTCTTTCCTTCTCCTTCCTTTGTCTTCCTCCCCCATCGAAGACGACCCAAGCGAGAAGCTTGCTCAGAATCAGCAACAACAGACCCCAGCTATCAAGGAACGCAATGGCAACCTTGAGCGGAATCACGAGGTGCGATTCAACCTGGCAGAGATCGCCTTCCGGGGACTGTGACCCCCTTCTTCCTGCCCGTCGAGCTGTCTCGATGGAGATTTGCCTCCAGGGACTGCGACCCCGTCTTACTGCACATTGATCTGTTATGTTTTGTGAGGGGTTAATAGATCGTGGTCTTCTTTTACCATTTTGGGTTGCAGCTCTCTCTCTCTCTCTCTCGAAGCTAGCTTGGGATGCATAACAATGGAAGCTGTTGACAAGGCCGTGGAGAAAGCAGAAGCCGATTCTGTCTCGCATGAAGTGAACCCCATCTTGCAGAGGATGATGTGAGAGAGATATCGGATGCCGTGCCGATTGAAGAGGTCGCCGACGATAGCATTCACGAAGGGTTTGCTCATTACTCGTGGAGATATGTAGACATGCCGCCGAGAGATGGGAAATTGTCGGCTTAGACTTCCTTCTGTTTCTGTTTCATGGAGCACCGTTCGGCTTTTTGCATTGTTCTTTTTCCGTTTGTAACCAAGGTGTGAAATCGACCATGGGGATTTCAATGAAAAAATAAAACCAGGGATTGTTAAGTCCCTTGGATCTGGAAGGGAAAGTGTGTAGCTAAGTCCCCAAGTTTGAAGAAATGTGCTGTTTTCTGAAATAATCATCAATAATAATGTTGCAATTTGCGTCGCTGTTTGTTACCCTTTTGCAGATTTCTAGCTTTATGATACACAAAATATAGAATGCTCTTCCGTGACAATAAAAATGAACTTAGGTTGGTGCTACTTGTCACTCCAACGTGTACAAGATAAGATAAAGAGCAGATGGAATCCATAATTTTTTGTCTTCAGGCAAGCTTCGATCTGAAGAGCCTCCTGAGTCATAGTCCTTGTACTGGCCAAACGCAACGCAAGAAGCTATCTCTTCTCATTGGCCGTTCGTTCACCAGAAAGTCCGAGATGCATCATGGTGTGTCGTGAAGAAATTAGCCGCCTTGGATCGTTTTCGGCTAATGAGGCTTCTCGCTTAAGCTCAGTTGGTTCGCCGGACAAATTGTGGACCAGTCGTTGACAAAAGAGCGAAGAGCAAGAAAACAACTGCTTGAAAGTGTCAACGTTTATATAAAGGAGGATTGGACCGTGTTTGCTCAGGCTTAATGAATATGCGAACTTTACAGAGATCGACAAGCTCAAGATGAGTCATTCTGTTCGATTATATATTGCAAATGGTGAATATGTTGAAAGTTTCAGTTCTTTGATGTGCTAGTGAAGTAGCGCAAGATTCTAATTCGAAGCGTGAATTGAGCTCGCACTTGAGGTTGACTTTTGACACGGAAAATGCATGGCCTCGAATCATTTAAGCGATCATTGAATCTTAAGCAGAAAAGGGAAAGGCCATCATCGAATTCAAGAAGGAAAAGACAATCAATATAGAAGTCAGAATGGCAATTAGGTGCAACTTATGATGAATGTGATCACACTCTAGGAATCGTGACAAAGACATTAAATCTAGGTGCACCATCGTCACCACCGCCACACGGTGCCACCATCCCAAAACCATCCCTGGACGCAACCCAATGTGAGACCAAAGCAGGCTCGTTTCCTTTCCTGAACGCCACACCACTCAAGCCCAGACTCTCCAGAGTCACTTCACTTGCAGCCATCTCGCTCTTGACCTGAACAAAGGAGCTTCCATTGTTATGCGTCCCAAGCTCGCTCCAAGAGAGAGAGAGAGAGAGGGAAAAAGGATAAAGCAGGAAAGGAGGGAGGAAGTTATGAAAGTATGGAGGAAGGCAGGAAGGGTGGGGAAGGGAGGGAGGAACAGACGCAAAGAGAAAGAGAGATAGCTGCAACCAAAATGGAAAGAGAAGACCACGATGTATTAACCCCTCGTGGAACCTAACAGATCAGCAGGCAAGAAGATGGGATCGCAGTCCCTAGAGGCAAATCTCCATCGAGACAGCTCGACGAGCAGAAAGAAGGGGGTCACAATCCCTAGAGGGAGATCTCCGCCAAGTTGAATCACACCTCGTGCTTCCCCTTGTTAAGAGTTTCAGAGCACAGCAAAAGCAAGCACAATCTATTCAAACATACTCTGCACAAGGTGTTGTGGCTTCAACGAAGGAAGAAAAATGAAGGTGTCCACGTGTTCAACTATGAAGAGAAGACTTCCTTGCTGAAGAATTGTTGTTTAGTTCTAGCTTACGTAACATATTAAAATAATAGTTTCTTTCTGTTTTTTAGTTAGTTTTTCCTTTCTTAAGTCGGTTTTGCTTCTCCTTCATCGAGTTCATGTAAATAAATAGAAAAACAAAGCAAGCCATTGTAACAGATTGAGATGAACACTTTCGTACCTTGAATACAGAGAGAGAGAGAGAGAGAGAGAGAGAGAATTGAATCCAAAAGAGCTTCTTGTTCATTTATCTTTCTTTCATTTTGCTCATCTTCACAAGGTATCGGAGCCAACGATCATCCTTGTTGGAGAGCACCTAGGGTTTGAGTTTTCTTCTGCAATCGATCGCTCACAACATCCAATCAAAGATGTCAAAGACACAACAGATTGAAGTAGATCTCGAACTTCATTGATTGCATCTCTTTGTTCTACTTTTTTTGTTGATTCGAAGATCTCGAAGTGCTTTGCACTCGCTTAATCCTCCTTTGTTAGTTCAGATCATCATCGCTGACATGCACAGGACTCTGTCTTGTAAGTTCAATAGGTAATCGTGATAGGTAATTGTGACTGCAATCTTAGCATCATCATCTTCATCATCATCAAAGCCTTGAGTACACGAAAATGGCAGCAAGAACACATAAATACCCCTTTCCAATACATGTCAATATCTCCAACTTCATTACGATTAAACTTGCTGAAGACAATTTCCTTTTGTGGCAAGCATAGTTCCACATATTTCTTCGAAGCCAAGAGCTTTTTGGCTTCATTAGTGGTGAAACTCCATCACCTCCTCAGACGTTACACGTTGAAATTGAAGGATGTTAAGTGATTACACAGATTGGACAAGAACTTATCAACTTGTATCATCATGGATTAGTGGGGCCGTATCTAAAAACATTCTAAGTTTGATCATTGGATTAGAAACTTCATATGAGGTACGACAAACACTACTCAATTGTTTTACACAAAAATCAGTTGCTAGAGAATTTGAGCTAAGAGGTAAACTACAAGCTTGCTAGAAATGAGATCGAGCACTTTCTATTTATCTTAGAGAATACAAATCGATTTGTGATCAGCTAAATGTGATTAGGAAGCCTGTAGATGAGATAACCAAAATGTTTGGTGTTCTAGAAGGACTAGGATCTGAATATGAAAATTTTCGAACCACTATGTACTGCCTAAAACCTCAACCAAAATATGATGAAGTAATAGCAAAACTAGAAAGATTTGAAAGAAGGCTACAGAGTTATTTGACAAACCGGTATAATCTTAATCTAGCCTACTTTGGACAAAGAAAATATGAGTTTCAGCATAAAGGGAACTTAGATAGAGAATATGTTCCCCAGAATTTTGGTTTTGGAGGTCAAAGAGGCAATAACCAAGGGGGATGTAACTATGGTCGAGGACGTGCAATTAACAGGGGTTGTGGCTATGGTTATTCTAGAAGAAGCCAGAACTACAGGTCGAACAACTTGAATCAGGATCAAGTGGATCAGCAATATAAGCAGAGAAATGACTTACTTGGATCTGGACAGAGATTTCGACCATATGCAAGTTACTCCCAAAGGTATCAAGATACCAAATCTTATCCATCTTCAAATTTAACATTCAACAAACACACGCAGGATGAGAAAACAATAGAAAATGCTCATTTAGAGTGCCAAATTTGCAAACGTCCAGGACATGATGCACTTCGTTGCTGGTATCAATTTGATAACTCATATCAAGTTGAAGAAATTCCAACAGCATTGGCAGCAATACATCTTGAGGATCCAAGAGGGAATGAGTGATATACAGATATTGGTGCAACAACTCACATCAGTGCAGATTCAGGTATTCTTCATAACTTTTCTAAGTATAGTGGAACTAATATAGTCATGATAGGAAATGGTGCGTGTCTGCCTATTGCTTATGTTGGTGATACTCTGCTACATACTAAAGACAACTCATTACCACTAAATGATGTACTGATTGTTCCTGAAATCAAGAAAAATCTTCTCTTAGTTTCAAAACTAACAGATAACTATCCTTGTTCATTTGTTTTTGATAAAACGGGCGTCTATATAAAGGACAATCACACCAATACAACAGTGATGCTCGGAAGGAAAGTTAAAGGACTCTATTGAGTGGACTCACAAACTACAGAAGCATTCTTCACTCAATGACACAAAGCTGTAGCAGAAGATGTGTGGCACCAGAGATTAGCTCATTCCAACTCAAGAACAGTGAAGCATCTACAAAATCAGAAATTGATTCATTGTAATGCAAAAACTCAAACTATATGTAGCAGTTGTCAAATAGCAAAAAGTACATCCTTACCTTTTCCCTTATCAAATTCCACATCTACTGTTCCTTTAGAAAAGATACACTATGACATTTGGGGCCCCTCACCAGTTAGTTCTTTTCAGAACTTTAAGTACTATGTCATCTTTGTAGACAATTTCTCCCATTATAGTTGGATCTATCTAATGAAGCAAAAGTCAGAATTTTATGATATCTTTGTTATATTTTAGAAGCTAGTTGAGAAGTAATTCGATCATGAAATTAAAATTTTTCATTGTGATGGTGGAGGGGAGTTCATGAGCAATAGATTTCAGAATCATTTATAGAAATGTGGCATAAGACAGTATATTTCTTGTCCACATACACTAGAACATAATGATATTTCATAAAGGAAACATCGACATATAGTTGGACTAGGCTTAGCTATGCTATATCACTCTAGAGTTCCATTAAAATTTTGGGTAGATGCCTTCATGACAGCTAACTATATTGTTAATATTCTTCCTACACCAAAGTTATAGATGGATTCACCTTATAGCAAAATTCATCGACATCGGCCAAGCTATGAACATCTAAGAGTCTTTGGATGTGCATGTTACCCTTGTCTTAGATTCTATGCACAACATAAATTTGATCCCAGATCTCTTACCTGTGTATTTTTGGGATATAGTGAGCAGTATAAAGGATATCGTTGCCTTGTGCCTACTGATGGTCGCATATATATCAATCGACATGTGCAATTTGATGAAAGTTTCTTACCCTTCACAAACAAACTGACAACCAAATATAGTCAGTATATTGTTCTGTATAAATGATGGGTAGAAGAAGTTAATCTTCTAGATTCTACAAGTGCAGCACCAGTGGAAAGTTGTTCCAATGGGCACACAACAAACTTCCAGCATAGTAATATCTTGGAAGATGATCACACTAATGTCTTATATCTTGCAGTTGTGCCAGAAAACTCACCCTTCATACAGATACAGTCTAACTTAGTTGCTGTAGAGCAATCATCTCTTCCTTCCACAACTGTAACATCAGATGAAGCCATCACTGTTCCAGCACAACAAAATTCTTCACCTAATTCTCAAGGTACTTACTCTGTCCATCCTATGCAGACTCGACTAAAATCTGGTATCATAAAGCCAAGTCCTAAGTATGCATGTTTGGCTGAATATAAAGTGCCTCTGGAACCACGGTCGGTTAAATCAGCTTTAGCTCATGAAGGTTGGTACAAAGCAATGAAGGATGAAATGGATGCTCTGCATGAAAATAAGACATGGATACTAGTTCCTAGAACTAATCTGATGAATGTAATAGGCTGTAAATGGGTGTTTAAAACTAAATTAGCACCTGATGGAAGTCTTGATAGACTAAAGGCTCAGTTAGTAGCTAAGGGGTTTCATCAAGAAGAGGGGGTTGATTTTACAGAAACATTTAGTCCTGTTATTAAACATGCTACCATTCGTATAATACTCTCTGTGGCAATGATGAAGAGCTAGAAAATGCATAAGCTTGATGTTAAAAATGCTTTCCTATATGGAACATTACATGAGACAGTATATATGGAGCATCCACCTGGTTTTATACATCCTCAAAACCCTCAATGTGTATGTCTTCTAAAGAAGTCTCTATATGGTCTTCGTCAAGCACCACGTGCTTGGTTTGATAAGTTCAGTAATTTTCTGCTTGAAAATGGCTTTTTCTGCAGTACAACTGATCCTTCCCTCTTTGTGCTTCACAATTGTTGACACCCGAAATTTTCGTCGACATTTTAATCATCCATTTTGCAAAAATATAAAAAAATAATAAAGAGCCAAAAAAATAAAAAATGATGAAAATAAAAAGAAAAATAGAGAGAAAGAAAAAAAAGAAGTAAAGGAATCAATAAAAAAAAAGAGAGAAAAAGAAAAAAAAATAAGAAGTAAGGAAAACGAAAAAAAGAAGAAGAGAAAAGGAGAGAAAAATGAAAAAACAATATATAAAAGGGAGGCCATGGACGATCGTGAGGTGGGGGTTCTTTTTCTGTTTGGGGGCCATTTTTCCAGATCTTTTTTTGGCTCATGATCTCTCTCTCTCTCTTTGGGGGTTTTTTGGTTTTTTAGAACGGGCTCTCTCTCTCTTTGGGGAATTCTCTCGCTCACGGAGTCTCTCTCTCCTCACACAGTCTCTCTCTCTCTCTCGGACGTCCGCAAGCTCTCTCTCTCTCTTGGGGGCTTCGCACATAGAGGCTTTCTTTTTCTGGTTTTGTTTCATTCGAGCGAGGATTTCAAGAAGAAATCCAGTTATTCTCCCTCTAGTGCGAATAATCCATGGATTTCTTCTCGCCGAAAGACAATGGAGGCTAGCGATTCTGCATTTTTGTGAAGAAAATTGATCCGAGGTTGCTGGTGTTCTGTTCCAGCAAATCAGAATCTGAAGATGGGCATTGAACAACTCTCGTACGGGAATCGAACTCGATATTCTCAACGTCCGGTGATTCCTGAAGCGAGATCGAACAGCGGCTTCATCATCGTTGAAAAGCAGACATCTCTGGAAGTTGATTCTTCGTTGGTTCAATCAAGGCTAGGGTTTTCCTCCATCAGTGCGTGATTGGGGCGACGGCAGCAACAGCGGAGCTTGATTCGACCTCTTTCGTTCGTTATTAACGGCCGGCTCGCTTCGGTTCTGACTTCGTGCTCCGAGCTCCGAGCTCCGAGGATAGAGATCCGAAGCTCGATCGATGGCGACTCTCTCTCGATCTCTACTTTCTTCAGACTCCATTAAACCTTAGAAGGCAGAGCGATTGCTGATCGAAGAGTTGGAGGTGCGAGACTCGGATTCGCGCCGAGTTCGGAGAAAGCTCAGCAACGATTTCCCTTTGAATCGAGTCATTTCCGAGGATTTTTCCTCTTAGATCTCGGCAAGTCTCATTCAGATTACAGACATGTTTCTTTTGACAAAGTTGTGTTTTTTAGAAGTCATTTCTGTACCTCCATCCCCTAAAGTTTTCCTTTGCTCCCTTTCAACATGTATTTCTTCACGCCGATGGACGATGGAGGATTCTCCTCTTGTCGATTTAGCCATTGAACCGACCCAACTCGGCATCTTCCTAAAACGAGACTGAAAACCATTGAAATCGCCGCGCCTGCCAAGTGGAGCACGAGTTTGTTCTACGGCGTAAGGAGGAACGCTCTCTTTTACAGGTCGTGGTTCCCGGTGACCGATGAAGTCAGGTGAGGTGTTTATTTTGCTTCTTTTAGATTTTGATTAGCTCTGTAGAAGAAAGTAAGAACCTGGTTCCGCATCGCTGAATTTTGACCTTTTATGAGAGCTAAGGGAAAGTTCAGTTGATAGTTGTTTTCTTATTTGTCGTGATGCAAGAGCAAGCGGAAATAGAACCGCCCCTCGCAGCGATCCTCTTGTTTCTTTTTTAGCTTCAAAGCCTTCAGCCTTTATAGTTGTTCCTCCTCCTGATTAAGACTCTAAAAAAAAAAAAACGGTAATCAGTCTTAGTAAAACACATATGAAATAATGGTTGTTGGGTCATGCTTCTATTAAAAACATTAGATACATTAGATGCTCTGTTCTTGTATAGATTGTTTTGGTCAATTGATATATCTCTGCTCTTGAATTTTTTAGAAAAATATGCATGCTGAATTTGATAATGTTGTTTTCTTTGAAATTGATTGTGACATATGTTGTATACTTTCTCGATGGACCAAGTGAATATAAAAAAGCATAGGGGTTCACAAGGTTTACAAGCTTCAGATTTTGTGGTTCTCTTTGGTTTTCTGCTGAAGTATTGTGTTAAGATTCTCTTGCTTGTCTTTCTTTTGAATTGTACTTTCGTATGGTGAAAATTCAAGTAACACAAAAAGCTGGTTGTCTTAATAGGATGTTAATCATGCTTGGTGAGGAACTGACTTCTAGTGGAGTAGAATTTAGATCATAGATTGGTGCTTTATGAAATGCCTTTGGTTACAATATATAGAATTCTTTGGAGTTGATTTGATTAGAAATGCTGTCTTTTCTGTGGCTAATTGCCGTTAGTTTTAAAGATAAGATAGTAGATTTGTCAAATTGCTTTTAATATTGTTGTAGAATGACGGTGTGACATGCTATCATGTTCTATTTTTGATTGACCTCTTCATGTTCTTGAATTTTTAGAAATTCATGTGTTAAAATTTTGAGAAGCTTCCTCGTGAAAATTGTTCTTATGATGCTGATTTCACATGATTTGTGTATCAATTGGACTCAACTTCTCTTGTGATTCGCATGATAGAAATTTGTCATAAAAAATGAAATTTATGACCCTTATTTTTCCCTTATCAAAGCTGACTTTGTCACTTTTCTATGATTCTCTTATTAAGAAACTCTAAAATTGGATTCTTAACAAAATTTGTTCGTCTCTCTTTTGTTTACGCTATGGTAAAATTTCATATTCTTCAAATTTTCTTTTTAGGTCAAATCACTATTAATGTGTCATAACCTCCTGATATTTTGCTGCAATTCCGATGTGATGTTGTGCATTCTTGAATTTTCTTTAACTTCTATGTAGCTCACGTTAAAAACTTTTTTCCATGAAAATTGTTACCATGATTGGATGTGCATTTGATCTTAACTTGAGGTTAGTTTGGTTATTAATTGATGCCATCTTGATCAAGAAAATTCATACGTGCTTGTGGTAAGATATGGCTTCAATTTCATGGCGATTTGTCATCAAACAATTACAATTTATAGTCTCACGTGCTCTGTTACAATTCTGATTGCATGCTGGAAGTTGTGGATTAAGCATTGATTAGATGGACATACATGTAGCATGAACATGTTGATGATGAATATTGTTTGGTGAATGATCTTTTGTCAGCTAATCCATTTGTTTGATTAATAAGAACCGAGGTTGTATGGCTTGGATGCCTGCCATATTATATGCTTTGCATGTGATCATTTGATAAACGATTTTGATGCGACGCATATCAATGCTGAACTTTAGGATATCGTTCGAAACTTGACTTTCACATTGTATTTCTTTTAAGCAATTAATTTTGATACGATGTATTGTTTTCTTTTTGGTTGCTTGACGTGTTTGATTGTTTCTTTCATGTGTATGCACCTAGTTATAGTTTTTTTTTTTTTTTTTTTTTTTTTTTTAGGCTGGGATTAGATTAGAATTCCGAAGGTGAAGAAGAAGTGAAGATGGTGGAGGTCGATGTCCACTCCGACCTTTATTCTGTAATATTCATTTTTCTCCCGACATATGTCTCGGGTTCCTTGTGTTGTATAAAACCCGACGAGTTGCTGGTTTTCCCTTTTTCTTCTTTTTTTTTTCTTAATTGTGTTTTCTCTTTTATATTTTTAGAATTGCATGATTAGGTTTATTGCTTTCTCTTGATTGTTTACTTCATGTCTTGCACTTTCAATTTCATTGGTTGTTTTCCTTTCTATTTTTTTTAGAAATAGAATAGCATGAAAATGATCAACCACGCATGATCACTTAGCCTAGGAATTGATGATCCTGAAAATGTAAAAAGAAACGCATGGACATGTTAGGAAAACACAACATACTGTTTAGGTACCGAAAGGGCGCTAATAGCAATATTAGCATAACCCAAGTCCCCGAACCTAGATATCTGGTTGCGTAGAAATCGAGGGAACACTCCCGACTCTCGATTGGGTTTCTAGCCGACCCCCAAAAAATGAGGTTAGTGGTGACTCCGTCTATTTTTAGGTTGTTAAATAAGTAGATCGTATAAATAAATCCGCTGTCACGGGGGTATGAGTTTCGATGAAACTCACTATGGTTTAGCATACTTGATGTGGGAATAACCCAAAGGATGAAGTGATGCCATCCTAATGGGTGAAGCGTACTATCAAGAGGGCTACCATGGTAAAAGTACCATTAAATTCGATGTCCACATTCGACTCCTTTTTTTAGGTGTGTCGCTTATGTGGGTATGGATCGTGACATTCCGCTGTCACGGGGTATGAGCTTGGGAGAGCTTGCGATCTCGTGGATCATGAGAGGCTTGATCCAAAAGGCGAAACGTCTTTTGGAATGCAAGCCGTGAGGGAAATTTCGTGATCAAGTACCCATAAATCCGACCTTTCCCCTTTTTCTCTCCTCGCAATAATGAGAGATTCGTGGGCGGCGAGATCGGGTCGCGATAGGCTTGGCGACTCCGCTGGGGACTGGTTACTAGATTAAGAGGACTTGAAGCCGTTTAAAAATGGTTGTTGTGTTTTAACTAACATGTCTTATGTAGGATCGCCTGCATGTCAAAGTCGCGTGGAAAATTAGGTTAGTCGCTTATCTTGTATTAAATGGTTTTGTAGGTTGGAGATATAAGGGGAGGCGTGTTTTTAAACCATTTGTTTTGCAGGTGGTGTGAGGTTGTATGAATGTATGTGGGTTTATATTGAAGTGCTGGATGTTTTAATTAAAATGCATGTTTACCAGCTTTAGCACGACACTGCACACACAACCGCGGTCTAAAACCCCGATCGCTCAATTTAGGACCTTAGGAGGGTTTATGGGTGGAATCTGCGGGTGGATGCTCGTGGTAATCCATTACTTACATAAACCCGCTCATCCCAACCGATAAAAATAGCATTGACCGACGATAGTAGCGGTGGGTAAACTATTTTTATCCTTTGGGATGAGGACCTTGAGCCTTTAGCACCTTTACCTTAGGCGTCAAAACCTCACAGTTTCATGCGACATGTGACTTGTGTTTGCCATGTGTTTTGTGGGTACATGATCGTTCCTTTTTTATCATCCTTATCTTTTTACTTTCCATATTCCAATTATGCGTTTTATATTCCAACGACGATATGTTTAATCATGAGTGCCCCTTTAGGTTTAGGTTTAGATGGGTAAACTTGAAGTGGATGTGATCCTATGCTTGGGAATCTCAAGACTATTGGTGAATCTCGACTCAAGACATCAAGACTATGGAAAAATTCCCGAGCCTCAGGGATTTTAGGGAGCTCATATTATCAAACAAGAAGACGATGCCTTGATCGATGAGGAACGCTTGGCCCATGATAACAAGCGTCTCCGCACGATCCCACCTAGTACTTAGGTTTCCATTTCATATGCTTTTCTTGTAAAGGGATTTCCTCTGTGTTTCCCTCATTTCTATTAAGATTTACTTGTATTCATTTTCATCTTCCATGTAAAAATCATGTAAAGTTGAACTACTTTGTAAGCTTCAAGAAAGCAAGGTTATGTTTCCTTTGTAATTGTTCAATGAAATGAATGAAATTTGTGAAGATTTTCATGTAACTTTTAGAAAAAGGGTATCTATATTAAATATTTGTCGTCGTCCATTTCAATTGTGTAATTTCTTTTGAGGAAATTTGATGAGATGATGCTATATGATACAAGGATCATATACGCTTCTTATCATTATTTTATCTCAAGAAAATATAAAATTGACTAGGATTTGTACTTTAATGGTTTCTTTTGATTGGTACTAATTTGAGTCATTTTCTTTTACAGGAAGTTTTGAAAAAAAACGGCTGAAGAAAGATTTGTTATACGAACTCGCCGCCAAAAAAAATGGAAAACGAAGATACCCGAGCCCGTGTTATTAATATGGAAAATCAAATGGCCCAGCTGGTGACATTATTGGCCGATCTCTCTAGCCAAGTCAAAAACTTGACATCTACTTCTTCTACCATGAATATTCCTACCACACCCCCTGAAGTGTCGGTAGTAGAGCCCATGGTAAAAGGGTCTGTGGAAGAGATCCCCGTTGCAATCCTGATAGTTATCGGTCCAGAGCCTTCATCTAGAGAGATTCCGACTTCACACTTCGATGAGGAGAATTCAAGGCGCCTCGCCAAGATCGAAGAACGCCTTTGCATGCTGCAAGGCTACCAATTGCAGGGGCTTGATAAACTGTCACCCTTTGCCAAAGTTACAGTCCCTGAATTTTATAAGGAGCCGAAATTCACAAGAAAATACGATGGCATCGGATGTCCGAAGACTCATTTGAAATACTATCTGGACAAGATGGCCCGTTATTCAGATAATCCCCCACTCTTGATCAATTCATTTCAGGACAGCCTAGTTGGTCCTGCGTTAACCTGGTTTATAGAGTTGGACATGGAGAAAATCCGTACTTGGGAAGATCTTGTTGATGAATTTCTTCAGCAATACAAATTCAATATCGAAATCGCTCCAACTCGAGAAGAATTGGTTCGAGTTGAGAAAAGAAGAACCGAATCATTTAGGGCCTACGCTCAAAGATGGAGGGTCACTGCGTCTCAAGTAAAACCACCATTATCTGAGAAAGAGACCATGAAATTGTTGCTTCAGGCTATGCCCCGTGATTTTTTCGAAAAGATGTACAACCATACTTGTATGAACTTTGCTACATTTGTAGAGTTGGGAGAACGTATCGAGGGGATCATGCGGGAAGGAAGGTTGTTCGAGAACACAAATCGTCGATATAACCCGAAGAGGGATAAAGAATCGACTGTGGAGATCGCCTATGTACAAAATTTCTCTTCTCAGAAGCCGTATAATCCTCAAATTCATAAACCCTCCATGGAGGTAGGGGGTTCTTCCAGGAAGTTTGAGCATAATAGAAAGGCCCCTCAAAGGCAATTTACTCCATTGCCTAGACCCATGTCACAACTACTTCCAATGCTGATCGAAAATCATCTTGTGGCGAAAGAGATCCTAAGGGATAATCCACCAAAGTTTGCCAGATTCGACCTTAATAAGACATGTGAGTATCATATGGGTGAAAAAGGTCATCATGTAGACAACTGTCTGGTGCTCCGTTATAAGATCCAGGATTTACTAGATAAGAAGCTGCTCACCTTTAAGGACTCAGCACCAAATGTCCAACAAAACCCCTTTCCAAAGCATTCTGAAGATGTCAATATGGTTGGCACTATCGATGGAAATAAAGAACCTACAGTTCCCACTATGTAAGGGGTGTTTCTAGTTCTTGTATACATTTTTTAGTTGTATTCCATTTAGTTCTCCCCTGCGAGGGAATTTTATTCATTTCTCCCCTGCGAGGGAATTTTATTTATTTCTCCCCTGCGAGGGAATTCCGTTCATTTCTCCCTTGTGAGGGAATTCTATTAATTTCTCACTTGCGAGAGAATTCCGTTCATTTCATTCGTTTGTGTTTGTAATAATCTGGATCATAAGCTTTCTAGATCCAAAATGATATACGTTGTAATGCAATTTTCGCATATCAATAAAAATTCATGTTTTGTTAATAGATGTGTGAGGCCCAAATCAGTCCTATGATGATGCTTTGAGGCCTGAGCCTCCACACGATCTATAGTTTCAAAATTTTTTAGTGGAACGAAGACGTCTAATGACATGAGGATTAGTTCCCAATGAATTTTTTAAAAACAACTTGAATTTGAAAACAAGTTTCTCATGACATTTACATTCATTGCATTTGTTTATATGTATATATACTAACCATTTTTCAATCACATCTTAGGCATGACATTTCACATCACGATAGTCATTTACATGGTTCGGATTCGCATTCAAAAGATTTTGACGAACCCGATTATTCCGACTCAGAGAATGAAGATGATCTTCGAAGTATTGAAAAAGAATGGCTCAGACATGAAGAGTCTAAACCTCCTACCACCGAACAACCGGTCACTGTAAATTTGGGAATTCAGACAACCCTAAAGAAACCAAGATTGGGGCAGGTCTCTCTCGAGCAGATGCCAATAGACTAATTGGGCTTTTGAAAGAATATCGAGATATTTTTGCTTGGTCGTATGCCGATATGCCGGGTTTAGATCCCGAGATCGTGGAACATGCGTTACCACTTGATCTTAATATTCTGCCGAAGAAGCAAAAGCTCAGAAGGACAAAACCTGAATTGTCGAAGAAGATTGAAGAAGAAGTCATGAAGCTCTTAAATGTTGGTTTTATTGAAGTCACTCAATATGCGGATTGGATTGCTAACATAGTCCCAGTTATGAAGAAGGATGGACGAGTCCGAGTATGTGTTGATTACCGGGATCTGAATAAGGCAAGCCCTAAGGATGATTTTCCTCTGCCGCACATCGATGTTTTAGTTGACAGTACTACTGGATTTGAATTGTTCTCCTTCATGGATGGATTTTCTGGTTATAACCAGATTCGAATGAAAGAGGATGATAAGACTAAAACTTCATTCATCACACCGTGGGGAACATTTTGCTACAAAGTTATGTCCTTTGGCTTAAAGAATGCAGGGGCAACATATCAAAGAGCCATGGTGACACTATTCCATGACATGATGCATAAGGAGATTGAAGTTTATGTTGATGACATGATTGCAAAGTCAAGACAAGGTGAAGATCATGTTGAAATCTTAAGAAGATTATTTGATCGATTAAGGAAATTCAAGCTGAGGCTTAACCCCGCAAAATGCATATTTGGGGCAAAGTCTGGGAAGCTTCTTGGATTTATGGTTAGTAACAAAGGTATCGAGATAGATCCTTCTAAGGTGAAGGCCATATGCGATTTGAAACCTCCTTCTACTGTTAAAGAAGTCCGAAGCTTATTGGGAAGATTGAATTATGTTGCAAGATTTATCTCTCAATTGTCAGAAACTGCTAAGCCATTCTTCAAGCTATTAAAGAAGAATGCTAAGGTCAATTGGGATGAAGAATGTCAAAAATCATTTGAAGAACTAAAGCGATATCTTTCGCAATCTCCTATACTTGTACCACCTATCCAAGGTGTGCCTCTGATCTTGTATCTCACCATTCATGAGGAGTCTTTAGGAGCCATGTTAGCACAAAAGGGACCAAGGGATGGAATAGAACGTGCCATATATTACCTCAGTAAGAAGTTTACTACTTTCGAGATTCAATACCTTAAAGTGGAAAAGACCTGTGTAGCCTTGATTTGGGTTTTACACTGACTGAGACAGTATACTTTACATCACCACATCCTTTTGGTGACTGAGAATGACCCGATCAAATATCTTTTGGAAAAGCCAGCATTGGTTGGAAGGCTAGCTAAATGGCAGATATTACTCTCTGAGTTTGATATTCAAAGCATGACACAAAAGTCCATTAAAGGATGAGCTATAGCTGATATGTTAGCCGAAAATCCCGGGAAATTTAATGATTGGGATGAAATTGATGAACGGATTTATTTGGTCTCGCCTGATAAGTGGACCATGTACTTTGATGGTGCAGTTAACCTTTCTGGTTCTGGCATTGGGGCAGTTTTAATATCCCCGGAAGGTCAACATTATCCAGTAGTTGCAAAGCTGGTATTCCCTTGTACCAACAATATTTCTGAATATGAAGCGTGCATCATTGGCTTGCAATTAGCCATCAATATGAGAGCCAGAAAGCTTCAAGTTTATGGTGATTCTGCACTCATCATCCACCAGACGGAAGGTGAATGGCAAACACGGGATGTAAAATTAATCCCTTACCATGAATATCTCGAAGACTTGGTTAAGGAATTTGACGAGATCTCTTTTGATTATTTGCCAAGATCACAAAATTAGTTTGTGGATGCCTTGGCAACTTTATCTTCAATGTTGCAAGTAACTGATGGTTTGAGCGTCGATCCTTTGCAAATCAACGTTTTGAAAAAGCCTGCTTATTGCCTGATGATAGAAGAGGAACCTGATAGTCAACCCCGGTATTATGACATCATGAATTACCTTCGAGAAGGCAAATTCCCCCAAGGTAGTCAAACTAATGATCGAAAATACTTGATGAAGTTGGCATCCAAATTCTTCCTCAGTGGAGGAGCCCTCTATAAAAGGTCTTTTGATTCAGTTTTATTGAAATGTGTGGACACACAAGAAGCTAGACTCCTAATGAAAGAAATACATGAAGGAGAGTGTGGTCCACATATGAATGGTCATCTCTTGGCTAGAAAAATTATGAGGCTCGGTTACTATTGGTTGACCATGGAAGCCGATTGTATTCAGCATGTGAGGTGTTGTCACCAATGCCAAGTCTATGGAGACAAGATTAATGCTCCTCCTAATGAACTACATCAAATGTCCGAATCCTAGCCTTTTTCAATGTGGGGCATCGACATCATCGGACCGATTAATCCTAAAGCATCGAATGGGCACCGCTTTATCTTAGTAGCAATTGATTACTTCACCAAATGGATTGAAGCCAATTCTTATGCCCATGTTACTGCAAAGAGTGTGGCAAAATTCATCCGTCGTGATATCATCGCCCGATATGGAGTTCTTGAAGCGATCATCACAGATAATGGATCAAACTTGAATAATAAAATGGTGGATGATTTACTTGGAGAATTCCACATTCGCCATTTGAATTCTTCTCCTTACCGCCCACAAATGAATGGAGCTGTGGAAGCAGCAAATAAGAACATCAAGAAGATTTTAGCTAAAACGGCAGAGAATTATTGTGATTGGCATGATCGGTTGCCATATGCTTTGTTTGCTTATCGAACTTCAATTCATACTTCTACTGAGGCAACACCGTTCTCATTGGTTTATGGGATGGAAGCTGTATTACCCGTGGAAGTGGAAATTCCTTCACTGAGGGTACTTTCTCAAATCAAACTCTCTGAAGCTGAATGGGTTCAACAAAGATTTGAACAACTTAATATGATTGATGAAAAGAGGGTAAAAGCCTTATGCCATGGACAAAGCTATCAGAAGAGGGTAGCTAAATCATTCAACCACAAGGTTAGACCAAGACATTTTGAGATTAATGATCTTGTCTTGAGGAAGGTTTTACCTATCATTCCAGATACTCGTGGGAAGTTTACTCCAAACTATGAAGGCCCATATATTGTAAAGAAAGTGTTACCTGGTGAGGTACTAATCCTTGTAGAAATGGATGATCAAGAATTGCCAAGACCTGTAAATGCTGATGCTGTCAAGAAGTATTATCCATGAATAAAGTGAAAGACCTTTGAGCCATTTTTGGATTGAATCTGAGCCATTTTAGGATGTTTACATCATGCATTTTCATGCATACATATTGCATCTGCATGTTTGTTCATTTTGCAGGATCTCTGATGAAGATTCTACCTATCCGCAAGAGGTTCATCTCAAAAATGCAAAACTTTCAAAAGTGTCCATTCTTCTTTAAAACTTAGAAGTGACCTTATCATTTAGAATGCCAAAAGAGTCAGTTAGAATTCTAGAGGTATAGTTAGAACTCTAGAAATGAACCCATGTGCTAAGTAAAGCATGTTCTGTCTACAAATGTTGTCCAATCTTACTTCCAAAAATCTCCCCAGTAGGGTTAAGGAAACATGTCCTTTCAGACAAAATTTCATTATATTTTCATTTCCCCAAGGAGTTGAATTTAACCAAAGTGTGCTTTAGACAACTTGAAAAGGATTGTTAAATATGCCAGATGGTAGTGCCTAAAATGATGAGAGGCAATCCCTTTACCAAACATGTCCTCATACACTCTTTGAGAGAATTGAGTGTAAAGAACCATGTCTTAAGGCATATGATTCATTCATAGTGAATACATGATTTGAAATGATTAAGGCATTTTATTTCTCAATCCCTAAATACTATTGATATCCCTTGCAAGCCACTTCGAGCCAAATAGGGAGCATTTCAAAATAACCCTGTCAAGAACAACCCCACATTGGGGCAAAATAGGGGGTCTTGGTTGAAAATCATGGAGCAAAATATTAAGAAAGACTTTATTGCTTTCACTTGCATCAATCTTCTTGTGTTAGCTTCAGGTGATTTCTTGTTGAAACTCGAAGCATCCCAAAGTGACGAAGAGCATTCCGTTCACTACCACAAACACAATTATCCATTGCTTAGCCAATTTGAGCCTTATGCAATTCTTTCATAACCCCAGGTGATGATTATCTCCCCACACCGGGGCAAGGCACATGATTTACCAACAAAATTGAGAAAATTGGTAAATGCCACTCGAGAGTTCTAGATACTCAAAAGAAAATAAAACTAGGGGGCATGAAAAAGCAGTGTGCCTGGTAAAAGCAAGGCCAATGCCTATGAAAAAAAAAATGCAAAGAAAAGCAAGAATGCAAAAAAGAGCGAAATCCATGATCATGCAAAAGATCATTCATTGAAAAACAAAAGAAATATCTTGCAAGAGAAAACATGTATTGCAAGCAATGTTATTAGAACAAAGAGCGAAGCTCTCATGTCTCAAGACAAATTACCAAAAGGACTCTTGAGATAGGTTAAATTTCAAGAGTCGAATTTTTGAGAAGTCGTGTGATGGTAATGATGCCAAGATAATCACTCACTTTTTAACCCTTTGATATCTGAAAGTTTTTCAAGCCTTTCTAAGCCTCACTCAAACCAACACTACAACCCTTATCCGAAGTCTCTTCCGATTGGGATGGTTCGAGTTGAAATGAGAATATCACATAGAAGCTACCACTAGAAGGGGTGGAAGCAATCCTATCTTATCTTATCTTCAAGGTTCTTGACTTGTAAACTTGATGAAGATATTGATTAAATATTCATTTCTTGGCCTCAAAGTGCATACCCTTTGTGTAAACCCATGACCAAGCCATCATTACGGTCCATTTAAAAGACCTTTTGATCAATGGATTGTATTCACCGTGAATGTTTCCAAAAACCTTAGACATAGGTTGAGTGAGATTTATCCAGTGAGATTTAAATAGTTTTCCCATATCAATGGTTGGGAACAAAAGCCCTTTTTGAGAGCTAGTGTGAAAGACCTATTTTGATTAGGATATTTCCACCTGACATATTTGATTTAACCCTTAAATGGTTAATCAGATCCCATTTTGTTAAAATCTTCTCTGAAAGGATTTGACAATCAATGTTATTTTGCAAGATTGGTTCTCCAGCAATTTTGAAACTAATAATTGGTCGAAAAGACCTTCCTTTAAGTCGAAACCCGTTTGTATATGGTGAGACTATCATACCCGGTCAAAGCTCGTTAGTACACGATGAGACCATTTCCTCCCAGTCAAAACCCGTTTGTATACGGTGAGACTATCATATCCGGTCGAAACCCGTTCGTATACGGTGAGACCTTCCTCTCAGTCGAAACCCGTTTGTATACGGTGAGACTAACATACCCGGTCGAAACCCGTTCGTATACGGTGAGACCTTCCTCTCAGTCAATATCCGTTTATATACGGTGAGACATCACACTTAGTCAATATTCGTTTGTATACGGTGAGACATCACATCCAGTCAATATCCGTTTTTACACGGTGAGACTATCATAGCCGGTCGAAACCCGTTTGTATACGGTGAGACCTTTCTCCTAGTCGAAACCTGTTTTTACACAATGAGACCTTTCTCGTAGTCGAAACTCGTTTTTATACGGTGAGACTTTTCTTCCAGTTGAAACCCGTTTTTTACATGGTGAGACATCACACCCAGTCGAAACCTGTTTTTACACAGTGAGACATTTCTTTCAGTTTAAACCATTCATTTTCCATTTAGTGATTTCATTGTCTTCATTCCATTCCACGAGAGAGAGAAGCAGAGATAGAGCGAATAAACCCAAATAAGAGTTCAGATACCCTGATGAGCAAAGGTAAGTATCAGGTACGTCCTTGACCAACCGTCATTACTTTTGTTGTTGTCTTTTCTTCAAAGCCAGGTTGACTAAAAATTTCAGGTATCAATTTTGTCTTTGAGCGGAACCTCTTCGAGCTCCCACCCAAAGAGGGGCAGCTGTTGACACCCGAAATTTTCGTCGACATTTTAATCATCCATTTTGCAAAAATATAAAAAAATAATAAAGAGCCAAAAAAATAAAAAATGATGAAAATTAAAAGAAAAATAGAGAGAAAGAAAAAAAGAAGTAAATGAATCAATGAAAAAAAAAGAGAAAAAAAGAAAAAAAAAAATAAGAAGTAAGGAAAATGAAAAAAAAAAAAGAAAGAAAAGGAGAAAAATGAAAAAAATATATATATAAAAGGGAGGCCATGGACGATCGTGAGGTGGGGGTTCTTTTTCTGTTTGGGGGCCATTTTTCCAGATCTTTTTTTGGCTCACGATCTCTCTCTCTCTCTTTGGGGGATTTTTGGTTTTTTAGAATGGGCTCTCTCTCTCTTTGGGGAATTCTCTCGCGCACGGAGTCTCTCTCTCCTCACACAGTCTCTCTCTCTCTCAGACGTCCGCAAGCTCTCTCTCTCTCTCTTGGGGGCTTCGCACACAGAGGCTTTCTTTTTCTGGTTTTGTTTCATTCGAGCGAGGATTTCAAGAAGAAATCCAGTTATTCTCCCTCTAGTGCGAATAATCCATGGATTTCTTCTCGCCGAAAGACAATGGAGGCTAGCAATTCTGCATTTTTGTGAAGAAAATTGATCCGAGGTTGCTGGTGTTCTGTTCCAGCAAATCAGAATCTGAAGATCGGCGTTGAACAACTCTCGTACCGGAATCAAACTCGATATTCTCAACGTCCGGTGATTCCTGAAGCGAGATCGAACAGCGGCTTCATCATCGTTGAAAAGCAGACATCTCTGGAAGTTGATTCTTCGTTGGTTCAATCAAGGCTAGGGTTTTCCTCCGTCAGTGCGTGATTGGGGCGACGACAGCAATGGCGGAGCTTGATTCGACCTCTTTCGTTCGTTATTAACGGCCGGCTCGCTTCGGTTCTGACTTCGTGCTCCGAGCTCCGAGCTCCGAGGATAGAGATCTGAAGCTCGATCGACGGCGGCTCTCTCTCGATCTCTACTTTCTTCAGACTCCATCAAACCTTAGAAGGCAGAGCGATTGCCGATCGAAGAGTTGGAGGTGCGAGACTCGGATTCGCGCCGAGTTCGAAGAAAGCTCAGCAACGATTTCCCTTTGAATCGAGTCATTTCCGAGGATTTTTCCTCTTAGATCTCGGCAAGTCTCATTCAGATTACAGACATGTTTCTTTTGACAAAGTTGTTTTTTTTAGAAGTCATCTCTGTACCTCCATCCCCTAAAGTTTTCCTTTGCTCCCTTCGAACATGTATTTCTTCATGCCGATGGACGATGGAGGATTCTCCTCTTGTCGATTCAGCCATTGAACCGACCCAACCCGGTATCTTCCTAAAACGAGACTGAAAACCATTGAAATCGCCGCGCCTGCCAAGTGGAGCACGAGTTTGTTCTACGGCATAAGGAGGAATGCTCTCTTTTACAGGTCGTGGTTCCCGGTGACCGGTGAAGTCAGGTGAGGTGTTTATTTTGCTTCTTTTAGATTTTGATCAGCTCTGTAGAAGAAAGTAAGAACCTGGTTCCGCATCGCTGAATTTTGACCTTTTATGAGAGCTAAGGGAAAGTTCAGTTGATAGTTGTTTTCTTATTTGTCGTGATGCAAGAGCAAGCTGAGTAGAAATAGAACCGCCCCTCGCAGCGATCCTCTTGTTTCTTTTTTAGCTTCAAAGCCTTCAGCCTTTATAGTTGTTCCTCCTCCTGATTAAGACTCTAAAAAAAAAACGGTAATCAGTCTTAGTAAAACACATCTGAAATAATGGTTGTTGGGTCATGCTTCTATTAAACAGACATTAGATGCTCTGTTCTTGTATAGATTGTTTTGGTCAATTGATATATCTCTGCTCTTGAATTTTTTAGAAAAATATGCATGCTGAATCTGTTAATGTTGTTTTCTTTGAAATTGATTGTGACATATGTTGTATACTTTCTGATGGACCAAGTGAATATAAAAAAAGCATAGGGGTTCACAAGGTTTACAAGCTTCAGATTTTGTGGTTCTCTTTGGTTTTCTGCTGAAGTATTGTGTTAAGATTCTCCTGCTTGTCTTTCTTTTGAATTGTACTTTCGTATGGTGAAAATTCAAGTAACACAAAAAGCTGGTTGTCTTGATAGGATGTTAATCATGCTTGGTGAGGAACTGACTTCTAGTGGAGTAGAATTTAGATCATAGATTGGTGCTTTATGAAATGCCTTTGGTTACAATATATAGAATTCTTTGGAGTTGATTTGATTAGAAATGCTGTCTTTTCTGTGGCTAATTGCCGTTAGTTTTAAAGATAAGATAGTAGATTTGTCCAATTGCTTTTAATATTGTTGTAGAATGACGGTGTGACATGCTATCATGTTCTATTTTTGATTGACCTCTTCATGTTATTGAATTTTTAGAAATTCACGTGTTAAAATTTTGAGAAGCTTCCTCGTGAAAATTGTTCTTATGATGCTGATTTCACATGATTTGTGTATCAATTGGACTCAACTTCTCTTGTGATTCGCATGATAGAAATTTGTCATAAAAAATGAAATTTATGACCCTTATTTTTCCCTTATCAAAGCTGACTTTGTCACTTTTCTATGATTCTCTTATTAAGAAACTCTAAAATTGGATTCTTAACAAAATTTGTTCGTCTCTCTTTTGTTTACGCTATGGTAAAATTTCATATTCTTCAAATTTTCTTTTTAGGTCAAATCACTATTAATGTGTCATAACCTCCTGATATTTTGTTGCAATTCCGATGTGATGTTGTGCATTCTTGAATTTTCTTTAACTTCTATGTAGCTCACGTTAAAAAAAATTTTCCATGAAAATTGTTACCATGATTGGATGTGCATTTGATCTTAACTTGAGGTTAGTTTGGTTATTAATTGATGCCATCTTGATCAAGAAAATTCATACGTGCTTGTGGTAAGATATGGCTTCAATTTCATGGTGATTTGTCATCAAACAATTACAATTTATAGTCTCACATGCTCTGCTACAATTCTGATTGCATGCTGGAAGTTGTGGATTAAGCATTGATTAGATGGACATACATGTAGCATGAACACGCTTGATGATGCATATTGTTTGGTGAATGATCTTTTGTCAGCTAATCCATTTGTTTGATTAACTAAGAACCGAGGTTGTATGGCTTGGATGCCTGCCATATTATATGCTTTGCATGTGATCATTTGATAAACGATTTTGATGCGACGCATATCAATGCTGAACTTTAGGATATCGTTCGAAACTTGACTTTCACATTGTACTTCTTTTAAGCAATTAATTTTGATACGATGTATTGTTTTCTTTTTGGTTGCTTGACGTGTTTGATTGTTTCTTTCATGTGTATGCACCTAGTTATAGTTTTTTTTTTTTTTTTTTTTTTTTTTTTTTTTTTAGGCTAGGATTAGATTAGAATTCCGAAGGTGAAGAAGAAGTGAAGATGGTGGAGGTCGATGTCCACTCCGACCTTTATTCTGTAATATTTGTTTTTCTCCCGACATATGTCTTGGGTTCCTTGTGTTGTATAAAACCCGACGAGTTGCGGGTTTTCCCTTTTTCTTCTTTTTTTTTTTCTTAATTGTGTTTTCTCTTTTATATTTTTAGAATTGCATGCTTAGGTTTATTGCTTTCTCTTGATTGTTTACTTCATGTCTTGCACTTTCAATTTCATTGGTTGTTTTCCTTTCTATTTTTTTTAGAAATAGAATAGCATGAAAATGATCAACCACGCATGATCACTTAGCCTAGGAATTGATGATCCTGAAAATGTAAAAAGAAACGCATGGACATGTTAGGGAAAACACAACATACTGTTTAGGTACCGAAAGGGCGCTAATAGCAATATTAGCCTAACCCAAGTCCCCGAACCTAGATATCTGGTTGCGTAGAAATCTAGGGAACACTCTCGACTCTCGATTGGGTTTCTAGTCGACCCCCGAAAATGAGGCTAGTGGCGACTCCCGTCTATTTTTAGGTTGTCATAAATAAGTAGATCGTATAAATAAATCCACTGTCACGCGGGGTATGAGTTTCGATGAAACTCACTATGGTTTAGCATACTTGATGTGGGAATAACCCAAATGATGAAGTGATGCCATCCTAATGGGTGAAGCGTACTATCAAGAGGGCTACTATGGTAAAAGTACCCTTAAATTCGATGTCCACATTCGACTCCTTTTTTTTAGGTGTGTCGCTTATGTGGGTATGGATCGTGACATTCTGCTGTCACGCGGGGTACGAGCTTGGGAGAGCTTGCGATCTCGTGGAGGGAACTCATGAGAGGCTTGATCCAAAAGGCGAGGTGATGACGTCTTTTGGAATGCAAGCCGTGAGGGAACTTTCGTGATCAAGTACCCCTAAATCCGACCTTTCCCCCTTTTCTCTCCTCGCAATAATGAGAGATTCGTGGGCGGCGAGATCGGGTCGCGGCAACAATGGGTCAGATACAGTATTGCTATTGCTCTATGTGGATGACATAGTTCTAACTGGCAGCTCAGATCAGCTACTAGATAAACTAATCAATCTACTAAGTCTTTACTTTCACATGAAAGACCTTGGCTATCTACATTACTTCCTGGGAATTGAAGCCAAACGAAATTCTCAAGATTTGTTTCTTTGTCAAACCAAGTATGCTATTGATCTACTTGCCAGAGCCCACATGATAGAATGTAAACCTGTATCAACTCCTCTACAACTTAGATCGGTTGTCATGACAAATGACGATACTCTGCTTGTTAATCCTCGAGTATAGAAGTCTAGTGGGTGGTCTTCAATATCTAACAATCAGCCACCTTGATCTTGCTTATGCAACGAACCTTCTATGTCAGAAAATGCAGCAACCAACAGTTGGAGATCTTCATAAATTGAAAAGGGTTCTTCAGTATGTTAAAGGCACAGCTCATCTTGGGATTTTTATTCATTCTAATATTTCAATGACTCTATATGGATTCTCAGATGCTGATTGGGCTGGCTATGCTAACACCAGACGTTATACTACTGGTTTTTGCACTTATCTTGACTCTAATCTTCTCTTTTGGTCAGCTAAGAAACAACCTACTATATCTCGCTCTTCAACGGAAGTTGAATATATAGCACTTGCATCCACTACTGTTGATCTTACCTGGATCAACTTTGTCTTACGAGATATCGGTATATCTCTCACATCACCAACACTTTTGTTTTGTGATAATAAGTCTGCCATCTCTCTAATGGCTAATCCGATTCTACATGCTTGTACTAAACATATCGAAGTTGACTTTCATTTTGTTTGTGAAAAAGTCTCCTTAGGATCGCTAAGTGTTCGATATGTCCCTAGTCACCTTCAGCTTGCTGACATTTTTACCAAATCATTATCATGTTTCACTCATTGTACTATTAGAACCAAATTGGGTATGGGATTTTTACCCCTTCCCAATTTGCGGGGGGATATTAAGAGTTTCAGAGCACAGCAAGCACAGCCTAATCTCAAAGCACATCAACATCAAGCACAATCTATTCAAGCATACTCTACACAAGGTGTTGTGGCTTCAACGAAGGAAGAAAAATGAAGGTGTCCACATGTTCAACTATGAAGAGAAGACTTCCTTGCTGAAGAACCGTTGTTCAGTTCTAGCTTACGTAACAGATTAAAATAATAGTTTCTCTTTTCTATTTTTTAGTTAGTTTTTCCTTTCTTAAGTCGGTTTTGCTTCTCCTTCATCGAGTTCATGTAAATAAGTAGAAAAACAGAGCAAGCCATTGTAACATATTGAGATGAACACTTTTGTACCTTGAATATACACAGAGAGAGAGAGAGAGAGAGAGAATTGAATCCAAAAGAGCTTCTTGTTCATTCTTCATCTTTCTTTCATTCTGCTCACTGCTCATCTTCACACCCCGGAGGGTTACCATTGCGTTCCTTGATAGTCGGGGTTTGTTGTTGCTAATTCTAAGCGAGCTTCTCGCTTGGGTCATTGCTGATGGGGGAGGAAGACGAACAAAGCAGAAGGAAAGAATGTGAGAAGAGAGAGAGATTGCCATTGAAAATGGAAAAGAGGAGAGAGGTTTTTTCAAGAGAGAGTGCGCATTTATTGTTCTGTCTTTTCTCTGCGTGTCAGCCAAAGGAGAGAGAAAAAAGGCTACTTGTTCTTTCTTTTATTCCCCGTCACACACCATATGTTGCCTTCCAGTGGAGCCATTTTAGCTCACATGTTGCATGTAGGCAGATGACGTGGTGATTTCAAACTACTTGAATATTTTCTCCAAACTGTGACGCCCACCTGATGAAAGGAATGATGCTATCCTATTTAGATTCACCAATGTGAGTTACCAACCACCAAATAAGACAACTCAAGTCTGTTTTGCTCTGTAAGTATTGAGGGCAGCATGAGTATCGCCGTATGACTGGCTCAGGCAAGTCCCACATTTAATAGAAGGAAGCTTGTGAGAATTATCGTCTGACTTGCAAGATGGCAGTTGCTTGACCAGACAATTGCAACTGTGTTCTATAAAATACACAATCGAATATCTCTCCAGGCTAATCCCTGAAGCTCTTTGCAACGTGAATCCTTTGACTGGTGCTGCACATTCTCAAACATGAGGATTTGCATTCTTATCCTCATATATTTGTAGATCTAATTTCATTTTCTATTGCCAATATGCTAATTAAAACCATAATCGAATGAGCTCCTACTCCGTGGATTCCTTGTGAGGGATTGGACGCTTCTCCTTCATAGTGTAGTAGTGCGATGTGGCACTAGGCTTGCCAAGCATTCCCGGCCCATCAAAGAAATCAATATCTAGATCAAGTGCAAGCGCTATGATCATTGCCACTGAGTTTACTACTTCTAATGCCTCCTTAGTGATACTTCTCCATAGTTTCTCTACATCTAGGAGGTATTTCAGAAACATGTCAAACATTTTAGAAAGACAGACAACAAGGTATATTAGGGAGTTGGATGAAATCTGATGATAGTTCGATACCATGAACAACAAACGAAATGTTACCAAAGAATTCAGAGAGTTGGAATTTATAGGTTGATGTCCATGGATACGTAGAGTTGGCCGTTCATGTATGAATCCTGGAAATCCATTTTCCATGGCTGCTCTGTTTCCATAATATGCAAAGCTCATATTTGCAATGCAGTGGAAGTGTCTCCCTAAACCTGGAAAAAACTCAAGCAAATATTACAAGCACCCGCAGTCTATGAATTCTCAGATACACATTCCGATCTTTCACAGCACCATGAGAAGGACGCTCCACGAGATGATTAACCAGTAGTTAAAGGTGAAAGAAGTGAAGTGAGCTTGGAAATCAACCCAAGTGAAGCGAAGCGAATCAGCCGCATCTCTCCTTCTCTCTTGGAATTTCATTGAGTACCTTATTGGCACTTCTAGAATGGCTTGTAATGTTGAAGATGGAGGATACTAATGATGAATCATGTTGGGGGCTCTTAGGCCTCTTTCATCCTAAAAATTAGCTTAAAGGGTGATATTTTCCTTACACTTATGAATCGGCTACTAACCCCTTCCACCATCAATGTGGGACAAACTCGAACTATCTCCCTCTCAGACATCAAGCCTTGAATTGAAACTGCAACAACCCGTATCTCTTGAGTGACTGTTGGATCCAAACTTGTTGATAACTTGGGATTTGATATCAATGTTAGCTGGTACTGATCCTCTCACCCCAAAAGTTAGCTTAAATGATAAGATTTTTCCTTATACTTATAAATTAATCAACAGTTTTTTTCCATAACCGATGCCGGATAAACTCCAAGAAGATAGAGGACTAGAGACCAAAATTGAGCTGATAATTTTAAATAACAAGCTTTCATCAAACAGTCACGGCATCGTCTTTCAATCATTAGTGCGTGCTCTTTGTGCCATTCGGAGGAGGCGATGACGGTGAATCTGAACAGAGAGGAATCCAACTCACGTCATCGCGAAGCCTGGTACTGTTGAGCAGGAATTCGAGCACTTTGAGGGCTTGCGCATGAGGTGACAAAGGAAGTTGATGAAGCCGGATTGAGGATGAAGGAGAAAACGGCGCAATAGATAGGAAGCGTGCTCGATGCTAGATCACTGGGCGACAACGTGATGCAGGGGAGCCACGGGTACAATGGAACGATCTCACTGGTGCAACCGTCAGGTGGTGAAGGCGGAGGCAACTGTGTCGAAGCTGTGGCCGCTGCTTAATGGAGGAAGAGGAATAAGCGAGAGGTCAGGGTTTTAGGATCGGTCCAAATTTCACTTGGGAGCTGTCAAGGTCTATTTGAAAACTAGCTAATTTCTATTTTTTTTTTCATTTTTTCTTTTGTTTCATTTTTTATTTAAGCAAAATGAAAGCGAATGCAACAACAAAAATCAACATTGGTCAACAGCAACAATTTTTAAAAGATAAACATGTAAAATAAAATAAAGAATAAAAAGTTCTAAACATTTAGTTGCGATTCATCGGTTTGAGTTCTTGGTTTGGTTATTCAGCTCCTGATTCTTGGTTTGGTTTTATCGAAAACCGGAAATCAAATTGTATAGTACCAAGTCATGTCCTTTATTTAACGACATCTCAAGTGTGAGAAAAGACATGACTTAAATGTTAAGAATATATGTGATTTGCATATGTGTGAGCCAATTTCTATCCCTGGTTTCATTACCCCTAGAATGTGCATTCTTCCTTGGTGTTGAGTTAAGAAACTCTTTATCCTCAGCTGGTGGTTCATCCTTTAAGCCATGTGGTAAGTTTCTCCTATCTTGAGGTTCGTTATTTTTGGGGGTGGTTTGTCGTTCAAGCTTTGGTGAACTTTGTTAATCCAGATTTTTATTTGTAATTGGTGGTGTGTCATTTATGCTTTGTGGTGATCATATTTTATCTTGCATTTTTATTTATCCATCAACATCCATCTCCACACACTCTTACCCCTCTTTTATTCCTTCGACATCACTCAAAACATCGATCACTCCCCTATGCAACTACATCACAAAGAACCAAGAGTCTAATAAAATGAGGATGATGAGCAAGAAATGACAATTTACTTCTCCGGCGCACTGCTTAAATTATGAGGAATTTGTCACTTCAGTTTTATTTACTTATTTTTTTAAAATTATTTTTCCCTCTCTTGTTTTCCACCCTCTCTTCCATTTTGCCTTTCAATGGATACAACTCCATATTTTGCGTTGCGGTGGTGGGTGTAGTACCGCGCAGTAAATCTGTTTATTATTAACGGAATCCTAAGGTAATTCTGCAACCTTCGTGGGGGAGGATTCCGCTCACAACCGATTCGGTATGCCAAGGGTTCGGTACATGGAGAACTGCTTTTGGTCCAACTATTGTGTCTAATTGCTAAAGGATATTGTTTATTTATTTAAAGGTTAGGCAAAAAGTAGAGAATAAAATGTTGACTTGATTATTGTGTATAATAGAATGGGTCCATGTGTATGATCAAGCCTATATATACTTGTTGGATCTATCCATGACCGGAAAATGACTATATTTTCCCTATACGAACTTAGCAAAACCAAGATGGGTCCACGAGAGTAGACCAAGCTGGAGATGGAAATGAAGTGCTTACATTAACCCATTTCACACTTATTGGAGTCGACCGGTCACGAACAAGAGTAGGTGAGTCTATCGGATCGCTAGTCATATAATCACATAGCAAGGATTAACGTGTGTAGCTCATAACCCTACACAGTCTGGGATAAGACGACACCCTCGCATGGTGTTTGACCTCCAGTATATGCTAGTAAGTTATGTGGTCAAACAAGTTTGACATGTGAAAAGTCAAAGACCTAATAATCTCTCTGTATTTTAAGTAAATCTATCATATACCACCACGTTCAACCTCAACGATGGAAAATATTTTAAATGATATCCGTGGTTAGTATTCAATAAAACTATTTTTTTTTTGTGGAATATAACGTAAAAGTATTATAATAGTCATCTCATAAATCTCTTATAAATTTCATATTTACAATAAATTTTCTCCATTTTCTAACACTTTGAATTCATTTCGCAAAATTAATCAGCTACACTATTTTTTCATCATTGTCATTTTTTTTTTAATTTTTATGCGCATAAGTGCGTATCTTTTTTGCTAGTACAAAAGAAAAGGAAAGAGAATAGTTATTTGATTTATTTTATAGGCAATGAATTAAAGCTGTTTGAATAAAAAAGCAAGAGAAAAATGTTGAACTTAAAAAAATGAATAAATAAATACCAAAATTCAAGGAAATTGACGGCCCCACCTCTGCCATTAATTCTTAACTTGAAAATCAAAAAAAAAAAAAAAGAGGAAAAATTTTAATTTTAGGGAGCGCTTGTTTTGCAAAAATAGAAGAATTTAAAAAACATTTCTCTTTAGACAAAGAAGAAATTTCTCTAAAAATGATTAATTGTATCATTTACAAAAATGAATAAATGAAAAATAATTTCATTATCAATATTTTTTTGTACATAAATTGTTGTTGATAATGAAAATAATTTTCATTAACTAATTATTATAAGCAATTATTACTAGATTTAAAAAAAAAATTACTCAATGTCCATGAAAACAAGCGAACAATGGTATAAATTTTTTGCTTCACTGTTCTTTCAATAATCATCATTTGCTTCCTTCTAAACTCATGTTTATGTGGAGAAAATTACTCTTTTAATGATATATATTCTCGTCATTAATCTAGCTTCAAAATATCTTCCTCATCAATTTTGTGGTTACATTTGCTTTGAGAAACTTATCCTTCACATGTTCATTATTCAAGAGCGGGATTTTGCTTAAAACTACTGGGGATCTTGATTAATTTTAAATCCTTTTAATAGGATAATTGGGATGATAATTTAGGAATAAGATTCTCAAATAAATCATTTAAATCACGCTAAGTTGTTGAAACAATCAAATATATAATCTTGCAAAATCTAGTTGAAACTGCAACCAAGTAAGCCCAAGACACTTGGCAAATCAAAATAAACTTAGATGTCAGATAACAAAATTAAAATCTACTCATTATTTCATTATTCAGAAAAATAATGTTAGTAAGCATCATGTCGTACGGGCTCCAGAGCATAGTCAATCCTCCAATGACGATTGCGCTTAGGATTAGTTTTTGTCCTCTGAACCGTGGCTGGCACTAGTTGGCGACCCCCGATTCGTAAAATCCGGGTCCCCACAATGACTTAACCGAGTTTAGTGTTGGTAAAATGGTTTGCTGGATAAATTTGGTAAATCAAATGGTTTGACAGTACAAATTAAAAATTCAAAAACTCGATTCGAGAGAGAGAATTGGGCCTGTGATCTTAATGGATCTTATGGTTAGGGCTCACTAGATTTTGGGCCTAATGGTATATGTGCACCATAATTTGACTAGAGAATAAACAATATCGTCTCACTATTTGAATGGAAAAAGTAATTACAGGTTAGTGACCTCACATCCATGGCGCACCCATACAGGCCGAACGAGGCATTTTCACCTTTTTCTAGCTTTTTTTAAAACAATTTTTTACAGCAAAAGAAATCTGTTTTATCCAAAAAAAATGTTAATATCACTAAAAACCGATACATCCATGATAAATTTATTCCAAATCAATTTTTAGGTTTTGAAAAGTTCTAAATTGGTATACTCGCAATATGTTTACCTTCAATTAACTTCTGTCAAATTTTATTGTGAAATTACTAAATTTAATGATATATAATAATAACTCAATCGACATGACAAGTATACATGAAAATTCATATCATTTTGGGATAAATTTGTCACAACTGTATTAATTTTAAGTTTTAAGTGACCCAAAAATTAGTTTGCGGTAAATTTGTTATAGGTATATCAATTTTGGGTTTTTGGTGATGTAAAGATTAATTTGAGATAAATTTGTTACAGGTATATTAATTTGAAGTTTTTTGTAGTATAAACCCCCTAAAAAAAAGAAGCTCACTTTTTGGAAATTTTTAGGATTTACAAGTCCAGACTCCTAAATAGTCAAATGTCATTTTTTTTCCACTGGAATTGATAATGTTATCTAAAAATTTTTAAATCACGAAAAATTAGATACAAGACTACAAGTCAATATAAGACCATTTTAAAGGTTTCAAGTAGTCAAATGTATACGCCATAAGATTTGAGAAAAAGAAGAAGTAAAAGTCACTCCAAACCGAGCTTAATCTCGTCAAAGACCTTAATCAGTTAAGTGTGCAAAAATTAGCCCCCACGTGAAATCTGATTGACTTTCTATAGAGAAATCACTCTACTAAAATGAAATACTACTTTAATCACTAGAAAAATTGAAATGGATTTCTCTAACATTTAGCGAATATTTCAAGAATTCATGGTAAGACGAAAACATCTTAAATTGTCAGAACGAAGATAAATAAATTTGACAATCTTGTGAATTTTTTAAAAGAAAACAAATTTCAATATAGAAAAGCAATCCTTCAATTAAAAATGAATACTTAAACATTTAGCAAAAAATGGAATGTAGATGTCATCGACTTGGGTCATGCCTCCTGGAATTATCAACGAGAATCCTTGCAAATCCTGGACGAAATTCACTAGGTCAGCCACGCTCTTCAAATCTGTGAGTTCTATTGAAAAGTTTCTCTACTTATCTATAGAAAAAAGTCAATAGCTAATTAGTTGCTGACAAAATGCACTAACCTTTGAATAGGAAAACAAAATTGAGGTGACAATTTTGGAGAATGGAACAAGATTTATCAAGCTGGGCAAGTTGCTTCATGGCATGAGTCCATGACATAACATGACTATAAATATGAACAAGGATTGCTCAATTATTGAGTATGATTGACTTTTTTGTTGAAGGCCTCAATCGAATCACCATATTTAAGCATTCTCTTGAATTATATATGGAACGTAAATGTGTCGACTTGGGTCATGCCTCCTGAAATTATTGATGAGATTCCTTGCAAATTATGGACAAAATGTATTAGGTCAGCCATTCTCTTTGAATCTGTTTTTTTATTGAAAGATATCTCCACTTATATATAGAAAAAGTCAATGGCTAATTAGTTGCTGACAAATTGCACTAATCCTTTTCAAGGAAAACGAAATTGAGGTGACAATTTTCGGGAACGGAACAAGATTTATCAAGCTGGGCAAGTTGCTTCATGACATGATATATTTGTTGAATATAACCTCCAACAATAATGTGATTATAAATATGAACAAGGATTGCTCAACTAATGAGCATGATTGACTTCTTCATGAAAAAACCTTTGTCGAATCACCATATTTATGTATTTTCTTGAAGAAACTTCTCAATAGATGCGCGATCGATCCAATAATTACCTGAACCTCTATGAACATGGAAATTAAAATAAAGAGCCGGGTGGTCGAAAAGTCTGAAAATTTCATTGTGGACACGGAGAGAAAAGTATAAATAGAGGATGGGATATGGTGTAGGCCCAAAAATCACGTGGACGTAGCTTGTTTACTGTGGCCCTTGCGTTGCCGGCCCTATGGCTTTACGTGATGTTTCAAAGAACCGAAACTCTCGCTTTTGGCCCCTCTTATATGCAAATGCGTGAAAGGCGGGTAGGACCCGAAAACGAAAGAAAAATTCTCTGCCCATACAAGCTCGGAAATCAGATATATTTTACTTCTTCCACTCGAGCATTATCTATTCAAGTTGTCAAAAGTGTAGCTTGGTTAGATATGCTGCTTACATGTGATGTTGCTTGATTAGTCTTTGGTGTTCCTAAAGTGCAATCCAAGGTTCGAAATGGAGGTTCAAAGGGAAAATTATCAAAAAATTTCTACACTTATTGCAATTGTGTCAATTTAGTCCTAAAGCTTTTAATTTGACCAATTTAATCCTAAAACTTTTGACAATTTGTCAATTCAATCCATCCAACTAATTTTGGCTGGAGAATGCTGACATGGATATTAGCTATCTTACGTAATGTTGTCAGAATTGATGTAGACAATTTATTATTATTATTTTTTATTATTATTATTATTATTATTATTATTATTATTATTATTATTATTATTATTATTATTTCTTTTTAATTTATGTTTTTCATTGTGGCTGGTGAGGTTATTGAGTAGGTGAGGCTTGATCTCATCGTGACCTGGCAAGGTCAGCCTGCCCGTGGTTAGGTTGGTGAGCGTCGAGTCTCGCTGGTTGTGGTCGAGGCTCGACCTTATTAGATCCAATGAGGTCATACCTCATGAGACCATTGGCGAGGCTCAAGCTCTCACCAAATTCAGCAAGGGGGGCCTTTGTCGGATTTGGTGAGGGTTGGACCTTTGCGGCCTCTATTAAGGGCTCGAGCCCAACCAAGGGCTAGGAGAGGCACGACCACGTAGGATCTAGCAAGGTTGGGCTTCACCTATGGTTAGCGAAGATGACTATCACCAGCTTAGCTACTAGCAAGGTTGACTTTGCCTAGCCATAGCGAGGGCTAGTGGCACAGTGAAATAAAACATCAAATAAAAAGGAAAAAAGAGAGAAAAATAATAAAAAATTCATAAAATTTTTAAAAATAATAAAAATTGTCCATATTAGTGCTGGCAGCGCCATGAAGGGCGACTATCATTCACATAAATGATTTCTAGTTAAAACTAGCTGAGTGAACTGAATTGACAAATTGTTAAAAGGTTTAGATCTAAATTTAGCCAAATTAAAAAATTTATGACTAAATTGACACAAATATAATAATTTTATAATATTTTTGGTAATTTCTTGAGGTTCAAGATATAAGGATTAGTCTTTGTGCAATTATTAGAATCAAAATCTTATTGTTCAATTGTGATGGGCTCGATGATATCTCTATGATTTATAGGTCAAGACGTTACACAGTTATGAAATAGGTCTAGGGCAGATATCAGGGATATGCATAAGCATTGTAAGTGCTAGAAGACGCATAAGTTAAACTTTTGTGAGCTTGACTAGCAGCATAAGGTGTTTTTTTTTTTTTTTTTTTTTTTTTTGGTTCTGGAGGAATCAGCTTGCAGCCGACAGCCGCACCGTAAACCTTCAGATGACATGTAAGCAGGAGGACCCACCATCCCTGGAGTCACACTTCATACACCTAGCGCCTCTCTTGGGTTTCGAACCCTTCACCTTTTGAGTAGCATAAGGTGTTGTTCAGTACAACAGTTCATAAAATTAAGGGTACAATGAACTACATACACTATTTTATGGATTTGGGAACTGACAAATGGTTGAAGTTTTATTCTAACAAGCTAAGCCAATTTTGCATAAAGTAGAGCACACGCGTTTAACAGAAGACATGAGGAGTTATCTAGAAATGGGACAATAAAAGATTCCCACTTCTATTTTGCAAATTGGTGACGAGCCTTCATCATTTTATTGGATCAATCTCAAAATTGGATCTTGATAGTAGCTGTTGATGTTGGAAGATATGAAGATATGATTTTGTAATTTCTTGTAATAGGAAATCAAATATACTCAAATATACTTTAGGATAGAAGAAGATAGGCAAATATAGAATTTCCTTTATTACTTTCCTTCATTGTAATTAAATACAGAGTTACATGTACAGAATCATTCAATGAAAAGAAGATAATTGCTTCTTCGCCTTTGATCTGTCCTCCGAATACCTTCTTCTTCTTCCTTTTCTGACATGGTATCAGAGCCTCTTTGGTTCTGAACTGATTTGCTTCCGCTTCCGATTGCCTCATACTCCAATCTCAAATTTTCAGAAAAAGCGTTGCCAAAGGAATCAAAGTCCTTGATTGCCTGAAGGAACTGCATCTGCAAAGAGGAGATAACAGAGGAATCAAAATTCTTTTTTCAACATGTCTATACCACCAAATCGTACCTTTACTCTCGTTGATGAATCTTCACCAGATGCCTCGACGCGAGCCTTGGGAGACCAAGATCCAGCCGCTATAGTCCCTGCATCAGAACGGCAACAACAAATTCAAGGCCAACCTCCGCACGTGCCATGGCAACAACAGGCTCAGGCAATTATAGGGCAACCATTCGCAGGTCACCCTTACCAATGGATGCTATATCCATGGTATCCTGGGCCTATCCCTAACGCATCATTGCCTGGCTACCACAGTAGCGCGCGGGCTGAAGCAGGTCCACCAACCAGTGACGGGGCAAACCCTAGCATCAGCCCGGAGCAGACGGGCGGATCACCTATGCCAGGACAGGGATTTCAGAATGCGAACTACGGATTTGGCCTCGGGGGTTCGGGTCAGGGAACGAATCCCTACCCGACTCCTGCACCGGGTTTCTTCCCGTATCAATTTCTCACTACCAGTGGCTGGCCGGAACCTGGCGATCCATTATACACAACAAACGGCGATGGCCCAGAATTGAAGATTATAAGTCAACAATTAACAGGTGCAGATAATTATTCAAGTTGGTCAAGCGAGTTCCGGCGGGCACTCATAACAAAAGACAAGGAGGTTTTCATCGACGGATCGTTTCCGATTCCGTCCGACGAGAGAATGGCACGAATCTGGAGGCGGTGTAGTCAACTGGTAAGAACCTGAATTGGGAACTACATCGCACACGAGATCGCGTCCGAGCTTCCCCCGACAGAGGATCCAAAAAAAATGTGGGAAAACATTAGGGAGATGTATGGAAAACTCGATCAAGTGAAAAAATTTTATCTAACACAGCAAATTTCAGATATGAAACAGGGGAACATGAGCATCGCAACAGTATACAACAAGCTATCAAGTCTGTGGAATGAGTTAGAGGCAGCCGAGGAAAAATTCGACTGGCCTAATAACATCTAACAACAATACAAGTAGATGCAAGAAAGGGAGAAAGCAACGAGATTTCTTCTCATCCTCAACGAAACTTACATGTCTTTCCGATCTCATATACTCACTATGGAGCCTCTACCAAGTCTCGGCCGGATCTATCAACTCGCCATATAGGAGGAGAGCCAACAGAGATCGGCGGACCATGGCAAAGGAGGAGATGGAATTGCTCTGGCCGCGAAGACCCATTTTCGTTCGACACAGAGAGGTTTGGGGAGGAGAGAGACGGATCTAGGGTTCGTTTTCGAAAACGAAAACCCTAGGGCCCTTATAAAGAGAAGCGCGGACGGTGGAGATCAATTCCACTACCAATCGGACGGTTCGTGCTCGATCCAGGGGGCGACAGGATCGGACGGTCCACGTGGGATCATCTCCGCTTCATCCGACGGCCCACGTTCCGCTTCATCCGACGGCTCCTGCAGCGCTTATCTAATCGGATCGGACGGCTACCGATCTATTGGCACCAATGGGCTAGATGGCATGCGCAGCCCACTTCTTGGAGGATTCGACGACCCATATGGGCCTATTTCGGCCCAAGCTTTTAGGCCCAATCCAAATGCAAAAAATAATGGGCCGAAAGGAAGAGGTAAGATGTACTGTGATTATTGTAAGCGCCCGCACCATACAATTGAGAATTGCTGGAAATTGCATGGAAAGCCAGGAGAAAAAGAAAAGGGGAAATTTTCCTCAGTTTTTCAGGTGACAGGCCAACACATGGGAAAATCAATTACCCATGAACAATATCACGAGCTGATGGAAACTTTGAAGAAATTGGATCCCTCGGATAAAGGAGGCAGCTTCACAGGTACATCTTATTGTTTGATGAATTCGATTTCAAAGGATGCATGGATTATCGATTCAGGTGCTAGTGATTACATAGTCTGTGATAGGAATTTACTTTCAGAGATTACAAAATTATCTTTTCCTATATCAGTACAACTCCCAAATGGTAATACCACCAAAGTCACAATGACTGGGACTGTAAAGCTTAGCTCTCTTGTTACCATTAAAAACGTGCTTTACGTACCCGATTTCCATTTCAATCTGATCTCAGTTGCCCGAGCCTGTGAAGAAAATTCATGCCATATTCTTTTCCATTCTGATAAATGTTTCTTTCAGGCCTGTTCGACCGGCACACTGATGGGCTTAGGTAGAGTCAGCCATGGATTGTATTTTTGGTTGGATTTTCCACACCCTTTTAAGTCATCTCCTGTTCAATTCAATAAATCTCTATGTAATGCTATTGCCAATGGCATTAATTTCCTTAATCATAAATGTTTGGGCCATAGCGCATTATTTCCCTATCCCAAATGTCCCATTTGTCCCATGGCAAAACAAACACGTGCTTCTTTTCAGAATAGCAATTCTCGAGCAACAGATATTTTTTTCTCTTATTCACGCTGATGTTTGGGGGCCTTATCATACTTTAAATCATGATGGCTCTAGGTTCTTCCTCATTATTGTGGATGACTATTCTCGTGCCACATGGATTTTCCTTATGCAATCAAAAAACCAGGTCTTTTCTCATTTAAAGACATTCCTTTCCTTATCCAAAACTCAATTTCAAAAACCAATCCGTAGGATAAGTACTGATAATGGAAAAGAATTTTTTAATGTTGAATGTACTTCCTTATTCACTTTACATGGGATATTGCATGAGAGCTCTTGTGTTTACACACCCCAGCAGAATGGAGTTGTTGAGAGAAAACATCGCCATCTTTTAGAAGTGGCATGTGCAATTAAATTTCAAGCATCTATTCCCGGAAAGTTTTGGGAAGATTGTGTAATTACTGCAGCATACCTGATCAATCGTATGCCATCACGCATCTTAAAGGGAAAGACACCTTTTGAATTATTATATGGGAGAAAGCTGGATTTATCTCATCTCAAAGTTTTTAGGTGTCTGTGCTATGTCACTACAGTGGGCCATAGAGATAAAATGGCGCCGCGAGCTACTCAATGCATTTTCATGGGCTATCCTACTTTGCAAAAGGGATATAGGCTTTATGCACCATCTACAGGAAATTTCTTTATCAGCAGGGATGTTGTTTTTCATGAAGATGTTTTTTCCTTTTTCATTAAAAGCTTTACCAGAAGAAGAAAAGACAAATCGCCAATTCCTATCAGAGGAAGATTCCTCAACTGGAGGAACATTTATTATCCCTCCTGCTCCAAGAGAAGTTGATGTCTTGCCTACAACACCTCTTGCAAGTCCTGCTAAAAATTTCATTGAGCAGCCATATATAGAAGAATCGCTGCATGAAGAACCAGCACAGTTGGAGGATACTTCAGAAACAACCACTACTGAAGCAGTATCCACCACACCAGAGGAGCCACAGAGGCGTTCTCATCGAATCACTCGACCACCAACTTGGACGAAGGATTATATATGCGGTTCTTCACATTCATCAAGTACTCGATACCCCATCTCTTCTTATGTCTCCTTTGATAGATTGTTGGCAGACCATATATGTTGCATAAGTCGTATTTCCGAAGGTCAAGAACCTTCTAGTTATAATGAAGCCAAAGATGATCCTCGTTGGCAAAAGGCCATGGAATCTGAATTACATGCATTGATGGAAAATCACACTTGGGATGTTGTCTCCATTCTTGCTCATCGCAAACCTATTGGATGTAAATGGGTATATAAAATAAAATATAGAGCAGATGGTTTTGTGGAAAGATACAAAGCACGGTTGGTGGCAAAAGGCTTCACCCAGCGAGAAGGTTTTGATTATCACGAAACCTTTTCTCTTGTAGCAAAGGATGTCACGGTTCGTACTTTTTTGTCTATTGCTGCTCTTCGTGATTGGCCATTACACCAAAGGGATGTCCATAATGCTTTCTTACATGGTGATCTGGATGAAGAAATATATATGGAGCTTCCGCCCGGATTACGGAGACAGGGGGAGTCGAAGGTATGTCGTCTCCATAAATCTCTTTATGGCTTGAAACAAGCCTCCCGATAGTGGTATGCTAAATTCACAAGTGCACTCTTGGCTGCTGGGTTCAAGCAATCCAAGTATGACTATGCCTTATTCACCTGGACAAAAGGTATGTCATCCATTTACTTAATGATCTATGTTGATGATATCCTTATCATGGGGAATGATTATTCTGTTGTTAAAAACTTAAAGAGTATATGTATTCGACCTTTCATATCAAAGACTTAGGGTCGCCTAAGTATTTTCTTGGAATTGAAATAGCTCGCTCAAATCAAGGCATCTCATTAAGTCAGCGGAAATTTGTGATGGAGATTATATCAGAAGCAGGTTTATCAGGTTGTAGACCATCAGTCATTCCTATTGAGCAAAATGCTAAACTGACCTCTGTCAGCTATGACACTGGCATATCCTCTTCTTCTGATGATCCTTTGTTGCAAGATCCCTCAGGATATCAGAGACTAGTAGGGAAATTGATATATCTCACAATGACTAGGCCGGATATTTGTTATGCAGTACAGACTCTTAGTCAGTTTATGCACAATCCAAAACAGTCTCACATGAATGCAACCCTGAAGATTGTGAGATACTTGAAGACTTGTCCAGGTTTGGGAATACTTCTTTCCCGAAAGTGTAACATGGAAATGACAGCTTATTGCGATGTAGATTATGCCACATGCCCCATGAGTAGAAGGTCCATTACTGGTTTCTGCATTAAATTTGGGGAATCATTACTCTCATGAAAGACAAAGAAACAGTCTACTAGGTCTTTATCATTGGCTGAAGCTGAATATCGGTCTATGGCCAAGACTGTATGTGAAATAGTCTGGTTAAGGGGTCTACTTCTGGATCTAGGAGCTCCTGTTAAAGGACCAACTTTACTCTTTTGTGATAATGATTTGGCACTCAAGCTTGCAGCAAATCCTGTACTACATGAGAGGACAAAGCATATAGAAGTTGATTGTCATTTTACTCGGGAAAAGATTCAAGAATGAATTGTCGAGACAAGAGGAATAAGGACTTCGAAACAGCCCATTGATATATTCACTAAACCTCTTTGTTAAAGACACCATACATATCTTCTACACAAGCTAGGAGTCTTGGACATATACAGACCACCGGTTTGAGAGGGAGTGTTGGAAGATATGAAGATATGATTTTGTAATTTCTTGTGATAGGAAATCAAATATACTCAAATATACTTTAGGATAGAAGAAGATAGGCAAATATAGAATTTCCTTTATTACTTTCCTTCATTGTAATTAAATACAGAGTTACATGTACAGAATCATTCAATGAAAAGAAGATAATTGCTTCTTCGCCTTTGATCTGTCCTCCGAATACCTTCTTCTTCTTCCTTTTTTGACAGTTGACACAAAGGTGAAGCATCACATTTTATCAACACACCACAATAGATAGGACTAGCAGAAGTAATGAGTAGAATAATATTAGGGAGAGCTCGCTCTTTACTCTCTAATGCTAGGTGAGGACTTCTCATTTAAAGCAATAAATACCACATAACTAGCAATTAAATGTGGTTAGATAAACTTGCGAATTACACTACACTAATGTGTTTGGTTGCTTGCCAATGCTAGTGTGGGGAATGGCACGCTAGAGCCAAGGTTACGAGGTGAATACTCCCAAGCTATGTGCAAGGGATGAAAGGATAGATCCTAGGGTCTACATAAAGGAATTTGCCCAAGTTTATGATTAGCCTCTGCCTTTGATGAGTATGCATCATTTTGTAATAGTATGAGATATCATTTGCAGAGAAAGTGTTAAGATTCAATGTACAATCATAAGAAAATAGAGATTAAATTTGAGAAAAGAGTTTTGAGACAAAAGATTTTTATCTTGGTTCACCCTTAAATTAAGGCAACATCTAATAAAGTTTTCATTATGATTAGTGTCTCACACCTCACCATTACATTCCTCAGTTACAAGAGACACCAATACCATCCTAATGATGAGAAGTATGAACCACACCTCAAAAGAGAGATTTAGATAATTTCAAAATTGATAGAGCTTTGGAAAGAGCATAGAAGATGTCTTCGAGGCGAGAATTGAGTATGAAGCTTCAAGGCAACCAATGAAAGTTGATGAGTTGGAGCAACAATTGAATGTATATGTGAAAATACATAATTTAGAGATAATGAAGGAAGTTTTGGCTATGGAGATGAAAGGAAATTTGACCTTAGATGTTGTGAATGACTTGGAGGAGTTACGCTAGGTAAGCATCGAAGTGCTTCAACTTTGAGTTGGTGAATGTACATATTTTGTTACATATTTAAATAATCTTGATTGTCATTGTATATCAAGCTGGAGGTCAAGCATTCGTCCCATACTTTGCAACCAATACTATAGATTGTTACCACCCATCGTTGCAGCGTGGGATGGTAGGGCTGCTGGACTCCAACGCAGGAGGTCCTAGTTTCGAAGCCCCTGCGAAGCAGGGAGGCTGAAGCGTTGCGTGGTGTCTTGCCCGGGGTGTTGGGTGGTGGTTTCTTGCGTGCCTCCCCAGGGTTTACTCCCCGGTTGCCGGCCGTGCGGTGGGTTCCTTGGGTCACCCAAAAAAAAAAAAAAATACTATAGATTGTTGGTAAAACACTAGGCTTGATCTTTCATATGCTGGTGGGAGTATGCATATGGCTAATCTAACTATGCATTGTAATGCCATGGAATTGATCCTTCTGATTTTGTTGGAGATGATGGTCATTAAGTAATGTTTTAGAGGATGAAGTTTAGAAAATTTGATAGTGACTAGTTGTGACGCCCTAAGATGTCACTTCTAACACAGTTAATGTATTCTTTCCACTTTTCATGCATGCGGAAGCGTGTACAATCAAAGGACAACCCAAAAAATGTAAAATTTAAAGGAAACACATGTGGAAATTATAAATTAGGCGATTGCATTTTCATTTTTATTTACATACTTAGGTGACAAGGTTGGGGTACATTGGAGAACAACCAAAAAGTACTATCGCCCCTGACGACACCAAGGACTATCAGTCTTAGGGTGCGTTTGGGAGTGGCTTTGCCAAGCCACTTTGGGCACTCAAAGCCCTTTGGGCTAAAATTTGGTGTTTGGAAAATTATTTTGCAAAGATGATTGAGGCAAAGCAGGCCTTTGGAAGGCTGAAAGCCCAAGGCAGGTAGGAGGCTGCCTTGGGCATTCAGCCTTATTAGAATGTTGAGAGGCTAATAAATGATAAATTTTTCTTCCATAAATATCCTTACTAACATTTCGTTTTTCCGATTTTGCCCTCGTAACTGTTCACCTTCTTCTTCGTTGAGATTGGCGAGCGAGATTGCGAGGGGCTGACGACGGGCTCGACGGAGGTCGGCATGAGGCTGGTGTGGTCACGGCAACCGTCGCCGACCAGTGGCATGACCTCAGTGACCCCCGGGAGTCACGTCGCTGCGACCTTTAGGTGGCGGCGAGTTCACGTAACCTCCGGTGACACAGATCTGGGTCGTCGGAGGTCGCATGACCCAGATTTTGGTTGCGGCGACTCAGGCGACCCAGATCTCGGTCGCGATGAGGTCGTGCGACCTCCGACTCTGGGTCGCCTGAGTCATCAAGACCCAGATCTGGGTCGTCTGAGTGGCCGCGACCCAGATCTAGGTTGCCCGACCTCCGGCAAACCAGATCTGGGTCGTCTGAGTCCGGAGAGGTCGAGGGAGAGGAAGGCGTTCCCGCAAGCGACGACGACGACGGTGAGGGTGGCGTCGGTGAGGCGGGGGCAAGGGTGAGACTTGACGGCGGTGGATGGAGCGGCAGATGAAGGAGGACTTGTGGTCTCCGACGGCCGCGTGAGGTCTTGCAACTTGAGACCTCGACCGCCAGCGACAAATTTCGATCGCCGGCAGCCCTTACCCTTTGCTGGCCAACCATTTATTTTTTCTTTTTAATTTTTTTTTATAAAAGTCCTTTGTAAATGTAAATTTTTCCAAACACCATTTTGCTTAAAGGTACTTTACAAGGAACTTTTAGATTACAATTTACCAAACGCAATTTGTATTTTAGAAAACTCCTTAACCTCAAAGTCCTTTGCATTTTCTCAAAAACTTTCCCCAAAAGTCCAACTAAACGCACCCTTACTACCCTTACCTAGATCCACACTATATACATCGTCACCTACTCGTCCTCCCTGTTATATCCATAATTTGCTACTCCATCATCCCATTCCTTGCTCACTACCACGCTGCTACCGTCACTGGTCCGTTTTCACCTAGGAGTGGGAGAGGTCCCACCAATCACCCACTAACCTGGGCGTACACAGCCACAAACCCAAGGACGGACTTGCAAGCGATTCTATGTCTACCATTAGGATTGAAATATATTTGACAAAAACGATCTCCAGAAAGTCTGGGTCAATGAAATCCGTAATATGCCCCTGTGAAATCGATGGGGGCACCATAACTAGTGCTGGGGGAGGCAAGTAGGGTCGGCATGACTAATGATCTAAAAGAAGATAGTCAACCACAAATGAGTATAAACTCAGTAAGTAAAATGTCTACTAGTTTATACTACATAATTCTATCACCACTCATTTGAGAAAAAACTCCGAGTATAATATATATGAAATTAAATTTAAATCAACTTGTTTGAGAACCTTCCTTTGAATCAAGATGATACGATGGTATGAAAACGAAAAACCCTGGGACAGATAAACCAACAATGCAACTAAAATATAAGAGTGTACGTGATTATGTTTGTTTCGATAATCTAGTTGCACCATCCTCCAGGGAACCCTATTGTCCCTTGGCATCTCGCACCCATCTCGGCATCCTGAGGACATCTAAGGAACTGTGTCACACCCCAGGCAAATGGAGGAACCCAATTATCCCTCCAAGCATCTCACACCCATCTTGGCATCATGAAGACATTTGAGGAAACATGTTATACCCCCTGGTAGTCGGAGGAACCAGTTACCCCTCCAAGCATCCTAACTCTGGGGCATCGTCATCATGGGACCAATGGAATAATCACGCTCACTATGGTGCAGCAATTCAATAATTCAATTTGAAAAAGTTATTTGCATGCGAATGCAAGAAAATATCTGAAATCCCAAACCAACCTAACATTTGTCCACATCTAAAGCATATAAATTGCACGAAAATGGTAGATCAGCAAATCAAACACAAGGTCAATGAGCTCTAAAAATTATGGAAAATTATATGTTATAGTTTAAGATGACCAACAACTTTCATGAAGAACACTAATCCAAATTTTTTGTCGAAAATTCTGTAGAAATTCATAATCGTGTGAATTGTCATAAACCCATGTGTTTATTAAAGCAATAATATAGATCATTTGAAGTCCAAATATTCTAGAATTATAATATGTTATAAAACAACGTATAAGGTGCGACTTTTGTGAAGGAATCCCTAAGAAATTCGCACCACATAAATCTATATAAAATTGGTAAAACCATGGGTCAATCCGTGACTGAACTCACCTTCAGCAACAAGCACTTCAACAACATATTCAAGGACCAAATAAACCATGAACTAAACAATTTACTTTGTCCCTATTTTCTGAAAACCACAAAGTAGCTCGAACTAGCATATAATTAGCCGTAATACGTGGAAATCTGAAGAAAACAAGTCTTGCTAAGCAATGACGGACCTACATAGCATAAATTAGTGGACATCTACTGCCTGGAACTCCCAAAAGTGGCTGGTATTACGCGGTGAAGTCGTGGAGGTCTTGGTTCCTTGCTGGTTGTCCGACGTCTTATTATAAACCAAGATGTTGAAATTTGACAATGCGAGACAACGAGGCGATGCAAGGCATTGGCTAGATGAAGGGCGTCACTTGGCGGGTCGGACGGCGTAGAACACTGCTATTGTGTGCAAACGAGAGAAAATAGAGAGAGTGTGAGGGTTAGACCATGAGGTAGAAAAATGACGAAGAAGATGAAAGTGCCGCTGCTGCTTTATAGTTCCTGGTCTTCCTACTCTCCACCATTTGACAAAGATTTGGCAGATTTAATATGCTATTTTCCACCTTTTTCCAAAATGGATATTAGGAAGGAAATTATAGTGCCAAGTGGAAGACATTAGGCACGACTTGGGGATGGGATGAGCCAAGTGACGAGTTGAGGCGCACTAAGGTGGCGATGATGTGTAAAGTTTGTTGAGGCTAACAATACAACCTAGAGGGGGTGAATAGGTTGTTGTCAAACTTTGATGATCTTTTGTGGAAACTAGCTGAATGCTAAATAAAATTAGCTTGACCTAATGTTTAAGCAAACGCTCACCAACTGTATTACAATGTATCTAAGTAGATGAGAAACAATGGGACACACATAATTATAGTGGTTCGGCTTTATTCTCAAGCCTACGTCTACTCTTCAGATTAACAGTCTCAAGATGGGTTGGATTTCACTAACAATTTGTTTGGAAAGTTACAACCAGATAGCATTGATCTTTTACGTGATAGATCACATTATTAGGACTTAGTTGTTGCTCTTATACTTGTATACCTACTCCATAGCCCAATTGCTAAACAACATGACAAACAAAACAGTAAGATAGAAAGCTTTTAGCAAGGAACAATAGTATGTAAGCTATTTAATCTTTTATATGACACACATTCTTTCGGTTCTTCAAAGCCTTCTTTTTTATATTATTCCTAGATCTATCCATCGCGGTTGATTTGGAGAGGTGGATAACCACTGGAGAATTTTTCGTTGAGCTACTATCCAGGAAAGTACTGCCCATATAACTTCTTTCTTGGGACTTATGTAGACTAAACAAAAATAGCAACTGATACTATCTTCTCATTGTAGTTTCTGACTGACTTGTCAGATACTCTAGCTATTTTGCTACATGCTTTATTTTGATTTTGCTATTGTGTGAATCTAGATCTTTCAATGACTCTTTAGTTGACCTAATGAAACCAATTGATGTGCTTGGTTATTATATCACCATTAACCTAGTCTTTACTGCTTTGATATAAACATCATCAGTACCTAATCTTTTTTGTTGACTGGTGTTGTTTATAATAACATAACATTTGCAAACTTTTTTTTTCCCAATGGATCACATCATAGATATTGCATAGTCCTTTGGTCTAAACATCTGCATATAACATAGTACATAATATATTAAGATAGTTTAGGCATCATCAAAATCTCTTAAAGATGTTTTTCTCCACAAATGCGAACAATTAGTAAAACTTGTTTGAAATAATTTGCATAAATTAAAAGTAGTCTCCTCAAGATGTTTTTCTATAACACTTTAGAGATATATACTCAGGTGATCTTTAGTGATATAACATCTTCTTCCCAGAGTGTGTCACCATCTACTTTGGGGATTAGAGTGAAACATTTGGTTGCTCCCCCTAACTTGATGATGCACTTGTATGCTCCCCCTGCCTTAGTGAGCATTTTAATTTCAATGTCAGTAAGTTCCAAGCAAAACATTATGAGAGAGATTGTGACATCCTAAATCTTTTAATCTGTTTTCTATTGAATAAATCGAGCATTTCATTGAAGTGTCTATAGGGCTGTTCTCAGAATTGATCATTCTCGAGATAATTAGACTATTTGGGTAAGCCATTAGGGAATTTTAAGGCAATAGACTTGAGAATTCGATCATGAATTGGCTTCTTAACCGTGCTCATCTTTAGAAGAAATTATGGCACAGTTAAAAAAATTGATTTGAGATCAGAAATAGGTTGGTTCGATTGAGATGTGTGGCCGATTGTGGGTAACTCCACAAAATTGGGAAATTCTCATTGATCGACACTAATTTGATTTTATTGTCGTTTTGGTACTTTGTGTTCGTATTTGAATCCTCGAGATTTTCACGACAATTGAGAGTTGCCAATGTGTAGAGTGGGTTCATTGTGGCTCAAAGAAAATCGACTACGGGCCATTTGCCCTAAAAAGTTCCTAAAATTACATAGTAGCCTAGGTCACGCTAAAAACGCGCCGAATGGAAATTAACCGTCAATTTGAGTCCGATTTCAGAAATTGAAGATTCTGTCATGTCACAATAAATTCTAAAACCCACAACTCAGTTTCAAAAGATTTTTCTGCAACCCGACACTTTTTTGGAAAAAGTCAATTTAAGACCCTTTTTGTTCAAGCAAGGCCGATGATTGTTTTTTATTGCAAAATTGGGAAGCATGATGGATGTATGGGTGAGGAAAAATGCTGAGATGATTGAGGGATGGCCAATTGAATTTTTGATGGTCAATTGAGATTGAATCAAGAGAGTATAAGAGTCCAATTGAAGGAATTGACTTGCAAATTCATGTGCCCCCTCTTCCTTAGTACTTTTGACCATTTCACACGTCCAAGATGGAGGCATGGGTGGCCCGTTGTGAGCCAATGGATGATACATGGCCTAGCTTGATTCTTAGGGATATTTTTGTGGAAAATAAGGCCATATGGACCCCATACTCTCACTCATCTCTATCCTCTCCCTCACTCTCTCTCACTCCCCCGTCCATCTCTCTCTCTCCTCTCCCTCTCAGCTTGTGCGACGCCATTAGCCAAGGGGAAGAAGACTGGAGCAGCTTGTTACCACAACCACGTCGGATCGCCGTTCGCTCCACCGCACGCCCCTTGTGCGCGTGCTGCCAGCCCTGCACGCCGTCCGTCCCCTGGCCACCTCCCTCTCACCTAGCATCTACTATTTTTGGTTTGTGGAAGCTCAACTAGAGCTGCCTTTCATCGTTTCTTTGTCGATAAAGCTCCGTCAAGGCCTGGTTTGGTTTATTCTTTCATTTACGAGCAAGTCCCACCTAAATCGAGTGGTTTTTCTTCAATTTCCAACCAAGGTCAGCAGTTTTGTTTGTGGATTTCCAGCAGGCTCGTGAGGTTTTTTTGAGGGTGTTTCGAGCCTTGGTTCCTAGGTCCACTTTGGAGAAAAGCATTCCCCGCGCTGCTCCCATCGGTTTGATTCGACTCGTGCATTATTCCGGTGAGTTTAGCTTACTAATCATTGGTTAGTTTCCTAATAATGCTTAAGGGTTGATTAGTATTAATTAAGTATGATTATGTGATTAAATTAGAATAAATTAGTGATTATTAGTTAATTGCAATGCATGTTAGGTGGTTAGATATAGATATTAGGGAGTAGAAATGCTCTATTATTTATTGAATGCATCTTGGGATTTTTCCCAACTCGTTTCGGGCTTCAATTAGGCATTATGGGCATAAATTGGATTTATTGTATTTATTTATTAATTTTTGAAATTATTTGATTAATTATTTATTTTTCAGAAATTAGGTTGGGATAGCCGATGACTGAAATTTTGTGCTGATTGTCGTGGTGCAATCCATTTATTTATTTGAGCTCTACGTTGTGTTCAATTGAATTGATTGTGCAATTTGAGGAATTTATCCTATATTGAGTTGAATTTGAATAATTGATTGGTAAATACCTGATTATAATTATTTAGCACCAATAATGCTTTGATGGACTAAAGTAGAGAGAATTGTGTGAGTAAAATGGAAATACTCTTGGCTAAGACCAATCAGGTACGATGTTATAAACATATGTGATTCGGTGATTAAGGATATCACTGGCGAAAATGATGCCTTAAAGAACGCACGTAATTATCTATTAAATACATCATTATAGACATAACGGTGCCTTAAAGAACGCATGTAATTGTCTATTATATGCATCATGTTGGCAAAAACGGCGACATAGAGAATGAATGTACATGATTTATGGACATATGTGGTTCGGTGATTAGGGATATCACTGGCAAAAATGGCACCTTAAAGAACGCACATAATTGTCTTCTACATATGTCACCTTGGCAAAAACGACGCCCGAGAGCATTAATGTAGCTCTGTGACTAAGTATACTATTGGAGGTTATATGGTGTGGAGTGAAATGACCTAGAAATGGTCCGACCGACATGTAATCAACTAAGTCGATTGATCAATGATTTGATCTGATGTCGTGAATTGATTGATTGTTTGATGTATTATATGAGGCATTTGTGTATAACCTTGAACTGGAGGTTGGGACTGAGGCCAAGGTAAGTCCTATGACCCACGTGTGCATAGGCAGCCCGGTTAGCATATTGATTTACTAATCGAGTCTTAGGGGGTAGAACTCGCTGAGACGTGGTCTCAATGGTTATTGTATAACCATTTCAAGCTCATAGATGGCAGCACCTCCACCTCCTTGTCCTCCCAGGCATTTTGGTGTTCCAGTGGAAGTCACAGAGATGGAGACTCACTTCCCAATTCATTCCCACCCTAAAGGACTAAAGTATGTCCTGGTTCAGTCGATTGTTTAGGTTGACGTAGGAGATCCCACAAGTACCAGTCATGGTATCGTGAGTACTATGATGAGCGAAGGGAGGGTCCCATTCCTGAAGAAGAGGTGCCTATGTTCGTCTTGGAGGAAGCATTCGGGGGGGGGTACTGCTGATCATAAGGATGGGTCGGTAGTGGATGCAAAAGACCCTAAACTCGAGACTGATCACGACTCCCCTAGCCATTAGCAGCAGACTCCAACTGGAGTATGCCAGAAGAAGGGAAGACAGTTGAGTAAGAGGAGGGACATGAGGAGAATCAGGAGTGGGAATGGCTAGCGGTAGAAGAGCCCGAGGAGGAGGAGCCAAAGGAGGATTACTTGTTAGATGCCCCTAATGAGGAGCTAGAAGAAGATGAAGAGCTAGAAGAGAATGGGATTGATTTTGAAGAATCAAAGGAGGATCAGGATGATAATCCTGAGTACAATCCGGATGAGAACTGAGATCTCATCTCGTTCTGTGTGAACCTTGTATTCTTGTGGATAGGTGTTAGTGAGACCTATGTTGATAGTATTGTAAAATACTATGTTGTGCTATGTATAAAAGTAAGGTTTGAGTTTCAATATGAAAAATATGATCATGCTTTTCTATCACATTGATTTATTGTCTAGGGATCTATAATTGCTCTCGTGTGTGCATATTAAATTGAAAGGGTCGGCGATAAGTCATAGGATATCGCATTTAAAATCGACTAAGGTAAGGGATGTGTGTATGTCCAAGGATTGGGGCGTGACATCCCCTTTTTGTGGTATTAGAGCGAAGTTCAAGAATGGAGTGATAATGAGCGATGGGTTTTGGGATAGTAGTAAGAAATGCCTTTAAATTCATGCCGGTGCATGTCTATGTTAGTTGGATGCTAGAATTACTTGTCATTTGAATCACTTCGTTTCTAATTCAGTGTTGAATTGGAAGCAGGTGTTAGTAGATTAAAGCGACACCACGAGCGATTAGGAGCCAAGAACTCCTGCTAAGAGGGCCGGTAAGGCCGTGACTCGGGGTAGAGTACAACTCGAATCGGTACCCGTGGACGCCGTGGTCAAGCGTTGGCACAGGCTAGCGTGAGTGGAGTGACTCCACCTATTGTAAATGCCGGTGTGGTAACCCTTAATGATCCCAGGATAGAAGGGATCATGCGTGTATTGGAAGCTATGGGTACAAGGATAGATCGGCAAGCACAGAATCGGGTCGCTGCTATTGAAGCCGTCGCTCAGGCTACCGCCACTACCGCAATTACCGTTGCTGTTAGAGTTGCCTCTGCCGCAACATCTGCTATTGCGCTTGCCGTTGCAAATGTTAGAGGTTCACCTGGGATTGTGGTCACTAAAAGGCCAATCCATAAGCTGGTGGAGCAATTCCTAAGATTGAACTCGCCTTTGTTCACCGAGATAGGAGATCCTGAGCTATTGCTTTGTGGGTTCAAAAGCTTGAGAAAGCGTTTGCACTATTGATGTGCAACGAGACTAAGAAGGTAGTCTTAGCAACTTACCAATTGGAGGGAGTTGCGAACACTTGGTGGATGACTACTCAAGAAACGATCTTTCTAGAAGGCGCTGTTTAGGAGTGGAACACTTTCCTCGAAGCCTTCATCGATAAGTATTTCTCAAAGACCGCCATGGAGGTGAAGATGGTCCAATTTCAACGTCTTTGCCAGGGTTCCCTAATTGTTGATGAGTATGAGGTGAAGTTCGTCGAACTTTCATGATATGCACCAGAGTTAATAAAATACCCAGCAAACCGAGTGAGAAGGCTTAGGAATGGGTTCAGACTAAGCTTGAGGAATATATTGGTCTCTCTAGATCTGAGAACTTATAACGACATATATCGGAGAGCCTAGAAAATTGAGAAGGATCAGAATGAAAGAGTTGCCTCATTTGGATCGAGGTTTAGCTCTCATCGAGAAAGTATTTGCCTGGGAAAAAGACCCATTCTTGGAGGTAAATCCCATGCACCCTTCAAGAGGAGTGGATTCAGTAGGCCGATACCTAGTAATATTAGTAATATGTCGCTTGTGTGGAAGGCAACATGGATTAGCTCCGTGCCCAGCTAGGACAGGAGCATATTTCGAATGCGGCCAACATGGTCACATTGTAAGGAATTGTCTGAGGAAGCAAAGAGGGCAACCTCAGTTGCCGTCGTCATCATCGATGAGACAGATAAGAGGGTATGCCCCTTAGAATGTGCTATAGGGAGGATAGCTGAGACCTCCAGTTTAGGGCACCGTATATGCGATTACATAGGGTCAAGTGAAAGCTGTGCCTAACATGATCACAGGTATGGTTTCGCTCAAAGACGAACCTGCTTATACTTTGTTTGATTTGGGAGTAACCCATTCATTTATTGTCGAGCAATATGTTAGGTTGTTAGGGTTGAGTTCTATATTATTGGAGTCGGGAATTTGCTTATCTACACTGTTGAAGGATAAAGTTATTACTGCTTTGGGATGCTCGGGGTGCAAGTTAGAGATTAATGAGTGGGTGGGGAGAATTGATTTGTTAGTCCTAGCAGTGTATGACTTTGATTTAATAATTGACATGGATTGGCTCACCAAGCAACGAGCTAAGAAGGATTGCTATCGCAAAGCGATTCAGTTTAACCCATTAAGGGGTAAAAGCTTCGAGTTTGTCGAGAATCGAGGAGGACCCTCGATTATCCTGATCTTGTCGCAAGAGACAACTTGTCTGTTAGACGAGGGTTGCCAAGGTCAAAGCTTTAGTACAGCACGTCATATCATCCTCAGACGGATGGCCAGTCTGAGAGGACAATTCAGACCATTGAAGACATGTTGAGAGCTTGTCTAATAGACTTCAAGGGAAGTTGGGAAGATCAACTTCACATGGTTGAATTTGCCTACAATAACAGTTATCAGCAAATCATCAAGATGGCTCCTTTTGAAGCGTTGTATGGCAGAGTGTGCAGAACACTAGTATGTTGGGATGAAGTCGGGGAAAGAAAGATTACAGGCCCAGAGTTAGTTCAACAGTTAGTGGAAGTCGTGGTAGTGATCAGAGGCAGATTAAAGACCGCTCAGAGCAGGCAGAAAAGTTACGCAGACAAACGTCGGAGATTGCTGGAATTCCAAGTTTGTGATCACATTTTTCTGAAAGTGTCACCAATGAGGGGAATTTTGCGCTTTGGTAAGAAGGGAAAACTAAGCCCAAGGTACGTAGGTCCGTTTGAGATTCTTGAGAGAATCGGGAACTTAGCGTATCGTCTTATATTGCCGCTGAGATTGGCGTAAGTGCATGACGTCTTTCATGTGTCGATATTAAGGAAGTATGAGCCTGACCCCACTCACGTGCTTAATTTCGAGAAATTGGATGTGGATGACCGTGTCTCATACATTGAAAACCCGATTCATATTGTGGATCGCAAAAAGCAAGTTCTGCATACAAATACCATTCTATTGGTCAAAGTGGTTTGGCAACACCACGGTACTGAAAGAGCAACATGGGAGACTAAAGAGTCAATGAGAGAATTGTACCCCCACCTTTTTTCTTAAGATTTGTAAGGTTTAAATTTCAAGGATGAAATTTTTATAAGAAGAGAAGAGTTGTGACATCCTGAATCTTTCAACTTGTTTTCTATTGAATAAATCGGGTATTTCATTGACATGCCTATAAGGTTGTTTTCAGAGCGGATCACTCTCGAGATAACTAAACTATTTGAGCAAGCCATTAGGGAATTTTAAGGCAATAGACTTGAGAATTCAACCATGAATTGGCTTCTCGATCGTGCTCATCTTTAAAGGCCATTATGACATAATTAAAAAAATTGATTTGAGATCAGAGATAGGTTGGTTCGATTGAGATATGTGGCCGATCATAGGTGACTCCACAAAATTGAGAAATTCTCATCGACCGACACTAATTTGATTTTATTGTCGTTTTGGTACTCTGTGTTTGTATTTGAATTCTCGAGATTTTCATGACAATCGAGAGTTCCCAATGTGTCGAGTGGGTTCATTATGGCTTAAAGAAAATCGACCACGAGTCATTTGCCCTAAAAAGCTCCGAAAATTATTCAGTAGCCTAGGTCACGCTAAAAACGCGCCGAATGGAAATTAACCACCAATTTGAGTCCGATTATAGAAATTGAAGATTCTGTCATATCACAATAAATTCTAGGACCCACGACTCAGTCTCAAAAGATTGTTCTACAACTCGACAGTTCTTGGGAAAAAGTCGGTTTAAGACCTTTTTTGTTCAAGCAAGGCCGATGATTGTTTTTTATTGCAAAATTGGGAAGCATGATGGATTTATGGGTGAGAAAAAATGCCAAGATGATTGAGGGATGGCCAATTGAATTTTTGATGGTCAATTGAGATTTAATCAAGAGAGTATAAGAGTCCAATTGAAGGAATTGACTTGCAAATTTGCGTGCCCCCTCTTCCTTAGCACTTTGGACTGTTTCACACGTCCAAGAAGGAGGCATGGGTGGCCTGTTGTGAGCCAAGGGATGATATTTGGCCTAGGTTGATTCTTGGGGATATTTTTGTGGAAAATAAGGCCATATGACCCCATAATCTCACTCATCTCCATCCTCTCCCTCACTCTCTCTCACTCCACCGTCCATCTCTCTCTCTCCTCTCCCTCTCAACTTGTGCGACGCCATCAGCCAAGGGGAAGAAAATTGGAGTAGCTTGTCGCCGCAGCCACGCTGGACCATTGTCCGCTCCATCGTACATCGCCTGTGCACGCATTGCTAGCCCTACACGTCATCTATCTCCTAGCCGCCTCTCTCTCGCCCATCAGTTGTTGTTTCCGGTATGTGGAAGCTCAACAAGAGCTGCTTTTCACTATTTCTTTGTTGGTAAAGCTCCGCCAAGGCCCGGTTTGGTCTATTCTTTCATTCCCAAGCAAGTCCCATCTAAACCGAGTGGTTTTTCTTCAATTTCCAGCCAAGGTCAGCAGCTTTGTTTGTGGGTTTCTAGTAGGCTTGTGAGGTTGTTTTGAGGGTGTTCCTAGCCTCGGTTCCTAGGCCCGTTTTGGAGAAAAGCATTCCTCGTGCTGTTCCCGTCGGTTTAATCCAACTCAGGCGTTATTCCGGTGAGTTTAGCTCACTAATCCTTGTTTAGTTTGTTGATGATGCTTAAGGATTGATTAGTATTAATTAAGTGGGATTAGGTGGTTAGATTATGTTAGATTAATGATTATTAGTTAATTGTAATGTATGTTAGACAGTTAGACATAGACATTAGGAAGTAGAAATGCTATATTATTTATTGAATGCATCTCGAGATTTTTCTCGACCCGTTTTGGGCTTCAATTAAGCATTACGGGCCTAAATTGGATTTATTGTATTTATTCATTAATTTTCGAAATTGTTAATTAATTCATTATTTTTCAGAAATTAGGCTGGGATAGCCGACAACCAAAATTTCATGTTGATTGTCGTAGTGCAATCCATTTATTTATTTGAGCTCTACGTTGTGTTGAATTGAATTGATTGTGCAATTTGAGGAATTGATCCTATATTGAGTTGAATTCGAATAATTGATTGGTAGATAGCTGAGTATAATTATTTAACGCCAATAATGCTTTGATGGCTAAAGTAGAGAGAATAGTGAGAGTGAAATGAAAATACTCTTGGCTAAGACCAATCAAGTACGATGTTATAGACATATGTGGTTCGGTGATTAAGGATATCACTAGCGAAAACGGCGCTTTAAAGAATGCACATAACTATTTATTATATACATCATTATAGACATACGTGGTTTGGTGATTAAGGATATCACTAGTGAAAATAGCATCTTAAAGAACGCACGTAATTGTCTATTATATGCATCACGTTGGTGAAAACGGCGCCTTAAAGAACGCACATAATTGTCTTCTACATATGTGAACTTGGCGAAAACGACACTCGAGAGCATTAATGTAGCTCTGTGACTAAGTATATTATTGGAGGTTATATGGTGTGGAGTGAAATGACCTAGAAATGGTCCAACCGACATGTAATCGACTAAGTCGATTGATCAATGATTTGATCTGATGTCGTGAATTGATTGATTGTTTGATGTAATATATGAGGCATCTGTGTATAACCTTGAACTGCAGGTTGGGACTGAGGCCAAGGTAAGTCCTCTGACTCGTGTGTGCATAGGCAGCCCGATTAGCGTATTAGTTTACTAATCGACTCTTAGGGGGTAGAACTTGCTGAGACGTGATCTCAATGGTTATTGTATAACCATTTCAAGCCCATAGATGGCAGCACCTCCACCTCCTCGTCATCCTAGGAATTTTAGTGTTCCAGTGGAAGTCATAGAGATGGAGACTCACTTCCCAATTCATCCCCACCCTGAAGGATTAGAGTACGTCGTGGTTCAGTCGATCGTCTGGGTTGACGTAGGAAAAGGCGCGCTAAGACCCCACAAGTACCGGTCATGGTATCGTGAGTACTATGACGAGTGAAGGGAGGGTCCCATGCCTGAAGAAGAGGTGCTTATGTTCATCCTAGAGGAAGCATTCGGGGAAGGTACCGCTGATCATAAGGATGAGTCGGTAGTGGATGCAAAAGACCCTAAACTCAAGATTGATCATGACTCCCCCTAGCCATTAGTAACAGACTCCAACCAGAGTATGCTAGAAGAAGGGGAGATAGTTGAGCAAGAGGAGGGATAGGAGGAGAATCAGGAGTGAGAATGGCCAGCGGTAAAAGAGCCTGAGGAGGAGGAGCCGGAGGAGGATTACCTATTAGATGCCCTTGATGAGGAGCCATAAGAAGATGAAGAGCTGGAAGAGAATGAGATTGATTTTGAAGAATCAGAGGAGGATTAGGATGATGATCCTGAGTACGATATGGATGAGAACTGAGATCCCATCCCGTTCTGTGTGAACCTTGTGTTCTTGTGGATAGGTGTTAGTGAGACCTATGTTGATAGTATTGTAAAATACTATGAGTTGTGTTATATATAAAAATAAGGTTGTGAATTTCAATATGAAAAATATGGCCCTGGTTTTCTATACATTGCTTTATTTTCTAGGGATTTATAATTGCTCCCGCATGTGCATATTAAATTGAAAGAGTCGGCGATAAGTCCTGGGATATCGCATTAAAAATCGACCAAGGTAAGGGATGTGTGTGTGCCCAAGGATTGGGGCGTGACAAAGATACCCATCAAATTACTAGTATTAAACATTATGAGCTTGTCCAAAATTTTTAGAGGAATAGCCAACATCTTTAATAGTGAATATTAGGACCGAATGTTTAGGTGCACGTTTAGCTGTAAACTTAATCTTTCCCATGTAACTTAGTCTTCACATCAAGCAACTCTCTCCCTTTTTGTCATCATTCAAAGAGAATGCAAGCCGATTGCATGAAAAGATTAGCTTCATCGAAGGCATGAGATAAAATGATACAAAATGTTAGACTTAACAATGAACTAAAATAGAGAAAACAACGAGAGCAAAATAGGGGCACATTGAAGTTTGAAAAGTTTTAGGTGCAAGGGCATTTGCGGTATTGACAGGAAGTGAGTTTTTCAAGTTCGATGGTCTCAAATTCAAAGCGGATAGGGTTATAGCAATTGAGGTTAAGGATAGTGCACTTAATATTCGCCATGTATATGGTCAAAGAAAGGAGTGTGTTCTTGATCTCCTTAACATATGCTTGTAGTTGATTAAGGCTGGCATAAGAAGAAGTGTGTCCACAGTTGGTGAAGGTGATTTTTCTAGATGAGGTGGCATGTGGCCTTGGTTGGTACTAAAGCCTTAGCATTTTGTGCCTTTCTGGTTCAGAGAGCTCCGCAATCCTTTCTTTGAGCTTTGCTACTATTCTTTCATTGTCGATGTGTCTAATGGGAGTGATCTCCCCTTTATGGTTGACCCATCCTTTGAGTGTCATCTAGAGCATCATTTTTTTTAGCGTTTTCTTTCCAGTCTTCGCATTTGGCATGACAATAGGTGAAACTTTAGAGTAATTGATCTTAAGGTACTTAAAGATTCATGTAATCAAAGCACCGTAAGGTAGCTAACCTGTCTTTCTTTTGCCCATGCGGTACATGTGAATAAAGATCATGTGGGGGAAGGAAATCTCTTTAAATTTGTTTAGGATGGCTGTTGTGACCAGACCTCGGGGAAGGTCGGGTTTAAGGGTACTTGACCATGAAAGTTCCCTCACAGCTCACGTTCCAAAAGATGTCGTCACCTCACATTTCGGATTGAACCTCTTGTGAGTTCTATCGTATACAGTCGCAAGTTCTTCCAAACTCATATCCCACGTGACAACATAGTGTTGCGTTCCATATCCACATGGGTGACACACTTTGAGAAAGGAAGTCGAGTGTGGATATTGGATTTAGAGGTACATTTACCACGATAGCTCTCTCGATAGTATGCTTTCACCCATGAGGATGGCATCACTTTATCCTTTGGGGTACTTCCACATTGAATATACTAAACTGTAGTGAGTTTTATCAAGACCCATATCCTTCGCGACAAGTTTGTTTATACGATCTAGTTGTTTAAAACAACCTAAAACTAAGATGGAAATTGCCACTAGCCTCATTTTTGGGGGGTTGGCTAGAAAATCCAATTGAGGGTTGAGAGTTATTTCTTGATTTCCACACAACCAGATATCTAGGTTCGGAGACTTAAGTTACGCTAATATTTCTATTAGTGCCTTTCGGTACCAAATAGCATGTCGTGTTACCTAAGGTGATCATGCATGTCTTTTTACTATTTTGGGGTCGTTTAAGCTAAACTAAGTAATCACGTGTGGTTGGTCACTTTTGTGCCATGCTATCTCTAAGAACGATAAAAAAAGAAGACAATCAATTGTATTGAAAGTGCGAAATAGTAAGTAAACAACTTAGAAAAACACTAAATCTATCATGCAATCCTAAGAAAGATAAAAAGAGAAATGAAATAAAAGGATAGGAAAAAAAGGAAGCCGCAACTTGTCAGGTCTATATGCAGACAAAGGAAACCCGAGATATATGTCGGGAATGATGGTACAACAGCATGGTCGGAACAAACATTGACCTTCCACTATCTTTGAATACTCTCCATTTTCAGGATCCTAATCAAATACCTAATCTAAGAACTATAGCTAGGTACAGACAATGGAAAGAAACAATAGTACATATCAAAACAATCAAAAACATGGCACAAGGCAATAACAATTGATCAATTGAAATGGAATTCAAAATTAATCAAATTTTGGCCTCGAGGTCAGCCTTTGCAATTCATGCATAGGTCTTTCTAAATACCTACCCAATTCATTTTATGACTTATAGCCATTATTAACCATTTGTGCTCTCGCATGGCCAATAACGCTCGTAATTCATTTTATGACTTCCAAGTTCTCGACTTGTAAACCCGATGAAGATATCGACAAATATTCCTTTATTGGCCTCAAAGTAACAATCCCTTTGTGTAAGCCTGTGATCAAATCTATATTGCGGTCCTGTCAAAAGACCTTTCTGATTAATCAAATTGTGCTCATCGCGAATGTTTTTGAAAACCTTTGACATGTGTTATGTGAGATACCATCATCAATTAGTTACTTCCCACGTGAATGGATAGGATCAAGTAGCCATCTTATTGAGAGTGTAAGAGAAACATGTTCTGACTAAGAAGCTCTAGTTTGGCATGCTTAATGAGCCTTTTTCACGAGTCATAGCCGTTCTGATAAGAATTTGATGATTAATGATAAACCCCGAGCAAGATGACAGTTTTGCACCACATGATACTGATTGACATCGAATATTTTTTTTAAAGCAGTTGAACTTTGCTTGATTAGCTTGTTCAATTAATGCTACAATGTTACTAATATGTCTCTTGATGACGTCTCTAATGACATTTGCTCAAGTTGAGTTTGACAGGATTCCTCATTGAAGCCATGCAATTTTCAAGAGATTAGTAGATGCTTCCCCAAAGACCACAAAGGTTCATGGTCAACCTTAAATCATGTCATCTCTAAAGGTTCATGGTCAACCATAAACCATGTCATCTACAAAGGTTCATGGGTTTTCCTCAAACCATATATTTTCAGTCCAGTCAAAACCTGTTGTTACACGGTGAGACTTCATCTCTTTTTCTTCTTATGATACGGCGTGCTTCTGTAGCCTAGAGTCATTCTCTTTCTTCATATGACACGGCGTGCTTTTATAGCTCGGAGTCTTTCTTTCTTCCTATGACATGGCATGCTTCTGTAGCCTGGAGTCTTTCTTTCTTCTTATGACACGGCGTGCTTCTGTAGCCCGAAGTCCCTCTCATTCTTCTTATGGCACAGCATGTTTCTATAACCCTGAGTTCTTCTCTTTCTTCCTATGACACGACATACTTCTGTAGCTTGGAGTCCTTCTCTTTCTTCCTATGACACGACATGCTTCTATAACCCGGGGTCCTTCTCTTTCGTCTTATAACATGACGTGCTTCTGTAATCTGGAGTCTCTCTTTTTTCCAATGACATGATGTGTTTCTATAGCTTGGGATCTTTCCTTCTTTTTATGACATGGCATGCTTCTATAGCCTGGAGTCTATCTTTCTTCTTATGACACGGTGTGTTTCTATAGCCCGGGATCTTTTCTTCTTCTTATGACACGGCGTGCTTCTGTAACACAAAGTCTCTCTTTCTTACTATGACACGGCGTGTTTCTGTAGCCCGGGTCTCTCTTTCTTCCTATAACACAGCGTGCTCTGTAGCTCGAGGTCTCTTGTTCTTCTTATGACACAACGTGCTTTATAGACCGGGGTCTCTCGTTCTTCTTATGATACGACATGCTTTTGTAACCTAGGGTCTTTCTTCCTCTTATTGACATGACGCGCTTCCATAACTCGACCTGGTGCGAACCTATGCACCCGAGATCTCTCTCCCATCGAAATAATTTAGGTATCTTTTGTCTTTGAATGCAACCTCTTTGAGGCTGCATTCAAAGAGGGGCAGCTATTGACACTTATTTTTTAAACATAAAAAAGAAAAGAAAAGAAAAACAACAAAACAACAACAAAAAAAGAAAAAAGAAAAAACGTTTAGGGGGTCGGGTCGGGTCAGATCTGGCCTTGGCCTAGCTAGCCACTCGCCTCTCTTTCTCCCTGCATGGGCTCGGTCTTTTTCCCTTTGGCTCGGCCCATGCCAGCTTGTTTCCTTCCTGGCCATCCTCACACGCGAGGGACCTGGGGAAAGGAAAAAGCAGCAACAAAGCATCGGGCAAAAAGAAGTAGTAGGGGCAGAGAGAAAGGAAAAGCGGGCGTAGAAGAGGGGTGGAAAAAAGGGAACAGAGAGAAGGAGACCAAGGGAGAGAGGACTGAGGACAACGGAAAGAAGGGGGAGAACGGAGGGTGATGACAACAGGAGTTTTTCTGGCCAAGCCTTGGCTAGGACCCACGTTGTTGCCTTTGCTGCAGTGCTCTCACTGGCTGTGATGCCTCATCGATGTACTACCTTCCATCCTGATGCGTTGCTCGATGATCCTCACTGAGCCTCCGTCTTCACTTGGCCTAAGCTACATGCTATTACTCCCTCCCCACAACTGCACTGGTGATGATGAGCCGTGCCAAGCACCCCTAGCCATGAGCCTCACTATCCCGAGCTCGCTGACTTGACACCGACCGGTTGCTGTTCCTACTACCAAAGCTTAACGCTTGGAACTTCACCACCGCAACATCTATTTCATGGTCGCTGGAGCTTCGAATGTCGTCGCCGTTACAGCCCTTAGCCAAGCCGATGCCCGCCCATCCCCGTGCCTCTGCTTGACGCCTACAACTCCGCGTCGCTGCACCTTTGCTGTTACTCACCGAGCCACTGCCCTTTGATCCCAACTACTGCAACACCTGGGCTCGACGCTGTCCCTGCCTATCTTCGCCGTTGCCTACCGCTGCCATTCTGCCACCCCTTGGCAACTATCGCCGTGTTTGGGTCCCCATCGTGTCGAGTCAGCCTTGTTGCAGCACCAACCTCGAGCCATCGTGGGATCCCAACACCATCGCTGCACCAAGCTACTGCCGCCACCATGTCGTCACCCGCCGTGTCCCCACCGTCACTGAGTTGCCGCCCAACAGCATCCCAACCATCCTCCTTTGGCACCGCGAAAGAGTAGGGGAGAGAGGAGGCACGAACCAGGTCAAAAGAGCCGAGCTAGGTGCAATCAATCGGTTAGGGTTTTAGGCGAATCGGGCTGTGCATACCTGAGTTGGGTCTGGGCTGGTTTAGATCGCAGGCCTGTGTGGCGCTGTTTTTCTACAAGGAAGATTGGGCCCGTCGGTTGGGCCCAATCTGAGCAAAGCAAAGGCCCGACCAATTATGGTCGGGCTTGGTCCTTTGGGCGAGTTGACCGACGGGCCTAATGCGGGCTAAGCAAAGACCCCACCAAGGTTGGTCGGGCCTAGCCCAACCGGGTCAGACCTGGGTCAGGACTTGGCTCAGTTCGCCCAAAAAAAATTCTAAAAAAAATTTAAAAAATTGAAAATCTAAAAATGCAGGGTTTGGTTGGGAATTTTCTTGTCTTGCCTTCTTAGTATAACTAGGCCTTTATTTGCTCGTATTTTGATTATATCACATGTTTAGTTTGCATATTTTATTATATTTGATTGCACGTGCTTAATTTTATTACACTTATGATCTTGGTAGCTATAATTATTATTTTAATAATTGGTTACCTGCATGATTACCTCACATATTAGTGGATACGTATAAAATCAATATAAACTGCCTAATAAAAATCTTTTCTTTTAAAATGAATAAATTAGGTATCGAAAGGTCACTAATTGGTCAATTAGTGTAATCAAATCCCTGAACCTTGATTCTCTGGTTTTGTAGGAAATGAGACATACTCCCATGCCTAGCTTGGTTTCTAGCCGATCCCAATAGGCTAGTGGCGACTCCTTATTGTAAAATTGTTAACAAATACCCAAATGTTACTGGAGGTGTGGGCTTGAAAGAGCCTGCGCCTAATCATGGGCTTTAGGTTTGTTCTTTAGGCAATACCCCTAAACCTACTCCCTCCCTTCGAGGGGTAGGTCACGGCAAATCTTTTTCAAGTCTTTGGCATTGCATGTTTTGTACATCTTCCTCATGAATACACAAAGTTAGAACCTTGTACCCATTTGTGTAGCTTTCCTGGGTATGGCGTTAAGCACAAAAGGTATATATGCATGGATCCTATTTCTAAGTATCTTTATATGTCTTGTCATGTTGCTAAGAATACAAGATGTTCTCATATCTTCATCATTTCAATTCATCAACTCATGTTTCCTTCTTCACCAACACTTCAATAAATTTATTTCCAAAAGATCCCACAACTTCGCCCACTTGTGAATCTTCCTCTCCATCTTCTTCTCTCAATCTTGATGCAAGTCCTTCTAGCAATACCACCTTGGTAGCTTTTGTTGTGTTTGCTCCATCCTTCGATTCTCCAATGGCAAACATTCCACCATACTCTATCCATCGTTCCAAAAAATTATGTCAACCTTTTGTTCCACTTTATGATTACCATTGTTTCTCTTTTTGAACCTCACACATAAAGAAGCTAGTACTAATCATCTATAATAGCAAGCAATGGCAGATGAGTTACAAGCCTTAGACAAATCTCATCCATGGGACTTGGTTGATTTACCTCTTAATAAGTCTGATGTCAGCTATAGATGGGTATATAAGATTATAACAAAGGTAGATGGTACTACGGATTGTTACAAAACTTGGTTAATCGTGAAAAGGATTTACTCAGGAATATGGAATTCACTATGAAGAGGCTTTTGCCCATGTTGTGTGCCTTACTTCTGTGTAATATTATTGCTATCACCATGGTTAAGCGTTGCTTTTTGTTCTAGATAGATGTTAAAAATGCATTCTTGAATAGAGATTTAATTGAGGAAGTTTAAATGGTGCCTCTAGAAATTCTTATCCTTCAAAGAAAGTGTTTCAATTACATCAAGCATTATATAGCTTGAAATAGGCTTCTCGTGCATAGTATTCTAAGTTTAGTTCAACCATTGAATTTCTCAACTTCAAATCCAGCCCCTATGACCATGCTCTCTTTGTTTGACACACTTTTCATGGTTATATTATGCTGCTTTCGTGTCCACAACATGGTTATTACCGGTGATGATCATATTGACATTTCATAACTCAAGCAATATCTCAATCAATAGTTTGAAATTAAAGATCTAGGGCAACTCAACTACTTTTCATGCTTGAACGTTACTTTAGACTCTTTTGGTTATTTTCTTTCTCAAGCCAAATATGCCACTGATCTTCTTTCTCGACTAGGACATATTAACAACAAGGTCACTCTTGCATTATTGAGACTAATGCTAATGTCAATGCAGCCCCTAAAGGCCATTAATTCAGCAACTTTGGAAATGATCAAAACATGGAGACCTACAGCAACTAAATTTCTCATATTTTCAATGTCTCATATATATCATTATTGCATTTCTTGATCCCTAGGTCTTTATAATTTTAATTGTGAGAAAGGTTCCAAGAGTCAAAGTTCTAGTTCCTAGAATTTGATTATATTATGTCTTTCTAATAAGTCCAGGAAATTACTTATGGTTGGAGAATTGTTCCATGCTCAATTATGTAAGCATGCTATGATGAATGAGAGAAGCCAAGATTTGGTTTATTTGTAAATTATTTGAATGTTTGGCTTGAAAAAAGAAATTTTATTGTTTGCTCTTATCTTTTAGGTGGATTCCTACAAGTGGCGAGTATTGCTCTCTTCACAAAGGTTATTACCTATGGGTGATAAGTAACCTATTAATTTAAGTTCTCACTTGTGTTGACTTCTACTTCTCTACACTCTCTCTAGTGTCAAATGTAAAGTTTGATGCCAAAGATGGGAATTCTTTGGATCCCATACTCCATCGACAATGGGTGGGCCATCTTATATATCTCACTATTACTTGTCCTAACGTGGCTCATATTGTTCACATTGTCAATTAGTTCATGACAAAGCCATGAATGACTCATTATGCTTTTGTCCTTTGGATTCTTCACTACGTCAAGGGCATCCTAGTTCATGGTCTTCAGTTTTATGCTCATTCTACCTTAAAGTTGAAAACATATTCTAATGCTAACTGGGCTAGTGATCCTTACTATCATCACTCTAGTATAGTATATTGCTTTCTTTTCTTGGTAATTCTCTTACTTCATGGCATCGCAAGAAACAAACCACTATTGCTTGCTCTAGTATAGAAGTAGAATATCGCGCTATTGCTGATACAACATCAAAACTATTATGGTTGTGATGATTATTGGAAGACATGGGAGTTCATCATAATGGAGGAACATTTGTTTACTACGATAACTGAAGTGCTATCCAAATAGCACATAATGATAATTTCCATGAGCACACTAATATGTTGAAATTGACTTTCATTTCATTCGGAATCATGTGTGTAATGGCACCATATGACTCATCTCAACTTCATATGCTGATCAGACTATTGATATTTTCACTATGGCACACCCACCAAAGCATTATTTGGATCTCTTCTCCAAACTCTAATTGAATTTTTCTTAGGTCACCTTGATTTTGAGGGGAAGTTAGAGATCATTGACAGATATTAGGAGATTTCCTTAATTAAACCTAATTGACTATATCCAATATTGTAATATCTTAATACCTTTCTTACTACTCTAAATAGTTGTTTTTTTTTTTTTGGTCGGAAAAACTGATATATTATACGAATATATGCATACAACCAGTTAGTAGTGCATCTGTAAGGATAATATTCTGGAAAGCAAAAGGAGTAAAAACAAGCCAGTTAGAAGCAGATCCGTTGGCCCGATGGGCTTTGGCGGCCCAGTCAGCAGCTAGGTTGGCATCGCGAGAAACATGATGAATCGAGGTATTAGGGCATTGAGAGAGAAGCTCGTGAAGAACGGCAAGAAGATGTCGCTCCTGCCATGGCTGTGGCTGGTTATGCCGAAGGATCTCCACCAAGAAAAGGCAGTCCCATTCAACCAGAACTCGATGGTGCTGATGCCTCCGCTTGATAAGATGCTGAAAGGCCCGAATCATTGCGAAGATCTCGCTTGAAATGCCGATTTGGCCGGGACAGTATGGTAAACATATCAGTGAGCTTGCCTTTGAAATTTCTGAAAATACATGCGATAGCGCCCTGTTTACTACTTGGAATGAAAGCCCCATCTATGTTGCATTTGATTGTGCCTTGATCAGGGGGTTTCCAGCGATGATCAGTACTAACATATGTGTGTGAAACCCTAGGTTTCGGGGGTTGAAGACTCTTGAAGATCCTGTACTGGGCGAAAGCATTGTCCACTGCTTGGATCGGGTTTGGAGTTTGCTGTCGGAAAGTAGCATTGTTGCGTTGACACCAGATCTCCCATAATAGATTGGCAATCACTTCAAAGCTTGGGGAAGAAAGATGATGGGTGGCACGGACCGCCAACCAGGCATCCAATCGCTTGATTGAGGTAAGTGAGATGTTAATTTTGATCTTGTCATTTGCCCAAATCGCCCTTGTCCATTCACAGTAAAAAAAAATAAGTGTTCAATGGTCTCAGGGGTATGCTGATCACATAGGGTGCAGTAGGGGTTTGGAGTGATGTGTCTGGAATAGAGATTGGCTTTGGTTGTGAGGGCATTTTTACAGGCTAGCCATAAGAATACTCAAATTTTTGGAGCTACTTCCATATGCCATATTTTTTTCTAGAGTTGATGAGGAGGCTGATAGGATGATGAGGCATTGGTGGGTGGGTGTTGTTGCTTGGATAGTAAGTAGTAATAGCAACTTTTAACAGTAAACGACCCTGATGATGTGGCTGTCCAAATCAACTTATCAGAACAAAGGGAGGGATTTATAGGAGTGTTTAAGATTGATGAGCATACCTATTCAGTGAAAAAATGAAAGATAATCTCCTGTTTCCATGTTGCCGTAGGTAAATCAATAAGTTCAGCAACTTTAATGGGTTCTCCTGCAGCAGCATTTCCTCCTATTTTCCTAATTGAAAGCCAAAAATCTTCTTTGATGTCAATTTGCGAACCATCCTTCACCATCCACCTAGTGTTAGGAAGAATAGCATCCCTGCCCTTTAAAATACTACGCCAACCTCATGATGGTCTATAGCCTGAAGTGGCCTGCTGAAAGGAAGACATTAAAAGAAATAAGATATCTGAATCCCATGCCCCAATCTGTTTTCGATTGTTTTATCTGTGACCATTTTATCCAATGTATGCCAGAATCCCTCTGATTTTTGCTCCACCAGAATGCTGAAATCTTATTTTCCATTTGTCTGCAGAGAGACAGGGGAAGCATAAAGAGGGACATCGCATACTGAGGTAAGGCTTGAGTAACTGCTTTTAATAAAATCTCCTTGCCCCCTTTGGATAAGAAATTGTCCTTCCAACCAGCTAATTTCACGTTCATTTTTGCCGGGATCCAAGAGAACATCTCCCGTTTAGAACGCCCCCAATCTGATGGAATGCCCAAGTACTTACCATATCTTCTCACCACAGGTACTCTCAGTTCCCGTTGTAAATTATCCTGTAGCTGCATTGGACAATTCTGACTGAAAAAAATTGCTGATTTATTTCTGTTGAGAAGCTGACCCGTTGCATAGCAGTACTAGTTTAATAGATTTGAGAGGTTTTGACATTCAGAAATAGAAGCTTTGAGGAAAAAGACAGCATCATCAGCAAAAAATAAATGGGAGAGCTGTGGACATGCACGATTAAATTGGATCCCCTGTAAGTGACCTAGACTGATGGCTTGGTTGATAACTGTTGATAAAGCATTAGCCATTAAAATGAATATGTAAGGGGATAGGGGGTCACCTTGACGAAGTCCTCTAGTAGGTTTAAAGGATGGTAGCAAGTCTCCATTGAATCGAATAGTAAAAGAAACAGTTGTGATGCATGCCATGACTAGCATTACCCATCTATCCGTAAAACCCAACTGTTTTAAATAAGCTGCAATAAAGTCCCATTCGACACGATCATAAGCTTTCTGCATGTCTGTCTTGAGAATGAGATTGAACTTTTTTGATTTGGATCGGATCTTAAACTGGTGTAGTACTTCCTGAACGACCATGATATTATCTTGAATTTGTCTGCCACTAACAAAAGCTGCTTGTTCTGGAGTGATTAGAGTAGGGAGCCAACACTTCAATCTATTAGCCATAACTTTAGAGATAATCTTGTATGCGAAGTTACATAGACTAATAGGTCGATATTGGTCAATGCTTTCAAGACGATGAACTTTAGGAACCAGAGTCAAAATTGTTCTATTTAAATTCGGAGGCATTTGACCAAATTCAAAGAAGTCTTGCACCGTTTTGATAATTGTTTGTTTGATGGTGTTCCGGTGGTGCACGTAGAATGACCGGGGAGACCATCTGGACCAGGGGCCTTGGACGCTCCCAACTGAAAGGTAGCATCATATACCTCTTCTTCGGTGACTGGACTCATAAGATGTGTATTAATCTGAGTAGTAACAATCTGTGGACATTGTAATAGGAATGGATGAAAATCTCTATGTCCAACTGATTGATAAAGTCCAGTAAAATAAGCCATGGTCATTTCTTGAAGCCGTTCTGGCTCTCTCTGCCAGTTCTGGTTTTCATCTTTTAATATAGAAATTATGTTTCTCTGTCGCCTTTGTACAGTGCAAGCATGAAAAAATTTAGAGTTCTTATCTCCCCATGATAACCAGTTAAGCCTAGAACGCATCGCCCAGAATTGCTCTTCCTGATTCCACATTTGCTGTATTTCAGTTCGAATTGTAGTTGCTAATTCTTTATCTCCCTGCTGATAGCATTTTCGATTTGTAATGGTCTGTAGCTGTTGCTGAAGACACTGAATTTGCTGCCTGGCATTAGTGAAACAAGCTCGACTCCAGCTTGATAACTTATGAGAGACTGCTTGCAGTTTAGATGGTAAGGAAGAGTGATTCCTTTCCCATATTGATTGAACTACTTTAGTACATTCACTATGTTGACTCCAGTAAGCTTCATAATGGAAGTTCTTTTTTGGCTTGACAGATTGAAAATGAGTATTCAGCACCAGTGGGCAATGATCCGATCCGATCGAAGGGAGAGCAAACACTATGGAGGATGGGTATGTAAAGTTGTTATGTAAAGTTTATAAGTAGACTTTGTATTCCTTTTTTAGTAATGAGCATTATATTTTTTTTTTCTTCATTCACAAATCTCAACTTATGAATGGATTACTTGCTCGTGAATATCATTTAAAATTATTTTTTTCCCATCATTCGTTAACTGTTAGTAATTATTGATTTGCAGGTTATCCCTTGGCCAGGGACACTAAAAAGCTAAGCATGGCTATCAGAGTCTCGCATAAGTCCTTGGATTTGTATTTTTCAAAACGTCATTAGTCTAATTTGTTGAAATGTATTTGAATTGATTTTTTTTTCATTTTTTTAAATATAGTGACTACTCAGACATTACCCTTTTTAGCCAAAATAGCCAAAATATGCAAATTTTATTCCATAAGTATTACCACGCATAGTCACACAAAATTTCTCGTAATTTTTTAAAATTAAAGTGATGTTTGATATTTTAATGAAAATTTAAAAAATAACATTTTACTTAAAAGCAGAAGGAAATGCCAGCAGATTATTGTTAGAGGAGCCTTAAAATTTCTGACGCATTTGTCTTGAATTATTAAAGAGACGGATTGCGTGGAAAGTAAAGTTGTACAAAGGATCTATCTTTTGAAAGACGCGTTTTATCCGGATGGGGATTCTTATTTTCCACAAAGGTACTTTGGAAACGTGATGTGGCCGGCCTGCGAACTTTATTGTTAAATCAGCAAGATATCACGGGTGTTATGGGTAAACACTAGACAAGATTGGGGGACTAAAGTTAAAGAGAGTAGGAAAGGTACATTCATATTTTGGAAATGGTGGTTGGGGGGTTCTTTTCTTTGTAACATATCTTTTCCGGTCCTTGCTTTGGAAATGATTGAAGACTGGAAAAATAGTCGTGGGTTGACCATCTTTAGGATCCACAAGTTTCTTGGCTTGAATATCAGAAATGTTGATAAAATATTTCCTATGCCTCAAGGAAATTATTCAATACCTTTTCCGTACTTCCTATGGCTACTTTTTTTCTTTTGACATATGTTAGTATTCAAGTAACTTTATTTTCTGTTGAACAAAAACAAGAGATGTCTACTTAGAATTGTCCATTTAGCATCGCCTAGCCTTCCAATAATGCTCTTCCCCTACCGAAATTAGATAGACAGATCTCTATCGTTTTTTCTTTGGAAATAAAAGCACCCTCTCAAACCATCTTACTTCATATGAAGAGAAATTTGAAAGCTAAAGGAGGACAAAAATATCGGTAATCTTGGGTCCACACTCAAACTATAGTAGAGCCTTGCTAGCATTCACTTATTTGAGACCCGTGAACAAAAGGATTTGGGTGCATTTATAGGGATTAGATACGAAGGAATACTAACAGTGACGTTGGATGCGCAACCTGTCTTGATTTAAGTTGCTAGAAATTGATAGAGTCACATTTCATAATTTAATATTCTCCTCACATAAAAGTCGATTAGAGATGGACGCCCCGAGCGTGCGAAGCTTACTACATGTGTGTGAAAGAATATTTGAAGCACGTCTCAAAAATGAATAAGGGCAATCATTGACGGTTAACAGGAGAATAAGAAGGATGGAACTCGAAACCTTTGAATTTGAAATCATCTTGTACTTGTGCGAACAGTCTTTTTCTTCGCTATGTTTGTTAGGAGGAACTATAGTGGAAGACAAGAGATTTGAAAAAAGAAGAAGATGAAGCTATTGTTTAATGGGAGGGATTGAGATCAGGAGATTTGAAAAAAGGGAGTAGGAAGGACTACAGTCCTCAAATCCCCTCAAATCCCTTTCAAATCTGAAGTGATTTGGAGAGATTTGGGAGATGCACAAAAGTTTTTGCATTATTTTTTCTTATGCATTTCATTCCTTAAAATTCTTTTAGATTGTCCGAAGCTCAGCTCCAAACCGAAAAATTTGAAGATTGATGTGGCGTCCTTCTATTTCTCGTTTTGGGAACTAAAGCTTCCTTTTTCTGGATTTCAAGTTATCCAAAACCTTTTAACTAGTTTACTTGTATTTGTTCTTATATGAGATAAATGCGTTTTTAATTGTTCATCACTAGCATGAAAAAAATATTAACATCTGTAATAAATTTGAGCTTCTATTTTAGTTTAATACCAAAATATTGTTTAGTTTTAGGTTCATTATCATTAAAACAACGAAAACTTAAAATGAATGCAAAAAAGTACCGACTAAATTTAGACTTTTAGTTATACTCTCTTAATTCTTTGGGCCTCACTTAATAAAAAAATTTAAATTTGTTCTTTACTTATTACAAATAGAATGAGGCGCGTGTGTTAGGACATTTAATTTTTTTACATTTCATTCCCACACGGGTGCTCAATGTATTATTTTCGCAATTCGATTGAATATTACCTTTTTTAAAAATATTTTTAGATTTGGGATTGCTTATTTGATTATGTTAAGGTTGGTTGATTTAATTATTACTAAAAATAAACTGGGATTAAACGTTGAAGCCATTTCCTAGCCAAATTCAGATTCTACTACGTGCATGTAGGTACATATCTCACTACCTATACAACTAACTAAATTATTTAATATCCCTTTTATTCCTAGATACCTCTTTCCTTTCCTCAATTCTACTCCACACTCTTTACATCTATCTCGCCTTTCTTAAGCCAAAACATAAGTTTGTCCCATTTTTAGGTCTTTCCAATTCTGCTCTTAAATAAAATTTCCTCTACCCAAACAATACATGGCAAAAAAGTAAAAGTACCATTCTGTGGAGCTCATTTTGTAAGAGTTTTCCTAATATGAGCTACATTAATTGATACCATAATTTACCATTTTATTGATTGGTCTAAGGTGAGATAGAAAATTTCTTAATTAGTATAATATGTGGCTAGTTAGTGTGGGCCAAGTTGAGCCTAACCCATAATGAAAGAGCCTAACTAGAAACTCTATAAATAGTACTTAAGTCTCTCTCTTACCCTAACACACGCAATTATCCTCACAAGGGAGCATTTATTGAGCGCTAAGGGTGAGGGGCTGTCTCATTGAGTTAGTAATACAAAGAGCAATAAAGCAAAAGTTCTTAAATTTGGATTGTCGCTATTCCGCATCAAGAATGATGATCCAAATTAGATATGTAAATCTCTTTATTGTTTATATAAGTTCTTGATTCTAGCTATAAAAATCATGGAGTTGCGCTTTCGCGTCTTACATTATTAGGCCTCCATAGATTAGAATGCGAATGTATAATTTTTACACTTTTTCTTGATATTTGTATAGCAAAAATCAATTTTAATTATAGAAATAGAAATAACTTGTCAAAACGAGCAAAACCAAGGGTGGCACATCTCCAGCGAAGGCCACACACACCCCCACATGCAGCCACGCACTTTCTCGTGCTCTCACACATGGGGTTCTACTTGCACTTGCATCGCACGCGCCAAGGATGATGTCAGTGAACCACATAAGGGTGGTCCAACCCAACCCTTTGACCACGATCTAATTCGTTGACTTGACCCAACCCGATTGACCCGCGTGACCCAATTTCCAGTTAACCGAACCAATCAACCGATAGGATTGGTCATTGACAGTTGACTAGTCGGGTTGGTTTGGCCGATCGAACTTGAGGTCAGATCGGTCTAGGCATGCGGCACGTGCACCATGCACACCGCGCACTCTGGACACATGTACGGGCATGTCCGGACTCCGATTGGGCATTCTTGGAGTCTGTGTGCTTATATGAAGATATTTTATACTGTAGTATATTTGCTTTTACAGAACCCTATATACACGTATTTTTTTGGGTGGCTTTAGATGTTTTTGCATTTTGTTTTTCATGATTTTGGAGATATGTGTGTAAGCTCATATACACATAAAGAATGTGCAGAGCATTAATTCATTGGTAACACATATAAGGTTAAGCATGTATCAATGAATGGAGCAATATAATTGGTATGATATGTAATTTTAATGACAAATTGCCCTTGTCATCAAGTCTAAAATCACATGTATAAGGTAAATATGAGACATAAAGTTTATATACCTAGTATGAGAGTTTTAAGGATTCAATCAAGTTGTGACTGCCAAAGTGACACACTTGATTAAGTTTGAGAAATATCGGTCTCGTATAATAGCGGGATGTCTCCCTTACTAATGAGTGGTCATATTCCCAAATGATGTGATTGTGTATTAGTTTATAGAGTGATACATTGAAGAGTGACTTATCCTAGTGGTTTTATATCCAAAGGTGATAATGATTCACGAAGGCTGAAATTTATTCTCATGACTACTACCATGTGAGGAGTATACAACTGCATGTCATGTATTATACCAAAAGATGATTATGTAATGATGCATGTAACTCTCTAGATGTATGCTTGTGCATCTTTATGATTCAAGTTACATAGTGCTCACATGATGTCATTTACATGCATTGCTTGTTATTTTAGTCATATTATATGTAATTAATAACTCCATAACTATTGATATTCTTACTAGTTCAAACTTTAAGTAATGGAAAGACGATTTTCTTTTTGGAAAAAGAGCAATCGGATTTATCTATTATCCATGAAGCATTCCATTCAAGAATACTTGAAAAATGGTTTACCAATTGACTGCATTGTTAAAAGGATGATGGAAGCCTTGGTGGCTTGAAATTATGTTTTGTCTAATGTCGAGATTAGGACACATCTGCAAGGATTCTTCAACATAAAGTATAATGGCTTTGATGAGGTTAGAGATTACATTATAAGGATGGTAAATTTGAAGTTTAAAAATTATACTCATAAAGGAGCTCATGAAACCATTAGTCATTTTGACAGTCTATGTCCTAAGATAGAATTTTTCAAGAATGATTAATGATTGTTACTTCTTTTAAAAAGAAAAGGATGTCACATAAAGATAGACTGCAATAAGTATAGAAAACTTGGTTGTTCGAGTGTGAGCATGTAATTAATTATCCTTTGGCATTGTTTATGAATTTAATACATATCATAAGCCTATTTAGTTCATGGTGGGTTGATAGTGGCGCAACAAATATGTTATATTTACCATAGGGGATTCATAAATCTAAGAAAGCCAAATCATGATGAATCATAGCTCACCGTAGGAATCTAGATTATGTTTTTAATTTGATATTAAGAAACACATTTAATGTATTTTTCTGGACATGGAACTTAGTTTTCATATCATGTTTGAACATATGTAGCTTTTTTTTTTAAATAAAGAAAATATTATTTTTATGTTCATTAATTCAAATAAGGTTGAGTACTACATTATGTTCAATGGATTGTGATGATTGTGTTTAATTCCCAATGATGTATACGTTATGTATACGGTTGAAAATGTTGTTTCCAAAAGACTTTTACTTAAGGGATAGTTTTATGCATTAACATTTTGATCACATGTCTAGAGAAAGAGTAAAGAATATGATTTAACTAAGGATTTGTATAGACTATTATAGAACTAATATGACTTAGATCAAGAATAAAACTGCAATATGAAGTTTTGACTTATTAGAGGTCATTGACATTTATCTTAGTGGACCCTATCTGGTAACATTGTATAGAAATTTTTTATTTCAACATAGTAATTAACAACTATTTCTTTTATACTTAATTAAGGAAAAGTTTGAATCCTAGATAAATTTTAAATTTTTTCAAACTAAAATTGAAAAAAAAAAAAACAGTTGGGATAAATTTTAAAGGTAGTCAAACCTAGCGGTGGTAGTGAGTATTTTAACAAGTATGGCAATATTTGATAGCTTAAATGGTCATTCGTCAAATACTTAAAAGATTTTGAGATGGTAACTTAATTTACTATGCTCGAATATTCTAAATATAATGGTGTGGCTGAAAGGCGCAATATCACCATTATAGAGATTATGAGGAGTATGATTAGTAAGACTAATTTACCTAGTTTTCTATGGGGTGACGCTTTGAAAGCGATTTTTTCACATACAAAATCATGTTTCTACCAAAGTTGTTTTATTGACTCTTTTTGAGTTATGGATAGGACAAAAATCTAACTTGAATCACCTTAAAATTTAGGGGTGTCCTACAGAAGTGAGATTATATAATCCAATATTAAGTATGTTGAATTCAAAATCACTCGGTATTATTTCGTATCTTACCTAGATCATTAGAAGATGTATCGATTTTATAATCCCAATGAATTGTGGAATCACAGATAGTAAAGTTTCTTGAGTTCAATATAGCCATAGAGCATATCTATTCTTAGACTATTAAGGATAACGATATGGTAGAAACCGCTACATTTTTGTATTTGCCTATACAGACAATTATGGAGTCTCCCACATCACAGATTAAACCCATTGATGTTTAGGATATTGTTATTGAGATAGCTCCTAATAAAGTTTCTCAAGCCTCTCAAGTGCGGAATGAAGTAATTATTGTTCCACTCAAGAGATCTATTAGGGAGAGACAATTAGTTAGACCACCAAACTATATTCTCTATTTGTAAAAACATGACTACGATATGTGCTGCATAATTGATCTAGTGACTTATATAAATGCCATTTTTTATCCTCAATTAGGTTATGGTTAGATGCGATGAAAGACGAGATGCAATCTATGAAATATAATAGAAATCACGGACACCTAAAGTGCCAAAACTTGGCACGAATGGACACTTAAATGCCAAAAGTTAGGAAAGTGACAATTAAGTGTCAAAATCGGAGCAAAATAGATCACTTAAGTGCCAATCTAGCCAAAATTTGGCCAAAATGCTGACGTGACGATTTTTCGGCAAGGTAAGTACAAAACGACGTCATTTTGCATGCTAATATGGCTTTAAAATGCAAAAACGACGTCGTTTTGGCTTTAACGTGGTAAAAATTTAATATAAAAATTAATTAAATTAAATTTAAAACTAAATTTATTTAAAACATTTAAAATTAAAAATTCAAATATTTCATAAATAATAATAATAATTTAAAAAAAATGAGGGGAGGGAGACGGCTGAGCCCTTTGGGCCGCCGCCACCGTCGCCGCCGGGGAGGGTCGGCGACGAGAGGGGGAGGGTAGGCCGGGGTCGTCAGCCCTCGGCCGACCGGCGACGAGGGCCCACGAGCCCTTGTTGGATCCTTGCCCTAGATCTTGGCAAGGGCTTGTGGCCCTCGCCCAAATTCGGCGAGGGCTCACGAGCCCTCACCACCGGTTGGCCGGGGACTGGCGACGTCGGCCAACCCTCCCCCCTCCATTGCCTGCCTTTCCTAGCAGAGGTGAGGAGGCGGCAAGGGCTCGCGGGCCCTCGCCACCGATCGGCCGAGGGCCGGCGACCCCGGCCGACCCTCCCCCTTGTCGCTAGCCCTTCCCGGCAACGACCGGGAGGCGGCGAGGGCCCGCGAGCTCTCGCTAGATTTGGGCGAGGGCCACAATCCTCACCCTAGATTTGGGCGAGGGCTTGCCGCCCTCGTCGTCGATCGGCCGGGGGCCGGCAACCTCGGCCGACCCTCCCCCCTCCGTCGCCGGCCCTTTTGGCAACGGTTGGGAGGCAGCATGGGCCCACGAGCCCTCGCTGGATTTGGGCGAGGGCTCGCCGGAGACCCCGGCCAATCCTCCCCCCACCATCGCCGACCCTTCTCGGCTACGACGGGAAGGTGGTGACGGCGAGGGCTCAACCCTCAGCCATTGCGTCCTCTCCCCACCTTTTTTTTTTATTATTAAAATAATAATAATTATTATTTTAATAATTCAATTAAATTATTTTTTTATTAACATTTGAATCCGCTTAAAAATGACGTCGTTTTTGGCTTTGTTTGTTGAGTTAGCATTCTGGTGAGACACGTAAACGAAAAAAATAATAAAAAATTACCATGTAGGATTTTCGGTGGGGTTCGCCGAAGATGGCACTTAAGTGTCACACTTTTTTTTAAAGTGGCATTTTGCAACTTGTCATTTTTGCACAAGTTTTGGCTAAGTTTTGTATTGTACTTGTCGAGTTATCTGAAGGTCATGATCTCATCAGCTGCAAATGAGTGTACAAAACTAAAAGGGATTCTAAAGAAAAATTGAGGAGCTTAAAGCCAAACTAGTAGCTAAGAGTTTCATTTAGAAAGAATGGGTGGATAGTGAAGAAATATGTATAGTCTATTCTAAGGATTTTTTTCAAATTGAATATAGCATTAATAGCTCATTTTGATATGGAGTTAGGACAGATGGATGTCAAAACTATCTTTACAAATGGATATCTTCATAACGAAATCTATATGGTACAACCCAAATGTTTTACGGCAAATGATTAAGATAAACTTATGTGTAGACTAAAATTTTTTATTTATGGCCTCAAGTAAGTTTCTAGATAATGTTATTTAAGTTTCATAATGTTGTCACTTCATTCAATTGAGAATAAAGTAAATTAGTGTATATACTGTAATGTTAGTGGGAGGAAATTTATTATTCTCACACTCTATGTACATAATTTCTTGCTTGCAAGCAATAGTCTTGAATTACTACATAAGAAAAGTAGATATTATCCAAAAATTTTGACATAGGAGACCTTGATGAGGCATCTATTGTCCTTGGCACTAAGATCTATAGGAATCATTCTCGCTGTATATTAGGTTTATTTTAGAGGACATTTGTTGATCATATTTTGAAAAGATTTAGTATACATCATTGCAACCTAGGAATTGCTCATGTTATTAAAGATGACGAACTAAATCTGTTACATTGTCCTTATTCAGACATAAACAAAACCCAATTGAAGGATGAATTTTGTATTAGAGCACTTGAAAGTATCAAGTATGCTCAAATTTGCACTAAATCATACATCATTTTTATGATAGGACTTCTAGGTAAATATTAGTTAAATCCAACACATGATTACAAGATTACCAACAAGAAGTTTTTTAAGGTAGTTAAAAAGGATAAAAACTATATGTTGATTTATTGACATGTTTAAGTCCTATAACTAGTAGAGTATTTGGATGCAAACTTTGTTGACTATTAGGATGACATGAAATCGACAATGGAATACATTTTTATGTTAGTAGGAGATGCAAAAAATAGAAATTTAATGTCATCCTCTACCATGTAAGCAAAGTTTGTAGCATTTTTTTAAGTTGTTACTCACGTTATTAGGCTACGAAACCTTATTAGGAGTTGACTGTATTTGACTTTATGGATAGACCTATACAATAGTATTGAGATAAAAACTATGCAATGTTGTTTATTAACAACAACAGAGGTCTCAAGGAGTCTAAACATATGGCGGTCAAGTTTTTTACTATAAAGAAACAGTACAGAATGGCGACGTTACAGTAAAGCATATTTTTGTAGATGATATAATTGCAGATCCACTAATAAAAGGCCTTCACCCTTGTGTTCTTGAATGATATGTCATTACTATAGTTTAAGAGCATCGTGAGATGCCGTTATTTAGTGGGAACTGTTTTAGTTTTGCTATAATAAATGTTACATCTGTGTTTATTATATTTAATAACGTTTTGATATGTATCAACTTTTGCATTCAATAAAATATTTATGAATGTGTTGTTATTATATTGAATACATATTGATAAAAATCTCAAGATATTGTATAAATCTTGAGTGAAGACTAGGGGCATTTGGTTATTAGCCTTGAGCATATGTCTTATTAGACATAAAAAAAAAAATGTTAACCAAATGACAAGACATATGTGAGTTCATTGGAATCATAAAAACATTCTTTAGTAACATAGGTTTTTGTGATATTTAAGGTAAAAGAATAGTGATTGACAAAGGGGATGACTCATAAGGTATTAGTCTCTATGAAATGTGTTATTCATTTGCCATACTACTATATTAAATTCATATTGATAAAGTTAAAAGCACCCGTGACTATGGAAAGCTCTGTGTATATATATGCAGTTATCGCCATAATTCAGTATTTGAGATTTTATGAGATAGTATTGACTATTAAGAATTATTTTTAGATCAAGGTACGCACATATAGTACAATTTCAATTAATATAGCTCAAGTAGGAAAATGTAAGAGTTTTCCTCATGTGGGTTACATTAATTGATATTGTAATTTACCATTTGATGGGATTCGTCTAAGGTGAGATAAAATGATTTTTAATTAATCTAATATGGGGTTGATTAGTGTGAGCCAAATTAAGCTCGACCCATAATGAGAGGGCTTAGCTGAAAACTTTGTAAATAGTGCTTAAATCTCTCCTCTAATCAAGGTGCTAAAGGTGAATGGTTGTCTCCTTGAGCTAATGGTACAGAGAGCAATAGAGGAAAAATTATTGAGTTTGGATTGTCACTATTTTGTATCAAGAACGATAGTTCGAATCAAGTACGTAAATATTATATGTGTTCTTGATTCTAACTATGGAGATCTTGGGGTTGCGCTTACGCATCTTACACATTCTCCCTAACCAACTCACCACACACCTTTACATAAAATCCTCCTCATCAACTCTTTATATCATCTTCACTTCCAGGGATGGATCTAGAATTTCTTCTAAGAGTGCACAAAAATAATCGAAAATTACAAACAAATCAAAGGTACTTATAGTAGATATTAAAGCAATATTCAATTCTTAGAAAAAGCCCGGTAAATTTCTACTGTCTAAATTTTGTTTACTACTAGTTGCTGAAGATTATTTGCTAAACTTTATCAATTGGTGGGGCAAATGCTAACAATCACGACTTATAATGTTAATTATTTTTATTTTTATTTTTTTGTGGAAATTTTGATGGGGGAAACCTCAATTTTAAGGTAAAAAAATGAATTATTATTTAAAAATTTCCAAAACCTTGAAGTATTTTATTCAAAATTTAAAGACATGAGTAGGAGCAAGTAGGGGTGAGCATGGTTCCAAATTCTAGGGAGAGATGATTCGGTTCCCAATTCCACTTTTTTAGGAATTGCTAAATCCTAGTTCCTATGAGAACCGAACTAGGAACCAAAACTAGACCGAGAACCCTAAAAACCCTAATTATCTTCCTCGACTCACTTTGTTTTCTGTGTTGTATTTCCTTTTCACTTCTTATCTTTGTCCTTCTATATTACAATTCTTTATTATATATCTGAGTGAATATTCTATTTAATTTCTTTTTTTTAGATATGAATTGTCTTAATGAGGAGATTATCATTCGTAAATAGTGTTTATCAATTGAAGTGGAATAAATATATATGGTGAGGCTTTCTAATAATTATTTTAGTTTATTTAATAATAATTTTAAATTTAAAAATATTATTAAGTTATTAACTATGACTGTTGTTCCTTTTTATTTTAAGCAGTTAGAATTTGGAACAATTTTTTTATGGATGATTGATGATTGAAGTTTTGTAATTTAGGTTTTATGTTATGTTTGTTTTGAAATTTTTATTATTTATTATATTTTTTGAAAATTTTATTATTTATTATATTTACCCGTTTTTTTTTTTATAAATTATCACTACAAACTTTCATTTTTGTTGTTGCATTCATTTTCGTTTTACTTAACTATAAATGAAAAAAAAGAAAAGAAAAAAAAAAGGAACATGTTAGACTGTAAAATTGATCTTGGAACCTGTGATAAGATAATTCTAGATTAATGAGGAATTGTGCTGGCAAGTAGATTTCATGCTCTACATAGAACCGGTGAAAAACCTGGAATTGTTCTCCCCTAGGGGAAAGTGCTCCCACAAAATCAATAGATAAGTCTGTTTATGTCCTCTACCAATCATTATTCTTGTATTATTGTTTTTGAATATAAGAATTAAATAGATAATTACGACTAAAAAGTTATGTCAAGTTACAAAGTTCACATAATAATAAGTAATAATAATAATAATAATAATAATAATAATAATAATAATAAAAGCACTCATATAGCACGTGCATTTTTATATATATATATATATATATATATATATTTATTTATATATATATATATTAATAAAAGCTCTTTCATCTCACTTTTAGATTTCTTAAACCATCATCTACAATTTTCTCTCGCTCCTCACTTTTAGACTTCCTAAATATCCTCATCTTTTTCTTAACTTCACACTCATTTATTTTATACATAATTACTCATTTTCTTTCTAGACATAATGATCAACACACGCATGTAACACGTGTCTTAACTTTTGTAATGAGATATCCAACACTATCCTAACAATAATAGAAAAAAGTAGGGACAAAAAATTGTTCAAGCGACCTTTGCGTCCAGCACCATGAGATTAGGATGTATACGCCAACATGGGGCCATACTCCGGGCAGGTACTTTCATTTTACAAGTGACGGGTGCATTGGGATGGAAGAGGATTATGAAGTTGAAGTTGTCTAAATACAATTGTCGATCCGGGGCCGGCGTGGACACCGCACCGTCCACGAGGCGTGGGGATGCGTGCACATTGAGACGCACGTTCCTACTTCGTCAAACATGCCATATGGAGACCCCGGAATCAGGGCCCGAATTGACTCTTCTCCTTCATTGGCTCAACCGTTTGGGACCCAATTGCCCTAACTTTCTTCCACAGATTTAGCCGACAACCACTTCACTGTTTCCTATCTCCCCTCCATCCCAACTAAGGATAACTACCCACCAGTCATCCCCCTTGCCCATCTCTCTCTCTCTCTCTCGTGGTGACATGTGGACACCTCTCGATTTGATGACTCACCCGTCTAGGGGGTCTACGGAGTGTTCAGGCCAGCACGTCAATTTCGAGAGCTCGTTCGGTTCTTGCCACTTGGAACTGCGAAAGCGGGGATGTGGACCGTTCCGACATGTCACGTGTTTCCGACCTGAGACATTTTTAATAAGAAAAATTCGGATAAAGGTTACTTTCCTTCTAATGAATAAATACGAAAGAGCATATACCCTGCATAACCGTGTGAAGAAAAATAGTTAAATAGCTCTTTTATAAGGAAAAAAAAAATATCTTTTGAAGATTTGGCTTATTTGGAAAAAGATAAATTCAAATTGGTTTTTGCTACCCAATAAATTTATATTATTGTCAAATTGGAAATGATAAAATTAAATTTTGAAAAATTAGGGAGCTTTGAGGAAATATCTTATTATTATGTCAACAAAACCTTGTTAGGATTTTATTCATTACTTTGTAGTAAGTAATAAAAAGCATTTTTACAACTGTAGAGCTTGGATAGGATTTTTCCATATAAGTATGGATTAACCAGAAATACTTGGGTTGCCTCAATATAATATTACAACTGTTCTTTTCACCTTAAAATTATCACTATCCATGCCCCTTCCTCTCTTCCACGGATTTAGCCGTCCACCAGTCCAATGTTCCCTCTCTCCCCCTCCATCCCAACTTAAGAGAACCACCCACTAGTCATCACATTTGCCCATCTCTCTCTCTCTCTCTCTCTCTCTCTCTCTCCCACTCGGGGTGACATGTGGACACCTCTTGAAGTGATGACTCACTTGTTTAAATAGACATATTAGAGAAGTCAGGACGCTTACCGAGCGTTTGAGCCAGAATGTAAGTTTAGAGAGTTTTTTCAATGCTTAGATTCTAAGCGGGCGGTAGGCCATTCCAACATTCCATGTGCTTCCGACGTGGGACATTTTTAATAGGGAAAACTCCGAGAAATCCAACTTTGATTTTGATATATAAATCTAGAAGAGGACCCACACCTTATGTGAAGAAAATAGTGAAAGCAACTCTTACTTAAGAAAGAAAGAAAGAAAGAAAGAAAAAAAAAGAGAAGTAACATTTTCTGAAGTTTGGTCTATATGGAACAGATAAATTCAAATTGGTTTTTGCTAGCCAATAAGTTTAAATTATTGTAAATTTGAAAATAATCAAATTAAGTCTAGAAATAGAGAGATTTGAGGAATAAGTAATAGAAAGCATTTTAACCACTTGTAAAAGCTTGAATAGGCTTTCTCCGAATAATTAAGTTTACGGTTGAACTCCTATTCCAGATTTACTTTATACAAAGTATAGATCAAACATAAATACTTGGGTTGGCTCAATGTCCTGATGAAGCGCCAATAGGAAAAGAAGAAAATGCATGGATCATGGACGCAGATTGTCTTCCGGATGAGGAAAATGTTCCATATGATGCAACTCGATACACAAATTATCTTGTATGAGCACAGGATGCTCTATGAAATATGTGGGGATGATTGGTTTCCCCTCTAGAATCGGATCAAGTAGAATTGGTTCCTAGTTTGTTGAATTGGGAATCAACCCACCTAGCCTTGAAACTAGAAATGATTTCTTTTTTTTCTTTTTTTTTTCTTCTATTCCTCGCAAGTGAGAGTTTTCAAACATTAAAAGAAAGCATTATTTTCAGTTCATTCGTTAAATAATTGTTTACATCATCAAGGTGGCGATCGACGGTCACAAGAGGATGAGCTTGGTCGTGGCTATGCGAGAGAGCGGAGATTGAGAGTGTAGGTGAATTGACGGCGAGAGAGAGAGAGAGAGAGAGAGTTGAAACATAGTTTATGGTTTGCATCATAATAAATAAATGAAAAAATTAAGTAATTTGGGCCGGTTCGTCAATCCAGTTCCTTATGTGGAATCAAGAATCGGACTGGCTCCAGCGAAAGCCATCCAAAATTAGCCGATTCGATCTGTTAGACATATAAATTTTGACAAGCTTTTTAGTCTTTCATTGCATTTAAAATTAGATATTGACCATGACCCCTAAACAAAAAATATTGTTAAATTACATCTACATATTAATATTAGTGTCATTTGATAGTAATAAACCTACATAAATTGCATTATAATTTGGACTGTGTTAAGCAAGGATGCTCTGAGCTAGATTATCTAAACTAAGCCCAAGAGAATACAAAATTCAACCAAGCTCATAGTAGCCGAAATTTTACATATGGGGGATGCACATGAGAAAAATAAAATTAGGAATTATTGCATTCTTTAATTGAAAAATAATATAACATTTGAGTCAAATTTTCGATTATTGGGTAGAGAATGAAAGAGATATCTTATTTTTCTATATTGAATATATCACATGATTTCGTTATTTCAATTTAGGAAAGGGATATATAAGAAAAGTCTTAATCTTTGTTTATGTAAGCACAGTGTTCTATTGAAGTTAAGGGGGTTGTTCACTATAGATAATTTGGATACAATTAAAAAGGCAGGTATAGTAGAAAAAGATCCACGGAGAGAACACGCGTGATTACTAAAACTTTTTCTCTCTACGGACCGTCCCTAATGCCGTGCCTACCCGCCCGCGCCTCCTGTCTTGCCATGTCGCTGCTTTTTGACTCACACCTACGCCTTATGATTACGTGCCCGCATGATCATTCATCGTCTGTCGGTGGCATAAGATAAAATCAACCAAAATTATTTGTAAAAACTTGTTTTGAAAGAAAGAAAAAACTTATTAAAAGGACATTAGATTTATCTAATGTTATCAAAGCATTATAAATCTTTGGTTCATAGAAGTAAAATATTCCCCCACATTTTACTTGGGTTTCCACTTGACCTGAAGTAGATTGGTGGAAACTCTTGAATAAATTAAATTGCATGTTTAATTGATTAATTTGACACTTCAAAGTTGTGATTAATATGGGTTTGGGAGAGTCTGCACTTTGATTTAGTAATTCATTCACTTTCCCTTGGAGGTTCACCTTGTTGAAGGTCACAACACAATTCGGTTCCCAAATCAACTTGGGACTAGTGCACACCCAAAGAAATATAATCAATATAGTTGTTTGTCAAGCAAAGAATACCCCAGGTACCACAACTTGGCACGAGAAATATGGAATATATAAGTGCCAAAATTTTCAAAAGCTAAACTTAAGTGCTACTTTTTAAAAAAGAAAATAAAAATGGACATTTAAGTGCTAACTCTAGTAGGCTTGCTGGAAATCTGATGTAACATTATTTTATTAATAAAACAGTCTACGTGGCTCACCAAAATGTCCATTCAGCAATCCTTGTCTAAAATGATGTCATCCTCCATGTTCACTTAAGTGCCAGTCGTGGCTAAAAAATGATTACTTAAGTGTCAAGTTATAGTGTAAGTGATCATTTAAGTGCTACTCGTGGTTAAAAATGAACACTTACTCGAGTGCCAAAATAACATCATTTAACATCATCTCGTGTAGTCTATGCGGACAACACGATGTCATTCGCCTTGTCTACATGAATAATTTAAAAAAAGAAAAAAAGAAATCCCACATCATTTAAAATTCTTGCAGGAAAAAGTCACGTTAGTTATTTGGCTAGAAATTCTCGCTATTAGCACTTAAGTGCCCTTTCTTCTCCAATTTTGGTATTTAAATATATCTTTTGGAAGTTTTGATACTTATGTGTCCCCCTTGCTAAGCTGTGGCACTTCAAATGTTCTTTTGCCATAGTTTGTCCCAAAACAACCAAGATGTGATTAGCCAGAGGACAAAAGTATCCATAGCAATTGAGAAAGAAAGTGTGATTTGTTCGAATTTCTTTTCTCTTTCGGTAGATTTGTGCATTTTTCAAAAGTTGAATCTAGAGTTTGCTTTAAATTGTTAGATTGGCACATAATATGTTCCCAAGAACTATATCTGTTTTTTTTTTTTTTTTTTTCAAAAAATAATCTAGAGACACAAGCATAGAAACTGGGCCTTTTGAAGTTCCATGGAACACTCTACAAGTTCCATAAAGGGCTAAATTAAGGTCTTTGGTCTATGTAGATGGCCTCAACCTATATTTATTTGTATACGGTTGGTGAGAACATGGCATCCCTTGTTTCTAAGTTGGAAATGGGATAATTACCAAAAATGTCATAACCCCATTGTACATATGTCAATCAGTCATAAACTTTGCAATTTAGCTAATTTAATCCTTAATCTTTTGACAATTTTCTAAAGTAGTCTTTCTAATCAATTTTGGCTAGAAATCGTCGACGTGGATGTCGATTGTCCTATGTGGCATGGTCGGCAGTGACATGAAAAAATTCATAACTATACAAAAATTGTCCATATAAGCGTCGAATGTATCGCATATGCTAGTTAACATTTATGTTAACAATTTTCAATTAAAATTAGTCAAAATAACTATATTGAAAGTTTGTTAAAAGATTTAGGATTAAATTTGGCCACCTTGAAAAGTTTAGACTGAATTGACATCCATACATAAGTTTGGAAGTTTGTTGATAATTTTCCCTCTGAAAATTGCATTTTGGTTCAAACAACTGCGCTAGCCCTAAGGGGGTGTGTCTATCCACACAACCGACTGACTAAGAACAAGCAATCTCATATTTGGTTCCCGCCCGAATTTTAGTAAGCTCAAGTGCCCCATGTTCCTTGACATTGTTGAGGTGTTTCCCGGGGCGTGTATTTACAAACCTTAAATATATCCACTTTTAAGTAATTTACAATAAATAAATTGTTTATGCTTTTTTAATAGTTTAAGCTTTGCGGATGAACGACTCGTGAAAGCATTTCCCGGGTACATACCTTGAACGTATGCATTGTTGGGTAATGTGCAATAAATATATTTTGACACCTTTTCTAATAGTTTGAACTTTGGAGCTAATTTTTTCTTTACCATGATATCAGAGCATACATCAAAGGTTCAAATCTTGGCAGTCCTCTCCATTTTTCTCTTATTCGTGATTCATGTTATTCTGTCTGTTTTCCCATTCCTGTTTCGTCGATTGTCTGGTTAATGTGGTTCCGTCTTCATCCTGTCTTGCACCCGCAAGGAATAATTTATTATTGACATGTATTTTAACAAATTAAATTTTTGAAATAAATGTTGTGTATAGTAATCCACGAATATATTATCAAAGCAGCGCTTGGAACGCAATTTGTTTTTATAAGTCGCACTCGAATAAATTTGGAATGACTCTGCTCTAATCCACGTCGAAAGGCGTGTGATTGTCGGACTTATTGTAGCTGGAGATGGATAAAATTATGAAAGGCGTCGACTATTTGTACTACTTTCTGCTTTTTCCTTGAACTGCGGTGGAGGACGTGTCTTCCCAATCATAGTATGCAATTAATTAGTATACTCAATTATACAATTACTTTTTGTGGAAGTTTAGAAGTACCTCTTCTCAAATGAAAGTTTAGCCTAAAATTATTGATGAACTGTGCCTATGTTCCCAAAATAGGCGCTTGATGATGCGATTGTTTAGGACTACGCCAATGACACAATAACCACCTATACATGAAATCGCATAATTTTTTTTTCCTGATAATTTAGAACATGAACTCAAAGGTCTAATTATCTAGAGATCCATATAGAACTTTAAAAACTACATAAATCGGTTAAGTCCAAACTTTTGTTTATATACACCGGCCCTCACCCAGAATAGTTTTCATGCAATTTGTGGAATTTGAACTCTGTGACCTCTAAATCCTAATTGGCAGTCCTTGAACACCTCAATCAATTGTCCCTCTCTCTATAATGACCAAGCTCGTTCTATGTGGGCTAAAAACGCCCTAAAGAAATTGTTAGTAATAATCAAGGTTAAGACCATTTGAAGGTATTTATTAACTTATGAATCACTCAATAGATATCCTCGTTAGTATTAGTTTGAAACACCCAATGATATACCTCTATTTGATGTGTAGCCCTCTTCATTCCTATCACATCCACCATCCTTGAAAACTTTTAGGAAAGTCGCACTTCAATCAAGCCCTTTCACCCCTATAATCTTTCTCCGTCTTTGTCTGATCAAGCATGGGTCTAGTCCCTTCACGAGTCATACATCTATTAAAGGAAACTCTACTTTGATATCATCAGTAAAAATTCGGCCTATATCTCGTGAGCCAAGCTCCAAAAGGATTACTTTAAGTAGCTACATAGTAAGATAATTGACCAGTTAAGGGATTGATGTTAAGTTATAAAATCATTCAACAAAAACTCTGTAGACTCTCTCTTTCTGAATGGCATGGTGGGGGCCGAAACGGGTCAGCCAACACTATCACCACCTTTAAACGCAAGCATGATTCATCCATGTAAAAGGGGCCTCACACAGCAAGTCCCCATGAAAGAGAATTCAAGTGGGACAAGCTAAGTTTTCAAAAGTTATTATAGCCTTTTATTGAAAGTCGGTGCGTCTGTGATGATCCCTTTACTGAAATCAAACCCCCAAGAAAAAGAAAACAATTTCATCTGACTAGACTCCTGTTGTCCCCTTGTGCCTTGTGATTTAAACCTGTCTTTCTCAATTCTCTCTCTCTCTCTCTCTCTCTCTCTCTCTCTCCCCGAGTTATTCATCAACTAGAGTGCAACTTGCTCCTGCACTTTCGTTTTTTGGGTATAATGATAGTAACTATTCCTTTAGACTTTTTGTTCGCTTTTTATTTTCCTTTTGTTTTTCCGATTATATGATTGAGGGTTAGGCATGCCTCCCTGAGACAAGGACTGCGATATTGTCCCTTCCAGAACACTTTATCAATTTTTTTTTGGGAGCTTTTCCAGGTTCCTTACCAGACTCATGGACGGATAACAAAGAGAAGATGCCCTCACGTGCATGAAGTTAATTAAATCCTAATTTTCGTTTCCAGATCTTTAAGATCAAAGATGATTAACAAGCATTACTTGCGGTTTTAATATTGTAGCCATGCATTTGTATACGGATGAGAAGTTTGAGTTGAGTTTCTTTTTATATATCGTCGAACGGAGTTTTTTTTTTTCAATCCAGAAATATGAGCGTAGAGATCTAGCTACCTAAAAATCCATATATTTTGTTTAAGTTTCATGAATCAATTAAATTCAATTTTTTTACTGTGACCTTAATATAGAGCAAGTTACCCATGTTTAGTAAAAATTTGAATGGATGATCTTATTGAGTTATAGAACCCCCTACAAGATCTTAATTCAATTTATTTATGAAAGAAAAGCAAACAACTATCCAACAATTTTTTTCTCTTATAAACTTGAATAAGTGTATTCTTGATAGCTGACGATAATAACTTGTTGAAAGAGATCAGAGTTGTTGTCAAAATTTAAAGTAAAATTATGCAAATTAAAGTTGAATTTTAAGTGTTCATAAATTAAGTGATGGAAATAGAATTAAAAAGCTATTTGGCGATGATTAAAAATTAACAACTTAATATCTTTGATCTCTAACCAAATACAAAAAAAAAAAATCATTTTTGCCAAATCTTATCAGAATATTTAAAAAGATTCTAATTACTATCAATTATATTTTTTCTATTGCAAGAATTAAGTAAACCCTCCTTACTTATAAGATTAAATAGATTCTTGACTTAATTGAATAATTTAAACAAATTCTATTTTTAAGTTTTAAAGAGACACTTGATCTTATTAAGTGCCGAATTTTTTATTTTCAGCACTTGATTGGATTATCAAAAAGGCCCAAAGTAATTAACAAAAAGTAGTGAAAATACATATTATGCCTAGCCAAAGAAAAAACATATGGTATTATTCTTTCCTCTCGAAGGGGGAGAAAATATCCGATTCCCTCCTATGCAATCAAGAACTGCTCCACTACTCAACAGTAGAAAATAATTGGAATCATCAAAGCCAGCAATTTTGATTATTCGGGGGAATAAAGAATTTCGGATTTTGCATATATTATCTCCCCTTTTACTTTTTTCCTTTTTCCTAAATCTTTCTTTTCCACTTTTTGTCTCAAAGGAACACTTTGATATCTTCAATGTACACTTTAAGGAATTTTTCTCTCTTTTTGCGTCTATGTGTATGTCATAGGAAGGAATCAATAATTGAAAAATGAGGACGGATGAGGAGCATAAGGAGGATGGAATTAATTCTTTAGGCAGTTGACTTAAGTTAGGGAAAATTGGTCTCAACTTTGGTTCTTCTAAAGGCCATCACCAAATGAGAAGAGAATCAAATTGTACATGTTGCCAAAAGATGATTGAATGCACAAGTTAAAAGTCACTCCATTATTGGAGCTTGAGAGAGACCATGTACGCTTTAGACTTATTAGTCATCATGGGCAGTGTGGACAGAGCATTATTCTTTGCTTCCTTGATTGCGACGGTTGGTTCCAAGAGAGATTAACGCGATAAAAATTCTAAGGAATTAGTTTTAGTGTCATGTCATCATTTATTAATAAAACTTACACAGTACATTTTCAGTAAGATAAAAAAAAAACTTGTTAAGTAACTAAATGAGGAATATGGTTGATTTTCAAGATACTAGTAATGTAGACTCATTTTTACGAGGCATATGTTAGAAAATACTAAATGAGAAAAGATGTTGATTGTTTATATTTATAAGGAAAATTCGTGAATAAATACTTTTAAAATCGGACTTTTCCTTAACCAATTATCTTTAGACACTTGTTAATATGGAATTTATTAAATCTATTCATATAAAGGGTCAGGACTCAGAATTTTTTTGAGTTGAAGGTGAAGAAAAAGAGCCTAAAAAGGAGAGAAAAGACGAGATGGTAATAATTGCGTGCGAAGAATGAGCAAGATGGTCGGCTGGCCATAAAGGCGAGGAGGCTGAGGAAGGTGAAGTGAATGCATTGAAGGAAACCTTATCTCATATTCTCTCCTCCCTCCATCATTGCCAACTTCTACGCTCCATAATCATCAAACCCCCACGGAATCAAATGCCCATCATACAAAATCATTGGTGGGCTCCACCTGTCTCTCTCTCTCTCTCTCTCTCTCTCTACCCTTGTCGACAAGCTCATCAGCTTGACATGCGCTCGTCCCTCCAATTCTTTTTCTTTTTGCCAATATTAAGATATTGTGCTTATGTATCGTATTTCTTCTTTTTCTTCTGAGAACAAGAATAAAAAAGACACCATCGCCTTTCTCTTTTTCTCTTTCTTTGGGTCAACAGCATTTTTTTTTCTCCTTATTTCTTTTAGCGGAAGCCTATTTTTCTTGTTATTTTTCGAGAAAAAACATTTACTATTGAATTAAAATTACGATCTTAAGAAATAAATGGGAAATTTTGAAGAAATTACCTCTTCCCTCAGGGGACCTGAATAAGAAATGATCTGAAGATCTCATGTCTTTTTGACATAGGGTTATAGTATTTTACCATCTTAATTAATATGAAATATATGCATTCTGTTTTTTTTTTATATAATTCAAAGTTTAAATGAGACATCTTATAATTTTGGCCAAATTTGTGAGGTTATAGGAGGCTTATGATTGGTGGGTTGATTTGTTTATATTTATGGATGGAAGATTTGAGTTCATATATGAGAAAATGATGAATTAAAAGTCTAAACATCCTATGTCATTTGTATCAGAAAAGAAACCTTATATGTTGTTAGATGGGGAAAGGTTAGTATACAAAATACTTCAAATGAATTCCGCACAAGATCACTGTCTAATAATATAAACATCTATTATCGCATGCAAAGCCTATGTCGACTACTATAGTAATATTGAGACCGCTATTTATTATATTATTTATAAGATCAGCTACTACTGGAAAGAAATGGAGACAACTATTTATAATATTATTGAAAATTATATAATCTTTAATTAACCTTAGATTGACTCAACCATGATAGACGTTTCGTGATTGGATAGTCGGACGACTTGTGGATTAGTCTCGTTGCTCCCGCCACATACCCATGAACGTACTTAATTAATGCTTGAAAACCACTCGGTACACACATTGGCTCTCAGAAAAATGTGTGAAATATAAGATAAGGTTAGTGTTAGCCTCATAATTAACCACTACAACACCTTAGCATTGATTGGATTTTGTCTGCTTGTTCTGAGGACGAGATCAGAATTAAATACTACTATTTTCTTTTGGTCGGTATATATTACTATTTAAATAGAAGATTATTGTAATGGCATTAGCAATTATACCAGATCATGTCATAAAGTGAAAGTTGGGGAAGATGCCACATGTATCATCATGTCTTTACAGATTATTGTTTCCCCAACTGTGTCGAGGTCAATGCCTATCGACTTCTGTCCAGAAAAGGATACATTATATTATATAATGTATCTTCTTGGCTGTGGTTATCCGTCGATTCGAGGCCAAAAATATTCGGATATTGCTGTTGCTGGATCCATTACATATATTTATAAAAAGTACAAAATGAGGTGTACGAAATTAATATGAAATGTTCGCTAAAATCAAGTACAGAAGCACCACTCGACACGTATCCCACATTTTCGTCTCGCTCTGGCCTAAGAAAGATCAATCAGTATCATAGATGACCTAGGAAATAGGCGAGCTCATTAATGAGCTTGCAGAGGAAGTTTACGACTCCAAATTGCCTTTTCCTTTTCTTTTGTCTGCTTAGGGAGGGAGTAGTGCCCGAGGATTGTCTTGATGTTCCTTGTCGTTTCTCGTGTACAAATTATATGGGCCATTTTAATAGGAAAAACTGATAGCCGGGCTAGTCGGAGACAAACTTCCAAACTCGACCGGAACCCTGAGATGGTGAATAAACTTAAAACCACCTAGGACCAGGCTAGCCATGACGATTTGTTGACACCCAAAAATGATTAACTTTCGATTATAATCGATAAGTGATAGGCTTAATTAATAATAGTAGAGTTTGATGAACAACAAAAGTGATTGATAAAAAAAACAGCCGACGACTTGAAGAGTATCTATAACTGACTACAGAAGTTATCAATGGCAAATAATAGTTATCAATGAATACCTTCGCTGGATTAAAGTCATTAACATCGACATAATACTTCCGAATAGCAATTTGCTTGGAAATAACCATTCATCATTTGTCAATTTATATCAATCCATTCATATTCTTAAAGGTATTTAATCGACACTTTTTGATGAAACATCTTTTTGTCATTTCTGATGGGACGCATTTTGTTGATTCAAGGAGACTAAGATGGAAAAAACCAGAAATTAACAGGAGTTTGATTATATTGCCAATGATAATAATAGTGTCAAAAGTGGAGATGAAGTTGCTAAGCACTTGGAATCTTCAGTCATCAGCTGAGTGGTTGAAGGATGCCAATGCCAGGGGCGGAACTTCCATGACATCTCATTGAAGAATAGCGAGAGAAGTTACACCAAATCCTTATATGTTGGCTACCATGAAGAGGTTATTCAACTTGTAGCGAAACAATATGACCAATTATATCGTGAGTCACATGACTTGACCAAGTCAATCATTATTAATGCTGTGAATGATGCTCTTTCAGAGGCTAGGATCATCCAATCAATCACCACCACTCAATCCGGTGGTAACATGGCACATTCCTCATCCTTCTTCATTTATTGATGCTAGTAATGTTGGTCAAAATAACCAAATCTCTAACAATAATTTTGCAAATCAAATGTTGAAAATGTAAGGCTAGTGGTTCCATTGGTACCATCCAATGTGAATTTTCCTATTAGGCCTAACATGCTTACCATTGATAATCTAGCAAGATTAGCAGCACCACCTAGGGGCCAAAATGGTCAATTAAATGTGCAATTGAACCCAACAAAGATTGTCAAAGATGTCCAACAACAATTGGGGTTAGACAAGGGTGTTGTCATACCTATTTATAGGAAATTACATCCTGAATAGGTCAATAATCAATATTTACTTAGAGGCTTCGAAACCCATGACTTTTGCAATTTTACTGGTGAAGATGAATAATCGACCATCAAACAAATTAGTCATCTTATAGCTCAATGTAGGGACAAACAAGTTTAAACACTTCTGTTATTTCCTTTGACTTTGTCGGAAATTGCTTTCACTTGATACGCTAACTTACCACCTAATTCTGGTGAGAACCGGGCTGAAATGGAAAGATAATTCCACTCACAATTTTATAGAGTGATACTTGAGGTATCAATTACTAATTTGATCAGATATTGTCAATATAGTAATGAGTCGGTCAATTAACTTGTTGTTCAATTTAAGAAGGCTACAAATGGATAACTTACCTCTTTTTTTTTTTTTTTTTTTTTTTTTTGGTTGAAGGATGCCTTACTTTACTCTTAGAAAAAGATTTCATGGATTTGGCTTTCAATGGGTTGAAATATAATCTTAGAAATTTTTTTTTGAAAGCCAAGATTTATCCGATTGTTTTTTCAATTGACAACTAGAGTGTCTAAATGTGAACAACTTCTTAAAGACAAAAGATAGAGGGCCACATTAAAAAACTTTCCACAAAACTTGGCTTTAATGGAAAAATATGAGTTAGATGATGAGTCTGATCAAGATAAAAATTAGCAAGGAAAAATCAAATTTGCCAATGACAAAGGGAGCATAACTCTTGATTATCGAATTTAAAACAATCGAATGATCGATGAGTTATTCAATTCTTCTAAAAGGGCATATGTTAACATGAAAAAATGACTAACTTTTGGTTATGCTTGAAAAGTGACAAACTTAATCAATAAAAGTAGAGTTTGGTGAACAACATATGTCATCGATGAAAAGAACAGTTGACAACTTGAAGAGTGTCGACAACTTGTCAAAGAAGTTATTGATAGCAAACATCAGTTATCGATGATAAACTTCACTGAGGATGAAGTCATTTACATCAACATGTAATTGTTGAGTAGCGATATGTTTGCATATGTTGCTTCTTTTAGATAACTGTTAGCAGATAATAGAAAATTCGTAACTAGTGGGTGATTATGTTTATTTTCGCTATTTTAGGATTTTATAACTTATTGTGGATTAGTGTTGTTGTAACATCTTGTAATCGCATAGAATTAGGGGTTATTTTCTTGAAGATAGGTTTAACAATCCATCTTTTTAAATTTAATAACCATTTGCAATTGTCGATCATGGGTTATAAATAGCCACATTGTATTATTTGTGAGACTTCTCCAATCAAACTTACATTACATCTTCAATTACATCCTTTCCTTTCTTGTTTTATTATCTTGTATGTCACATCTTATTTAGCCATTCAATTTTTGCATTCGTTTAACTTTACCTGGTTTCTATGTGTAGACTCCTAATTTTTCACCTAAGGAATGGCCAAGATCAACCACAAATATTACTTCTATTAGAAGTACGTTCAAAGGGTAAAATTGGTTCGTACTCAGGAAGAGCTTTACAATGATACACGATTTTTCTAAATCGGATGATCGAATCTTAAGATATTATATTTTTTTGCTCACAACCGTCTGATCTTGAGTTATCGGGGATTTAATGATTTGGCCCGACCGATGGATTCCACCTCAACTTCCACAGTGCTAGCCTAGAGGATGTGCCAAGTTAGCATTTTCCATGTTAGGTCTGGCCAAGCGCCGTTATAGTTGGCCTAGCCTTTTGGAAGGGAATTTTTTTGCCGTTTTAAGGGCCATTTCAGCCTTCGGAAAGGCTAAATTAGCTCTTAGAAGGCTATTTTTTTATTTTATTTTATTTGGGGTGATTGCTATGTAGCATCAACATAGATACGTGACACGACATGATGCGATACACCGACAAATCATCTCTCAAAAAATAAAGAATTATGATACGTTCCGACATATTATATATTAAATATATATTTTTATATATAATGTAAAAATAAATAAATAATAATAAAAATAACATAGAATCAATTTCTACTAAAAAAATTGATCCAACATTTGTTAATATCATTTATTATTTTAATTTGATAGAGATTGAGCAAGAAATTCAAAAATTGCAAACACAAAAGAGTAGACTTGAAGGAACATGTCATGTTTTCTTACATTTGTCAGAGATTAGTGAGACTTCTTATAATCCCAAATAGAATTCAGAGTTCTTGATAAAGACTAGCTTGGAGCTCCTTTGCAAAACAAGGTTCGAGAAAAATGAAAATCCAAGATAAGAACACTAAATTCGCCATGGAAAATGTAAGAGATAACTCACAAGCCAATGACATAGACCAAAAGAAATAACTTGTGTATGATGCTTGCGAGAGGCAAAAAGCAAAAAAAAAAAAAAATCACAACTTTAAGTCTGCTTTCACGAATCTATGAATCACACAAATACTAGGTATCTTCTACTTCATCCTTATAAATCTTTCTTACCATGAGCCAACTACTCACAATTGGGTGACGAAATCACTAATCACAAACCAGCAAAAAGAGAGAATTTTCTAACCAAATTATGAAATTAACAAAACTACTCGAATTCCAAATTCTAATCGAATCTGACTCCTCATGGCAAACGTCGACCCTGTCCGCCATTTTTCCTAGATGCAACCACACAACAACATGGGATCTCCTAGAAATGGCTGCCAGACAACATAGTTGGATATGTTTGCACATGACAAGCGACCCTCCGGGAAAATTTTAAACTCCAATTAGCCTAATCAAGTTGCGAAAAGGGTACAGAAACGCACCTAGTGGAGGTGAGGTTGGGGTGAGTTGGTTTAGGGTGGAGGTGGTTGCGGCGGCTGGTGGGGGGGGGGGGGTTGTGGGGGCGGCAGAGTGATGTCGCTAGGATGAGTGACATTAGTGAGAAGAGGGACATTCCATTGTTACTCATGGGAAGGTTAGAACTCACAAGTGAGAAACTTGAGAGTGAGAATTTTCTTCTTTTCTCTTTATTGTTGTTATTTTCATTATTTTATCATATATTTACATTTTGATCCCTCAAGTATTGAAATTTTTTAAAATTGACCCGTACGTGTCATAATCGCATGTCAGAATTTCGGACTCGCGTGTTGGAGTGTGTCAATAAGAGTTGACCATGTGACAGATTTTCCAACACTCGCTGACCGCATGCCGGAACTTGTCGTAACATGTCGAACACAACACAAAGGCTCCTAAAGAATGTTGGTACTTCATGTCATGTCCCTTCCAAGAGTTGATCCGATCCAGTCCTTTCCACGGATTGAGAAATGAACTAGTTCCTAGTTTCTGGGATTGGAGGCTTGACTGGACAATCTTGGGACCAGGAACTGGACTGGACCAATCGGTCGGGTCAGGTCTAGTCCAATGGATTGGTCACTTGGCAATTCCGCATTCAAATTTCAGCATTCTGAAGATAAATCTCTCCCTTAAAAAAAAAAATACTAGACTTGTTGCTATTTTAGTGTTTGTTGTTATTTTAAAGAAAAAAAAGTAGAAAAATATAGTTAGTCCACTTCGTCAATCTAGTTTGGCCCAATTTCTCCTCAGAATTGAGAATCGGACCGAAAATCATTGGTTTCATAAATGGAACTACAAACCAGACCGATGCTCTCAGGATTTGCCTAGAACCGGTTAGTCCGGCTTGATCCAGGCAATTCCTGGTTTAGTTGGTGCAATATGCTTAACCCTAGATTTTATGATCCTTCAAACGAATGGACTAGCCTTTTGAGTGGGGTTTTTTTACATCCTTTTGGAGGGCCGATTTAACATTTCCAAAGAATCTCGTGGCTTACGAAATTCCCCTATAAGAGTGCCCTTGTCTCCAATTCTTGGTGTTAATCATATTGAGGAAATTCCGATGAAGTTCAAGGTTGAAGATTCCGGCGGTCACATGAGGGTATGAAGTAAACAAATTTCCTACGGAGATAAGTAACAGTTCTGAACCTCCTAAATAAAATTAATATTACAACGATGAAAAAGCTACGCTAGAATTATTAAACAAATAAATTGGTACTATGCTTGTTTTAAGTTGAATTTTTCATAAAAATGGGCCGTCGTAATGTCTATATTACCCTTTGAAAAAAAACTACAAAAATGTGCTTTTACTTCTATTATTCTCAGAAATTAACCTAATAATAATCATAGTTTCCCTAGACCGTTATTTTACCTATTTAAATATTTGCATTAGTGAAGTCACTGTGTGAAGCCTAGCTAGAAGTCACTATATAAATAATGTTCAAGTCTCTCTAAAACATAAATAACCTCACATAAGGAATAGTTACTGAATGCAATTCATGAGAGACAATCTTATTGAGTCAGTGACACGAAAAGCAATAGAAGATGAGCAATTGTGTTTTGGATTATAACTTTTCCATGTCAAGAACATCGGATTCCAAATTAGGTGCACATATCCTTTTTTTCTCTATTACTGTGTTCTAAATTATAGTTATGGAGATTTTGGGATGCCGTTTTCATAGCTAACATGTCTTGACTATCCAAGAATTGGTGAGGATGATGAGTTTGGGACTATCATCCGCTTAGGTTAAAACTCAACCAAGATTACATCGCCTCATCAAGCTCGCCAAGTCGGCTTGAGCACTACTCTTACTTAGACATTGCCCCCATTGTGAATGTTATAGAGATCTTCATCTAGGCAAAACTCTATTTTTGACTTGTGAATTATTCTCTTACATAAAAATTATAATCCCTAGCTCCCGATAATCACCCTGTATTCCGAAGTCCGTTCCAAACTAGACCTGAGATAAGAATGTCACAAGTAAAAATGGCTTATTAATTTTAAAACATGCATCATGAATCATCAGATAAAAGATCTGGACATATAGTTAACTGCACATGCATAGACATCCCACTGGGATCCATGCATTCCACCAACACATGACAAGTTGAGACATGACAAAGTCATCACACAACATGTCGTAACATGACATGTCATTTATACATCATTTTTGTGTCCTAATCATGCAGACGCGACGGATTGAGTAATTTCCGAGGGAATAACACGGTGGGAACCTTGTTACTCGATTATCTCTCTAGAGAAAGAAAAATCATGTAAAAGTTTAGGAAATGAAATGGTAACGGAATTTAAAGGACTTAATCGAAAATGAAGTGTAGTACGGGCGTTGTAAGGGTGTTAATGCTTCCAAACACATTATCAAATCACCGGACCGTAGATCTTTGATTTCACAACAGACCGGTCACATCCACATGTATAATTAGATAGTTTACTTCCCTAAAACTATTTAAGGTCCTAAGGTCCACTTGGCCAAGTTTAAAAAACTGATTGGTGGCAACTCTGTTTGTTTAAAAAACTTAAAAGAAACACCTCAATTTCACTCATTGAAGACAATCCTGAACCTAAGGACTGCAGGGGATGGTCCTGTCGAGCTCCTCACGGGGCAATGCCGCTGAACGCAAGCAGTCTCCCCGGGCTCTCTAGTCCGGCTGGACGATTGCAAGCCATCTAGAAGTACTTGAGGAGATGTTAGAAGAAAATGACGACGTCCAAAGAAATTAAGGACAACAATTTCAAGCCCTTCCCCAAAATGTTGGATATTCAGATGTGTTTCTAATTCCACATCAACTTTAAACTGCAAAATGTATTCTAAAGCCATATGGGTCCGGAAAAGCTACAACCAACAATACTGTGCTCGCAATGGACTCTTATACCAGCAGTGGTATCGGAGACACAATCAAGATGTCGGATTTTAGACTTATCTCTTATCCCACATAACCTAGATATGAGTTTACATGAAAAGATAAGTCTCATGCAATCTTAAATTTTAAGTGCTCTTTAGATCCATCCGGAAATGAGTGAGCCACGTCTAGGGTGGCTGGGGGGCCAACTGAGACTACCTAGAAACAACAAAAAATAAAGATCAAAGGGTAGGGGGTATCAGCACAGAAAAAAGGTATTAAAAATTAAAATCAAATCTTCACAGCCGAATTAGCATTAATGTCACATGTTATGGCGCATCGCCTTGTAGACTGAGGTGGTGATCGCAACATACATGGGTTTGACATTGAAATTACCTATATTCCCCAACATAGACCCACAAGATCTCCACTGATTTGAATGTGCAAGGCGTGTGATTACCTTAAATCCTTTTGCTTCAAAAATAATAAGATCTTGAACATACCATGATCTAGTATCATGAATGATTTGACCGTTGTCTCCCCTGGAAAATGATGCACCACTTCCACACCATTAATGGGGTGGTCCATGAGGACCCATCAGGCTCTTCATCAGTTTGAGATCTAATTCCAATCATTCCACAGTTTTTTCCTGCATATGGATCATTGCCTACAAGTGAAACCAGCCAGTAATAGAAGCTCCCTCCTGTTGTTGTCCAGAGTCTCCTTTTCTTTTCTTTCTTTTGCCCCCACTTTGAATTATTTACATTGGAATTATTATTATTTTTTTGAGCTTCTATCATGCTTTTTGGGTGACCTAACTCCTCATCAGCATAGCCGACAAAGCATTATTGAATGCGCTTATACATGTACAGATTAGTAGGCCCCAATGCACACCCCATCAACTTTCTAGTTAAGCAAAGATCCGGATTCTTGTTGATGAATCATATTCGGCACCATTATAACTCTTTGAAAACTTCAATGGTGTCTTGTACCTACTTTGCTTGTTTCCCCTCCTCTCTCTCTCTCTCTCTCTCTCTCTCTCTCTTTTTTTTTTTTTTTTTTGCTTTTTTCACACAACAAACAAAGAACAAAGAAGCTGTTTTCGATGATAGATTTAGATAATGCGCATCACTTTCTAATCTCCACATTCATGATCAAGGGAAAAAAAACAAGGCAACCATCCCGTACTAATAAAATAAATTGATATTGGTAAGCAAGGTGACATGAACCCATCTCTACCCAGTTTAACCAGGCATGGGAGTGGGGGACAGTTCATGTGGTCTGTCATTAATAGAACCAAAAGCAACATCCAATCACTTAGGCTTCTGATGGAACTTTTCATATAAATTATAGTTTATAAACTTGATGAAGTTGTGATTTTTGCTTTGTCTACTCAGGCTTAGCAGAAAATCACCAGCTAATGATAATCAATGGAAAGCACTAACCATTTATTTATTTTGTCATCATGATCTGCACATATGATTGCTTATGTTATGAAAAGAGCAAAATGAGACATGTACTTCAAATCTAAAGTGTGTTACATGCTAAGATATGTATTTTGTTTTTGTCCCTTCTTTTTCATATTTTCTGATGGGAAACTGGGGCACAAGCTGAAAACATAGGTGGCCAATAATTGATACTCGGAAAAAGGCAGGATAATATATAATTGCGTGGGAAGAGAGAGATAGAGAGAGAGAGATATCAACAATAGTTAAATCTGTACGTTAATGGGTGGCAAAGGATGGACGAATCACTCCGTTGATGTTGTGTTTCCCACTCCCCCATGTGAACCCACGTCCCATATTTTATCCGCCCCGCACAAAACCCCATTTTTTCCCTGTTGCTGTGTATTCTAGCATCCTTTCAAAAAAAGTTAAGAGTCAGACCAAAAAAAAGAAAAAGCTAGAGAGAGAGAGTAGGTTCCTAGTTCGTCTGTTATTTATAATGCGGATGACTGTGGTGGGGTTCAAATGGTCAACCTATGTAGAGAGAGAGAGAGAGGACTTTTCATAATTTCCAATGAGATTCGTTTTTATACTCATTCCTTCGTTTGATTAATAATCATAGCCACCCACCCACCATGACCCAACGCCCTCACACCCCCCTCACGAAAAAGAAAAAGAAAAAGAAAAAGAAAAGTCTAATCATTCTTTCTTCTTATTTAGACCCCCACCTTCTTTCGCTGCCATTCCAATCAACACCTCCCTTCTTTCTCTCTCTTTTCTCTCAAGCTCTCTTCTTCATCTTCAAGAACACAAGACCAAACCAATCTCCCACCATCTCTTCAAATGGGCATAGATGATCTGTGCAACACAGGCCTTGTTCTGAGTCTTGGCCTCGAGACGCCCTTCAAGATCGAAGCCCAGAGGCAAGCCAAACAGCGCCTTAACTTCGAGCCCTCTCTCACGCTGTGCCTCTCCGGCACGACCAAAGCTACCCGCGACGAGCAGCCTCCGGCGGACCACTTGTATCGCCAGGCTTCGCCGCACAGCCACAACAGCCTCAGCGCGGTGTCGTCGTTCTCGAGCCCGCGGGTGAAGAGGGAGAGGGACCTCAGCAGCGAGGAGGCCGAGGTCGAGACGCGGGTGTCATCGAAGGCGAGCGACGAGGACGACGACGGCGCGAATGCGAGGAAGAAGCTCCGGCTCACTAAGGAACAGTCTGCTCTTCTGGAAGAGAGCTTCAAGCAGCATAGCACTCTCAACCCTGTAATCTCTCTCTCTCTCTCTCTCTCTCTCTCTCAAAGGCCCACGGTTGACTGAATGATCTTTACCTTCGCAACGACTTATGATTCATACACCCGACGGCTGAGATCATTCAGTTAATCGGAATATGACTGCATGGAAGATTTTTCATTTCTTTCTGTCCGTCTGTTACCATCCATTCGATTTCTTCTTCGTTTTCTCGAAATTAGTTTGGTGTTGATTTTTGGCTTTTTTTCTGTACTTTTTTCGAATGGAAACAGAAGCAAAAGCAAGCTCTAGCGAGGCAGTTGAATCTACGGCCCCGCCAAGTCGAAGTGTGGTTTCAAAACAGGAGAGCCAGGTAACAGATCATTCATAGCTTCCACAAACGAAATACAAATTTTAATATAGGCCATAATAAAATATATTCTTCATGCATTTTCCAATATATTCAAGTAAATATAGGCCATAACATATACTTTCCTCCAAGATACTACTTTTGCTCCGAGCGCAAGTTACGAGTACGGCACGGCAAATTGCGTTCACGTAAATTCATAGCCCCAAAAGATTCAAAATTTCCTTTGCACTCTTTATCCATTTTTTGCGGTGGTGATTTTATTTAATATTTAAAAACCACAAAATACTTTTTTTAATAAAATTCAGCGGTTTAACCTTTTGATAACAGCACAAGATACAAATAATACACGGTTTCTTCATAACTTTCACGTACCCAAACCTACCAAATCCTGAGTACTTCTTCGATCGTGAAATATATAATCTTCATTTGCTCAGTAATATAGTGATTTTTTTTTTTTTTTATTGGGGTGTTCGTTTTGATGTGATAGAGATGTTCATCAATGTATTCTTGGTATCTTCCTCAGGACGAAGCTCAAGCAGACCGAAGTGGACTGTGAGTTCCTCAAGAAGTGCTGTGAGACGCTGACCGACGAGAACCGGCGATTGCAGAAGGAGCTCCAAGAGCTTAAGGCCCTGAAACTGGCCCAACCCTTTTACATGCACATGCCCGCGGCGACCCTCACCATGTGCCCCTCGTGCGAGCGGATTGGTGCGGGCCCGAGCGTCGACGGCGCGGCGCCGACGAAGGGCCCTTTTTCGATGACGACAAAATCACACTTATACAGTCATCACTTTACCAATCCATCTGCTGCTTGCTGATTAGAAGTTATTAGGGTTTTAGAGATATTACAGAGAGAGAGAGAGAGAGAGAGAGAGAGAGAGAGAGAGACATATATAGATTCCAAATCACAACCCCTATAATTTTTGTTTGAGGGCTTGTAGCTAGTTAAAGATCCAATGTAATTATTTGTTAGGGACATATAGTAAATTCCTGATGGATCATCATCTCCTTGTTTTCTTTCTTCTTTTTTGGGCTTAATCTGTAAATGTTTTAACAATATATCTGAGATTATCAATGGAGGAATTACTTTAATTTATTATTTTCATTTCCGTGTTTTCTTTCCATAAAGATTGTTGATGTTTAGATGCCTTTGGCAACGGACTTTCATTGAGGAGAGGGAGAGGCAGAGGTCGAGGGAGAGGGGAGAGCCTTTTTGTGACCCGCAGAAAAGTTCCTCTGTTCGTATTTGATGACGTCATTATTACCTACTCACACGTACTAGAACTCATCACTATATAATATTAAAAATTAAGGCCACGGGAGAGAATAATCGCATTCATAATACGGTCTAGAGATTTCCGCGGGTTTTTCAACGTTAGACCACGGGGGTGCTCGCCTAATCATGCTTCTGACTTTAATAATACTATACTTATTAATCAATTAAATAATTTTGCTTTCTCTCTTGAAATTAAAAGAGTCGAACATGAGACAAAATCATGTCATCCAAGCGCACAAAATCTCCCTATTCTTCTCGCCCAAAAAAAAAAAAAAAAAAAATGATGGAAGGCTCTTTATTCCTCTTATTATTTGTGTTTATCTAATTTTCAAGATGGGATGAACCTTTACTATTTATAGTCATGCTTCAAATCCGAAATCTCAATAATCATGATAATGATTTAAAGAATAAGCAAAGGGGAAGAGAATGCGAGAGAACATATGATTCGGGGGGGTCATTATTAAGTAGGTAAAACGGGAGATGGAGGTTAGCTCACGTGTGTAGACCTTTTTAAGTTTCAGTTGATTTCGGTTGATTAGAGAGAGAGAGAGAGAGAGAGAGAGAGGCGTGTCGATAAAGAAAGGAATAGAGAAATAGGGATGGAGAGGTGGTGATGGGATGATGATGAATCGCTTGTTGGAGAGAGTTGAAAATGAGAGAGAGAGAGAGAGAGAGAGTCATTGGTCTCGTGAGATGCTTCGGCTTTAAGGAGACCGGTGGGTCATGCACCACGTGATGTCCCAATGGGCCTCCACCCTTTTATTTATTTATTTATTTATCTTTCTCTTTCTTATCTTTTCCCACAAATCTCATCATGGGGATTTCCCATGAAGAGGGTCAAGACCTTCCTCCCTCAACCTCTTCTAGTTCCTATTATGAGCGGGCCCCCCACCTCCCCCCCTCCAACTATCCTCGTCCCTTTCATACTTGAAGCTTCCCAACTCTCTCGCGCGTAAGAGTCCAAGGAAAAGACCAAATTGAGCATTTTGATGTACATAGTGGTTCATGGAAGTCTGTGTTTGGGTCGTGTTGATTACGTGCGACATGAATGTATTGGTTACTTGTACTCGATTAGGAACTTTTCAATCTCCACCGCACTTGTGACGCACAGTATGAGGAAAAGTAATACCTCGAAAATCACGGAATTTTTCTTATTCGATTGATTGATAGGTATCGTTGAGACACTTGTTATCAGGATCTTATATATTCATTAATAATTCAGTGTCCCACTATTTTATAAAGTCAATATTTATCCTCTGGCGCTGCTGTTTGAATATATTAGTAGATTCATATTTTCAAACTTGATATTTTTAAATCAGTTCATCAAGATGGGCCAAGATAAGAAAATTAGTGGAGTGGACTATAACAATCTAGTTTTATACTTAATGGTTTTCATCATTTCTTGTTTTCCATTTTTTTCTGCTTCATATGATAAATTACAAATGGATATTTAAGTGAATGAGTTACTTTTAAGGTACCTAACAAGAATATGGAATCCCTTCGTATATCAAACTCGTAAATCAATCTTAATTTGCATTTTAGTACCATACAAAGGCTAAGAAAACTAAGATTCACAAAGAAGTAATCTTGAACTTATTGCTTCTCAAATCAAATATATACATCTATTCTGGAAAACCCTAGTATAATTTTCCGCCACGACAGTGGGAACCTCCTTAAATTGCGAGGCGGTCAAGTTGACGGTCAAGATTGACGGGTTCTGCGAGACCTAAAAGGCACCAACGTTGGATGCACGCTACCATGATTGGTGTGGATGACTAATTGGACAAATAATGGGGGGATGTGAGAAGTTTCTTCCTCCAATGACAGTCTACGCTCCATTCAATCGTTGCCTGAAATTGTGGGGCGAGTGTTGTGTGTGCGTAGACCTATTAAACATATTACGATGGAAGGGACCTTCGAGGAAAGTCCTCTTTGATCAATCACCGGCTACAATCACTATCATTGCTTTTCTCGACTCTTCAACTCGCCCCTTCATTTTGTATTTAGCCCTCCTATTTTTACCAAGACAAGATGATAAGGGCATTGAAAGGGACTGGTGGAGGTTGAGAAAGGGTCAACATATATCTAGATGAGCGTGCTTTATGGGAATTCCTTTCCACCCATCAATTAATGTGGCGTGGGTATTACTATAGTTATCATTGAAAATGTCCAATTGAATTATTCTAAGATGGGCATGTACACCCATTTTGTGGTTGGAATGAGTACTGGTATTAGTTATGACATCCGAGAGTTTAATGGTCTCAATTCGATGTAAGTCAAAGAACTCTTTATTTTGGTGGGGGGAATTCTTTCTTCCCGACAAATTGCACGAAAAAAAGTTTGAGTTATTAAAGAATAAATATATTTGTATTTAATGCTAAGAATTAGCCGAGCATACAAATGCAATAAAAGTTAAATTAAGTGCAAATTTATATATGTTACATAAATACAATTAATGTGAATCCAAATATGCTTATTTCCTATTAAGATCAACGGGTGTACTCTAATGCACCGCATTTTTGGTAGTCAATTGTTGTCAAGTTTAAAGTAATTAATACAATAATGACGAAAATTTACAGAAAAAAAAAAGGTGCAAATAGTTTGAAAGAGGGAGTATAAAGTAGAAGTAGGTAAAGTTGAGAGTAGCATTGAAAGCTACTCTCGCGGGTTCGATATCTATTAAGATATCATACCGGGCCGATAGAGATGATTAGTTGAAGACTTAGGCAAATCACAATGATAAATGGGGAACAGCGAGGTCAAATTGTGGGAAGTGACGACAAGTTGCTTTTAAAAAAGTGCCACATTAATATTAAACACGACTCTTTTGGTCGTTGTAGATTTGCAATACGTGTGCACCCACGTAACAAATTAAGAAAATCCCCGAAAGGACACGTGTCTCGTGCTGGCTACAATGTCGGCTTGTCGAGCCTCATGCGATGTATGGATGCAGGTAAGAGCGCCGAATGGACGATTTTGTTTATTGTTTTGTGTTGTATCCGTCAGTGATAGACGAAAGCAATCGACCTTGTTGGGAAAAAAATAATGTAGACAGCTACTATATAATAATGTAGTCTTAGGAGACACAGAACAACATGTGTACCCTCAAAAGAGCACTGATTATATATCGGTGGCTTGCTCAACCCTACCTCCTTACGTTAGCTACTTTGTCGTTGCCCGCGAGTGGTAAACAATTAGGGCCTATTGCATAAGGTTGAGCTAGGGTTAAAATTATATCCTTTCATTGTCTATTCCTACTAAAATAATTAGGTATTAGATGGGCATGCTATAACGCTTGACATATTCGATAATAGTGGCAGAGGGTGTCGTTGAGGGAGCAAGCCATAGCAGCAGCAACCGCCATGGCAGCGGGGGCGGCGGAGGCGGAGCGGTGGTTGTCCACTCTATAACTAGAAAGAAGAAAGGAATTATGGGTTTGAGTTGGGCTTCTGCATGTTCTTTACTTATTTATTGTGTTACAGTGAGGTGATATTTGAATTAGGGTTTTGCATTCTCTATAATAACCGCTACTTTGAAAATTAGCACTCCGATAACAATATGATTATATTTAATATATCACCCTCTTTTGCCGGGGCTGGGGGAGGGATCACGAGCCGCTTGCCACCGCCGCCCGAGGATCGACGGTCCGTCGACAACTCCTACGAGAGACGTGGTGGGTTGCACCGGCTCTTCATGTCTAATTTTCTTTTCGAATAAAGCCAAAAGATTCACGCTCTCTCTAGCCGTGCTCTAAGCTAGGGAATGGGGCAACCACCCTCTAATAATTTCAAACCACATATAATTGAGCGATAACATTAAAAAAGAAAAACAGGAAAAAGGAAACCAAAGCACAGCGCTGTGATCTCTGTTCACATTTCAACCGTTTCCCAATGAAGTCAGTGCACTAATGATTGACTTTGGACGATCCATGTTGTCCAAGAATGACAGCCCCCACGTAGAAAAGTTTGCTTAACAATAATATTAGTTAATTCTATATATTACATAAGAACCCATGTGATTATTTGTCCTTTTGGTCAAAATGGCATAAGATAGTCTTCAGGACCCGCAATCACCACGGATTCGTCGGCAGATATACTGACACCGATTTATACTGCATTCAGACAACGCGACAACGACGACGTGTGGTGATGTGATCTTGATGATACGTAGCTTCCGTTGTTAGTTTTCGCTTCAACCGGAGCGTCAATTATTGACGCGTGCTATTCATCGGGAACAACGAGAATGAGAAGCTAGGCACGATGACCTTATGCAAACCCCAAAGGGGATCGTAAACGCTCGAGGGTTTTCGTCAGATTAGACGTGTGGACTCAAATCATCATGATTTGTAGGCTTCCTTTAGGGTTAGTGGTTATAGATCAAATCGACAATTGAGATTAGGTCAATGGGTACGAGAATAATGCCCTTCTGAGACACTGCATGCTAATCCTATGCAGAGCTATTGAAATCCGTTTAGGTTATTTTTTTTCTCGCCATAATTAAAGAGTCAAATAAGATAAAAAGAAATTGAGTAAAAGCCTCCCGAATTTTTTTTCATATCATACTCATGATTGGGTAAGTACCGTGTATACCAATAATGGACATGTCTATAATCAATTATAGAGAGAGTTTAGAGAACTATCCCTCAAATTTGATAAATAAAAAATAAAAAATAAATTCGTAAAAGAACAAAAAGGAAAGCCCCCCCTTCCCCCACCCGTCACAGACCTGCGGGCCCGCAAATACGCGACCATCAAACAGTGGTGGCTGTCACTCGACCAAATTACCATCACATGGTGGTGGGCGGCGATTGCTGTTGCCGGCATTGTGGTGATTCGGATCTTTTGAAGAGAGAGAGAAGAAATTTTGGATGAGATGATGGTAGCTTGCAATCGACGACACCATCGCGATCGTAGGCGAGCAGGGCCTACGGTGGCACTATTGATCCTTCCCATTTCTATTGCTTTTGTTCCTGTTCTCTTTTCTCTCTTTTCTATCTTTTCTAATTTCTTAGTCAACTCGACCCTAGTAATACGACGGAGTAAGCTGCCAAAATAAACAGCAGCTGAAGGCTTGGAAACTGATCATTCAAATGTCATCTACAAGTTGGAGGGCAAAGCATGCCGTAGGGGTAACGAGAAAGGAAGGTTACACACGTTCATGTCTTGGTTGAGCTAAAATCAAGAAAAATAGAAGCTATGGTTAATTTCCTTTGAGTAATACGCAATTCGCCAAAGGGCAGCCGCCCGATTAGGCTCGCGGGCCGCTCCAGTTAAGTATGTTATCGGTCAAGCTTGACTTGGATCTGCTGAACATGAATGGCAAGTGGTAACTCGTACGCAACATGACTTGTTAATGCCCATGGTTGAGATTACGTTTACATGTAGGCCCAAAAGAAACCTAGGGTCGGTCCTTCTCTGGGGCCAGAGAAAACTAGATTTGATGATTTGGGCTTATAAGTTTGGACCCATGTTTGCCACCACAGCTCATGGCTTTGGCCCAATCTTTCGTGGGCCTAGACCCATTGATTACTTTATTATCCTTTCACCTGCGTAATGCACATATAGGCCATATTTGGTCGTCTCGATTTTTATTTTTTTTGTCAGATAGGATATAAGTCAAATAAGATATAGGTTAAATAGAATAACAATGAGCACCATGTTTGATAAATGCCCTAATATAAAATAGATATGGATATTCGGATCAAGTGTCCATTCTTTCATGTTATATGATTGGGGACGGACTGATTGTCCGATGCTTATTATTATCTAACCTCACAGTTGTGGTCTCACCACCATCATCGCCCTCATCCCGAGTCACGAGTTCTCTCCATTTGGCTTCTATCTGCGTCTCTTACCAGGCATTATTTTTCTTCATTTCCAGCAGCCTTCCAAGTGGAATTTGCTTGAAAACCTTCAGTCTCTATTGATTGTTAACACATGCCTCAAGCAACTCTGTTCATGATTCTCTCTCAAAGACTCTTCACCTGCAAACACAACACGCACATAAGAGCTTCTCTTCCCCGTCTCTGTCCCTTTCTCGCATAATATCTCGATGGCGACACCAAATTCATCGATGAATTTCATCAAAAAATCCGTCCACGCGCAACAATTGAAAGTGCTGATGGGTTCTTTGACCCCTCTACACTGCTCAATCACTACGTGGAAGCCCTATCGAAAAAAGGTCAAAGAAGGTTTAAATTGGATCATTGCGAGCAAGGGTACTCTCTGTTTCTAGGCGGCAGATCTAGGTGCACACCCTCGACGGCAAGTGGAGGATCTGCTGCGGATAGGCAGGCAATGGTCTGAGGGATCCGATGGGCAACATTGCGAAGGACAGTGGAGCTGCCGCCCTCGTTTTCTGCCCGTTGATCTACCTTTGGCTGTTTATTTTTCTTTTAATTTATATCCTATCCGGATCTATCCCACCTCCTAGGTAAGATTTATTTATCCGGATTATATTTAGGTTATATCTGGACAATTACAGATTTTGCATCGCTCCAAACGCCAAATAGGATATCCTATCTGGAGTTTCATTTGGCCCACCGGATAGACTTGTTCATGGCCAGGGTTGGGCATATGTATCTTAGTGCATGTAGGCCCAAAAGAAACCTTGGTTTGGTCTTTCTTTAGAGCCAGAGAAACCTAGATCTGATGATTTGGGCTTATAAGTTTGGTTTGCCAGCAGAGTCATGGGTTCAGCCCAATATTTCGTGGGCCAGACCCATTGATCACTTTATTATCGTTTCCCCTGCGAAATGCACATATAGGGATTGAACCGTTTTAGGCTTAATTATTAAAAGGTCATATCCTAAAACTCTCGTAGGCTTTTAGGTTGTGTAAAACTAGTTTTCATGCGCGCTATGTACTTGCGAGATTTTTGAAAGTACTTCCTCCTTTTTAAAACTGTTTGTTTCGATAACAGACGCATCCTCATTTTTTACATATTCAATGCAAATCATTTTCCTCAAATTTCTATTTTTTCCCTTAATTTCAATGTCCAAAAGTTACATGTAGACATTCAACATCACACCCCCAACTATTTGCATTTGATGAGTTTTGGATGTGAGAGCTAATAGTAATCTGGACGCGGACACAAAAAATTGAAAATTGGCCTTGTATATATATAATATGCTTCACTCAAAAATCGATTATTTTTTAGTGAGCGAAACTGTTATAATCCAACTCACTCTCGGGATTAGTTGACGCAGTGGAAACGGATAGACAGGAATCGCAACTCGCAAACGTACGCCTAAAGTGCACACGCACGAAATGCGATAGAGAATCTCTTGATATTTCATTAATTCAAAGGATTTGTTGTCTACACATGAAAAATGATGCACTATTTATAAATTAAAAAAAATTAAAAAGAAAAAATATTCGACTGAGGAAATTACTAAGATATTCCACTAGATAATCCAAATCATTGAATTTCTGTCGCAACCTTTCTGAAGTAAACCTCAAGAGAATTAAAAAGATAGCTAAGCGGGTGCGAATAATCGTTTTGCTAGATGGTGCTTACGCTTCACACAAACTCCCCCAAGTCATACTAACCACAAATTGGTTTCTTATTAATTATTCATTTGATTTTAATTGAGTCACCACTAACATATTTTAGATTGATTAAAAGCCAATTAAGATGCAAGAGTCCACATTACTTTACAAACCAAAGATTCTTGAGTCTGAGGACTTAGTTTTATTAGTTTTACTTAATACCCATTACTAGTACTTTTTTTTTGTTGATAAAATGACATTAATGCAAATTTTAAATTTATTAGTCCCCTTCATGTATGTGCGCTCACGTCCCCTTCGTCAAATAACACGGATTTTGAAATATTATCCCACATTACTTGAGATTTTTTGTTAGGCTTTTTTAACTTTTCTGTTGTCATGATCTTCTCCGTGACCGAATGGGCAATCTAAGAGGAGTATCCAGACTCTCGACAAACTTGCTTCATTGATCTGGTGGTTTTGGGGACGAATAGGTATCCTCGATTCAATCTACTTACCACATAGCTGCCAAGCAAGTATCCAGATGGCTCTCTTTGATGCTCTCAAATGAGGCAAGTAAGAGCAAATTACTTAGTCCGATTTTGTACAGCAGATGGAAGAGAAGATCAAACCTGATCTCAGAACTATTTAGGCCCACTCAAAGCCTACACACAAGTTATGCCGACCTTAAGAGACAATGGCAAAGTTTTCCTCGGGAGATCATGTACTCTCGAAGGTATCTCCTATGAAAGGTGTCTCACTATCTATGGCAAACTTAGCGTGGGTTAGATACAGCTAGAATTTGGCTAATAGATTATTAAGCTTAGACTTAACTTGAGCTCTTCTAAACCCACACCAATTCGAAACCTAAGGTTTAAGTTTTAAACATGCACATAATTTTCAAATAGGAGTCACCATCAATCTATTTTTTGTGGGTCAATTAGAAACCCAAGTAAAGCATGAGAGAATTACTTCACTCTTATGAACTAGAGATTAAAAGAATTCGAAAACTTGATTACAGGATGCCTTTTCGGTACATTTTCTCTTTTATTTCAAAAAAAAATATTTTGCAAGGAGCTTGCATTAATCTAAAATTACTCCTAATATGTAAGGTGATCATATAGGTGTGCAAACTATCAATTTAACACCTAAGAAAGTGGTAAATAAATTGCAAGCCTTACCTCATAGCAACAAAAGCATGTACAATGTTAACTTAAAAAATACATTAATAATCCTAGATATGATTTTTAATTAACACACAATCACTCAATTTTTTGGGTGGTTTTCACTTATTTAAATGAAACATAATCTACATGCAATGCAATATAATGACGTACAAAAATGATTAACTAAAATGACATGCAACATGTAACCTACCATGCAAACTATATGCCGTGCGACATTAATTAAATCACCTATGCTAATGACCGGCAAAAATAAATGCAACTATTCTAACATGTCACACATCTTAATTTAAATGATTCCTAAACATGCAATTCTTAAATAATATGTGAACTAACTCTACATGACACGAGCATGATATTTTTTTTTATATGTTTTTGTTTATTAAAATCAGAAATTAAAAATACCTTATTTTTAAACATGCAATCTATTCTAAGAAAGGAAACCTAATTCATCCTAAAGCAAGATCTTTTTATTTTTATTTAAAAATTCGGAAGAAATAAAATACCTAATTTCACATACAATCTAGTCCAAAATTATCAACATTATCAACAAGAATTAAGTCAAATTCCAATATTTTTTGGGTTTTTTTTTAATAGAAAGAAATCATATCCACATCAAACATGGCAACAAATCATGAAAGATATCATTTATATCATTTTAAATTTGTAAATAAAATTGATGAGATCGGATTTGACAGATTTTCATAAAATCACAAATCATATCTCGAACATGAGATGAGATTGACGATCTTCCGTGTGATCGCAAATCGTTTCTCGGGTGTGAGATCAAATCTGACAATTATGGCATGTTGTAAAATTAGGGAATAATCCTTAATTTAAAAGGTTACTCAATAATTTGTGAATATGATAGTACCATTCAAAGATTCAAACGAGATTGCAGTTTCACAAATTAGGCCAAAACACAATCTACTTTATTTTATTTTATTTTACTTCCTTTCTGCTCACGCCCATGAATGTGTGAGATTTTCCTTGATAGCACACTTTCTTGTTTTAAAACACTTACTCAATATATAAACCTTGTTGACCAATCTTCTATATATATTTTCCTTACACAAAGAGAAACACGTGCAAATTTTCCTTTTTTTCTCATTTGTTTCTTTCCCACAACTAAAGGATTCGGCCTCCCTCAAATATCATGGCATTTCAATTCTACGTGAAAAAATATTTTGAAGAAATCTTTGCGCACATAATTTTGACCATCAAAGAAATAGTGGGCTTGGCCAACTTCTCTTTCACCGCGGGTTTCGTCCAACTCATTAAATTAAAGTTCGAACCATCAATTCAAGCCTATCCATTGGTCCAATGCAAATACAATAATAAAAATATATAAACTAAATAATAAATGCTCCTAAAATTATAACTATGCAATTTAAATATGATATTTTTGTTTAGTGGTCAAAAATTAATGTCTAATTTTCTATGCAATAAATGGATAATTGAATTGCCAAAATTTAGGTATGAATAAAAATAGTTAACTACAGACATACATCACCACTAGCTTTGTAACAAGAAAAGAGAGTGCTGAGAAACTGTGCAATTCCCTACAATGGTAGAACCACATGCATCGAGAATGAATTTACTTTATAATGAGTCATTTATGTTGGATTTTGAGAATGAACTTTCTTTTAGGTACGATAAAGTGGAACGGATTGATCTTATCTATGTAAAAATGATCCGTTTGGAAACTTCTTGGATAGCTCGTATACTCTTGTCATTAAATGTGGTTTGCTAGTTGTGTATACCAAAAATCCAGCATCTACAATCATTCGATCAGTAGCAAATGTGGAAGATGAGATTGTAAAGCTATTAGTTGCTTTCAAATTCAAGAAATCCCAATTGCTCTCAAATTCAAGAACTCCCACCCAATGTAAGTATTATGTGTTAGTGCACTTGAAAATATCATGTATGCTCAAATTTACACTAGACAAGACATTATTTTTGCAACATGATTTTTAGATAGATATTAATTAAATCCATGACATAATCATTGAGTTACTGCCAAGAAAGTTTTAAGATAATTAAAGAAGACAAAAGACCATATACTGATTTACAAACATTTTCAAGTCCTACAACTAGTAAGATATTTTGATGCAAACTTTGCTGGCTATTAGAATGACATAAAGTCAATAATAGAATACATCTTTTTATTAGCAAGAGGTGTAGTAAATAGAAATCTATGTCATCCTTTACCATGTAAGCGGAGTTTATGCCATACTTTTCAACCGTTACTCAAGTTATCTAGCTATGAAACCTCTTGACCATATTTAATTTTGTAGATAGACCCACATGGTCGTATTGAGACAATAACTCTACAGTTTTATTTATTAATACAATAGAGGTCTCAAAGGGTATAAACATGTGGCGGTCAAGTTTTTTATCATAAAAAAAAAAGTACAGAATAGTGGCATTACAGCAAAGCATATTTCCATAGATGATATGGTTGCAGATTCACTAACTAAAGGCCTTCAACCTTGTGTTCTCAAAAGACATGTCATTAACATGGGTTAAGGACACATCATCAAATGTTGTTATTTAGTGGAAGCTATTTTGATTTTGCTCTAATAAAGTTCACATCTATGTACATTTAGTAACATTATGATATATATTAACTCTTACGCATTCAATAAAGTGATTCTAAATGCATTGTTATTGAGTTTAATGCATATATTTGCTGAAAATCTCAAGATATTATGTAAATCTTGAGTAAAGGCTAGAGATATCTGGTTATTACCTTGAGCATATATTTTGTTACACATAAAGAAATGTTAATTATAAAGACGAGACATATGTGGGTTCATTCAAACTATAAAGACATTCTCTAGTGACACAGGTTTTTGTGATACTTAAGATAAGAGAATTGTAACTAATGAATGAGATGACACATAAAATATTACTTTCTACGAGATGTGTTATTCATTTACCCCACTACCATATTGAATTTATATCAATAAAGTTAAAAATACTCGTGACTATGGAAGGCTTTGTGTGTATACATATAGTTATTGCTTGTTTAAGACTTTATAGGATACGATTGACTATTAAGAATTATCTCAAGACCAAGGTACGCATGTGCAGTACAATTTCAATTAATATAGTCCAAGTAGGAGAATGTAAGAGTTTTTCTAATATGGGCTACATTAATTGATATTATAATTTACCGTTTTACGAGATTTGTTTGATAATGTGAGATAGAAGATTTTTTAATTAGTTTAATATGGAGGTGGCTAGTGTAGGCCGAGTTAAGCCTAGCCCGTAATGAGAGGGTTTAGTTGAAACTTCTATAAATAATACTCAAGTCTCTCTTTTAACCCTAACACACATGATTATCCTCACATAAGGAGGAGCGTTCACCAAAACGTTAAAGGTGAAGGGCAATCTTATTGAGCAAGTAATATAGAGGGCAATAGAATAGGAAGTTCTTGAGTTTGGATCGTCACTATTCCGCATCACGAAAGATAGTCCAAATTATGTGCGTAAATCTCTTTTACTTGTTTATATGTGTTTTTTATTCTAGTTATGGAGATCTTGGGTTATACTTTTGCGTCTCATAACTTGGTCTAGAAATTAATCACATTTGAAGTGATTTTTGGCCAATTATCGTAGCCGATATGGTTTTTGAGCCTTGTCACATAAGAAGTGTGATCCTCGTGTTCTTCACATGAGTACATAATGTTGAATAAGTGCATATTGGTATTGCATGCAATTGTTGAGTTGCTTGATCAATGTGTGTGCATATCCATATGATAATTGATTCTTCGTAGCTTGATCGAATAGAAGCAGTATTACCCACTTGCTTTTGCTCTCCTCCCTCTCTAGGTTCTGAGGGTAAGGACTCGTGAATGTTGTGTTGTGAATGAGAATACGGACTATCATTTGGGGGAGATCATCTTTGTCAATTTATTTTGATGGTCAACCTTCCCTTGCAAGAACCCTAAGCATGAAAAAATTACCGAATGAGTTCAAAACTTAATGTACAAATGTTAATTTAGTTTTAAATTTTCTAAATTTTGCTAATTTAGTGTTAAACATTTGTGTGGAATTTCGAGTGTTATCCTTTCGACCAATTTTTACTAGAAATTGTCGACTTGGTGGGCTAGTCATTGTTAGCTATTCCATATGGCACTCTACCATGTCAACGATTTCTAGCAAAAATTAACTAGTGTCATGACCTCCCTTAGCAATGAACCACTCAAAGATTTGGCTAATGGATTACTAGCCTCACACCTAGATTGGGCTCTTTGAAGGGTTCAATATTTAACATGCCAATCATTTTTATTTTGAAGTTGCCACTAATCAACGTTTTGGTGGGTGAATTAGAGATTCCAGTAAAGTGTACTTTACTCTTATAAACTAGAGATTACATGGATTTGGAACTTAATTACAATAGATTTCTCTAATACATTTTCGGTACATATTTTTTTTCCTTATTATCAATTTTTTTTGCAAGCAACTTGGATTAATTTTAACCTAGACCACTAAATAAATAAATGGTTAGAATAAGGAAGGAATCTACTTACCTTGATGTTAATTTTTTTCTTGGTGTTAATTTTTTTCTTGGTGTTAATTTTTTTCTTGGTCAAAAGAAAATTGTATTCATTACTCAAAATAATACATGAGAAGTACATAAAATTTCATGGCAAAGTAAGTTGAAGCAAAGCAAATGTTAAAATATTACAAAATAAAGCCAAATCTAGAAATTAAGGAAGATCAACAAAGTACCGACAGGATTAAGCATGCTCGTACCATAATATTGAATTTGTCAAGCAAAATAATTGGCAGTTGATCATTGGATCTTGAATTATTGTCATTAATGAGCACATGCCAAAAATTCATTCTTTAATATATATAGCGTTGCTAGTTGGCAATGCGCACCTAGGTTTGACTTTCTCTACATATGGGACATAGCCAAAATAAGTTGAATCAAAGACCAAATTCAGCAAGATGGTAGAGCTCCCATGATCATCATTAAAACTAGATGCAGAGGACTTGGACAGAGCATTGGAGTATTGAATCCCCAAAATGATCATTAAACTCCTAAATCTAAATCGGAAGAGAAAAACTTCAATGTCTAGAACTAGATTAAGAGAGTTCAAACTCTTACATCTAGAACTAGACTGAGAGAAGAGAGCTGCCAAATTTAGATTAGGAGAAAATAAAAGAACAAGAAATCTCAAATAAAATTAACAACAAATGGAGGGAAGGGTAAGACTATCCCATGGCTAAAGATTGAAGAAGACGATGGAAAGAGGAGAGAGAGAGAGAGAGAAAGAGAGAGAGAGAGAGAAGGACCTTTTGGCTACTTCCATCACTCGATTTCCAAATAGATGCATGCAACAATGCTAATTAAAAATGCATGTTGAACCTAAATATAATTTCTAATTATCTTATAATTCCAAGTCTAATTCTAACACAACGTTCAATTCTAGATTAATTAATCCTAAGGATGCAATCACTAAATGGCAAAGCATATATGATACAAGTATGCAATCACTAAATGATGATATGGAATTTATATAACTATTTCTATATGACATGTACATGATTTTTTTTTTTTTTTTGGGGTATTTTATATCAAAATTCGTAATTAAAAATTAATGGAAATTAATTATGTAGAAGGAGTTAATATCCAAATCAATTTAGGAATTAGTCTATGAAATCCTAATTTAAGCTGGAATTTTATACTAATTTTCTAGGATCAATCTAAAATGCAAATTATCTAGGAACTATCCTAATCAATTAGGAAAAATAATCGAAAACCTATCCTCAACCTTATCTAGAATCTTTCCTATTCCTTTCCCATATCTAATTTAATACCTACTCTAATCTAACATTTTTTTTTGGTATTTTTTTTAAAATAGAAACCAAATCAAACAAAGATTAGATTTATTACGAAAAGATAAACATAGAATCGGAAAGATATGCATCGATTATTCAAGTGGACTTAAATTCGACCCATAAGATGATCAATCATATCCTATGGATTGAGGATTGGATTAGCTAATATTTCGTGTGGTCGAGAGTCATATCTTGAGCTAGAGATCGGATTGTCAGCCATATGTATAGGGTGATCCTAAAAATCATGCAAGTTAAATCACCTTCATTCAAATTAAGAAATAAGATCTATGATGCAAATTCAGATAAATTCTCACCTAATTTCGAATATTCATCTCCAAATTTGAATCAACAATGGATGGCAGTTGACCACGAGGACGATAGCCGGTGGTGTGCCTCGCAAAAATGGGGTGTGGTTTGTGGCCAACGTGCTCACGGCTAAGGGGTCCAGCAGTGAGACTCGGTTACGGTCTGTTCATGGATAGGGAATGCAGGAAGGCTCACGACCAAGGGAGATCTCACGGTGATTCTCAATGAAGGTCAGAAAGCAGTGACGTTGCGGTGGTGAGGAGGTAGCTTGGATCGGCAAGGGTAGCCATGGTCGTGTCTTCCGTGGTAGTTGCTCGGTGGGGTGGGCTTCCGGTCGGGGACCAACACTTGATGGGAACTTGCAAAACAGAAGCAGAACACCTCAACTCGTTGATGGATCGACTACACAGCTTTGTCACGGGTCAAGGGGCGAGCTCGGATCAGTGCAAATTGGCAAGGCAACAATGACAGCGGCTGGCCTTTTTGTACAGAGCTCGGAGCAAGGGCAGCGACAGCTATGGAGGCGTGGTGGCTCAAGAAAGTAGCAAGGGCGCCGCGGGCAGGCTTCTCATTGTCACGGCTGCAGGTAGCAGGGGGTCAAGCTTGTCGGGGCTGCTGCGGCGTCAACAAGGCGGGCAGCCATTTGTGGAGGAACTCGGCCAAAAAGGGGGCTCAGCCGAGGCTTCTTCCTTTTCGCTCTGTGTGTGTGTTTTCAACTATGAATTACCTCCCTCGAATTATGAGACCTCAATGTATTTATATAGTGTTAACCAGGGTCTAATTTTGATTATATGGGCTTAATTTATGCCTCATCGAAGTAATAGGCTTTTGATTTTGAAGGCGGGTAAAGAAATTCTCATCAAGATAGTGATTCAAGCCCTCCCCAATATGCGATGTCCATTTTTAAAATCCCAATTTCCATTTGTTGCACTATTGAAAAGAGAATTGCCTCATTTTGGTGGAAACAGAATGGAGCTAGAAGATGAGTCCATTGGAAGAAATGGGAAGAGCTGAAAGTCAAGAAGGATTGTGGTGGCTTAGGTTTTAGAGATTTGGTGGACTTTAATAAAGCAATGTTGGGAAAACAAGCTTGGAGAATGGTCACGAAACCAAATGCTTTATGGAGCCAAGTTTTGAAAAGTATTTACTACCCTAGAGGGGATTTTTGGGTAGCACAAAAAGGAACTCGCCCATCATGGGGATGTCAAAGTTTATTGGTGGGAAGAAATGTAATTGAACCCGCCACTAGGTGGAAGGTTGGTGATGGACAAACAATTTGAATTAGAGAAGATGTATGGCTACCTTCAGGAAAAATCATTGGCCCAGAAAACAAGGAAGATCCAAGAAAGGTCGCTAACTTAATCAATCACAATACAAAGGAATATGACACGCATAGAGGTAAATGGACTTTTCTGGAAAATGTAGCGGAAGAAATCTTAGCACATCCTCTAAGCCTGCATTCTCAACCAAACAAGCTTGTGTGAACAGCTAATAATTCAGGTTCATACACTGTTAAGAGCGGCTATAACCAAATCCATAACACAACTGACCCATCCACTAGACAAAATCCATCCTCATCCTACCAAATCCCCAAATCATTATGGACAGCGATATGGAGACTTCCAGTTTTCCCCAAAATTTGATTTTTACTTTGGAACATATGCAACAATTCCCTCTCGACAAAGGAAAACTTGTTTAGAAGACAAATGATACCTGACCCAACTTGTCAGATCTGTGGCCAAGCTCCAAAGACATCAGAGCACATCTTCATCCTTTGCGACTGGACAAAAATGTTATGGTTAGCCCTTGAGTTTCAAGTTGACACGAATCCAGAATGTATTACTCGCATTGACAAATGGATTTTACAAAACCTCACCTCCAGGGTTGACGCAAGATTAAAGACTCTATTTGCTACTCTGTTATGCCAGATTTGGAAGACCCACAACTCAGTGATCTTTCAAGGGAGAAAACCCAGCCCTTTTAACACTCAATCAAAGGCCCGAATAATCACAGATCTGTGCACGAGATGGATCACCAGAGGAAAGAACAAAACTAGCTGTAAGCTGACAGATCCGACAAGCTTGACAAGATGGAAACCTCTAGATCCACAGAAGCTCAAAATAAACGTCGATGCTTCCGGGTGCAGCGCGACTTTGGAAGGAATGATTGCTGGAGTTTGCCGGAACACTTTTGGCATCCTCGTCGCCGACTTTATGAAGAAGATCCATGCTCCATCCACTTGGATTGTAGAACCCTAGCTGTAAGAGAAGCGTTGCAATGGATTCGGGAAAAAAGAATAGACCGAAACGCACGAACAAAACTCCAACCGGAAGCTATAGTTGAAACTGATCTGCAGGTGCTCCTATATTTTGATAACTTATCTCTGGTGAAGTCCTTAGTGGGCTGCGAAGAGCCTCCTTGGTAGGCCCAAGCTATTGTTGCTGACTGCATAAGTCTCCTGGCCCAGCTAAGAGGTGTTTCGGTTTTCTACGAGCCAAGGGAAAACAACAAGGCCGCGGATTGGGTCGCAAAAGCCCATCGAGCCAACTCCCTCCCTAGTAATTGGTTTTATTTCTCTCCTCCGCTTTATTTTCAATCCTTTGTTTAGACTCTCCGACTATGGTGCCCCTTTTGTGGGTTAGTAATGATATCTTTTATCTTCCAAAAAAAAAAGTAATAGGCTAAAATATCTTAAGGCCTAACTCTAATTAAACTCTAATGGGCTAAATTTGACTAATTAAAGCTCAATAAACGCCCCCCTCCCCCTCCTAAAAGCTCCCCGGGGCATCCACTTATGGATTTAGGCCACCATTATTCCCATCATGGACTTTTCAAAACCATTCACTTCTGGTCTAATTAAAATGCTATTAATGAACTAACCTGGATGCAAGATGCTCTTAATTCCGAATGCAATTTATCTATTCATTTTTGTTTAGGAGGCAGGGTTGATTCGTAATTTTCTATGCAATGAATTCCTAAGTTTTTTTTTTTTTGGTTAAAAACAAGACGATAATATTAATACTTAAGAGTTCTTAAACAAAAGATCCATTGGGGCATCCAAACAAAGCAAATCCCAAAGATGCTGGGGAGGCCGGACTACCCCATAATGGGACAAGGATTTCATTCTACAAGCCTTAGGTACCCAATTCGCTTCACAATTTGCGGATCGACTACAATGGGCCGAGGAGATATTTTTAAAAGAGCCCAAGATGAATTTGGCTTTGTCCACTATAGGCTTAATTTCCCACTGCACGTGGTCTTCTTTGACCATTGCATCTAGAAGCTTGCAACAATCACTTTCCAATTGCAGTTGCAGGTTTTTCTCTTTCTTCAACTGAAGTAGCTTCAAAGCTTCGACCATGGCCAGTGCCTCGGTTTGGATCGCCGATGAAGCTGGAACAATTTTTGCAAACCCATCAAGAAAGGTCCTTGTAGCATCTCGGATGACCCTCGCAACGGGACATTCTGTAGCTCCCTTAACATATGCTCCATCAATGTTCATTTTTAAGGTATGCACCTTCGGTGGTATCCACTTTTTGGTCGATTGAGCTAATTCTGAGTAAAGTTTCAATCTTTAATGGTTTCATTTGCTGAAATTTCCGAGTGACGATTTTGTTGAGTTGATTAGGGCTTTCGAATTTAGGGCAAGCCTCCGAAACACGAAGTCATTCCTCGCTTTCCACATAAACCACAAGAGGGTTGCAATTTCTTCAAAGGTCAGTGAGTTTTGTTGATGTTCAATCAGGTCTTGAAGCCATGCATAGGGATGATGGCCTTTCTCTCTCGCCATGGAGTTTTCCCTCTACCGATTGTGTAGTCCCTCTCTACCAGGTGGGTAGTTTCCTGTTGCATTTCTCTTCTTTGATCTCGGAGCCTCCGCTTGCTTCGATTCCTCGCTTTTTTCCTTGTTGCTCTTCTTGTGCTTCGCCATCTAACCCTAAATCTCTTGTGAAAGCTCGGAAACCCTAACTTCTGGCCCTTTCCTCCACAACAAAGTACCGCTCTACCTTCACTCAATTGAGTTCCCTTCAACCCTTAAATCCACGATTTATCCAAAACCCCATTCCCCTATAAACAGAATATGGCAGATCAGAACAACGAAGATAGAAGACTTGCAGCCCTCTGCAAAAGTATGGGAAAACTCTGGAATGCAGTTGATGTTGTCGATATCCCAGGTGCTATTTCTCCTGAAAAACTACTTGAATGTCGCAAAACCCTATTTGGCAGATTCTACACAAACCCAGCTTTGAACTATAATGCTTTTTTAATCCTGATGCGGAAAGCGTGGAAGACGGAAAACTTTACCTGTGCGACGTTGTAACCTGGTTTTTTCTCCTTCTCCTTCCACTCGGAAGCTGAGGCACAGAGAGTACTCCAATCGGGGCCTTGGTCATTCTCCAGCCACCTTCTCATTCTCAGGCAGTGCGAACCTGATGCACCTGAGTTCTGTTATGATTTTAATCACTGTGATTTCCAGGTAAAGTTCATCGGATTACCTTATGGGAGAGTCACCTATGATGTGATTGATGAAATTGCTTCCAAACTAGGAGCAGTTGTTGAAGTAAAACCGGAGGAAAAGGGAAATAGTACCTACAAAGTGGGTAAAGCTAGAGTGACATTGCCATTAGAAAATCCTCTGAAGACTAGTGTGATAGTGAATCTAGACAATAAAGAGCTTTGGGTTGAATTTAAATATGAACGACTGCCCTACTATTGTTACTCTTGTGGCAGAATTGGCCATTATGCAACGGAGTGTGCTGAAATACCTTACAAGGAGTCAGGGTTGGAACAGAACTTACCGGCCAGATGTGGTGATTGGCTACGAGCTAAGGTAAGGGATCTTAACCCTTATGGCAAAATATTTTATGCAAAGAAGGAGCTCCCCCCTGAAGAAGTGGAGGTAGTGCTTGAAACCCCATTATCTCCTCTACCTACAACAGAGCAAAACAGTTCACCATCATCCCAGCAAACCCAAGTTTGTAATACTCAACTAAAAGGCAAGGAAACTTACACACCTTCCTCATCTCGAGAACTAATTCTGGTAGAATTGAAAAGCCCCCAGAAGAGGGGAAATTGCTGCATTGATGAGGAATCAATCTTGATACTCCATGAGGAATAGATGAAGGCAGCTAAAGGAGGCCTGGAGATGACCCTCCCTGCAAAGCCGAAAGGGAAGTGTGTAAAGTTGGCCAACTCAAAAAAAGTGAAAAGATTCTATCCATATGGAGCACAACCAGCATCTAAACAGTCAGAGAACAGTACTTAGCTAGTGGAAACACCTATTAGGGTGGCAGAAAAGTCAGATCAATGGGCTCTGGTGGCTAGCCCTAATAAGCCACCAAATTACCCATGAAACTCTTAAGCTGGAATTGTCAGAGGCTGGGCAATCCCCTGACAATCCAAGCCTTGCGAGTCATTGTGACTTAAGAATGGCCCAACCTTGTTTTCATTATGGAAACAAAAAACCCAGAACATAAAGTGCTCAGAATAAAAATGAGACTCAAGTTCCAAAATAGTTATATTGTCAATCCGGAAGGTACAACAGAGGCTTAGGTTTATTCTAGGATGATCAACTGCATTTATCCATTGACTCCTCCTCAGCCACAGCAATCTTTACCCAATGCCATCTGAAAGACAGAGATCGGAAAATGAAAAATTATTTTTCTCCATGCTCCCAATGTCTTCAGAGAAAGAATCCAGTTATGGGAACAGATCTTTTCAGTTAGTATGCATTATCGGTTACCATGGCTTTGCTTGGGCGATTTCAATGAAATACTAAATCATTGGGAGAAAGTGGGTAAATACAGAGCTGAAACTTACAGGTTAACATCTTTCACAGACTTTGTAAATCAGTGCTCCTTGATGGACCTAGAATGCAAGGGGTGCTCCTTCACCTGGTCAAATAAATGGGAGGGAGAGAACCTGGTGAAAAAGAGACTTGACAGGGCTTTATGCTCACTCCAGTGGAGAATCACTTACCCAGAGGCTGATTGCATTGCACTCCCGGCGATAGGCTCAGATCATACTCCTCTCCTGTTATCCCTGGCTCAACAAAAGAGAAGAAAACGAAAGCAGTTTAAATATAAAGCTTACTGGACTGACGATGTAGAAAGCAAAAACATAGTCACAGATACTTGGAATGACCTTGTTGCACATGATCTTAACCTGGTGGAGAAACTGCAGCAAGTACAGCGAGAAGGGTTAATATAGTGGAGTAAGAGCAAATTCGGCCATGCCAAGAAGAAGATCACCTGGCCGAAAGGCGAACTCCAGAACCTAATGAACAACAAGCAAATTAATGGAGAATCAGCTCAAGAGAAAAAGATAACTAAAGAAATCGACCAAATATGGCGACAAGAGGAGATGTATTGGGGTATGCGATCGAGGATAAGCTAGATTAAGTGGGGTGATAAAAACACTCGATTTTTTCATGCGACGACAATTCAGAGGAGATGTCGAAATCAGATAACAATGTTGAAAAATGAGAGTGGTGCATGGGTTCAAGGGGAGAAGCAGCTACAGGGGATGACAGAAAAGTATTACAAAAGTCTATACACATCAATGGGAGTCCGCAACTGGTAACCTATCATACAACACATTCCCACTTTAATAGACGACCAGATGAATCATACCTTGATAGCTCCAATCATCGAGGAGGAAATCACCACAGCTATGCAGCAGCTAGGAGCTTTTAAGGCACCTGGTCCTGATGGGTTTCATGGGATTTTCTATAAAAAGCACCGGTCAAGTACTCTCCAAGGATATTTATCAAGCAATGCATATATTCCTCACCTCGGGTTATCTAGATCCTGCATTAAACAGAACACTCTTCACACTGATACCTAAAATCCCACAACCTGAAAAACTAGAGCAATATCGCCCTATCGGCCTCTGCAATTTCCTGTACAAAATAATCTCTAAAGTACTTACATATAGGCTCAAACCAATTCTACCACACATCATTGCAGAGGAACAGAGTGCGTTTGTGGGAGGCAGGCAGATTCAGGATAACATATTGATGGTACAGGAAGTGCTACATAGACTACGAACCAAAGCAACGGGGAAAAAGAAATTTCAAGCGGTTTTAAAACTAGACATGCAAAAGGCGTACGATCGCATTGAGTGGGATTTTCTTAAGGCCTGTCTAACAAAATTAGGTTTCTGTGACCAATAGGTACAATGGACCATGCAATGTGTGAGCACAGTATCTTTCAGCATAAACTTCAATGGAGAACCCTTACCTTTCTTCAAACCCACCCGTGGCTTACGCCAAGGAGACCCACTCTCACCTTATCTCTTTATCATTGTCGCCAATGTGCTGTCCATCCTGATGAAGAACGCTGTACAGGAGGGTTCACTTACGGGAATCAAATTGAATAACCACTGCCCTACCCTGTCCCATCTACTCTTTGCTGATGATTCGATCTTCTTCTTGCATGGAACAATTGTAGAATGTCAAAACTTGGCTGATGTCTTAAACCAGTACTGCTTTGCTTCAGGTCAGGCAATCAATCTCAACAAATCAGGCATCTACTTTAGCAATGGATGTCCTACAACTCTAAAGAGAAACATGGCATCAGCTCTTAGAGTTCCACAAATCACAAAGACAGGGGAATACTTGAGCATACCTTCAGACTGGGGGCAATCTAAGAAGGACATGTTCACATGGATCTTAGCTCGAGTCAACTCTAAACTGGACAGTTGGAAGGAAAAATTGTTATCAAAAGCAGGAAAGGAAATACTCCTAAAAGCAGTAATACAAGCTATCCCTCAATACGCTATGTCAATATTCAAAATTCCTATATCTATTTGCAATGCAATTGAGAGAAAGGTTGCATCCTTTTGGTGGAAAAGCAATGAGAAAAAAGCTGCAATTCACTGGAAGAAGTGGGATTTGTTGAAGACCACAGACAGTGAAGGGGGTTTGGGTTTTAAAGATTTACAGACTTTCAACATAGTAATGCTAGCAAAGCAGATGTGGCGCATAATTAAAAATCCAGACTCTCTGTTAACCAAATTATTGAAAGGGCTGTATTACTCACATGGCGACTTCTGGAAGGCTGGCAGAGGGTCACGGCCCTCGTGGGGTTGGCGGAGTATCATCAAGGCAAGGGACTCGGTTGCTCCTCAGGTCATGCACAAAATAGGCAATGGAAAGAACACATCAATCAGAACAGATAGATGGCTAAGAAGTGGCCCCATAGGAGGCCTAGCAACAAACCCAGAACCAAAAAAAGTCTCAGATCTCATAAATCCAGGTATAGGCACATGGAATGAACCTCTACTAAACTCTATGTTTGATGATAGAAGGGTGCAGGAAATTTTAGCCACACCCATTGGCTTACCTAATGAAGAAGATAAATTGGTATGGATGCACACGAAATCAGGAGATTACTCAGTAAAGAGTGGTTATTTTATGTTCAGGAATGCCTCCGTTAATTCACGGGATACTCAAGCAACCTCGTCTTATCAAGCCAATCCCAACCTCTGGAAAAACATTTGGCATTCCACAACCCCACCCGAAATTAAAATTTTTCTACGGAATGCATGCAATAATGCCCTAGCTACAATGGAAAACTTGCACCACCGAAAAATCGTACCTTCTCCATTATGTCCCCTCTACAAGTAGGAAGTAGAAACGCTGGAGCACACATTTCTCCTCTGCCCATGGACTGCCAAAGTCTGGAATTCAGCCCCCCTTCACCTACAGATCTCCAGATTCGGCCTGACCCGATTCGAAGATTGGATCTGCAACATACAACAGAATCCAGTCATCTCAGGTAAATTTAATCTTATAGCATTGGTATTATGGAGCATTTGGAAGGAACAGAATTGGTTTATTTTTAATCAGCAAAACCCAAAGCCGCAATCAACAATAGCCAGAGCAGAAGCGTTCATAGAAAGCTACAGAGTTCTAAATGGTGAACCGAACAGCAAGAAGAACACCGAACACTTATCTGAATCTTGGCTTCCACCTCCTCCAGGAACGATTCGAATTAATGTAGACGCATCATTTGCTCCAAATCTGGAAAGTAACACAGCACCCACCGATGTCAGAGAACCTCCTAGACACAAAGCTGCCATCACTTGTGTATGTCGAGATCACCGAGGCCTCCTGGTGGACGGTTTTGCGAAGCCAATTGCTGCTGCTTCGGCTTCTCAGGCAGAGGCGATTGTAATGGACGAAACCCTAACTTTCATCGAGAGCCACAGCTTTCTCTCTCCTCAAGTACACTCTGACTATTTATCTCTTGTGCACGCATTGAAGACTTCGATTGAACTAAGTTGGGAACTACATCCGATCGTGAGCCGGGCCCAAGCTAAACTCGGCCATCTCTCGGGCCTATCTCTGGCCCACTATAACCGGAGCACAAATCGCCCTGCGAACTGGATAGCGAAGGCATGCCGAAACAACTCCTTACCCCAGAACTGGATTTCTAACCCCCCCTGCTTTATTTGATCTTTTAAGCACTGATGCTTTGAGTGTAATTTTCCCTCATATGAAATAGTAAATCAAGAGATGATGTTTGCTGATAAAATAAAAAAAAAAATCAGGTCTTGAAGCCAAATTTGTATTCGCGTGATATTGTGACGTGATATTGTGACACGATACTTGAATGTTAACCTCAAAGTCCGACCAAATTGAACTAGTCCAATAACAGAGCAAGAAGAGGTGTTCTATAGATTCCACTTCCTGGTCATGAAAAGGACATGCTGGCCAAGGTATAATTTTCCTCCGATAAAGATTGTTTGTTGTAGGGAGTGCATTTTGACATATGCTCCACATAAAGATCTTAACTTTAGGGGGTGTCTTCATACTCCAAATATGATTTCATAATTTACAGGGCAGCAAGAAAGAAGATGTTGCTTTCATGATATGTTGTGGCTTGTCCGTTTTTCGGATCATATTATAGGCACTTTTCACTGAGTACATACTTGATTTGGAAGCCATCCACATCAATTTATCTTGCGTGACACAAGAATTGAGTGGCATTGCAAGAATTTCATTTGTTTGTTCATCGAACATTCCTATGAGCATGTGAACATCCCACTTTCTCTCATTTTGTATAATCAAATCAACATCTTTAATTGGATCACTAGAGTTGGCTGGTCCCCCAATAATACCTCGTTTTAGCCACCTATCTTCTCGGATATTGATATTTTCTCCTGTAACTACTGACCATATAACCGAATTTGAAATAGTATCTCTTCCCATCAACAAACTCCGCCAACCCCAAGAGGGATGGGATCCCTTCCCAGCATGCCAAAATGCTCTCGTAGGAAAATAAACTCCTAAGTGATTAACCAAAATTTAGGTATTAATAGGTGGGAGGACTATATTGGAATTTCTTAAAAAGATTTAGAACTAAATTGACAGAATTAAAAAAAAAATTTAAATTGATATTTATTCAATACATTTAGAGCTGAATGGAAAATTTCCCCATCACTTGCGAGACGTGTCATGCAGCATCACTCTTCATGTTATTCAAAGAGAAGCTTTCTTTAAGGTCTCTAAATTTGACCTACTCTAGCAGGCCATGAAATCCCAAGGGCCCATCTTCATTAATGCTGAAATTAGTTTTGCCCGCCAGATTTATCGTGACGTATCTCCTATGGCGTAATATCTTCCAATTGGGACAGGACAAGTGCATTGATAACACTTATCATCCTAAATTTATGGAATAAGACTAAGATAGGTAACCTCAAGTTGACAACACAGCATTCCCTACTCGTACATATTTCCAAAGGAAGAAAATCAACGGTCCGCCTAATAGTGAAAGGATCCCTAGCTACTAGCTAAGGGACTTATTGCAAACAAATTTTATCCACAAGTACGATATTAACACTTTATTTCTGAAGTTTCTTGCACGAAATACACAACAAATTACAAGATACGGAAATTGACATTTGCCAGCTTTCCTGGCTCGAATACGTAAAAGCACAACGCCTCTTTATACATGCATCGTATTGGATTTTCCCAGTTTGTCAAGAGTAGGACCAAGCATATGTCTTGACAGCATAATTTTCTCGTATATTCGGCTTGGATATTCTTTTTCTTTATCGTTATCTGGAGCAACGATTTCCCTTTATATTCCCGCTTCGCACTCAGGCGGGACCATCGGGTACCTCGATCGATCGGCGCAGTAATCGTAAATCATGTGGTTCATTCGGACCCATCTGTATCGCCTCGCCTCCATCGCGCTCAGCTGCTGGTACGAAGCGCCCTCCCACCAGTTCCTAGGGTTCGAGGCGCAACTCGCAGGCCCAGGGACTGTGCAGCCCTCGATGTCGAAGTCCTTGTAGTACGAGTAGAATGGGGCCTTGGACCAGTCGATCTTCTCAAGCCCTCCTCTTGTGGCCCAGTCATCTGCTTCCCACAAGGTGGAGTAGACTCCCATGGGCTGGGATGTTGGATATGGCACTCTCTTGGCCTCATTGTTCTTGTACACTCTTATGGGCACATCATCTACATAGAATCTGCAATAAAATCCCAAAAAAGAGTTAACCCTTTATGCTCCAATAGATCCTTTTTCAATCGGTAATGGACATGAAAACCAGAAACAGCCTCAACAAGTCCACAAAAGCAGCCGCGAAAGTCCATACTGACTACTGAGCATGCAGATATTTCCGGAATATTATTAGATAGGGCTCACTACTGACACTCCACAGTAGACTTTAGGTCACTCCATTGAAAACTCGTCAGAAAGCATTTGGACGTCTTACACGACATGGTGGTGGTTCCAGAGGATGGAATAGGTGTGGAAGTCCGCGGCCGGGTCGAACCAGAGGTTGACCCTCTGCTCTCGGTCGCCCTTCCCGTGAGCGTACACGTTGGTCTGGACCGTGTAGGGTTGGCCGGTTCGATTCCCCAAGAACTCGAAGTCCAGCTCGTCCCGTACGTTGTCCGTGTTCGAGTTCATCTGTCGGCAGAGCCAAACACACCCCGTTCACACAACAAGTCAGTCTGGGAATCACAGCTCACACGCTAAGAGAGAGAGAGAGAGTTTGGTTTATGTCTAGAGGCAAGACACATACGTAAAAGGCGGTGACGGTTCCGGCAGAGTCTCCAGGGACGAGCTTGATCTTCATGCTCACACGTCCAAACAAGTACTGGCGTTTCGAAGCAAATCCACATCCTGCAACATGTATTGTTGAAGTTCAGCGCCTTCAGTCAACCAAGATAAGCAGATGATTAAAACATTTTTGCTCCTCTCTCTGTTTCGATCACGTTCTTTGAACTTACATAAGCTTCTTTAAATATATATGGCGGTACTTTTTCTATGGTATCATACAATATTCGAACTATTCGTTTTGATTATTTCTAATTAATGAACACAACCCGTACGTAATTTGGCACAACGAAAATTACATTCCCTTGATGTACCGACATCATTGTTTCAACCGAATTTCACGCTACATTAATGGAATGTAACAACCATGAATGTTCCATCAATATGCCTCGCCCATTCTTGGCTTTATTTGTATGGTAACGTACTCATTGGTGAAAACATGTGCTTGACGGGCCACTCGATAGGAAAACGACGATGATTTCGCTTATTCTCCTCGTTTCAAATAAGCAGCGAGGACAATAGTAGACTTTCATGCACGGGGACTTGGTCAAGTTGAGCATAGCGTGTATGTACATAGATATACTACCTGAATTTTGGTCGAGAATGAGTTGAATGGCCTCTCCTCCATTGATTTGCCTGATGTGAGAATCCGCCCAAGTAACACGGAAGTCTTGGAGAAAAGTCGCCGGTCGACCCAAGACCGAAACCAGAGGAGAGAACGCCAGAACGCAGAAGGCAGCTAGCATCACGAGATCGAGAGGTCGCTGAGGATACATGACTGAAGCCAGGGAGGAAGATAATGACAGGAGAGGGAGTAACTCAAGTTGATCGAGTGTGACATAAAAGAGAGAAGCCGGGTTGCCTTATAAATAGAGCGTTAGCAATGGGGAAGAGAAGGGAGAGAGCTGTGGGGGAGTGAAAAGGATTGATTAGGGCATTCAAATGGAAAACGCCACTGCCACCCTTTGTTTTCGATCCAGCTAATGGCAAGCCGTCATTTGGACCCACAATCTCTCCCTTTCGCACGTGCACACATAAATTGCATTCCATTTTAATTTCTTCGACCCTGGCTTTTGAAGATATAAATAAATCAACCGGAGTCCCAACCGTTCTCCTTAATTATAAAGTTCACTTTATTTAAATAAATAAGTGCACCAAAAGTTCTAAACACGTGATCAAGTTTTAAATTTGATCAAATTGGTGTAATTAGGTTCCTATGTTAATTCCGTGAAATTTTTTTAACTGAAAATGCCAACTTATCTTTTTATATTACTTTGTTAAGACATGTGATTTTGATGTGACATTGCTTATTAATTTTTTTAACAGGGATGCGCTGATGTGGCGTCTTCTTCTTCCTCAGAGCTCAAGGGACCATGGTTATCAGGAGCTTCGAGATAAAATGGTCATAAAAGTGAGATTTGACCTCGATCTCATGGGCCACTTGAGCTCGGGCGGCCATGGCCCGATCTAGCCCTTGGCCTCTCGAGCTCAAAGCTCGTGGCCGTGGCCAGATCTTTTCAAGGGTTGCATACTTTCAAGGAGGCAATGAAACTGAAGGAAACGGTGACTGATTGGGAAAGTTAACCTAAATATCATATTTTTGCCGATTCGTATCGATCAAAACTCCAGCAATGAACGGTGACTGAGACAAACATTTTAGAACAGAGGGAGCTGCAAGCCTCTCTAATCGAGGAATAATTAAGACTGGCATGTGACTCCTAGAGGGAGGACAGACATGTGAAATTTTTTCTAAGTCTCAACTTTGTACAGGCCTGAAAAAATCAGATTCGATATCTGGAAACCTATGAAGGCCAACAAATTCTCAATAGACTTGCGTGCTTCATAGGCTTCTCATCCTCCAAATTCTCACTCGAGAGAGATAGAGAGAGATTACGCGACAGCCTTGGTCTCCTGCATTTAATTAATGAAACGGCATGACGTGCCCTGCACTAGTTGTTCGCTCGTGTGTGCGTTGGCATAGGACTATTGTCAGATTCCCTACGGGCGGATGTTACAACATTATCATGAAGCTTTAATTGCGTGGTCCAAATTTTTTAAGTGATATTTTGAGGGAATTAAAACAAAATGCTTGTTCTTTTCAGTGCTCTTTTCCTTCCTTTGCATAAAACAGACATTATGACTCCGCAGCCAGAATTCTAACTGAGTGAGGGGAAAGAGAAAAGGGATAATGATATAAATAATCTTTAAATTTTAATTTAATATGTAACATATTTATTGAACTTTTTAATTTTTTTAATGCGGTCTTTGAACTTTAGTCTAATATTCAATAAGGTTTCTGAATTTATAATTTGTTCAATGTAATCCTTAAACTTTTGATACATGTTTAATGCAATCCCTTCATTAATTCAAGATCATGGACAACTTTTCATATAGTTCAAGGATTAAATTGAACATGTCCCAAAAGTTTAGTGACTACATTAATAAATTAAAAGTTCAAAGACCACATCGAATTTTGAGCTAAAATTTAAGGATCATATTAAACATATTGAAAGTTCAAGGATCAATTGCACATTAGAACAAAGTTCAAGGACCATTTGTATCAATTTTCTAAGAGAAAATTATCAAAAAAATCTTGAACTTATTACACTTGCACCAATCTAGTTCTAAATCGTTTAGCTTAACCAATTTAATTTTAAAATTTTTGAGAATTTGCTAATATAATCCATCTGACTAATTTTAGTAGGAAATCGCTAACATTAGTGCCAACCATCTTATGTGGCACCATCGACCCTAATATAGACAATTTTTGCAATTTTTAAAATTAATTTTTTTTAATCTTTTTTATTCCTTTTTTTTTCTTTATTGCGATTAGCTAGGGTTGCTTGCCAATCATTGGGTGAGGGCTTGCAAGCCCTTGCCATCCACTAGCAAGGATCGTGGTCCTCGCTTAGGTCTTCATCATTTGCGAGTGAGGGCTATACCCTAGTCAGATCTGGGTGAGGATGGCCCTTCCCTAGCCTTTTTTACCATCACCTATGGTTGGTCTTTCGCCATTTACGAAAAAAAAAATCTATATATTTTTTTTAATTATTCATGTCAACGCAGCCTACACCGAGTAGAACAATCAATGCTAACTAGACTGACATGTCAGGGTTTTTCTATCAAAATTTGCCTAAAGGACTATATTATTAAATTGTTAAAATGTTTAGGGTTGAATTAATACAATTGAAAGGTTTAAAACTAAATTGATACAAATGCAATTTGTGGTAATTTTTCGAGGGAGAAATGTTCATGTACGTGACTTAAAAGGGCCAATTAATATGTAATATTGTAACATATAGGAAAGAATGCTGTACAATAAATCAATATACATTAAAGGTAAAACAATGAGAGTTGTTTTTGTTATTAGCTGAGATAAAAATTTTGAAGAGTACTGTTGATATAATTTTAGTTAATGGTATGTTTTAAGTTTCTTTATGAAGTTTCAGCAAAGAAAGCCAAAGCTAATAATTATACTACTATTTCATTTAAAATAAGAATCTAGTTTATGAAAGGTCATCTTCTTCTTAGTATAAATTATAAATGGTCATATTAACAAAAAAAAAATGTTGTCTATCTAATAATCAATACAATAAAGTAGTTGAGAGAATTTGTTTTTATAGCCGGGTAAAATGTAAAGAAAAATAGTAATAAACGAATTAAAGAAAAGAAAAAAAAAAAAAAAACGATATTCAACATAAAATTCTAAATGTTAGACTCAACCACCCCCTTGAACTTTAAGAGGGAAAGTGTATTGCCAGACCCTAAACAAGTAATATTTCAACTTTCGGGCTTACTATAATTAGTTACACGGAACATAAGGGTGGCGACGGCGGCCCCTACTTCCCCTTTTAGATCCGTGCCATCTCAAAATTTAAGTAAATATAAATGTAGGAGATGTTCGTGATTATAATTCATTGATTTTCGCTCATAAAGCATCCTGTCTTTAATCCTTTTGTTTTATGTTCCCTAATTTTGAGGAGATTAGTTGGATTTAATGAAGTTTAGTAATTTCCCACTGGATGAAAAAAACCAAAATACTCTATCACGCAATTTTCAAATCGAATGGGTTATCGATAGTGACAATTCTCAAAAATGTCAACCATAATAGGAAAATTGCCATCACTTCAAAGAGGGAAAAAAGGGTTTAATCACGAAGATGATATTCGAATCCGAAAGCAGCCCAGTACTTCAAGCATGAACATATATCATCATCCAGTCTCCTATTTTGGGGGACAGGGTAATGCAAAACTTTTAGGATAATACTGTAGATCTTGAAATATGAATTACGTAATGTCATATCATGAATCTCCCTGGCGCCTGCCCTGTCCTTGGTTATCACAAACCCAGTAGGACATCCTACTCTCTCTCTCTCTCTCTATTTGCTGCTCAGCTAACCCTGGAGTTAAGGCTCTTCAATTATGAGTGCCCACTGCTCAATTATATCTGTGAACAGCCAGGAGAAATTGATTGATATTGAGGGCGAAATTGGCTGACACTCCCAACATGGGACCATTTTATAATCCGGTCACTGGTGATTAAGGGTGGTCTTGTAAAGCCAGCTTCGCATTGATGGAACCTGTAGACTTCAATGTCTTCTTTAGACATTGTAAAAATGGGAAAGTCACTTTGAGGATTATCTCATGTTTGTAGGAGATAATGCATGAGTTTTTTAAATTCCATTCAGAATTCTAGTTGGTTTGAAGTTCATCTCAAAAGCCTAAATCAATAAATAGAAGGAAACCACATGCACATGGAGTGCTTTATAATTATATGTCTAAGTAGGTGTGGGTTGTAATGAATACTCTCCCTCGAATATAAGTCGGTCCTTTACACAAGCATGATTTTTTTTTTTAATTTTAATTTTGTTTGGTAAAATAGGCTCTCGACTACTATTTCATGTGAGCAAATTGTAAACCACGAAGAGCAATGAGCATGAGAGAGAATCCTAAGACTTGAACCTTTTAGTTGTAAAGTGGGTGCATGAGTAGTTTTGTAAATTCCAAAATGAATAGTACAAGATGCGTTACAGATAGTACAAGGCGACTATCTAAGATAACAAGATACGTAGATTCTTCTATCTTGATTTGCAGTATCAATTTTAATTTGTTTTCTTTGAATATTTTTCTAACACGATCAATCAAGGATATCCATCAAGGAAAATATACACGATCAAGGGAAATGTTCTCAGTACATTTTGTTACAATATGAGCAACATAATACCTCAAGCAATTTGTTGAGGAGGTTCACTCCCTCGTTCCTGAACCTTGAGAAAGGGTTAGCGTGAGAGGAGGATTTGAAAAGTCCTAATAGACATAGATGCCAAGTGGACTTCATGTCGCCTATTCTAATTTATTCCTACTAGCAGCAATGCTAAAGAGAGGTAAACCGACAAACATTCCATGGTAAATGCCATTTATTAGTAACTTCAGGAAATCTTCCCCTGCTTCCTTTAGCAGTGGAAAAGCAAACATCATTATTTTGAAAGAATAAAATTATGCATCAACACAATTCTTTCTAAAAATGGGTGACATCGTACAAGAGCAATTGGTTGAGGGTGAAAATTTCACTTCCGTTATACAAAAGATGCATAGATATAAATTGAAGAAATATCTTCTCTATGTGGACGATAGGAGAGATCGATTTCCAATTAGAGTCGGACTTCCTTTCCTGACCTTAACCTTGGCCAAAATGCCTGCGAAGGGAATATTTATTGTAGGACCAACAAGATGAGGTCTCAATTGACGAAGAAACGAACCGAAAGCAAAAGGACAAACGGATCACTTTTGGGTTCATTGATTGAGAAAGAAGAATCTTTCTATTAACCAACCGTCGTCAGCCACGTGGCGCTACTGAGTTCAGCCAGGAAACTTCCCACGTTCTTATTGGTTTTTCGTACCCTAACAGCAGAACCAAGCCTAATTTCAGTCCACGTGGAGAAAAACAGTTGGCTGGAGAGGAAAGTGACAACTACTATACAGTCAATAATCATAGGACCCATTTTGAGATATCGAGAAAGAGTTGTCAAAAACATTTGTGGATCAAGTCCGTGGGGGTACTTCTGCAATCCGGAAAGACCATTTGTTTGGGATGTAGCCATCATAAAAGATGAATTTTGATCATTTGTTAAGTTTATGTTCATGTATTTGTACATCACAAGACTTTGTGTTAGCATAACAACAAAATCTGTGTCAATACTATCATCCGATAATTGAAGATTGGTTCGTGGACATGAATCGGGTGCATAAATACCATTCTTTTCAAATAAATTAAAAGTTTATGTATCGCATTTAATAAATTAAAAATTTAAGGATTATTTACACATTAGACCAAAGTTTATGAATGAGGTAAGCAATTCCATGTTCTTTACATATTCCACCTAAAAGATGAAACTTACTCATTAGTATAAATTCATTATTTTTTAAAGCTTTAAACTTACCCTATCACAAGTTTCAAGATTCGGAAGTTTTTTTTTTTTTTCATTATTACTTAAGCAAAACAAAAGTAAATACAACAACAGAAATTAAAGCTTATAATTTGTCAATGGCAATAATCCATAAAAGATGAACATGTAAAATAAAATAATAATAAAATGTTCAAAACACATAATATAAAACCTAAATTATAGAATTTCAATCCTCATTCACCTAAAAAAATATAGTTCTAAATTCTAACCACTTGAAGTCACCCCTCATCCGACATCCTTTCGACATGAATTTTGCTGCCTTGGGATGCTCATTATTCCTAATTTTAGAATGTGCAATCGAAATCCAAGATTCCAAACTTTTGAGTATTGCAAAAACCGAATGACTAATGTGTAGTGCAAAAACTGAATGACTAATTGTGATATGAGTGTCAAAAGACCCGTTTCGATGAATGGAACCAAATTATTATTTTTGTCTAGGTATAATGAGTGATTAAGATTAGCTCACCACCCGCAATAATGCAACTCCATCATCTTAGACTTCATCGCGATACCAAAAGTCAAACTTATCCTATGTACGGCAAATAGAACCACTAGACTATATGACATCGCTGAAACATTTTCTTAAGATTAGAAACGCATTTTTAATCCTAGTATCAGTCGCATTTTGGCATCCAAAAGTGTATAAGGGATAAGATAATATATTGTTGCTAGAATTTTTCATAAATTTTTGAAAACGTCTTAGACCTATTATATACTTATACCTGAAAATGTCATGTTAACATCATAGGCTGAATAATCTTCTTTCATTAAGTGATCCACAAAGCATGTATCTAGTGTCTCTTATAAATCAAGACTGATTTTTGGGCTATGGAACACATCGAAATAGCTAATTATGGCAACATTTTATGTCATATTCAATAAGATGCTAAGTCGGGACAAGGTTAGTTACCGATACCTACTACAACTTTGGCATGTTTTCATCAATAACTCTAATTGGCATGTTTTCGTCAATAACTCTAATGACCCAAGGCATTCGTTTCCAGAAACTTAATGCTGCTTAATATAACGAGAATAAGAGATAAATTTAGACTTTCCATCAAATTAGCAACACGGTTATCCTTAAACTGCATATCAACTTCGGAGAAGCCGGCAATGTTCAGTGGGGAATGCAATTTTATGGAATAGGATCTCTGTGACGGTGCTGACGTCGCACGTCGATCGACCGGAAATAATGACGGCCGGACAATGACCAACTGGGCGAGTGGCTTGCTCCAACGTTAAGCCTCAGTTAGGGCCATGATCCCCTGTTTCCGGGAGCGTTGCACAATTTACGTATAGACACGTGGAATCAAGTAATGATTATAAAGTAAACAAAAATATGAATATCAGACAATTAAAGGTCTAATGATACTTGGAGGTGGAGCTAAGTCCAGTCGAATAATATATTGTTACTGTGTAGCAGTAGAATAAAGATACCTTCCATTCAAGGGATAAATAGACATCTTCAATATATCCGCTTTAAAAATGGGTGACTTATCAGAGGACGGTGATCTCCGATTTTCCACTGTAGATATATGGAGGGAAGAGAAGGAGATTTAAGACTACAGCGTGGATGTGATTTATGTTGTCATATTAAGGTATTTTGACAAAATGAAGATATGTCAGTAGTGATTGAATATGAGTATTTAATTATTTGACAGAATTTGGATCACCTAATGTTACATGGACCCTTCACTAAATTTTTTACAAACGTATATTCTAGCAATTATTATAATGTAAGCTATCTCCCTCACGTATATTCTAGCAATTATTATAATGTGAGCTCTCTCTCTCTCTCTCTCTCTCTCTCTCTCTCTCTCTCTAATGCGTGGATGTGATTTTGTTGTAATATTGAGGTATTTTGATAAAATGAAGGTATGTTAGTAGTCTGACTTGAATATGAGCATTTAATTATTTGATAGAAAATTTGGACTACCTAATTTTACATGGACCCTTCTCTAGCTTTCTGACAAACGTAAATTCTAGTAGTTACTAAAATGTCGGCTCTCTCTCTCTCTCTCTCCCCCCTGCGTGGATGTGATTTATGTTGTAATATAAAGGTATTTTGATAACGTGAAAGTACGTTAATAGTGTGACTTGAATATGAGCATTTAATTATTAGATGGAGAATTTGGATCATCTAAGTTTATATGGACTCTTCACTAGATTTTTGACACACGTAAATTCTAGCAATTATTAAAATGCCAGCTCTCTCTCTCTCTCTCTCTCTCTCTCTCTCTCTCTGTGACACAAAGTCTTGCATATACATTCCTCCCAACGGCGATGAATTCCACATCTAGAAAATCGCCGGAGCATGACGAGGGAGAAGACTGACAAAGGAGAGTGGTGGTGATTAAAGAGAAGTTGCAGCTAGCTACTTCGATAAAAACAGGAGATTCTCGTTGTTCAGATTGACCGTGTGTGCATGGTAGGGAAGAGGGATAAGAATCCTCTACCCCGTTTAGTTGCCTCCACGGTTATTTTCTAAATGAATAGGATAAATTTCATGTGGTCACCGAAGGTCTATAAGGACTTGCTTGACGACCCAATTAAGTTTTGAAAATTGAAAATTCAGCACTTAGATTAAACTTCTTTGATACTCTTAATTAGAATTAACTTCAAAGACTCATTTAAGTTAAAAATTCATTTAATTTAGTAAGAGAGTGAAGGTTAGTTTAATGCATTTAGCTGAATCTTTTTTTCTATTGATGGCAACTAGAATCTTTCCAGATATATTGCTAAACCTATCTATAATGATTATCACTATTTTTGGTAACAATAAATACTATTTAGCCACCAATTTCTAATTTTTCTCAAACAATTTTTTATTTTAATTTTCAGTACCGGATGACAATCAACACTTACGATTCACCACTTAAATTTTTACCGTTTACTTTTCAATTTCGTTATACAAGCTCTAAGTTTGGGTAGTCCAATAACCCATAATGTTTACATGGGTGTTGGTATGTCCTCTATTTAAGGAGAGTATTCAAGGTATATCTCCATCCTTAGAAAATTTACTTCTCGACTAAGTGATATAACCATCATAAATTCATAATAGTAACTAAAATAAAATTAACACTGCTTTAAATAGAGGTGATCATCGGACGAGTTTCAAAAAGAGCCTTGAGATCAAGCCTAAATTTTTTGCCTACGTCCGCCACTCATAAATAGCTGAAAATATGTTTAAGTTGAATCGAGCTTGGCCCGGTCTTGACCAGATTGAGCCGAGCTCTCTCGCTAAATGATCTTTTCCAAGTCCGTCCAAAGTGTATTTTGGTCCCCTTTTTCCTGATTTTGTCATTTTTCTATTTTCTTCTCCACTCTTGCTTTTCGTCGGTTACCTAATTTCGCTGCCGACCGACCTTCCTCCAGCCACCCAGCTAGTTTTGTGCCCCAACAGTCAACCTCTACCACTCCCATCGCCATGGCCTCTCTCTCTCTCTCTCCAAACTTCAATTCAAAGGGGCAAGGCCTCAAATTCGTTGTCTTATTTGACCTCTAATATGAGGCCAGAATGCAAAACATCAAGGACGCCGGAAGCAAAGAGAGAGAGGAGTAAGTAGATAATGGAAAAACGACATGGGCAAGTAGTAAGTGGTGAGAGAAGCCAATGCAGCCAAGGAGAGTGATGGCTTTGATATATATATGCAATTAAGATTTAAATTTTTCAGTGATTTTTTTCCGAAAAATACACTAAGCCCTTTTGATGAACATTACCTGCAATTGCCAACATGTGATTTAAAATATTGCCTAAATGGCATAATTAAATTCACTTCTCAACGCAAATTAAAACATTTAATTGCATTTTTCTGTAATGGTTTAGGATTTAATTGAACATATAAAAAAGTTTAGAATTCGATTGAACCGGTTAAAATGCTTATGATCCAATTGCATTATTCTACTCAAGGTTTAGGAGTTGACGTGCAATTCTCCAAAAGATAAGAGAGCGTTGGCATTGAAAGGTTTGTTGTGCTATCGTTCTTCAATTGTAGGGAATTCATGTCCTTGGTACGCATCGCTTTTTCTCGCCGATGATGAAGAGAAATGTCTGTTTCAGTATTTAAGAAGACAAGGCCCTACTGCTTCTCTCTTCATAATATTCAGAAATTAAAAAAAAGAAAAACGAGGCTGTGCAGACAACTTTTGATGGGGAAGTTCTCTTGCCGGTAATTGAGGGTGCTTGACTTGACTAACTAACAACTAATTAGGCTTCTAAGGGCCACTTAAGTGGTAGATATATCTTTTTCAAAGGAAATGACAACTATATTAAAATTGATTTATGAATAGGTATACTAAATAATGTCACAGACAACTATTAGGTGTTGAATATGATTCGCTTGTTTAATTACCCACTTTCCATTCACCGCAAACTTACTATCAATTTCATAGGCTAGTAGGCCTGTTTGTTTCGACTTGTAAAATGCAAAAGGCGAGGTTTTTGCAGTTCCGCCGATATTTAAAATATTCTGCAAATTTTCTAAAATTGCAAAACGGAATCACGTATTAGTTTTGCCCTATAAAAAGACATAAAGTAGGGTGTTTTTAGGATCATTTTAGCCGCTGATTGTGTGGGTACCAACATGAGAAGCACGCGATTAACGGTCAGATGGCCATGGTCCCAAATGAAAAGACTATCCAATGTTCTTTCTCTAACAGCTATGTTATCCCATAAAACCACACTTCATAAGCTTTACATTCTTTTCCTTTGAGTTCTTAGACTTTCGATTTGTCGAATTGAATCTTTAAGTAGACTAATCTGTCAACCTAGTACTTTTACCATTAACTAACTTAATTGTGTGTAATGTGGCTGCTGAGACTACATTTTTCGCCATTAGAGAAAAGACCATTTACTCCCTTTTCTTGCTTTGAAGCTAGAATTAAAGTCAGACTTCCACTGAGGATGGAAGGAGAAGGGACTCGCACCGGCAATTGAAGCCTCCTCCTTTACTACCGTAGGCCACCGCAACCGCCACCTCGCGGTGGTCAGATATGTTCGCAGGTTGTTGGGGCTGAGTCCTTTTAACTGAGTTAATTTGTATAATTCTTGTTATCAAATTCAATATGTTATTAATTTGTTAAGGATTTTTGTTCGTTGAAAAGTATTATTTTTTGCCTCTTTCTTTTAATGATAATAAAATGCCATCTCAGCAGCCATATCAACAAAATTAAGTTTGTTAATGGTATAAGGACTTGATTAGACAAATTAGTGAAGTTAAAGGACTTAGTTGAACAAATTAAAATGTGAGGACTCAATTGAAAGAGTAGTAGTACAAATTAGAGGACCAAATATAGACTTATCCCTTTTAAAGAAAGACGTAAAGCACATTAAGAAAGTGCATAAAAAATGTACAGAACGGCAAAATTGCCACCATTAGATAATAAATAGAAGATTAAAAAAAATACTTCTTTAGTATGGAAAATTAATAAAAGAACTACTATAAATGAAAATTAAGGAAAAAGAAAATTTTAAAAAGACTCAAAATTGACACATCTGTTAAGAATGACTTGAATGGTATGATTTTAATAATTTAGCATCTTTTAATTTTTTTTAATAGCATAGCCTCCATTGACTTGTATAGCTGAAATTGCATGTGTAGTTAATATTATAAATCAGGCTACCATCTATATGACAAGCGTAACACCATGTTACCCTTCAAGGATATGACAGGCTTCAAGTTCCGGGTTACGTTTGCCACTTCGTGGGTGGCCATTACTATTTGTATGCAGATTGGACAATGCGTGCATTTGTGGGCATAAACTAAATTGAATGTTTATATTTCACATGCTATTGATATCTCATATAAGATCATATAATAATTTATATGGTTTAGAAAACCATATGTTGGGTCCTTATTTTCTTAAAATGTATATTTAAAATGTTCCCAAACCTGTTATAAATATGTCCATAAATGAAAGTAAAACATTTCATTTTGAAACTTTTTGCAAAAAGGGGATCTTTGGTAACTCAAGTGTACTAATTCATGTCTAGTAATTGTGTCCGTATCATTTTCAGTGTATGTCATATTACAAATCAGTCAACCAAAACACAACCTATTACGTAAAATGTTTTGGAAGATAAACTAGAATATGATGCACTAAAGAAGTCGGTTACACCGTACATAATTGTAACCATATCAGGTCGGTCCAACCTGAACATGATCTAAACCATCCAAATAGCTTTTTTGAGAAAAAACTTAGCTTTTAAATAGCTTTATTTGTGAGTGCTTAAATGGATTATTCATGAAAATCAAATGATTTTAAAAACAAAAATCAAGAAATATATGAACTCACTCCCATTTATTTATTTTCAATACCTTAGTAAGGTATGATATTGGTTAGTACCAATATTGGCACATCATATAGCTGCTAAGGAAAAACAAGTGAAACTAAATTTAATTTAATTAAACATTTGTCGGTGTGCAAATGAGGTTCAAAAAAGTCATTTTTCATTACACGGGTAAGAGAGTCAATTTCTTGGTTCTCTATATTCAACCTGAGTCCCGAACACTACCCTTTTAAAATAATTTTGTCAAACAGGTCGAGAAAGTTATGTCATTGTTTCACGGGTTATGACTTTCGTGAAAATTTTTCACAAAACACTGCATTTTGATTTTATTATAAAAGACTCAAGTACTATGTTGAGTCTGGACAAAAAATGTCAAATGTAAGGGGAAATTTTATTATCAACTTGTATGTACAATCTTGATAGTTGATACTCGGATGGCTCAAAGACTAATTGTTTCTAGGCATAAATTACATTAGAATCTAATCAATGATGTAATCCGACACTAGTAGCTAGATAGTTTATGCTTTAGACTCAAACTATATCGGAATTTAATCTATGCCACAATTTTTTTTTTGGGTGTAAAGTTGGAATATATTTAATAGCAACACCCCTAGATAGGAAACACAACATTGGAATCTAATCAACGACACTAGGCTTGTGGAACAACATCGAAATTTGATTGACAATGCTGGACCAAATAGAAAAACACGCAAAAATTTAATCAACAATAGAAATCTTGAAAACTACAGCTAAAAATGCGACAAAGTATAAATAAAGTAAAAATAGTTATTGTGTTATTCGAGGGCTCTTCGTTGAGCAAATTATGGTATTTATAGAATGAACTAGTAACCATCAATCGATTTCCTCTCCTTAGGCGCTACTCTAAACATTCTCCACGTTTTCCATTTCTTCTTAGCACCTTTAACCATAAGCAATTACTTCTTGACTTGGCGACATGCCTGCGTAACTTACTCATGAAGTAAATAATTGCTCCCTATTTTTATGTGTATTTCTTGTTGTAGTTATCTCGCTTGAGTTATAATGCTAATTTCACTTAATCTTCAAATCTGGTGCACTATCTCCATAGCCTGACATGTGGCAATCAGTTACTTGGCCATCGACTCTAGAATTTGCTTATAGAATTCCATCGAGACTTAACTTAAGTAGCCTCCATGAAAGTTGTTTGTCCTTAACTTTATGAACAAAACGGAGTGGGGGGTAATTTTGGATGTCAACAGTCATCAACACGATTTTTACTATCCGAAACTTGCTAATATCTACCGTGCTCATGCTGTGCTACAAAAGGTCTTCCAGTAACTCATCTCCTAGAATAAGTCTGATAGAAGCTTCTAACTTTCGCCTTTACAGTACATTCATATTCTGGGGCCTTTGTTTTATTTTCGATAGAAGACACACGACTTTCGCGGATGCTCAGTAGACGAATGACTTGAGTTTATTACGAGTCGGCACAATCGTTATCTTCTGCTTGGACAATGATGTGATGAACTAACCAAAATGTCCAGTGCACTCATGATCCATTGGCGGGCACGAGGTCACATCCAAAAGGCTCAGGAAATTTGAGTGGTTCTGATAAGACATTATGGGCAGATACATCCAGAACACATTGATTTCGATGGTTTATCGTTGGGTACAGAAATGAAAACGTTCTCATTAATGGCGTTGGGGTTAGAGCTGAGCTTTGTCCTCGCGAATCCAGTAGGAAGATGAACAAGAGCGACCACTCAACGAAATTAGCTAAAATTACTCTCGAAGGGCCTTTCATTTAGAGAGTTATTTAATGTAAAATAAAAGCCCGTCCAAGAAGCCACGTTCTATTTTTCTTCTCTTTTTTTCATTTGTGCGATTTGAGCTGCAGTAAAGTCCAGAGCAATTTCTCCAGAAATCCCAAGTTAACGATGGCCGACAGTACGGCGAAACTGGGAAATACTACCGTCTCGTCTTCATTTAATTTCCACCTGGCCACCAGCTATGCCCCCGGTTCTCCAAAGTCACTCGCAGATGAGGATTTCTGGCTACTTTAGGTGTTATGGCATGCACTCTACACCCTACTATTGAATGTTCTGCTTGCGTTTCTGCTAAGTCCGGACGTTTCATCGTCCTCCCGAAACACTGTGCAATAAAGCTGCGGACTGACCTCTGAAAATGTCCTCTTAAGATGGGTCAGTCCGTCGCCATGATCTTACAATACGCGGTGCCAACCAGATATACAGCGCCACTCAAATGTTCTTGCGAAGGTGAATTGTTCGGAGAGGAGGTTATCATTGATAGAGCCTTCCGCAGGCAACTTACACGAGATCATTTGGTTTTTTGTTTTCATGAGAAAGTATAATAAGCAATATAAAGCTTGCATCACAACAAAAGTGACTTGTATGGTCAAGAATATTTGCCATTAATGTTTCGTTCATTTCACAGAAAATGTATCATTTTTGAAAAATATTTTTTTAGGAAGCCATTTGTTAGCAAAATATAATTATTTTCCGGTGTTCGGGTAAAAAATGAATGATTTAAAAAAAATTCTTAAAAGTAATCTCTAATATCGCTTAAAATGTCAATAATAAAAAATATTTTTCATCATCCAAGAAAATGTTTATACATAATTGTTATTAATAATGAAAATATTATTCATTGACCAATTATTTCAATCGATACAAAGCAATCATTTTAAAAAAAATTACCAAATCTTTCATTTTCCAAGAAATAAATGGAGCCTAAATTAAGGTTTTTTTCCTCCTAAAATTTTAAAAGGAACATAAAATTATTACCTAGGATAGCGGCATTTCTAAAGGTATTTAGAAACGAAATTGAGGCGATACAAGTATTAGCCTCTAATGCTAGTGACTGATTAGCATCATATATACTCACTTTAGAAAATCAAACTTCAATGCCTTCAGAACATTATTAGAAGTATTTGTACTTGCTTCTAAAATGGGTCTTAGCTAGGCTTTGGTTAGCTTAATTAGGGCCCGGGAAAGGATTGAGATGAGAAAGGTCCAATTTCAATATGAATTGAAGGATTGAGGAGCTCCAACTACTTCGTCAAACAATTGTTTTACATGTAGGGTCAATGGTCTTAAATCTATAATGTCTTTAATTGTTGAATGTGAGAAAGTGCAGCGAAAAATAATAATCCGTGAAAATGCGGTGTAAGTTTTTCTTTTTGTTTATGGGTCAAACGAATCATATAATCCCCAATTTTCTAAAATATGAAAAACCACCGTCGAACCGAAAAATTCAAGTGCCGTCAGAACTAAATATATAATATAATCCCAATGATGATAAATTGAAAAGGTAAAGTTTATTAGTTGAGTGTCAATTATGTGGCAAAATTATGCCCCGTGGCTTGTCACATGGTATTCATATATGATAGATGGAGTAGATAGATATTTCCCTAAACGAAAATTTTGGCACTTGACCACAAAAGGCCTACTTTAGAATTGCAAATCCCTTAAAAAGTTGGACTTGTGAGCCATTTAGCATGGGCAGGTATAAAGCAAGAAACATGACCCATTATTGCGCTTGTTGCTGCTCAAGTGTAAGTCCTAAAACTTGATGAAACCCTAGACATTCGGCCCAGCCACAGAACTGATGGTCAGTTAAGGATTTTATCCTGGAAATAATCACCAAATAGTACATATTATATAATTACGTATAAATCCTAAAACTTGTTGCTTTAGTGTGCTTGAGTCCTAAAAACTATCACTTTGTACATTTAGAGTCCTAAAACTTGCTACTATAAGGTCCTTAAGTGCTCTTCATGAATGGAAAACGTCACATAGCTTTGTTTTAGTCCTACGTAGCCATTAAAGTTGTGACAGATCGCTTTCAATCAACACAAAAACTTTGTCTTTTTTTGGCGCACATTAGAAAAATACTATAAATCAAAATGAAAATTAAATATAATTAACATGATAATTTTGAATTTTAAAATTTTAAAGTAAAAATTATATATTATAATTTATATAAAAATTATTCTTGGCAACAAGGGCCACCATCGCCTCCTTATACATTGGTATTGACACCTAAATTGTGAATATTTTATTTAGCGATCTATCACATAGTTAGCATTTACATTACAGTCATTAGGATCGTTTTCATTTAGCAACAATAGGTCCATATTAATTTTATTTAAGTTGGTCCGGTCATAAACTACCTTGGATTTAGCCCAAAGTGTTGCATTGGTTTGAAGAGAGGCCCAGATCTCATTTAAATTTCCAAAACTAAGCCCACACGGACTAGGCCCCTAAAATTTAGCCAAGCCCATAATCATGGGGGTGTTCCCCATTGTGGCCAAAATTCCCCATGTGCATAGACATGAACATGGGTGTTCCAAATTAGAAACGTCTATTTTTTTTAATCAAATTTGGAACTCAAGAAGATATATCCTTTCCCGACCAAAAAAAAAAAAAAAAGAAAGATATATCATTTGTAATTTCCGGCCATATGAAGAGTAAAAAAAATATCCTAATTTCATAGCATGGAAAAAATCATACGTTTGCTTGATCTAAAAAAGAAAGTAGACGGTTCATTACTTTTCTCAATAGTGCTTTAAATCTTACCCTATGCGGTTGTTGATCGTTCAAAAAGAGGGCCACATGATACACATTTACATATGCGATCCGCGATATCCCTTTCGAATTCGTCAATTTTCAAGCAATCTCCGTTGGCCTCCAGCGTCACGCCACACCGCCAGCACATGTAGACAAGACTCGCCTTCACTGCTCAGCACACCACGGCGCGGTTGCCACCTACAACACATCCAAAGCAACCTCCATGCCACTCCAGCTCAATCCATAAGCAGAAGCTCTTCACCGCCGAACGCTCGTCCGATCAGCCTCTAATTGAACCCAGTAGCCGTTGTTCACGTCCATAGTCCATTATTGCTGGCGGTATGATGTTGTATGTGTAAGAGCTTACATTAATTATATTGTAATTTATCGTATTATGGGATTCATATGATGAAGTAAGATATAAAATTTATTAATTAGTTTAATATGAAACTTGCTAGTATGGGTCGAGTAAAATCCAAACTGTGATGAGAGAGCATGTGGCTTAAAATTATATAAATATGCTCAAGAATTTCCTCTTAACTCTCATGCACAAATATACTTATACAATGAGCCTTTAAGCTAAGAGTAAGAGGTAGTCTCAATGAATCAATAATATAGAGGGTAATAGAGGAGAAGTGCTTGAGGTCGGTCATCGCTACTTTGCATAAAAAATGATGGATTTTAAATCAGGTACGCAAATCTGTTTTTCGAGATTATATATGTTTTAGATTCTAGCTATGGAGATCTTGGTGCCATTTTCGCAGCTTTCAGTACACCGTATCCCGCAAGCCCCTCGGGTGGTCTGAAAGTTCTCATCAAGGTGAGTGATATGTGATTGGATTGTGTCTTCATTTTATGTTTCGACTCAATGCATGCCTTTGGACAATGTAATTCCTTTATGAGATATTGTGTGGCGTATTGGGGTGTCAAGCCTTTGAGCCGAAGGGTCGGATCCTCAATAATGTCCCATGCCTTACATTTGGTTTACAAAATATAATAAATGGTTTCTTTGCATAATCATCCAAATAAAGTATGCATGTTTCTAAATGTGTAAAATGTTTTACATACCGTTAATGAAAATTGATGATATGTGATGCATCATATTTTTTATAATTGTGTCTAGAGAATCATATGTTACATGCATTGCATCTAGGATTTGGATTGCATCATCCATGTTTCCTAATTTAGAATCTCATATATTAGATGAATTGGAAATCATATAGTAATTTAGGAAAGTCAAAGAATTTAGTTCATGTATGCCTAGGATCTAATTCAAATTATCTCCTGACTAATTTAGGTCATCATTTAGAGGGTAATTTCCTGTTTCTAATTTATAAAGAAAATCCAATAGTATTTCATTATGTCTCACGTAGATTGCATTTAATTATATAATCTATTCTTTACTGATTCTATAATATCATGTGGCATATTGCATGTCATTTAATGAGACACGTCTCTTTAGGAATTAATTTTCATTGGCTTCTCATATGGGTTGCATTTAGGATTAATGCATTTGCATATGTTTTAATATCAATTATGCATGTCATTAGCATTTAAGGGATGCATGTTAGCTTAGATTATGTATGTAATGTCATGTTGCGTTAGATCATATTATTTAGTATGCATGACATCTGTCATTAGGTGTTCATATTAAGTTATTTGGACACATCTTAATTAATCCATTATTTTAGGCATTATAGTCTGATCATGATTTCCATGTCATTACATCATAGTGCATGAACCTTTCGACCATGTGTCACGCCCCGATCCTTGGGTACGCACCAATCCCTCATCTCAATCGATTAAATAGAGACGTCCCAGGATGCATCGCTGACCCATTTATTTTAATATACGCATGCAGAAGCAAATATAAATCCCCAGACAATAAAACAATGAGATAGGAAAGCAAAACCAATTTTTCACAAAAGACCTTTTTATAAACACACAAGGTTATACACAAAAGCCTACAAAAAGGAATCGACTTTCATCAAAATAGAATTGTCATATGACTAAAAGTCAGACAAGAACGCCGATTCTTCATGCTTCACCTTCTAAAGTTCGGGCCTCGGGTCCTCCATTGATGTCAACTAGGGACCTGAAAATGATTATACAATAATCAGTGAGACAATGTCTCAGCAAGTTCAACCCCCTAAGACTCGACTAGGAAGAAAATTACACCATAAGGGTTGCCTAAGAACAATTAGGCGTTAGAGGACTTACCTTGGCCTCAGATCCTTCCTGCAAGTCAGTTCAAATTATAAATGCTGACAACTATAACACTCAATTCAATCAGATCGAATCATCGATCAATCAACTTAGTCGATTACATGTCCTCACGACCATTTAGGGGGTGCATGGAAACACTCCAAAAAAGTGTTTCCGGAACACTTCTGTACGGAAAGTGTTCCCGGGAACAAAAAAAAATTAAACGCGTTTGGTTGCGTTTTGTTTTTTTTTTTTTTTTGTTTATGGAACGAAATAGAAACAGAAAAAAGAAACATAAAAAAGTTGTTTCTCCCGAAAAGAAACACTTCTCGGAAGGAACAAAAGAACAAAAACCACTCTTCTCTCTCTTCTTCTTCTCTTCTTCTTTTCTTCTTTTTTTCTTCTTTTTTCTTTGGCCGGTCGCCGGCCTCGGCCATGGTCGGCGCCGGCCGTCGAGGCTCGGCCTCGCCCAGATCCGGCAAGGCCAAGCGTCGCCAGGCCCCGGCGAGGCTCGGTGTCGCCGGCATGGGCGTGGGCGTGGGCGAGGCCGAGCCTCGCCTTGGCTCTTAGGCGGGCGAGCTCGGGCTCGCCCGGATCGGCGGCGAGGCCGAGCGTCGCCGGCCCGGCGAGCCCGAGCCTCGCCCAACCACGGCCTCGCCGACGCGGCTCGGCCTCGCCGTGGCCGGGCGGCGAGCCCGAGCCCGCCCAACCCTGCCCGGCCCCGTCGCCGGCGAGCCTCGCCGTGGCCGGGCGAGGGCCGGTGACCGGCCAAAAAAAAAAAAAAAATAAAAAGAAAGGAAAAAATAAAAAATGTTTTAAAAATTAAAAGAAACAAAAAAATAATAAAATTTACCAAACGTGTTTCGTTCATTTTTATTCTCGGACCAAACGTTACCAAACGTGTTCTTTTGTTCAAAAGCGTTCCCGGAACGACTTTTTTTTTTTGTTTCTGTTCCCAGGAACAAAAAAAGAACAGAAACAAATCCATGCGCACCCTTATTGGTCGGCCCATTTAATACTATCTATGAATCTGACCAAAATCTATGACTCCTTAATCAAAGTGAAATATAGATAGTACCATCCTATCTCTAGATGACATATAGAGCTATTGAGCAGGCATACATAACGTTCCATCTCCAATACAACATATATAGTCATCAAGCCGTTATAACATACCTCTGCATAATTTTCTATCTCCAAGACAACATATCAAGTCATCGAGCCGTTATAACACACTGTTCTTTCTCAAGATGACATACAGAGTCATCGAGCTATTATATCATACCATCATTTCTCCAATATGACATATAGAGTCATCGAGCCGGTATACACGCAATTTATTCTCAAGATGACAGGAGAGTCATCGAGTTATAATAGTATAATGTCCATTCTCCAACATGACATACAAATCATCGAGCCGTTATGGTATATTGTTCCGAAGATACAATCAATTTTACCATTTTTATCATACTTGATAAAAATACACGTGTGTGGTGGATACTTGGTCGGCTTTAGCCAAATACAATAATTTCCTTTCTATAAATCCCACCATTTTATATAGTCCACCAAAATATTTTTGGTGTTGTAAACCGACATTCAGTTATTTTTCAATCAATTACTGAAATTAAATGAATTTAAGAATAAATTCCAAAAATACAAATCATGCACAATCAGCACAAATTAGAGCTCAATTAAATAAATAGATCACACTACTACAATCAACATAAAATTATGGTCCTCGACTATCCTAGCCTAATTTCCGGAAAATAAATAATTAATTAAGTAATTACGAAAAATAATAAATAAATGCCAATAAATCCAATTTAGGCCAGTAATGCCTAATTGGACGCCAAAATAGACCGGAAAAATTCTGAGATTCGTTCAATAAATACTAGAATGTGCTTACTCGCTAATTGCACTAACTAACCACCTAACATGCAATGGTAATTAATTAAATTCACTAATCTAATATAATCTAACCACATAATCCATCTTAGCCTAAACTAATCAACCCATAAGCACAATTAACCTACTAAGTAAGGATTAGTGAGTTAAACTTACTTGATTGGCGAGCCGGTCGGTGCAAATCGACGAGAATGCAACGGGGAACAACTTCTTCAAAGTGGGACTAGCAACCGAGGTCCAGAACAACCTCAAAACGGGCCAAACCTCCTGCTGGAAACCCTTTCTATTTGCTGTTGGTCTTGGCTGAAAAAGAGAGCAACAAGCTCGGTTGAGGGTGGGAATGGATCGAGGAATGGTGAAAGGGCTAAATCGGGCCTTGGCGGGGACTTACGGAGGTTGGAGGCGGGCCAAACGACTCCGGCACGGCTGAAACAGAGGCTGTAACACACGACTGGGCTGCTGGAATGACAAGGACAACACGACAGGTGGAGGGCTCACATGGTTAGGTGCGACGATGTGCGAGGTGGTGGGGTGGCATTCTAGTGACGTGCGGTGTGCAGCGGGGACAGGATGGCTTCGACAGCTTCTCTCCTTGGTTGCTGGTTCCGCAAATTGCATAGTGAAGGGGAGGAAGGGGCTGATCAACAACTTGAGGAAGAAGGAGGGGGACAAGAGGGGGCCACAAGCCTTATTTTTCCAATCCTTGGTCCCTTGACCATCCTCAGCCACTAGCACCTCATTGGCCCTCATTCAGCTACCAATGCTTTCACTTTGCAACCTTGAAATTGTCCAAAAACCTTAGGTATAAGGGGAGCTACGAATTTCAATGGTTCTCCTCTCAATTGGACACGATTTCCTTCTCAATTCAATCCCATTTGGCTCTCATAAATTCAATTAGCATCTCAACAATCAAATTGATATTTTTCTTCACCAATTGATCCCATTTGCTTCCCAATTTTGCTATAAAAAACGGCCATACCTCGACTTTTTCCCAAAAAGTCTCAGTTTATAGAAAAATCTTCTAAGACTGAGTCGACGCTCCTAGAATTAATTATGACATGACAGAACTTTCAATTTCTGAAATTGGACTCAAATTCGCGATTAATTTCACTTTGTCACGTTTTTAGCGTGATCTAGGCTACCGGTTAGCTTTCATAAATTTTTAGTGCAAATGAGCCGTGGTCGATTTTCTTTGAGGCACAATTAACCCACTCGACATATTGGTGACTCTTGGTTGTCTTGAAAATCTCAATGATTCAAATACGAACACAGGGTACCAAAATAATAGAAAAATCAGTTTAGTACTGGTCAACAAGAATTTTTCAATTTAGTGGTGTCACCCACCATTAGCCACACATCTCAGTCGAACTAACCTATCTCTGATTTCAAATTGACTTTTAACTGTGACGTAATGACCTCTAAAGGTAAGCACGGTCGAATAGCCAATTTCCAATCGAATTCTCAAATCTATTGCATTAAAATTCCTTAATAGCTTCCCTGGATAGTCTAGTTATCTCGAGAGTGATCAACTCTGAGAACAGCCTTATAAACGTGTCGATGAAATGCTCGATTTATTTAATAAAAAACAGAATTGAAAATTTGTAATGTCACACCATTAGTGTCTTTAGGGTTTAATTGCATATTCTTCGTGGCATTTAAATGAAAATATACCAAAATGATTACTATAAATAGTTGTTGATTTATGCATAAACATGCATCATGCATTTCATATGTGTCTACATATCATTTCCTATTTGTCTCTTGAGTTATAATTTTCAAAAAGGGAAAAGTGCATTGGAAATCCTAAGACTTGTCACAAAAATGCCTAAAACTTGTCAAATTGGTTCAATTGATTCATTTCATTGATTGCATTTTTGTTTTGTATAAGGTTTGGGACTTAATTGGACTATCTGATAAGTTTTAGGATTTTTTTTTTGGGATTTTTTTTTTGGTTAGATATTTTAGGACTTAATTGTACATTTCAAAAGTTTTGATCCTTTAAGTCTACCAAAAGAAAAAAAGAAAAAATGATGGCTAGGGCTAAAGACACTCAAGTTTACTCATTCAACATTCATTAGTTGGATGAAATCTTCAATTTACTCTTAATACACCACCTGAGAAAATTAACAAAAGTCCAAGTTAATACAAAGTAAAGAAGATGTAATAATAAAAAAATATTGCGAGTGGCACCATTCATGAGGCTATAACATAGTTAATTGTATTGTTTTCAAGATTCAATTGGCAAAGCAAAATCAAATTTGTCGATGACAATGGAGCATAGGATGACTCTTGATTATCTAATTTAAAAGAATCAATGATCGACAAATCATTCAATTCTATCAAAAGAGGGTATATATTGACACCAAAAAATGACAAACTTTCGATTATTATCAAGAAGTAGCAAACTAAGTCTTATCAGTTTGGTCAGAACAATGACAACCGGAAGAATCAACAAATTGTCAATAGCATCATATGCGATCAAAACATAGTGTTTTTTTTTTTTTGGTCGAAATAGAATATATATTAGATGAACGAGGATATACAACCAGCGAGAAGTGCATCACTAAGTACAATATTTAGGAAAGCAGGAGGAGGGAAGATCAGCCAATTGCCTGTTGAACCATGGGCCCTATGGGCTTTAGCAGCCCAATCTGCAGTGAGGTTAGCTTCTCGACTAATATGATTGATCGACGCATTAGGGTACTGAGAAAGCAAATCGTCAAGAGCGGCAAAAAGGTGTTGCTCTCGCCAGGGCCGCGGCTGCTTCCGTTGAAGAACCTCCACCAGTCTGAGACAGTCGGATTCGATCGTTACACATTGAAGCTGCAGACCCTGCTTGATGAGATGCTGGAGAGCCCTGATCATGGCGTAGATCTCTGCTTGAAACGCCGATTGCGCAGTGCGATCGGTAAACATGTACGTTAGTTCTCCTTTACAGTTTCGATAGATACAGGCTATTGCCCCTTGTGAAGTTCCCGGTACAAAAGCCCCATCAATGTTGCATTTGATTGTGCCGGCATCCGGTGGTTTCCAACGATAATCCATACTAACATGTGATTTTGGAACCCTAGATTTTGGGGGTTGAAGACTATTGAAGATTTTCCACTGGGTTATAGCATTCTCAACCGCTTGGAGGGAATTCGGAGCTTGCTGGCGGAAGATGGCGTTGTTCCGTTGGCACCATATCTCCCACAAAAGGTTAGCAATCACTTCGAAATTGGGGGAAGAGCGAGGATGCGTCGCTCGGTTAGCCAACCAGGCGTCCAACCTTTTAACTGAGGTAAGAGTAACTGGTATACTGATCTTAGAGTTTTTCCAAATGCCTCGTGTCCATGTGCAGTAGAAAAATAAGTGTTCAACAGTTTCTGGAGTTTTCTGTTCACAAAGATGACAGTAGGGGTTGGGAATGAGATGTCTGATATAGAGATTGGCTTTTGTTGCGAGGGCATTTTTGCAGGCCAACCACAGAAAAACTCTGATCTTGGGAGCTGTGTGCATATGCCATATCCGTTTCCACAATTGATCCGGAGGTTGATAGGAAGATGAGGCCGTTGCAGGTAGGGCGTGATGAAGTGACAGTAAGTGGTGATAGCAACTCTTTACTGTGAATGATCCTGATGTTGTGGCTGTCCATACTAATTGATCAGAGTCAAGGGAGGGATTTATAGGAGTGTTATAGATAGCTGCACTAACCTGTGCAGTAAAGAAATTGGAAATAATCTCCTGTTTCCAAGTTGCTGATGAAGAATCTAAGATATCTGCGACTGTAATTGGTTCCCCTTCATCTGCACTTCCTCCTAATTTACCAATAGGAAGCCAATAATCGTTTCTGATATTTATGTTGGCTCCATCTTTCACGAGCCATCGAGTTGTAGGAAGAATAGCATCCCTACCCTTTAAAATGCTTTTCCACCCCCATGAAGGCCTATAACCCAAAGTAGCAGTTTGAAAAGAAGAGTGTTTAAAATATAGACCTTTGAACAACTCCGCTCAAAATTGCGTAGGGTTTGAAGTAGACGCCACGCTTGTTTGCCGAGCATCGCAAGATTAAAAGTAATCGATCTACGAAACCCATGCCCCCATTTGTTTTCGATTGCTTGACATCCAACCATTTCATCCAAAGTGTATGCGATTCATTATGCTGTTTACTCCACCGGAAAGTTGATATCTTACGTTCCATTGATCTGCAGAGGGATAGAGGGAGCATAAAAAGGGACATGGCGTACTGGGGTAAGGCCTGGATGACCGCCTTTAATAGAATCTCCTTTCCCCCTTTGGATAAAAATTTTTCCTTCCAGCCAGCTAATTTAGCATCTATTCTTGCCAAAATCCAGGAAAACATCTCGCATTTTGAACGGCCCCAATCCAAGGGTATACCCAGGTATTTACCGAATCTGCTCACCACAGGTATTCGAAGTTCTCTTTGTAAAGTATCCTGTAGTGGTATAGGACAATTGTGGCTGAAAAATATGGCAGATTTGTTTCGGTTTAGAAGTTGACCTGTGGCCTGGCAGTACTGATTTATAAGATTATTGATATTTTGGCATTCAGAGAATGAAGCTTTGAGAAAGAAAACTGCATCATCTGCATAGAAAAGATGGGAAAGCTGAGGGCATGCTCTGTTGAATTGAATCCCCCGTAAGTGGCCGATATTAATTGCTTGTTTGATAACTGTCGATAAAGCATTGGCCATTAAGATAAAAATATAAGGAGAAAGAGGATCTCCTTGACGGATTCCTCTGGTAGGTGTAAAATATGGAAGCTGTTCTCCATTGAAACGGATGCTAAAGGAAACTGTTGTGATGCATGCCATAACCATCCTTACCCATTTATGCGAGAAACCTAGTTGTGTTAAATAAGCTTCAAGGAAATCCCATTCCACACGATCATAGGCTTTCTGCATGTCTGTCTTGAGTATAAGGTTGAACTGTTTTGTTTTGGATCGAACCTTAAACTGATGGAGTACTTCCTGAATAACCATAATGTTATCTTGAATCTGTCTGCCACTTACAAACGCTGCTTGTTCTTGATTGATCAGTGTGGGGAGCCAACACTTTAATCTGTTTGCCATGACCTTTGCTATGATCTTATATGCAAAGTTACAGAGACTGATAGGACGATACTGTTCAATGCTTTCAGGGCGATGAACTTTTGGGACCAAGGTTAGTACCGTGCGATTTAAATTTGGATGCATATGGCCAGATTCAAAAAAGTCTTGCACATGCTTGACAATTGTAGTTTTGATTATGGTCCAGTGATGCCTATAGAAGAGGCCATGGAGGCCGTCGGGACCGGGGCCTTGGAAGGACCCGGTTGAAAGGTAGCTTGAGAAACCTCCTCTTACATCGCCCGATAAGATGTTCATTCATTTGTGAAGTTACTATTGCTGGACATTGGCGGAGGAAGGGATGAAAATCTCTATGGCCTACTGATTGATAGAGTTGGGTAAAAAAACCCATTGTCATAGATTTAAGCTGATCAGGCTCTCTATGCCAGTTCTGGTCTGCATCTTTAAGTAAGCAAATTTTGTTTCGTTGTCTCCTTTGCACTGTACAAGCATGAAAAAATTTTGAATTCTTGTCTCCCCATGCTAACCAGTTGAGCCTTGAACGCAGCGCCCAAAATTGTTCCTCCCGATGCCACATTCTTGCTGAATTTCATGTCTAATAGAAGTGGCTAACTCTTTATCTCCCCTTCGATAGGATGTTTCATTTGTAATATTCTGAAGTTGTTGCTTGAGTTGCATAATACGTTGCCGGCATTGCGAAGCGAGATCGACTCCGGTGTAGTGAGCTTATGAGATCTTTGTAATTTAGAGGGTAAGGAGGAATGGTTTCTTTCCCATGCTGCTTGAACTATTTCAGCACATTCTACATGGTGACTCCAATAAGCTTCATAATGAAATCTCTTCTGTGGCTTATTAGGCAGATAATGAGTGTGCAAGACAAGTGGGCAGTGATCAGAACCGATCGATGGTAAGGCGAAGACCATGGAAGATGGATAAGTAAAATTCCAGTCCGAAGAGCAAAAAGCATGATCCAGCTTCTCCTTCACTAGCTGATCCCCATCTCGATTGTTTGACCAGGTGAACTCACATCCTTTACTTGCTAACTCTATTAAAGCACAATCATCAAGTAATTTCCGAAAAGATGTCATTCTGGAATAATGAGCTGGTCTTCTTCCCGTCTTCTCCCAGGGATATTGGAAGTCATTGAAGTCTCCAATACATATCCAGGGTAAGTTTGTGGAGGCATGAATTATCCGGATCATATTCCAAAAATCCTGCCTAGGATGGAAAGAAGCTGGAGCATGGAGACAGGTAACTTGCATAGATATAGAAGTCTGGGTATCCAAAACTAACATATTTACATAATACTGATTCGACGAAAGAACTGTAATGTCAAACAGGTCATTCCAAAACACTGCAAGAACTCCAGATAAGCCGACAGGATTCCTCAAAAAGGAGTGAGAGAAAGGAAAACGCCGCATTGTAAGTTACGTAACACCGAAGCTGTATTTTTCGTTTCCATTAAAAACACTATATCGGGCCTTTCAGAGGCTACCAAAGCCCTTAATGCTTGGATTGTCAGGGGAGTGCCCAACCCCTGACAATTCCAACTTAATAGTTTCATTTTGACTGTGGGGGCTGTTTAGGGCCAGCCGCCAAAGCCCATGAGGAATGATCATCAGCCTCGAAAACAGGGGTATCCAGTAAATGAGATTCATCCAACTCTGAAAGAGGATTTGCTCGGACTTCATAAGGGGAGTATCTTTTAGTTTTCTTACTGGATCCTAGTCCTAGTTGAGTTCTAGGAGATTTATGTTTTTCGATGCGAAGAGTCGAAGATAAAAGTTGAGTACCCTTTAACTTTGTTTTGCGGGGACCAAATCGGTGGTTCAGGAGTTATCTCGGCGAGTGCGGTGGGATGACGAGAGGAAGGGATGGGAAACTCGGGAGCGGGACTGTTGGAGGCGGAAATTTGGAAGAGGGAGGTGAAGAGATGGGGAGTTTCAGGTATGGTCTCTTCCATAGGTTCGAATGTGAGAGAGCATTGTAAAAGGCATCCCAACAAGGATTTGTCTTTGTTTGATTTCGCTCTTAGCCGGGGGGCCATACACCATTGTATCACGTCCCTCAAATTGAGATTCCTCATACTGGAAATCCTTGCATGAAGTTGCATAATGGCCTAATTTCCCACAAGAGTAACAATAATGTGATAGTCTCTCATACCGGAAATCAAGCCAGAGAGGTTTTCCAGCGATACTAATAAGCTTCCCTGATTTTAATGGTTGATGCAGGTCTATTTCAATGCGAATTCTCCCAGATGTATCGTGTTTAACTTCTAACACACTGCCCATTTGTTGTACTGCTCTACTTAAGAGTTGTGGAGTGTTCCATTCCAGAGGTAATCCTGTGACATGAACCCAGAAGGGGCATTTGGAGAAATCGTAACAATGTAATGGTGTATTTGGTTTCCAGGGTCGCAAGTTAACCAGATGACCCGAGAACAACCAGGGGGTTCCATCTAATGCTCTGCGTTTTTCAGTTTCAGAACGAAATTTGAAGATATAGATCCCACCATCCCGAGAAGAAATATCAACATGATCCACTCGCCAGGCCTTCGTCATTGCAACTTGAAAAGCAGGTAAATTAATGGTGGGGTTTGTAAAGATATTACCAATCAAGATGAGGCGACACTCTTTGATATTGTCTCTGTTGTTGGAATATCTTCCCAGACCTCCAATTCTTGTTCCGCACAGAGCCGTCCAAGTCGGTGACACAATGAAGCGATACGAGAGGAATCATCATTCTCTTCCGTAGCCATGAAGGAAATGGTAAGCAAGAGAAAGATTAGCGAAGAGGGACTCAGACCAGAACAACAAGTTTCAAGGGTTGCATGTGAAGGATCGGCGACATGCAGAACGAAAAAACGGAGAATTGAGTGGAGACGGTTGAAAAGGAAGCATCCGAAAGCTAAGATGATAGAAAGTGAAGCAGAGAGAAGATGAAGATGGTCGAAGAGAAGGCAAAGTTGTTTTGTGGGGAATCTGGAAAAAGAGGAAGTAGGAGAAACTCGAACATAGCGCGAGAGAGAAACTCGAACATAGCGCGAGAGAGAAACTCGAACATAGCGCGAGATACTTCTCCACGATGTAAACTTGAATAGGACTAAACATAGTGTGAAAGTCATCGACAATAGCCTTCATCATGACTTGGGAAGTTAATTGATGGTGAGCAATCAACACAAATATAATTTTTGGGTGGTTATATCTATTACCGCTAATTTAGGGTTTGTATAGCTTCTTGTGGATAAGTGTTCTAGATAATAGGCGTTAGTAGATAATGTACCTTCTCATAACCACCATTAGTAAGTTCTTTGTTTATTTGAATTTCAAAGTCGTAACTAGGGATAGTAGGTTATAAATACCTCAAATGTCTCTTTGTCAAAAGTATCTCCAATCAATCATAAAACTAGACCTTTTATCTTAATCTTTACCTTCTTGCAATTTACATGGCTAGATATGGTTGTCTTCAATGTCTATACCTTCAATTTCCTTATCATTTATTTTCGTGTTCAAAATCAATAGAGGACCCTTCCCAACCTTTGTCAATATATATCGACTCATTCATATTTTGGAAAGGTATTTTGTCATTTTAGTGAAAGAGTACACAGGTTACAAACTGTGGAGTTCAGCATCGATGACACATTGGGCGTGAAATTTCTATGCATCATCACCGAATGTCTGGCTTTGAGACACCATCGCTAGAATTGGCAACTCCACGCCCCTAGACCCACGATGCCCCTAGTCGAACTTGTACCCCAACACCCAAACCTTGGTCCCAAGGGGCAGTATATAAAATCAAGTTCCGAGCTTGGGACCTTGGAGCCGACTTACGCCTCTGGAGTTCAAGGTAGAGCATCATAACCTCAAAACTTGGCTTTGGGTACTCATCAGAGTATATTGTCTATTTGTCAGAAGGAAGTTTTGAAAATTATTTGTGGCAAATATAAATAAAAGATTTCTAGCTCATCTGATAAATTTTACAAAACCACGATAAAAATAAATCACCTTTCTTACATATATAACTCTTTTCTTAAAAATATCTTTCAACTACGAAACAAAAAAGACTCATCTTGCCCTCATTAAGAATTTTCAAGATTCATCGGCTATGACCCTTTTCACAACATTTCAACCATTTTTTCCCTTATATCCTTCTTGCTCAAAATTAGCACACATGGACACAGACTATAAAAAGTTGACGGATAAAAATATTACAAGTGTCATAAATTTTGTACAATATTCATTTGAGAGAGAGAATTTTTTTTTTTTTGGTCATTTAAGTGTCATAACTTATAAAAAAATCCATTAAGTACCATAATTTTAAATGATTATTTGAATGTCGTAACTTTAACAAATATTCACTCAAATATTGGAAATTTGACATAGCATGATTTTTTTTTTTTTTGACTCTGAAATCACTGTATAATCGGCAACCAATGGCGTAAACTAGGGAGAGCACTAGCGCGGGGGCTCACCTCCCACGGCACTCCACTTTAGTCACGCAATGGAGGCGCAAAGTTTCAAACCCCTCTCCTCTCGGATGAGGGGGCATGGCGTGAACCAATGCGTCCACCATGGGGTGGGTGACCTAGCATGAAATTTATGAAAAATGTTTTTAAAAAGTAATAGTATTTACGTGATTAATTAATAAGTTATATGGCACTCAAGTGATTGGAAAAAAAAATTATGACATTTAAGTGAGTGCTATACAAAAGTCATGGTATAGATGGTGTGTTTTTTCTCAAAAGTTGATCAAACTAAATGTGCTCGTCTTATGCATTATACATCTGAATTCAAACATATTCTCTTAATCTAGAAAGGCTCGGCGAAAATAGAAAAAGGGGAAGAAAAGTATTGCTTGATTTATGTGAACGAATCACTGAATGCGCGCGGCACATCACGTGTAATCACAATGTCATGATTGATGGAAGATACCAACAGTGGCCGGCCGTCCGTCCGTCCCATATTTTCACAGATGGGGATAGAGAAGATGGATATGGCGTGATGCGTTGGGCCTGTTCAGACCAACCACTTCGAGCAATCCCCCCGTAAAGCTGAACGCTTATGTAACAGCTGTGTATGGATGTCGTTTTCTGGGGAATTTCTGTTGTCTCTGAGCTCGTGGTTTTTTGCGCTTTTTGGGGTTTCGTTGTCGTTTCAATATCTCAATCTGTTGTTGCTATCTCTTTTTCATATTCTCCCCGCGAAATTACTATTGGTTCCCCTACTTTTTCTAGCAAAAGAAAAAAAAAAAGGACAAGAAACATAGGCCCTCTTTCTTGTTTAAATTGGGATTTATTGCGCTTCTTCCCCAAGATTTGAGACCTATCTCACTTTGATCCCTATTGTCTTGTCTTCCCCGATTTTTATGACTATATGATTAGATTTATAGTAATGCATCCAAGTTTTGACTAACATTAGTTCACCTGTTCCTATGCCAAAGAGAAAAATTACCAATTTCTAACTTTATCCATCAATATGTAAATTATGCTAGTGAATGCAAGCAAGCCTTACGAAAATGGACATGAAATTTCTAAGAAAATCACCAATCCCAATGATGAAAGCAAAATGTATGCATAAACTATTGATATGTGATTTTTGGGCTCGGCTTGCCGATAATAACTATTTGACATAAATCAAAATACTGTCATTAATGACGGGAATGGAATGTCATGAAACCTAATTATAAGAAATCATGAGATGCCTCAAATTTCAAGGGTATTTTTTTTTAAAAAAAGTATTTACCGGCATTATCGGGAACATCTTTAGTGGCGAGTGACAATGGGCTCAGAAAAAGATGCCGAGGCACAGGGCTTCCCTATGGAGGGTGGTCCTTTTCCGTGCCCCTTTTCTAGCTTTCTGCTATTCTCATTTGTCCTTCCACGTTATATCAATTCAGAAAGAAAGGAGATTTTATATTATTTGTGTCAATCAATCTCTGACCATCTCTTGTGGCAAAGTCCTTTCTTTTCAACTCCATATTTTTTACTTTCCTTCTCTGAAAATTTCTTCAGGAGTTTGAGTTTGAATTTGCATGCTCCTCCGTTTCCTGTGTTTCTTCCTTCAAATCCATCTCTTTTCCGTTCTTTTAGTTGGTTATAGCTAGTTTGCTCTTCCTCACTCGCTTCCATTTGATATTCTCTTTCTCTCTCTCTCTCTAAAATGGGTTCTGGCATTTATTGCATTCCTAGCCAGAGAGTTATTTATTTTACCATTTTCATTCTAATCACCTACTTGATGGGCTCTTCTCTATTGGAATTCAGAACTGAAGGTAATGGTTAAACCTTAAACTGAAGTTGAAAATCCAATAGTTTTATGCTGTTGTGTGTCATTCTGTTGCTACACTTGGTTCGACTATGAAGAGAAAAAAATCTCTCACTCTGTCTCTCTCCATCTCTTTTGTGCTTTTCCTTCTCATATTTTCCAGGTAGAGCCATTCTTAAGCACACTGACCCTTCCAAGGTAAGCAATCCCCAAGTGAAACACTCTCTCTCTCTCTCTCTCTCTCTCTCTCTCTCTCTGTAAGTGTTTCGCTCTGTGTGTGCGTGTGGACAATAAAATCTGTGGCGTTGTGTTTTTAGGAACAGGCAGAGAGTGAATCAAAGGCAAGTGTGAGGAGAATTCAGATAGGGTCGGCACCACCAAGATGTGACAGGAAGTGCAGCTCATGTGGACACTGTGAGGCCATCCAAGTGCCTGCAAATCCTCAAGACAAGAGAGGCAACACCTCCGCAGCCTTCAGGGCGGACTACTACTCAAGAGGTGACCAGAGCTCCAACTACAAGCCCATGAGTTGGAAGTGTAAGTGTGGCAAGTTCATTTTCAATCCTTGACCATCATATTTTAATAGGTTGCTGTTACCATTTTCTTTTGACTTTTTGTTTTTTCCTTTTTTGCCCTTTTTAGTTTATTGTGGGGTACAACCCTTTTGTGAGACTGTTGTACATGAATTATATATAATACTGATTAGTGTTTGTTTCCCCAGTGAAGGTTAGTCTCTGAGATATAATGATTGATGAACATCTCTAGTCAATTTTCGTTGTTTTTATGTATTGCTTACCATTAGATTTCTTTCAACTTAATTGAGGGAGCAGCTATGTAATTTGTCCATGTTTGCTTGCTTACTCGCTTCCTCCTTGCAAAAGGAAAACCATGTTCTAATTTGTCGACAGAATGAAAAGGTAAACAGAATAAAAAAGAGAAAGGAGGAAAAAAATTGTTCTAGTTCTCTTTAGAGGCTGCCAAACAGGACAGTAGCAACCATGGTAAAATCCAAGTTTTTCTCAGTATAAAGAGAACAAGCTGCTGTCACCCATTGCAATGAACATGTTATCCGGTCAAGACTTTTACCTCAACAACGAAAAATAATATTAGAAACTATGAAAATATACTAGATAACTTCTAATGACTTAAATATCAATCTTAATCAACTTAATTAAGTTCCTACAATTTTAGTTCCTTTGAAAAGGTTAAAAAAAAAAAAATCCATAGAATGTGCACCTAGTTAAAATCTCAGTTTAAGATTTATTTTGTTACTTTCTTCTGATTTTTAACCATAAAGATTAACAAGATATGATAAAGAAGGGAAAAAATCGAGACTACAACTATTGTTCGAACATGGAGAAAGTCATTAGTACAATTCACAATCTCACAATTCCAAAAGATAACATCTAAATAGGTTTTATTCTATGAAGATATGTGAGTTTGAATATAAAGAAATGTTGTAACTTAATTTTGGCCCTTATCAAAATCACATAAAGCCTAACATAAACACAAATGAATGATATCTTAACAACTCAAACCAACAACATTGTCAGCGTTAACAAGCGAATGGATTTGTAACCGAATAAAAGAATATTTTTTTTCAACTTTGGTACATGGCATTGCTCAAAGACATTTTCTAATTGATACTAATTAACATTTCAAGTTCGCAAAGAATTATTAAAATTTTCTACTACCATGGTTTCTCGAAAGGAAATTTGATATAAGTTGATTAAACTTTTTAGAAACTTAGTTAAATGTTGTATGGGAAGGAGATAGATAACGAAATCTATGGAGAGAACCAAATCTTGTGATTGAGGGTAGTTTTATTAGCCAAAAAAAGTGTGGAAATATTCTCACTTAAAAAGTTTATCAAGGCTTTATTGTGGAACATATATTTTTTGTATTCAGGGGAACTAATTAGCATGTTGCCTTGCCAGATAAAAGTAATTATAAGATATTCTAAGTATATACTGACTAATTCTTTTAGTTCAGCTAGAACATCAAATATCATTTGTTCTTTCGAAGTATAAACTTAACATCGGCAGCCATCATAGCATATAACAACATATATTTGCCTTAATTATTCAAATTAAAGAGTATATATAGATGGAGAAAAGCCTCCAAATTAGTCATTTGACACGTACAAGCTTATTATTTCCAACCAAATCTAATGGAACTACCTGTTGCCAAATATATATTTAGATTGGGATCTGCTTTGAGTTTATTTGACTGGGAAAAACTGCTTTACATAATTAGATTTGAGAAATGTCTATAATATCCGAGAAAATATATACCAGAATGAGAGTTTTAAAAGATCCAATTCTCCTTGGAGAGATTCTATGAAAGGATAAATATACTTCTAGTTCTTTTATGTTGTTGTCGGAATCATTTTTAATCATGTAATGTATAGACAACGCCCTAAGTTACATATTTAACCGATGCAGCACATATATCTCTTAGAGGTGAAAAGTGAGTCAAGCAACCCGTAAAAAATGGGCCTCGGTTCGATGATTACACGAGATCCGCTCACCTATTCTCGAGCTGAGCTACTTGGGCATTTTGCTGAGCTAAGCTCAAACTCATCAATATATGGCTTGACAAGCTCGCGAGCCAAATTGAGCTTAAGAGATTTCTAACTGAGCCGAGCTCTAACTAGTCAATACACATGAGACAAGTATGGGTAGCCACGTGCATAGCGTGTATTAACTTATTGACAAGTATAGGATCAACATGACGGTGATATTCATTGATGCCATGTGTCTAGTTATCGAAATACGGTGATAGACAATAGTTGAGGATGAAAACACACAATTTTGAAGGGAATAGTTATCATCTAAAGACCAAGTCGTTTGGGCCTATTTGTTAATACTCCTAGGAACAATTGATTATATTATTTTATTCCGGGAGTAAAAAAAAGAACATAAATCCTTTTGGTAAATTTTTTGTTCGTGAGAACAAAAATCATTTTTTTTTTTTCGAGAATAGATTTGGAATAGAATCACGAAGTAGAAAAAAAAAGTTGCTTTTTTATTCCTAAAAACAATTCCTAGAATCAATTCTATTTTTTTTTTCTTTTCTCTTCTCTTTTCTTCTAACTCTTCTTCTCTTTCCTTTTTCTTCTCCTTCTTCCTTTTGACCGGTCGTGACCTTGGCCATGGCCAATGATTGGCTAAACGAGGGTTGGCGACCTCGCTGGAGTGTCCCCGCTGAGCCTCGCCGTGGCTAGGCAAAGTCAAGCTCGCCCAACCACCGGCGAGGCTCGGCCTCGCTAGGCCACCTCCAAGTCGACGTCGCCTAGTGGTGGCTCGGCAATGCCAAGCCTTGCTGATGGTTGGGGAAGCTCAACCTTCCCAGATTTAGGAGAGGTCAACCTTGCACTCGACCTCACCAGTCGGCATGAGGCTCGACCTCACCAAGCCAGGGTGAGGCTAACCTCGCATTGCCCGAGCGAGGTCAAGCCTCGCCGGTGGCTTGGCAAGGCTTGCCTAGCTACCGACGAGGCCGAGGCTCCCCTTGGCTAGTCGAGCCTCCAGCGAGTTTGTTGGACCTCACTCAACCGGTCACCAGCCACCGTTGTGGTTGGCAACTGGCTACCAAGAAGGAGGAAGAAGAAGAGAAAAAGAAAAAAAAAAAGAAAAAAATAAGAAAAGCATTAAAAAATTAAAAGAAACAAAAAAAATTAAGAATCCTACCAAATGCATTTCCATCCTAGGAATAGAAATTTTGGATAGTTACCAAGCGTGTTCTTTTTCTTAAAATTTATTCTTGGGAATAGTTTTTTAGACGTTGCTCTTGCTTTGTTTTGCCTGCCACTTAAACATCCAATTAGGGATAGGGATAGGGATGGCCGCATGGCCAGGCCCACGGCCCAAAATTTTCTTTTTTATGAGGCCAAGTCCACTGGATGGGCCCAAACTGACCCACTGGCCATTGGACGGTCGGCCATGGCCGACTAAATGTTAAATAAAAATAAAAAAATCCAAAGTCTTTCTATAAATTAGAGACCTCTCCCTCTCATTTTCACTTTCATCCCTCTTTCACAAATATCTTAGGAAATAGGCAGCAACTCAAGCCGACGTGAAGCAGTACATCATAATATCTCCGGTGATATTTCAAGCTTACTTGGACAAAGTAGTTGAGCGAAAATTCTTCATTTTTAAGACGAGACAATTACATTATCGGTGCCATAAGTGCGATTTTCACCAATAGTCTTTAAGATGTCTTTATCAGGATAGTCATGTGTAGCACCGGCCACAAGACTAGTCAAGCATGAATCAACCTTGTTAATGCTCATATGCAAAGTCGAAATTTCCAACCTAACATGACTGACTCTTTTATTTTCTAACGCATGACTCGATAATGTCCACGGGTTCTCAGAACAGCCTGGGGATTGAATTGTGCCTTTAGATCCACAAAGAAAATTCAAGGTTTTTCTTCAGTTCATTTTGCATCCTCTTACGTTCGAGACCTCCAGTTTACCCCTTCTGCTATGAGTCCAAGGTTTGGCAATTACTGCTGAAAACAGGATTCACACTTCCAGATTTGCTCCAATACAATCATTTATTAATAATCTTATTATTGCGGCGCAACAAACGCGAACAAATCAAATAGCAAACATGCCCCATGCTTTAAGATTATTAATATTTTTGCAATGATCCTTTTATTGGAGAAGCCTCTCTCCATGACGAAAGTTTCTATCTATGAAGGCATAAAAAATATCTTAAAAATACTGTCAGGGGTAAATATTTCTCCATATGCAGTCTTCACAGCCGGAAGCGTTTGCAATGGGAACCCAGTAGCAAAACCCTCGGAATCTTGAAAATTAACCATGAAAGGAGTCAGAAATTATGAAAACGAAGGATTTTGGGGCCGTAGACAATGGCAAAAAAGAAATACAGCACTGCACTCTGAATAAGCTATTACTTATATATTTTTCAGGCGACACATGGGAGATGGCGGCCTGATCCATCTTAGGTTGTTGAGTGGGACGGGGAAATTGTAAATGAAGGCGGGCACGGCGTAACTAGTTAGAGCCAGGTTCCTCTTTTTTATGTCAATGTCAGGCTAGCTCGAGTCTCTGTTAAGTCCTTCATCTATGACCTAGCCACTAGGGAGGGCTTTCGACTACGAGTGGCCTCAGTTTGCTATTTGGTGAGTCTCCAAACTAGCAGCTTCTAGTTGGTCAGAAGCAAAACTAGCACATTTTGTAACAAATAAAACATGGATTCGAGTATTGCTATGGTTAATTTTCTGCTATAAGATATTCGAATGTACTTGGCTTTAGTTGTGTCACTCGCTTTCGTTGTAATTTTGCTGCTAAAAGGTGAGAACCTGAGAAATTGACTGACGAGAATGAGAACCTTCTGAGAGTCCTCGAGGCTGTTATGGAAGGTTTCCATGTACTCCTGTAATATATGGATAGATTTTCTTCTTATGTCCTTAAGCCGATTTTTCTTTCTTCTTTTTTGAAAGTAGTGGAGCAACATTGATACTGCTCAATAGGTTTCGCAATGAATTGGTTTTCTGCTTATTACATGATTTTCAGCAATAAGAATATTTTCTTCAGTTTTCCATGAAAAGGATTAGCAATCACCGAGATATGGAACGCCATTTCCTTTTTCCAATCTTTTGACAGTAGCAAGGCGAGCACTTTAGTCTTTGACTGAAGAAGTGATCAATTTTAAGTGATGATTATTTAAGTCGAGAACTTGAGACCTATTGAATTTAATGGAAACTAGATAAATTTTTATCTCGGTGATTTGAGAAGTTATAGACATTCAATTGTAAACGATGATCTCTTAAGTGGTGATTTTTCTTTGATAAGATTTATAATAGATATGTTATTGTTTAGAAATCTCATATTCTATATAGAACTAGGGTTGGAGAGATAGTTGAAATTGAAATTTGAAGAAGTGGATCGTGTCTTGGGAGAATTAAAAGTTCATTATTTCATGGTGCGATTATTTTGTAATAATGTTATCAATGATCACATCTCAAGGTGTTAGTAAGGACATGAGACATATTTGAAGGTTCTTATATACAATAAATAAGAGTTGATTTGCACAAATTTTCAAGTGGATAATGTAATATTCTTAGGTTATGTATGTAATTGAAATAACAAAAAAATGTTGAAAGGAAAAGCGATAACTTGTGAAAATTCAGGTTGTGATATTTATTGATTTGATCAATATTCTGCGGATTGTATTTCAAGTGTTTATGAAAGAATGTTGAAAGGAAAATTGATAACTTGTGAAAATTCAGGTCATGATATTTATTGATATGATCAATATTCTGCGGATTGTACTTCAAGTGTTGATGAAAGATAATGAATAATATGATATTAGAGGAGGACCCCTCTAGTAGGTGTGTGATTACGGGACAAGCCACGCGGAAGTACTGGGCATGTAACTCCAATGAGAGCGGGAAATGGTCAATGTGTTCAAAAGGTCCGAACAAGAAGCGGCTCTCAGAAGGCTTCTAGGATGATGAAAGGGGTAAGAATGAACCAAATTACACACCAAACTAATGTAGAGCATGCTTGGGATATATATGTAAAAATTAGAATTAACTCACGGAGATGCCTTTTAACGTTATTGCAAGTTTTGCTTTGGAATTTTAAGTTCAATATGCTCAAGCTAGAGCACTACTAAGATGGATAACCTATGAGAAAATGTCTACCTGTATGCCAAAAGGACAAAACCAAGGGTTGGTATGACATAGGCCAAAGCACAAAATACCTCAAGCGAGTTACTTCAAATGCCAAATATAGTCGTTTTATTAGACGTTACTCTTGCTTTGTCTAGAGGCACTTGAACATCCGATTAGGGATAGGAATGGCCACGTGGCCAGGCCCGGCCCGGCCCTTTTTTTTTTTATGAAGTCGAGTCCATTACATCCCCCCAAATTGACCCACTGACCATTGGACGGTCGGCCATGGCCGACTACATGTTAAATAAAAATAAAAAATCCAAAATCTTTCTATAAATTAGAGGTCTTTCCCTCTCATTTTCACTTTCATCCCTCTTTCACAAATATCTTAGGAAATAGGTAGCACCTGAAGCCGACGTAGAGCAGTACATCATAATATCTCCGGTGATATTTCAAGCTTACTTGGACAGAGTAGTTGAGCGAAAATTCTTCACTTTTAAGACGAGAACGGTGCCATAAGTGTGATTTTCCCCAATACTCTTTAAGATGTCTTTATAAGGACAGTCGTGTAGCATGGGCCACAAGACTAGTATGAATCGACCTCATTAATGCTCGTATGCAAAGTCGAAATTTCCAACCTAACATGACTGGCTCTTTTGTTTTCTAACGCATGACTTGCTAAGTCCACAGGTTCTCAGAACATCCTGGGGATTGAATTGTGGCCTTTTGATCCAAAGAAAATTCAAGGTTTTTCTTCAGTTTATTTTGCATCCTCTTAAGTTTGAGACCTCCAGTTTACCTCTTCTGCTATGATTCCAAGGTTTGGCAATTACTTCTGAAAACAGGATTCATACCTTCAAATTTGCTCCAATACAATCATTTATTAATGATCTTATTATTGTGGCACAACAAACGCTAACAAATCAAATGGCAAACATGCTCTATGCTTTAAGATTATTAATCATTTTTCAATAATCTTTTTATTGGAGAAGCCTCTCTCTGTGACGAAAGTTTCTATTTATGAACATAAAAAATAAAGGATTATTCTTAAAAATACTGTCAGGGGTAAATATTTCTCCATATGCGGTCTTCACGGCCGGAAGCGTTTGCAATAGGAACCCAGTAGCAAAACCTCGGAATCTTGAAAATTAACCAAAAAAGTTGTCCGAAATTATGAAAACAAAGGATTCTGGGGCCGTAGACAATGGCAAAAAGGAAATACAGCACTGTACTCTGAGTTAGCTACTCAAGTTAGTATTACGGGCTCTCTAACTCCTCTTCGATCAAAAGTTAAATAGTATTTTTATCAAACGTTGCGCAAACTCTTGTCCCAAGCTCGCCTTGCCGTTGTTTTTTTTTTTGGTCGAAAGAGAACTTATATTATATTAAGGGACATTACACGGTATAGTCGAAGCATTACACGGTAGAGTCGAAGCATCAGAAGATAGAATAGAGAGGAAAATAGCAGGAGGGAAAAGAAGCCAGTTGATGGGTGGGCCTTGATCTCTGTGGGCTTTAGCAGCCCAGTCTGCTGCTAGGTTAGCCTTACGCCGGATATGCTGTATGGAGAGATTAGGGCATCGAAGCAGGAGATCGCTGAGGGTTGCGAAGAGGTGCTGGTCCTTCCATGGCGGCCGCTGATTCATACGAATGATCTCCACCAACTGAAGACAATCAGATTCGATCACCGAACGATGAAGGTGGAGTCCCTTCTGGATCATCCGTCGAAGAGCAAAGATTAGGGCGTAGATCTCGGCTTGGAATGCGGACTGGGCAGGCACCGATCGGGTAAGCACATCCTGTAATATGCCTTGACTGTCCCGGTAAATACAAGCAATGGATCCTTGCTCTGATTCTTGGTGAAAAGCCCCATCAATATTGCACTTTATAAAGCCTTCAGCAGGTGGTTTCCATACATTTTCTAGACTGACCAGAGGATTTGGGTTGTTCTGTGGCGAGGGCTGGAAATTCTTGAAGATGATGCTTTGGGTAAGAGCATCAGTGACTACTTGAAGCGGATCCAGTGGAACCTGACGGAAGAGAGCATTATTTCGATGACGCCAGATTTCCCACAGAACGTAAGCGATCACTTCAAAGTCTGGAGTCGCTGCGGGGAGGGTAGCTCTGTCCACAACCCAGGCATCAAATCTGCTGACTGAGGTAGGTGATATCCTGATTCGAATGTCTTGATGATTCCAAATATCCGTGGTCCAAGGGCAGAAGAAAAATAAGTGCTCTAGGGATTCTGGAACAGAATTATTGCAGAGAGAACAGTAGGGATTCGAAATGATATGGCGTTGATAGAGGTTTAATTTCGTAGCAAGGGCGTTTTTGCATGCTAACCAGAGAAAAACCTTAAGCTTCGGAATCGTACACATGTGCCAAATTTTCCTCCACAACTGGGGTGGGTTAGTGTAAGAGGATGAAGGTGCATGGATTGGTTCTTTGAGATGTTGTTGATAGAAATTGATAACAACTTTTAAGCGTGTAGGAACCCGAAGGTGTCTGTCCAAATAAGTTGATCATGAAGGAGGGATGCATTGATAGGAGTCGTGAGGATTCTTTGTCTTCGACTGGATATTGAAGAATGCAGTGACAAGGGATGATTTCCACTCAGAATGCGTGGAATCAATGAGATCAGCAACTAGTTGAGGTTCCCCTTCCACTGGTACGCCTCCTATCGGACCTGTAGCTAACCAATTTGCTGCTCTGATCTGTATCTGTGATCCATCTTTTACTAACCAGCGTAGTTTAGGAGAAATTGCTGCACGACCCTTTAATAAGCTCTGCCATCCCCAAGAAGGACGATGTCCTGAGGAAGCAGTTTGAAAGGATGAGTTCCTAAAATATAAGCCTTTAAAAAGGTGGCTCCAGATAGCTTTAGGTTCTTTGTAAGAGACGCCATGCTTGCTTTCCAAGCATGGCCCTGTTAAAATTAATCAAGTCTCTAAATCCCATCCCTCCTGAATTCTTTGAAAGCTTTAATTCTGCCCAATTCCTCCAATGAATTCCAGATTGGCTGTTATGTTTGCTCCACCGAATCTTTGAGATCTTTTTTCTATCAATCTGCGAGAGAGACACCGGAAGCTTGAAGATAGACATGGCATACTTTGCGGTAAGGCCGAATAAGCGATTTCGTTAGTATTTCCTTTCCACTTTTCGATAAAAACTGTTCTTGCCAACCTGCTAATTTAGCATTAACTCTTGCCGGGATCCGGAAAACATCTCCCTTTTCGATCGGCCCCAATCCGAGGGGATACCGTGTACTTGCCATACTTGCGAGAATAGGTACTCGAGTTCTTGTGCTAGATTCTGTTGTAAAGAAATAGGGCAGTATTTGCTAAAGAATACACCTGATTTATTTCTATTAATAAGCGGCACGTAGCAAAACAATGCGGTTGAGTAGGCGGCAAGGTTTTGACATTCAGATAGAGTGGCTTTAAGAAAAAAGACCTGAATCATCAGCAAAGAAGAGGTGAGATAATGTAGGACAGTCGCGATTGAATTGGATTCCCTTGATATTACCCATCTCCACAGCTTTAGTGATTGTAGTGGAAAGAGCGTTGGCTAGTAAAATAAAGAGATAGGGAGATAGGGGATCACCTTGGCGCAGGCCTCTAGTAGGCTTAAAATAAGGGAGTTGGTCGCCATTAAAACGAATCTTTGAATGAAACCGTAGTAACACGAGGCCATAACCCAATTAACCCAACTGTCATGAAAACCCAAATGCTTCAAATAAGCTTCCAGGAAGTCCCATTCAACCCTATCATAGGCTTTTTGCATGTCTGTTTTGAGTATAAGGTTGAATCGTTTCTTACATGCTCGCACTTTAAATTGATGCATGACTTCTTGAACCACCATAATGTTGTCCTGTATCTGTCTGTCACTAATAAAAGCTGCCTGCTCCTTGGAAATCAGAGTGGAGAGCCAAGGTTTTAGTCTGTTGGCCAGAATTTTGGAAATAATCTTGTAAGCATAATTGCAAAGACTTATCGGTCGATACTGTTCAATGCTTTCTGGATGCTGCACTTTAGGGATTAAGACAATGATCGTTCGATTTAGTTGAGGAGGCATACAGCCTGTGGTGAAGAACTGTTGAACTGTTTGAATAACTGTGGCTTTTATGACCTTCCAGTGATGTCTATAAAAGAGGCCAGGAAGACCATCAGGGCCAGGAGCCTTCAAAGCTCCCAACTGGAAGGTAGCTTGATAAATTTCCTCCTCTGTCACTTTACTCATTAAATGGTCGTTCATTTCAGGTGTAACCACTGATGGACATTGCTCAAGGAAGGGACGAAAATCCCGGTTACCAACAGAGCTATACAGCTGAGAGAAGAATCCCTGTGTGAGATCTTTGAGCTGTTGTGGTTCTCTAATCCATTGCTGGTGAGTATCCAATAGCATTGTTATCCTATTACGTTGTCTTCTTTGCATAGTGTAGGCATGAAAAAACTTAGAATTGTGATCTCCCCATTTCAGCCATTGAATGCGCGAGCGCATAGCCCAGAATTGTTCATCTTGAGTCCATAGTTGCTGGATTTCACTTCTAATAGCATTGGCTTGCTCTTTATCCCCTTCTTGATAGGTTGTTCGATTTATAATTGTCTGTAGTTGAGATTGCAGGTCAGATATACGTTGATGACAATTGCCAAAACGTGCTTTACTCCATCGAGCTAGTCGAGTAGCAACCGCTTTGTAATTTGGAGATCAATGAGGTACCACTTTGTGTTCCCATGCCCGCTGAACCATATTGTGACATGATCGACATCTTGATTCCGAAAGCTTCATAATGGAAAATCTTTGCATGCTTGACAGCTGGTGGATGAGTTTGCATCAATATAGGACAATGATCCGAGCCAACAGGTGGTAGGGCTAAAACTTCTGCAGAAGGATAAGACATCAGCCAATCCGGTGAACAAAACACACGATCCAGCTTCTCCTTGACCAGAGCATCCCCTTCTCGGTGGTTGGACCAGGTGAATTCACAACCTTTAGTTTGTAATTCAAGTAAGGCACAATCATTAATAACGTTACGAAAGGCTGTCATGCGCGAAGTGGTTGCGGGTCGCTGCCCATTTTCTCCCGGGAGAGAGGAAATCATTGAAATCACCAAGACATAGCCAAGGTAAATGATTTGCAGCATGTATGATTCGATAGTATCCCGGAAATCCGACGAGCGATATGTTGGAGGTGCATGCAAACGGGTGATATGCATGGAGGCGGTTGTCGTAGGATCTAGAGCAAGGAAATCAATAAACTGAGCATCCGTATGTACAATGGTGACTTGAAAGGTGTCATTCCAAAACAGAGCAAGACCACCCTGGAGGCCAACTGGGTCCTTCACAAAAGAGTGAGAATATTTAAACTTACGTTGCAACCTATTCAAAAAATGATGATCATGCTTGGTTTCCATTAAGAACACAAAATCGGGCTTATCACAGGCTAACATCGCCTTTAATGCTTGAATTGTCAGGGGATTGCCCAACCCCTGACAATTCCAACTGATGATCTTCATTGGTGACTCGGTGGCTGTTTAGGGCCAGCCGCCAATGCCCAAAGTTCAGGAGTAGGTGCCTCTAGAACCGGAGTATCCGAGAAGGAGGGACTCATCCAAAGCTGAGAGGGTGGGTTAACATCATAGGGTGAGTAGCGTTTTGTTTTTTTATTGGAAACCCCAAGTAACATTGGCCGCGGAATCTTAGGTCTCCTCTGCGTTGCTTTTCCACCGGTGTGTCCCGAGTGTGTTTCATCTTTACCGCTGCAGGAACTAAATCCGTAGTGATAGCAGTTGAAGTTGCAGGTTTCAGATACATAGATGACCCCGAAGGTATGACGGGGATAGTAGAAGCAGCCTCTGTTGCAGGCACAGGAGGAAGAGCTGGAAGGGCAGGCTGTATGTGAGGTGGAGTCTCAGGTACGGACTCTTCCATTGACTCAACTGGTACTCTAGGGTGATAGAATGCTTCCCAATAAGGATGAATTGTTTAATCTCTCGCTCTAAGCCAAGGTCCATAGATCATCGTGTCCGGCCCTCGAATTGTGATTCATCATAAGGGTAAGTTGGACATGAAGTTGCATAATGTCCAAGCCTTCCACAGGAGTAGCAGTAATGGGAAAGCCTCTCATACCGAAAATCAAGCCAGAGGGTTTTGCCTTCAATACTGATGAGTTTGCCAGTTTTCAAAGGTGCTTTCAAATCTAATTCAATTCGTATTCTTGCGAGAGATATCCGTTTTGACTTCCGAACTTTTCCTATTTGGGATACAGCTCGACGGGATGGGAGGAGAAGTCCATTCCAAAGGTAAGCCTATAACATGAACCCAGAATAGACATTTGCCGAAATCATAGTGTTGTAGGGGAGTATTAGGTTGCCGGGTGGTCGTAGGTTAACTAAGTGACCTGAAAATAGCCAAGGGCTACCATCCGAACGCGACGTTTTTCCATTTCAGTTCGAATTTGAATATATATAGCCCGTATCTCGCGAATTAATCTCTAAGCGATCTACTCTCCATGCTTTCTTCATAGCAACTTGAAAAGCGAGAGAAATTCACGGTAGGATTGGTAAAGATATTACCCACCGAGAAAGAGGCGACAATCCTTCAATTTAGCCGACGAGGATGTCATCCCAAACCTCCAACTCTTGTTACGAGCATAATCGCCCAAGCCGATGGCACAAGGAAGCAATTCTGGAGGTATTTTCACTTTCTTCCATTGTTGTGGTAACCGAAGTACTCTAGGATGAAAAATTTGAAGAACAGATGTCTGAGAATAAGATTTGGATGGGTTGCATGTTACAGATCGGGAACATGCAAACTAGGAATGCCGGTAATTGGGATAGATGGAAGAAAACCAGAGGAACCGGGGAAAGAGAGAAAGAAAAGGGGATGGAAGAAATTGAGCATGCAGAGGACGGGATAGAAGGAGAAGTAGTTATGGAGGATTGTGCGAGGAACTGCGATGGGTGAAGTGAGAAGCGGATATCAGAGAAAGAGCTGAGGAAGATGAAGACATGGTTAAAAACTCGAGCATCACGCGAGAGAAAGCTCTAACATAAGCGAGAGAGAATTCGAACGCTCACTATCGAAAGTATCTAGTTTTTATATTGCCTTGCCGTTGTTTACTTGTCTGGACGCCCTAGAAAATCTTCAGAAATAGCGGACGCATCACATTGAATTTGGGTTGTCACAATTAGTATTATATGCCTATTTTGAATTTATGGGTCTTGTAAAAAAGTCAAGATTTTTTGTGGACCTACTTGTGGTCTTTAAATGCAGCAAATCTAAACGGTCAATCTCATGCTTCTAGCTGGCTGGGAGAACTTAAGAACACCATCTCCTGGTCTTTATGCTTGCTCTGTCTTAACAGATCAAGTATGGAAACAACTTTGCCACACTCGAGAATGCATTTGATATCAGCTTTTATCAGCCTCGTTCTCATTATACATCAAACTCACTCCAACACTTGTATTGCCTATGCTTCCTATTTTGGAAATGAAACCGACAGGGCGGCATTACTCGTCTTCAAGAACAAGATGATTGACGATCCTCAAGGGATTTTAAGTTCTTGGAATGAGTCTCTTAGTCACTGCAAATGGCTAGGAGTTTCTTGTAGTCGCCGCCATGCAGGAAGAGTCACCGCCCTTAACTTGAATAATCAAAAACTCATTGGCACAATACCTCCTGACATTGGGAATCTCACCTTCTTGAGGCGTGTTCATCTAGAGGCGAATCGGCTCCGAGGCAACATTCCAGAAGAGTTCGGGAGGTTGTTTAGACCGAAGACTCTTGGCCTCTTGAAGAATGAACTTGGAGGGGAGATACCACGAAATTTGTCATCTTGTGTAGGTATGCAATTCCTCTTTTTGCAATACAATCAACTCAGCTGAAGAATACCTGACGAGCTTTGGTATTTAGCTGAAAGAGAACTCATTGTTTTTGGGGTCTCTGTGAACAATCTTACTGGGAGAATTCCAAGTTGGTTGGGGAATGCATCATCACTTATAGAGTTATATATGGGGCATAATGAACTAAGAGGTCGAATACCAGCCGAGCTCGGAAGCATCTCAAAATTAAAGACCCTCAATTTACATTATAATAATCTAACAGGATGCATCCCCTCTTCCGTATACAATCTCACATCACTTGTCTACTTTAATGTAGGGGGTAATAGCCTACGTGGTGAAATCCCACCAGATATTGGAAACTATTTTCCTCATCTTAGGGGGCTTTACATCACATTTAATCAATTTTCAGGGCAAGTACCACATTCACTACCTAACGCTACTGGACTTGAAGACTTGTTTCTCACTTCTAATAGCTTTACGGGGAATGTGCCTGCCAATCTTGGAAACTTGAGGAATCTTACAATGATTAGTTTTAGCGAGAACCAATTCCAAACAGGTTTTGACGGCTTAAATTTCCTCACTGAGTTTACCAATTGCAGTAATCTGAAAGTGTTAGATTTTGGCCACAACAAATTCAAAGGCGAAATACCTGCTTCCATTGCTAATTTGACAAATACGCTTCAGTTCTTACTTCTAGGATCAAATCAAATCACAGGTAATATCCCTCCAGAAATTGAGAAGCTAAATGGTCTACAGGTCTTGGCGTTGTACAACAACGGCATTAGCGGTGAGATTCCCCATGGCATTGGTAAGCTAAAAAATTTGACCTATCTTTGGCTAGGGGATAATAGGATTTCAGGGGCAATTCCTTCCTCTCTTGGAAACGCTACCCAATTGCTTAAACTGGATCTTTAGGAAAATCAATTAGAAGGTGAAATTCCTCCGAGCCTTGGATGGTGTCAACAATTGCAATCACTAGGACTATTAGATAACAACCTTAACGGTACAATACCCAAAGAGGTCATCGGTCTTTCTTCTCTGTCCATTTGTTTCCAAGTTGCTCGAAATTCCTTAACGGGGCCAGTACTTTTTGAAGTGGGTAGCATGAGCAAAATTGTGAATGTTGACCTCTCTGATAATAGGCTAACTGGAGAAATACCAAGCACTTTGTCCCAATGTCTAATGCAGCAAAGCTTGAACATGGCTGGAAATTTATTTGAAGGAAGTATACCGCCTTCTTTAAGGACCCTAATGGGTCTTCAGTCACTTGATCTCTCAAGAAACAGATTGTCCGGTCATATTCCCATCTATTTTGTGAATTTTACTGTGCTCAAAGTGTTGAATTTGTCCTTCAACAGCCTTGAAGGAGAGGTACCGCGGGAGGGGATTTTCAAAGATACAAAACGCATATCGATAATCGGAAACAAAATACTATGTGGGGGCATCAAGGAACTCAGACTTCCCGCATGTAAAGTTTGCGACACGAAGAAGCAGAGAAAGCTTCCAAAACTGAAATTATCTATCGTAATAATTGTCTCGCTTTTGATCATGTTAACATGCTTCATTGTTGTTGTGTATTGGAGGAGGAAATCTATGACGAGACCTAGCGTTGCATTTTCAATAGATGAGCGATTCCGAAAGGTTTCCTATGCAGAGCTCCGCCAAGTGACCAATGACTTCTCACCATCTAATTTGATTGGCCAAGGGAGCTATGGCTCTGTGTATAGAGGAATGCTAGATGGAAATCGACCGGTGGCAGTGAAAGTGCTTAACCTAAAACAAAAGGGGGCTTTTAAGAGCTTCTTGGCAGAATGTGAAGTGTTGAGAAACATACGCCACAGAAATCTTGTCAACATCATCACTGTATGCTCAAGCATCGATTTCACAGGTGCAGAATTTAAGGCTTTAGTCTATGACCTAATGCGAAATGGTAGTTTAGAACAGTGGTTGCACCCTAGAGTAAATTAGCATGACATGCCAAAGCTCAATCTTAGCCAAAGGTTAGACATTGCCATTGATGCAGCTTCTGCCATTGAATATCTTCACCACCATTGCCAAACGAGCATCATACATGGCAATCTAAAGCCAAGCAACGTTCTTCTTGATCATGACATGGTAGCTCGAGTGTGTGATTTTGGGCTAGCGCGATTTCTTCATGGAAGCACAAATCTAGATGTTTCTCAATGTCATGCAAGCTCTAGCGGCATAAAAGGCACCATTGGCTATGTAGCTCCAAGTATGTTAATCCTTTTACTTTCTATTCATTTGAGTCCAAGTTAATAGCTTATTCATAATGCTGAATTTTATTGAAGAAAATGGATTTCCAAAGCCAAGTAGTCATCTGAAATGACAAAGTCAATGTGTTTTCTAGAATATGGCCTTGGTGGTACTTCATCATTGCAGGGAGATGTGTACAGCTTTGGGATATTGTTGCTCAAAATGTTCACTGGAATAAGACCTACTGATGTTATGTTCAAAGATGGATGGACCCTCCATGAATTTGTCAAGACTACTCAGCACAAAAGCTTGGTGAAGATCCTAGAGCCTTCACTGCTATCTGTGGAAAGGATCGGCAATGGCCAAATTAGTGATGCCGACATGGTAAGATTTGAGGAAAACATTGCCGACATAATGAGAATTGGAGTCCTCTACTCGATGAAACTTCCAAATGAGCATATGAACATGACGAATGCATTATATGAGTTACGTGCTATCAAAGAGAAGTTTCTCAAGCATGGCATGTAAGATCAGGAAGAGGATTTAATTTCTCCTATTGCATTTCCAATTCCTTTTTAGTTCCTTCCCGATGTCTGAATGTGAATGCAAAATGCAAGTCTTATGTTTCATGTATGTGAGAGGCAGAGAATTAGTTATCTCTATATCCTTAAGCCAAATAAATGCCTCTCTCTTTCAACTAGGGAAGAGCTTGCTTCAAAAGATAAATAACATCTTACCAGTTATTTTCTCAGGTTGATTTCAATGTATCATCCAATGCATCATAAGTCATCCATCCCCTCAGAAGTAATTTAACAAAGGAATAGCTAAATCTAAGTTCATCAACCTAGAAGCAGAGGCACTAATGTATAAGAGTTGCTTGTGTCCGATCAATTGAAACAAAGCTCACCAAATCACTAGTCTAGTCATGAGAAGCTCATAACTCATCTAAGTAAAACTTCAGTAACTTAAATCATGGTTACTAAGCAAAACAAATACAATGACTTGCTAAAATTCACTCTTATATTGAGCAGTGCGAGATTAGAATCAAGTCCAACGCCCACCATCCACCAACTCAAATGGTAATTTTATAAACTTCAGACAAATTAGCTAGCATGTTTGTTGAACAAAGGAGTAGGACACATTGTCGGTAAGAAATAAAGGACAGAGCAAGATCATAGTGACAAATACGTGACGTTTACAATTTAAGACAAATGCAAACTCTTTGTTAAGCTTTTTATCCAATGCTCTTGATGAAATCCTGAGTTAACCTTCCAATAGAATCATACAAAGACCCACCTTCCTTCGCAACATTCCTCGCCACCTCCCTCGTTTCCTTCTCCTCCTTCCTCGTTGCTATGGCGCCGCCACCAATCAAGCATTCGACAGCCTTCTCTATCACCGCCGCTGGCACTAGACGGCCGCCAATGTCGTGCCCCTTGTAGTCCAACCTCAGCTCCTCTGCTAGGTCTAGTTCCTTCACCATCTAAAAGCGCTCAACTGCTGCTCCGCATCTATGGCCACGTCACGATCAGCACTCCATGCTACAAGCTCTCTATGTTGGAGTTTCAATCGCAGAGAGACACAAACTCACCGATAACCGCGTATCCCAACACCTCCACTTGTGGCGGCGATAGTATATACGGATGATCATATTTTACTTCACCTATTAATTCACAAACAGTTGCATATTTAGTTATGAGCTAAATAATTCTATAAGAAAAATGTCCTAATCGATATCTAACTAATAAATTGTTTTTACTTCTTGTGTTATCTATTGATAAATCAAGAGTATTTGAAAAATATCATGTGTCATAAATTAGTGTAAATTTATATCGCGAATGATTATTAGTAGACTTCATCAATGGGCAGGCAGTCCGGCAGCCGCCCATTGTTTTTTAGCCCAGCAAAAACTCTAGGTCTGGTTAGTGGGCAAGCTAAACTTGGGCAAGGGCCTCATGGTTCAGCGCGTCTATATGCTTATTAAAAAAAATGATAAATTATGTTTTATTTAATAAGTTTTTCTTTGACATTTAAATTTATAAAGTCTAACAGTATAAAATAAGCTCAAATTTCTAATGCAGGATTGGAAAATAGTATAAAACTCATAGATAGAGTACTAAAATAAAGGGTTAATACCACGAAAAAACATAAACAATATATTTTACCCCAAAATTTTTTTTATCATTAAAAATCCCAAACTAGTATATATGTGATAAATTTACCCCAAACTAATTTTTTTACCATCAAAAACCCTAAACTAATATACTTATGATAAATTTATTCAAAACTCATTTTTTTACTATAAAAAATCCTAAATTAGTACACTTATAATAAATATATCATCTGTTAACTTTCATCAAATTTTACTATTAAATTTGCTAACGTGAATGACACATGGTGACATATTATGGTGACATGACAAGTCCATGTGGAATTCCATAGAGTTTCTTTTCTTTTCTTTTTTGGTAAGGTGGAATTCCATAGAGTTAATGTCATGAAAAATCTCAAATTTGTCATAGGTGTACAATTAAATTTATCAGAAGAATATTGTTGAATATGTCACAAGCATATAAGTTTGAGATTTTTCTTGATATTTACCCTATGAATTTCCACATGAACTTGCCATGTCAATATACCATACCACCATGTGTTATCTAAGTCAGCAAACTTAATGATAAAATTTGACGGAAGTTAATAGATGGTAAATTTGTCATAAACATACCAGTTTTAGGTTTTTTTATTAGTTTAAGGTAAATTTGTCAAAAATATATCAATTTTGAGTTTTTCGTTATTAAAATATTAGTTTAAGATATATTTGTCACGATATAGAGTTTTTGGTAGTCAAAAAATTAATTTATGGCAAATTTATCATTGATGTACCAGATTGAGATTTTTCATGATATTAACCCTAAAATAAAATAATACAAAACCCTACAATTATTTATCATCTATTTTTCATTATTCTTCAAAATTTTATAGCTGAAATTTTACAAAATGAAGAGGTGGCCCGATTCTTCCGACAAAAAAATAATAAAAAAAGAGGTGGCCCAATGCACAGGCCCAACCCCAGTGTTTTTCCCTTAGGGCTCAGGCCTACAGGTTCAAGCCTTGGTGAGATTTCCAAAGGTTCGAGCCTAAGCAAAGTCGGCCCAATCCTGCTTAGGTTTGCCCAATGACCCAGTCTAATTGCTAGACGACCAAGCCAGCTGCTTGGACTAAATCTTGCTCAAGTCCTCTTGGGATTAAAAAAAAAAAAATCAAGTATTCTATATGAATGATCAAGTCTAAACCGGCCAAGTGCGCAGCCAAGTGTGTAAGATTAAAAGAGAAAGGAATAATGAGATAAATAATTCCTAAACTTTACCCTAATGTGCAATGTAATTTCTGAATTTTTAATTTGTTTAATGTGATACATAAAAAAAAATGATATATGTTTCAATTTAGTCTATGAACCATACAAAAATGTTCAATGTTTCCTTCCATTAATTCAAGTTTAGGAACAATATTAAGCATTTTCATATAGTTTAGGGACTAAATTAAAAACGTACCAAAAGTCCAAAGACCAAATTAAACAATTTAAAAAATTAGGGACTATATTACATAATGAGCTAAAGTTTATGGACCATATTGAATAAATTACAAGTTCATAGACCACATCGCACATTAAGTTAAAGTTCAATGGAGCATTTATGTCATTTTCTCATAAAGAAATTATTTTTAGGCCAACCATGTCGGGTGGATCTAATAAGCTGTTTAGCACATGGTCACATTAAGGATTTTTTTAACCAAATTAAAATTAAAATTAAAATGCCTTTAGTTGATCATACTTTGATAAATATTTAGGGTTTGTTTTTTCGCGGAAAACATTTTTCTCATTTTTTGATATTTGATTTGCTTAGAAAAATGAGTCAACATAAAAGATTTTTCTACTAAAATATAACTAGAGATCGACGATTTGACTTGAAGCTCTACGTTTGGGCATGGAAACCCAACATTGGTTCTCGACGTTTGGGGACTAGGTCTTTGGCAGCCGAGCCTGGGTCCATTGAGGCCAAGCTTGGGATCTTAGTGTTGGAATCCTTAGTGCTCGTGCTCAATGCTCGACACTCAAGCTTGAGTCTATAAAAGGATGTGTTGGGGTCCTTGATGCTCAAGCTCTAGTCTTGACCCTTAGGCCCAAGTCCACAGAGGAGTTGAACGGGTCCTCGACACTTGAGCTTGGATCATTGATTAATGAAACATTTTTTCTTACAATTTTTTTTTTAAAATATTCGAATTTCTTATTATTTTCATCTTTTCTATTCTTTTCCTTTCTTTCTTTCTTTCTTTCTCTCCTTTTCTTTTCTTTATTTTTTATTTTCTTCTTTTTTTTCTTTTTGTTTCTTCCTCAGGCTGCTCGTGGCAATAGCTAGCACCCAACCCCAAGCAAGCTTAAGCCTCACTAGCCTTAGATGAGGCTCCATCTCGCCAAATTGAGTGAGGTCAAGCTCGCCAAAGGCCTATGAGCTCAAGGCCTTGTCAAAGTTCAATAAGTTATGGCAAGCTCAACCTCACCAACCTCTAGCAAGCACGAAGCTCACTAATCTAGTGACTCGATCTTGCCGGCCTTAGGCAAGTTCAACCTCACTGATCTTGGGCAAGGCTTGAGAAGAAGAAGAAGAAGAAGAAGAAGTTATGTAAAATAAACTGACCCTTAGTGCATGCTAATTTTATTATCGAACATGTGTCCTTTTTATGAACTGCGATATCGCGTGGGAGGCAGAAGCTCATCAAATTTATCTATAATGGCATAAAAGAGTATAAAACTTAAATAGAATCTTATTGTTGAAAAGTCAAGATTTCCTTACCATGTCAAATCATCGATATAGGTATCATGTGAAGCTCACAACAAGATTAATTTAGCAATTTAAAACAAATAGGTACCGTGGACGAACTAGGTATATGATGCCGTTGATGTAAATTATTTCATATTTGGGCCATTTATTCAAGTTTCTAATGTCTACTTCATAAACTCGATCGGTAGTATTTAGACGGATTAAATTTGATACGAGATTTGAAATACCTAGCCTATAAACACATGTGATTGAGAAAATATAAACTTTTTATCCTCCAAATGATCAGGCCCTAATGAATGGGTTCTAAGGAATGAGATTTATTTCCCTAGGCTTGCCCAATAATATTTCTGCCCCATCGACACCAATTTGTGGATTTATACATATTTCACATAAAAACAAGAAAATATTATATATGTTTAGTTTGACAGTGATGTAAGGGATGAAATCAATTGCAGTATAGATTATAATAGAAACTTGTAATTTTCAGTGGAGCCCACGTTTTTACAATGTGAATGACTTATACTACAGTTGTTCCCTTCTTATACCTTATTTACGAATTAGTCAATGTAAGCAAATCCCAAGATATTACGAAAGATCGATATGTAAGTAATGATCTCAAAATATTACGAAAGATTGATATGTAGTCGTTATTTAAAAAGAAATAATTCGGTGATAATTTTTAATCTACTATTAGTCTTTATGTATTACAAAAAATTAAATAATAAATAATTATAAATTGTTAAGGTTTACTCCTTCAAAAATTTATAACTCATAATAAGTTGTTATTTATGCTAACAAAACCCTAAGTTGAAAAGACTTAAAGACTAACCTTTGGGGTCCACCAACGTAGTACCCCTCTTCCTCGCGTTTGCTCCAGGAATCCACTAGGAAGCTACGACCGTGCACTTTCCGGACTCAACAGCCACAAAACTTATGCTTGCTCCGCTCCGCTCCAGAGTCGATCTCCTTCGCTTGGTCCGCATGGAAGCTCCCCAGACTCCCGAAGCACAGGAACACCAGGGGGACGGTGATTGCTCATCGAGCCACTCTCGGATCTTCTCCCAATAAGCCCAGTCTAGAGAAGGATCTGGCACACCCTTCGGGTTGATCACTGGTCCTACCGCATACACAGCCGGTCGATCCTCCGGAAAACGAGTAGACAGCGAACTATTTCCAAATCCGTGAATGTGTTCACCACGATTCCCCAGACATCACTGAAACTGCGAGACATAGGCTGCATAGCTGCCGGCTTCCCTGTCAAGCACTGCTGACAGCAAGACGGAGACCGAAACTAGGTTGGTGAAACTTGGGAAGAGGCAGGTCTGGATTGGATGGTCGGACCTCTCCCCCTACCTTGTCATGTCGAGCGGGCAAGGGGAACATGAGGTCCAGGGAGCAAGAACCCATCAGCCACATTGTTCATGGACGTGCATAAGAAGTCCAGGACGAACCCAGCTGCAGACCGGGAACGTTGGATCTCCCTGACCGCTCTCTGGATGTGTGGGACGTAGCTCTTGATGTAGACCGTGACGTAGTGCTTGATGTACCGCAGGAGCTCAGGCGGTAGTGCGTCGATGGGAGGGAAGCCGATGGGGGTCATACGCGGCTGCGAGGAACGGGTGACTTGACGTAGACTCGAGGGTCATGGCCGAGCAAGCAGGCCGTGAACTCAAGGGCCGAGATGACGTGACTGACACCTGTGGCTGGGATGAATTTAGCTCCGGTTTCTTCATTGGCGACGGTTGGCAAGACTTTGAAGCTTTGTCTTCTTTAACTAGTGTTTTTCCTTGGACTTGCAGTGACATGTGAATTAGAGGGTACTACTTGGAGTTGGATCGTTGGTATCTGGTAAAAGGATTACCTCACCAAACAGCAGGAGCCGTGAGCTCTATGTTGGGGCCCGCCTCACCGACTTGGTAATCCAAATAGACTGATAGGATTGCATTCCTTATTTTAATATGCTAATGTATATACATCCAACACTCATTTAGTTCACTCCTTTGTATATTTGTATTTCTCAAGAGAAGAGAATACCCTTTAGATGTTTTATATCTTGGAAGTCTCGATATTCAAATTGAATTAGGATAAGTCTTTTAAGGACTTGCTTAGGTCCAAATTAGTGTTTTTCCTTAGACTTGGAGTGACATGTGAATGACTTGGTGCAGCAGATGGGCAAAAAAACAAAAATGAGTATTGATGCAGTAAGATGGGCTTGGGAATGAATGGGTTCCGTGCGCCAAAACAAGTACATTCCACCGAACTATTGAACGATGATGTATGAATGACGTCAGACGTGATTATTAGACTGACGGACGAAATTGAGTGCCGTTATATATCTTAAGCAATTGATAAGATTAATAAATTAAACCATATTATAAAAGGGGTATTTAAGTAGTTGAATTTTATATAATTATCATCGAGTAGAGTCCAACAGAATTAATTTGCAAAAATAATGGGACAAGCAATTTCAGTGAAAATTTATATCTTTCAGGGTTTGTCTGTACTAAAAACAAGTTCAAAAAATATTGATGGTATTTAATATTAATTGAATCTGCTAAAGGCAAGTTTGTATTGTAAAAATTGATGGTATTTAACATTAATTGAATCTGCTAAAGGCAAGTTTGTATTGTAAAAATTGATGGTATTTAACATTAATTGAATCTGCTAAAGGCAAGTTTGTATTGTAAAAAAAATAACATGTAACGACTAATAAAGTGGAAGTAACGTCTTCTTGTTATTTAGCAATCCATCAAAATCAAAAAGTAATTTAGAAATAAATTATGAATTGATATTGGTAAATATTACATATGATCATGTGGTTTAGGAATGTAGAAAAACATGGGCAGTAGGAAAGTATATTCAGGAGAGATGGTAGAAACGTATTTATGAATAAAAAAATACCAAAGGTATAGAAAACAGATGAGAATTACTGAAAAAAAGAATAAAATTGATGAGATAGAAAATAGACGGAGAGACGTATTCTTATTGCTTGGATGCGAAATCGTGGCGATAAGAACTGTTGTATGACAGGAAAAAAAATCATGTTGAATGAAATGAAAACGTAGAAAATTAATTCAATTTTGTACAGACCTTAAGATTCAGACTTGACAAAAGTAGGAAGTAGATCAGTGATCATCAAACTACAATTGCCACAAAATAAGAAAGAATACGTTTTTACCACTCTTCATTATCTTGTGGGTATTTTTGAAAGAAAATAACCTTACTCGTAATTTTATTGGAATACTGGCTTAAAAAAGTAGATGGTTTCTTGTTTAATGCAATGTCTCCATAAGGTAGCACAATCTCGATTTAGATCTTGTTCAAATATGTCGTGCATTTTTATTTTATTTTTGAAAAGTTGTGATGATTGAAAGCATTCAATCCAAATTTTGGATCCGTGATCATATTTGGCGTATCGGAATCCACTAGGAACTCTTATTTTAGGGTAACGACTTGTCAACGTTTGTTTAACATTTTTTCCAAAAAGTGGACCTTCATGATCACAAGAAGTCTCTTCGGAACTATTTAGAGTCCAATCCATGAAATTCACATAAGCAATGCAAATGATGCTCCTAGAACAAGCTGGACAGCAGCCTCTGCAAACCAGACAGACTATTTCTCAAATCAGCCCTCTAGAGCATGGGGAACCCAAAAATCAGCAAGTCATACCCTACACCCATCTGCTCGTATAAGTTCAGTGAATTGTGCTTGTTGAAACATGGTTGTTGGTGATTGTTGTTATGTCATTGGGTAAATATTGTGTTTGGTTTGGTAGGAAGGAGACATGTGTTTTGCAATTTGGAAATTGTTGTTACAAGGGTGAATGCTTACTGGATTGAATAATGAAGTCTTAAGTTGAGACAGGAGGATGAGAATTTATAGGCAAAGGGAGATGCTGAGTCTTTGTTGGCCGACATGAATGAATGAATGTGCTTTAGACAATCTTAATAGGAAGCAAAGCTGCGTTTCTGTTATTAAATGTTGGTTGATTTTCATCAGAATTTAATGTTGTTCTGACAGTGCTTATACCTGAACATTGTGTCATCAATTCTCCTTTGCTTTTTAGTGATCTTCCAAAAGTTTGCAGATTTTTCCAGGGCATCTCTAAGGCTGTTTCAGACAATCTCTCAGCAAAATAAGATTGCTCCTATGAAGCTCATAGGGTTGATATCTTCCTACGAAGTACCATATGATGTTGGCATTCTTATTAATGAAAGTGTAGCCGATTAGAAGACATTCCAAAGGCTAATTTGATTTTTGGAGTATCTAAGAAAGTTTGGAGACTATAGATGTGGATAAGTTGTTCAGAGCTATGTTGCTTTGCTCTTTTTGGTTGTAATGCAAGTTCAACAGTTTTAGGTCTCGCATGAAAGAACTTAAAGAAAAATTCCACTCAACGCAGGCAATATACGTGACTACAATAATTTAGAATTTGGGCTGCTTGTACTTTTTTGTTGTAATTGAAAACAGTGTTTCTACTTGGTGTACTGGTTTAACACGTTTTGGCAATCAACATGCCTTTTGATTCAATGATGAATAATTATTGATCATGCGCAATTGTTATATCAATAAATTGTTTGATGATTGCTGCATATTATTGGTAATGCACACTAGTTCAATTTAATTGCTTCTTGCAAATATTGCGAAACTCACCATTTATCTTTTATATAATGTGAAATGGTTATAGATATCGATGAATAGTCAGTGACACCTATCTACTCAGGCATGTTATGGTACTTACAATTGAAACACAACAAATTATAGAACTTTCTGTGTGGCACAACAAATTATCAACTTGTAATCAATGTACTTCACTGAACGCATCATTTCCAGAAACCTGGTAGTGCGAATGACACTTCATGAAAACAATGACCAGATAACCAATGTACAGACTATAGAATGATTTGCATAGGGTCACAATCATGTCAATACTTCTGAGCTGAATAACTCTCCAAGAAAACAAATACCTGAAATATGAACAAAACCGTGATAGGATCGGTTGCCCATTATAAGAGCGCAAAACATGAGGCACGCAACAAAAGGGAGTTTGCACGTGAGAAACGTCACTCCACCCAGCAAAGGCCGAAAATCTGACTGGTTGTAACATAGAGTAGGCAGCTGTCAAAATGTGACCGTAAATAGCCACTCTCCCTAAAACTCCCGTAACAACAGAAGCTATGAAAGTGCCAAATATAGCAAATTTCTCAATAGCTCCGAAATTCGAGAAAAAAAGCTTCTCCAAAATCACCATAAAAATTGTTAGGAATGGATAATCTCCCCTCTGCAACAAGTATATAATAGGAGACGGAAAGGCAGGGATTAGTTACCGGAGCTAAGCTAAAGCCTGAATGAGTATGCACAAAGCTCTTCAGGAAACAAGAAGAAGAACCAAAAGCCCGTTATCGGGCGGCTAGAAATGAGAAAGCAAGTAGAATGAAAAGCGCATTTTCAGGATATAATATTATCGGAGGCAGCAAAAACAGAAAGAAAAATTCCCCGTGAAAGTTGAACCAGGTCCTGCAACAAAACTGAAAGAGTCGGAAAGAAAGCCCAGAAACCGCAAGGGAGAACGTACCAAACAAGCAAGACATTCACGGAGGTCCGGTTGCATAAGAAACTTGATGCTAGTCTCAGTGTACAAAACATTAGCAATCCCATGATCAGACCTGCAAATTCATGGCCTCATCACCAAAATGCACCAAGCCCCGAGCAAAATTAGGAGAAAAAGCACGAATCAGAGCATCAAATGCATCTATCAAGAGAGAAGCGCTGGATTCGAAGAGATAATAGAACTTGTGACGGTGGAGAATGTGGCCAAGGACGAAGGAGAGGACAAGCATCATGATCTGGAGGAGGATTCCGACGCCAGCATCTTGCTGCTCCTTCTCGTTCTGGCTGCCGGCGGGATTGCTGCTGTTGCTGAAAAGTACTTATATAATGCAATGTCCAATATTCAGCAACAAAATTATTGATGGAACGACCTAATTGCACTATATTCGGCGGTGTTTGGTACATTTTGCATATTGTGTAAAAAACTTAGGAATACTGGTACAATATTTTCTTAGAATAGAAAAAGGAAGAGAAAGAATAGGAGCATGCATACCGATGCAGATAGGAATATTTGACATATCGGTCCCCTCGTTCATTTTTCTTCTGGAAATGGGCTAACTTGTATGTTTGATGGGATTAAACTGGAGAAAAACACATAGTTGACTAAACAATAGAAATACAAAAAAAAAAAATCAAGTCATATTCTCAGTATTTCATGTTTTATAATTCAAATATTTTTACGTCGTTAAATCGTTTATTTATCAGCCGATCATGTCTCCAACATTTTCTAGAGTCCATAAGATATTCACGTGGTTTATACAAAACCTCTGGAGGCTCCATTTTCAGCATCGCATGTCCCGTCTCTTCGTTCGTTTTGATCTCATCTTCTTCATCCCCCTTCCACTCAAGCACTGAACCAACGCCCCTAGCCCTAGTTCCATCACTCTTCTTCCCAAATTAGCTCCTGGACAAGCTCTCCGTCCAGCACCAAATGGAAGAATCTTGAAATCATCGTTATACCTTTCTCTTTGATCACCTACATTTCCAAATAGCTCTGGTATGAATTTTGCCGGTTCCTTCCAAAGCTTAGGGTCCCAGTGGATGCTCCATGAGTTCACTAATGACATGGTGTCTCTGGGCGGATGATACCAAACAACGTTGCAGTCGCTTGACGATTCATGCTGTACTAAAAGCGGGGTTGTTGGAAACAACCTCATTGTCTCGTTAACAATTTGTTGGAGGTAACTCAGGTTCGGTAGGCCTTGGTCGTGATGAGGCGGTCTTGCTTGATGTTGGCTTCGATCTCGACTTGAGCTTTCTTCAGTTTGTCTGGGTTTGGTTTAGGAGGAGAGATTGCCCATTATAGGGCAGTTCCTATAGCCTCCGTGCCAGCATTAACTAATGCCTATATTTAAACATGTGAACATGAACTAGACATAGTTATGTTAAATTCAAAAAATGCGACGGAGAGGTTAAAATTGAGGTTAATATTAATAAATTGCTAAGAAGTATCTTGCTTGTTTATTGGCAAAAGAACCTCTTGAAATTTGACTTCTAAGATCATTCATGTCATGGTGATTAATTAGTATATAGAATCACATGTTCGAAATTCAATTGTAACGTGAGTTCTACATTATTCTGAGCCAATAAAAAGACTTTTATAAGTTCATGTCCTCGTATATTAGTCATTAGTCCAGTTGACCTAATTCTATTAAGACATTTAAAGAGAAAAGCAAGCATCAGTACCAGTAAGATACTCTTGAAGGTCTGGTCAGTATAAGATTCTGGTTCCTTCTCTTGCAGGGATAACATAGCATCAATCAATGTCATCATCTTCCTATCTTTCCGGGTCAACTCCTTTCTCATTCCTCTAATTTCATCAATCAAATTCTGGCAGAGTCGGTCCGTTTTCTCCTTCATCCCCATCATCCTGATAATCACCCCACTGAAAGATCGGTAAATAATCACCTAAATTTGCATTATAATGAAGCTCCCATGCTCTTTGATGATGTGGTGAAATTCTGTAGCTTCTTCGTCGACAGCATCCCTCTGCCATAGTACCTCTTTCCTGAGGTCACTCTCATCACAATGTTAAAGGAAAGTTCTCTGAGCTTTGAGCTCACTTCGATCTTTGTCCACCTTTGGTTCAATTCATGAAATAGTCCTTCTAGTAGCAACCTCACTTCATCGTGCCTAACAATAGGAACGGCGAGTGTGAATAATAGTGCGTATTGGATAAGCCGGCTCGTGAAGCATAGAATTATTCAGGCTTTGCATGCACAAGTGCTATCCATTCACTCCATATCTTAAGATGATACCCCATTTTTGTATAAGTGAGACAACAGATTTTTCATTGTAATTGTTCTGAGTCGTGACATGTGGCTTAGTATGTATTCTATTCTACTCGTAACTAACTTGAAGAGCAACATCTATTAGTTCTCTGCCACAAGGAATTAACAAAGTAAGCCCCTACAAGCTTGCGTAGGGTAATCACATCTTGAGATTACCTGAGCACTCGGTGAGAGCCTCTTTCTATTTATTTTCCCAGAATCCTAAAACTTTTTACCTAACATCTGATAAGATGGCCATGAAGATTGAGGAGAACAACTCCAATGTCGCGAGATACTGGAGATTGTGCTAGTGATCATCATACGATGCATGTTCCATGGTGGTGGTGTTGTAGTTGAGGTGCTTCCCTGCAAGGGTGCGCGAGCGATCTACACACGCTGAATTTAAGGAACAAGACATCGCCAAATCTCTCTGTGAGACTCTGTAGGGTTCGGTGAACCGGTTTTTGAGTAGATGGAGATGACCTAAAGTGGGTAGACCTGGACTTGGTGGAAGATGGTTCTTGCTTTCACAGTTTACATGCTTTTGAATGATTAGTTTCAAGATAAAGAGAAGGGTGAAAGAAGGGAAGAAGAAGAGCGCGACTTCGAAACTTTAACTCCTCTATGATGTATTTTGGAAATGCTCTAATCCCAAATATTAATATTGATCTCCGAACACAACCTCTTGCATGAAATTTGTCATACATATACTGTCGCAAAGCATTTTGGCCTGTAAGAGTATATTCGACCGGTTGATTTTGTATCTACTTCCCTGCCAGCACGTATCATCCTTAATCCTTCAGACTGATGTTGGAAGAACGTTATGTGGGGTATGGTGCTGTGCTCAACTTTTGCTTCCTTCTTGTTTTCGGTCCTCATAAAACAATATTTCAAGGATTGAACGGGAAAAGTGTTAAATAAATCCTTAAACTATCATATTAGTGTCAATTTAGTCCTAAATCTTTTAACTTAATGCCAATTCAATCATTCCAACTAATTTTAATCAAATATTGTTAACATAGAGACCGGCTGACTTAGGTAGTATTGTCGGCATTAACATGGATAATTTTTAATTTATTTTTTCTAAATGTTTTTCCCTCTTTTCTTATTTCTTTTGTGGGTGACTAGCCATGGCACACAACTGCCATGGCCGAGCAAGGCCAAGCCCCAGCGAGGGTTGACCTCATTAGATCTAGCCTAAGTGAGGCCGACCATTGTCTTGAGGAGGGCAGCCCAGTGAGGCCGCCCTTCCCCCCGACAGGGCAAGGCGATCTCGCTAGATCTAGCTTGGCGACTCTTGTCGAGGCTTGACCTCGCCTAGCCAAGCGAGGCTAGCCTGCCTAGCCATGGCTGGTGACTAGTCACCGACATAGGGAAGGAAAAAAAGAAAAAAAAATCAAATAATTATTAAAATATTATTAAAAGTTATTCATATTAGCATCAGACAGTGCTATATAAGTCGATCGTTATCCACGTTAATAATATACAACCAAAATTAGTTTGAATGACTGAATTATTACTAAGTCAAAAGATTTATGACTAAATTAATACTATTAAAATTTAAAACAAAATTGACACCAATTTGATACATTCAAGACTTTCTCAAACTTTCCCGACTTGGGAACCCTAAAGTATAACATTGATGGCGCCTATCAACCGGGAAGCACTTCAGGATCGATGGCATATATCTGCAGATATTATTGAGGCAGGCTTACAAATTACTATTCCAGCATTCCAGCACAGTTCGATCGACATCAGTTCTGGAAACCGAGATACAAGCACTTACCTTCACCCTTCACCATCTACTGCGACAAGAACTCCAACATACTAAACTGGTGATTGAATCTGACTACCTTACTCTCATTGAAGCGGTGCGGGACGGCAGATCGCCGATATGGGATCTTCGGCCGTTGGTTGTGGAGGCTGTCCTTCTGATTTCCCAGTTCTCTGACCTAGCGCTGCAGCACTGTCCGCGAGAGGCAAACTGGGTAGCTGACTGGGCCGCAAAGGCCCAGCGTACTGTTTTTTCGGCCCAAAATTGGTTCCTTCACCCTCTTGCTGTACTTCTTGATCTTCTATCTGTGGACACTTTAGCTTCAAGGTGTACGTTTCCGTTCATATAAATACAAGTATTTCCTTCGAAAAAAAAAAAACTTTCTCACACTTTTCCCGGGATTGAACCAAACTCAGGTGGCGGGTAAAGTACCGGAGCAACAGAACATATAGGGAAACAGGTTAAGTACTTTCCTATTATATAATTGCCTTGCTGTTCTCAACCCTTAGAAAGGAAGGATTTAGAGTTGATGCTCACCAAAAAAATTGTCTATATCATGATTTATTTTGCCGGGACCTGGATCCTACCGATTCAAAAGAGGACTTCAATCTTTTGACAAGCATATGCCATGACAACAGAAGTCTTAAAACCCTGTTCATGTGGAGAATCGCATGAAAACATGCTGAGGATCACGTCGTAATCAAACAGAAAAATCAAATGAAAGGAATATGTCGTCTTCTCAAGCTGAATAGACAGCCAAATGGAAGTCTCTGCATAAACATTTAAGAGAAAAGAAAAGAAACGGAACAGCACAATCCATTGCCGGAGGTACAGGCTGTGCCTCGGGACCATCCTCCTCTTAACAAAATCTGATGCCAACACGAGAAGCAGCTAAATAAGCAGTACAGGAAACCATGCAACAGAAGACCAGTCCATGCGGTGCTGCCCTTTAGACGTGACTTCAAGTGAAGTGATTGGCAACACACAGAAATCCAGCCTTACAGAATAACCATATTGTTCGTCTGTTCATCGATTCATCGAATGTGTAGTAAACCATATCTATTGATTCTGGCTGACAGTGACAAGATTGAAGCCCTAGCTAATTTTGCATCCATATCAGATCAGTACACTCTGGATGATCAACAGAAGGATTTATTTTATTCTGATAAAACTTGCATATGAGGTCATTTCTCAGCTTCTCTTCCCTTGAAGGTGGATCAAGTTTATTCCATCTCAGCACTGGACAAAGCAGTCCCATCTCCTTTTTCTTTGCATTAAATCAGTGGCAGACAACTAAACATGTTCCACAAGCTAAATTTATTCAGCCTGAGAAAGTACAATATCCAACTTCCCAGTTGAAAATGGGGAACCGGGGAACCGGCGGAGAGGAAAAGCCATGAGATAAACATGAAGAATAAACTTCCGAATGTGATGCTTAAAAATGCCAGCGAATCAAACTGGTTGCTTTGGAGAGGAGGTGTAGGACAGACTAAAAGAGCATCAACAATCAGACAGAACTAGGAATATACCAAAAATAGCAACTGGCACCTTAAATTATCTAACACCATTTAGGCTTATGAGATAAGTAGATACATATACCTCAACTGAGAAAAGATGATAGGCATGCACCTCAATGTTGACATCAGCATACTCCACTGAGACATTCGAAGAGGACTTTTCCATCCAAGAATCATTCCAGAAATGCTACAGCTCAAACATTAGTGAATAGGAATAAGACATGGCCACTGAAAACAGACCCATTATTCTCCTACGGTACTTGATTCCACTTAAAAGCCCAAATACCAATGAGGTGGAATTTGTTACTCAAGATTCAGCATCGTATTTACATACAGAAAAATTATCCCAAATGAGTCCTACACCTCAAATGCAAGCATTTAGGTAATTAATAATTTAGAAAGGTCCTAGTGGACATTTTTACTTGTTAATTGTCAAGAGCAAAAGGATTCAAATGTCTACAATGTCAGTGCTGCCCTAGCCAATAAAACATGACCAAATTTAGAACTGAATGGAAAAAAGAAAGCGGAAGATTTAGAGGAGGAAACCTAGAATTATGTTGATGGGAGTTAGTGGAGTTTCAAGAGTCTTCCACAAAAAGCTCACATTAAGCTAAACACAACAGAGTATGTACAGACTTGAATGAGAGATGGGAACAGAAAATTCTAAGAGTTCTTGCGTAGCAGGTGAAAATATCCAGTCACAGTTATTGTTCCAAAACAACAGGATAAGGATATGCAGGTGTAGGAACTGCAGATGCAGAAAGAGAAAAGATGCAGTCAATTAGTTCAGCCTACCAATGCTTGGAGAATCAGAAGAGTGAAGATCAGGGTCTCCACCTAACTGATGAAACCCATAGCAGACAACCATATACATTATGCCTGTGCAATATCCCCTCCAACCTGATGATAGGAAACAAACACGACTATGGTGTCCCAATCTCATGCCAAAAAAAGGGTCCGAGCTATACAGATATATTAAACATACTACTGGTCAACTAAATGAAGTACTAGACCAATTCATGCCAGAATGGTATATAAATGGATTATATTATCCTGAAGATTCATCAATCATTTGATTTACCAAACATTCAGTGTTCAATTCGCAAGCAATGCTATTGTGGCTTCATCATGCATGCTACAGATAAGTTTTAAATAATGCGAAAATTGCCATAACCACACTTAATTCCTTCTAACATGCTACAGCTTGTCCCCCAAATTGTGAAAGTATCTTCCCCTGTTCCAGAAACGAATGATTGCTAACAGATTAAATCTAAAATATTGCAGGCATGCCAATGTCATTAAAAAGAATCGACCTACCTTTGCAGAGCTCATCTCTTACTGTCTGATTCTGTGTCAATTGCAGCTTTCTTGTTTGCTGGTCTCAAGACACTTTCTCCATGTTCATTGGATTAAACTATTCAGGGAGTTGATTGTGATGCAGTTCCATCTATTTCAAGTCCAAGTATAGACCTGTGGGGTTTGGCACTTGATGGCAATGAGCTCTTCTATAACCTGAAAGTTTTTTTTTTTTTTTTTTTTTTTTTTCATTTGACATTCTGAATGGATGTTAAGCACCTTGAATATATTAGGCCAAACATGGCAACTGAGAAGATGGCATCTCTTGTTTCCTGTTCTATTAGGGTTTCTTTTTTACATGAATCTGGACAATATACGGGTAGAGACTGGGGCTAAAATATAAGACTAGGCATATAGAAAATTTAAAAAAAAAAAAAAAAAAAAAAGGATGATTGGATTGATCCCAAAGATTGATTGCTTGAGACTGCTTGGAAGTGTATTATCATCTGGAACAGTAGTCAAGTAGGACAACAGATTAGCACTAGCCATATGTCCCCAAACATAAACTTGCTAACACTGATGACTGAATTTCTTTTGGCCATTGGAACAGTTGATAAAGTACCATGCCTTGAGAAAGCCGGTGCAAATTGGCAATGTAGCCCATTATAAACCGACTGCAGGGTCAAGTAGGTGTGTGCTTCTATAGCAGCTTGTGGCTCCATAACAAACAATAGGATGCGGTTCATTATTTCCGCAATCATAGGAATCACAGCCATATATCTAGCTCAATCATGTTGATGGATGCATGAGCTATTAAGAAGTGATCCAGAGGCAGAAGGTACATCAGGCCTCTTGTTTAGGATGCAAAATGATTGTCATCGAAAGAGTAGTCAGAAATAATCTTGCATTAAAATCCAGGTGAGGGGATCAGTCTCCCATTGGAGCTTTGATAGTTCACAAAGCATGTACACAGAACAAGGATTATTTCATCTCACATATATGTGATATTCTTCAACTGTCCAAACCTAAATTGAAGCAATTGATGGAGGACACTTGAGAGGAAACTAAATGAGCAACTTCAGAATCTGTTACATGTTCAGTTCGCATGAGCAAAACCCCTCTTAACACACAAGGATGAATAATTGAGGAGGCGCTCTGTCACATTCTCCAATACCAAAGTGCTTATTGAACATCAAGCTCAAACTAGCACAAATTACACTGCCCTCATGTATAGCCAGTTTATTGGTTGAACCAATTTATCCTACAAGAAACAGCAGCTAATATACTGAAGATACTGGCTACTTCAATACTTCAGATACTAAGAAAATGTGTTTCGAGATCAACATACTCAGGTAACAAACCAAAAATATATAGAGTTCTTACACCTCTCCATTATAAGCGCAGCTCCAGCTCATGGACCAATCTTCGTCAGGACTCCAATTTCTTCGTATTTCATCACCTCTTAGACCTCCATTCTTGTGCACATACAAAACAGCGATTGGTTTCATCCATCCAATCAATGTTGTGCCCACTGTATGCTCTTGATATCAATACCATCCTTGACCATTTCGTAAAGCGGGCTCATCTCCCTTAGCTTCTCCACCTGCTGCACTGTAAGCTCGACCGCCCTGTCAATCTCTTCCTCTGTAGTAAACCTCCCGATGCCATATCGAATTGACGTATGAGCCATGTCCTCCTCCACTCCCAACGCCCTCAACACGTACGAAGGCTCCAGGCTTGCGCTCGTGCAGGCGCTGCCACTTGACACCGCCACCTCCTTCAGCCCCATCAACAAGCTCTCCCCTTCAACGTACGCGAAGGACAAATTCAAATTACCGGTATACCTTCTCTCCATGCTCCCATTGACCACGACCCCATCGATTTTCCCCCTAATCCCATTAAGCAGCCGCTCCTGCAGAGCGCTGATCCTCCTGTGGTCGTACTCCATTTCCTTCATCGCCAGCTCGCAGGCCGCGCCCATCCCGACCACGAGCGGGGTCGGGACAGTCCCGCTCCTGATCCCCCGCTCCTGACCGCCACCATTCATCTGGGGCTCGACCCTTATCCGGGGCCGCCGCCTCATGTACAGAGCCCCGATGCCTTTCGGCGCGTAAATCTTGTGCCCGCTCAAGGACATCAAGCTCACATTCCACTTGTCAACGTCAATGGGGATCTTCCCCAGCGCCTGAGCAGCATCGGTATGGAAGGGAACATTGAACTCCTTGCAAATCCTCCCGATCTCCTCCATGGGCTGGATGACCCCAATCTCGTTGTTCACCGCCATGACCGAGACGAGCCCGGTGTCGGGGCGGATCGCCGAACGGAGGCGGTCCAGGTCGATGATGCCGTCGGGGCCAACGGGGAGGTAGGTGACGTCGAAGCCCTCCTGCTGGAGGTGGCGGCAGGAATCGAGGACGCACTTGTGCTCGGTCTGGGTGGTGATGACGTGGCGCTTCTTGTCGCGGTAGAAGTGCATGACGCCCTTGACGGAGATGTTGTTGGACTCGGTGGCGCCGGAGGTGAAGACGAGCTCCTTCGGGGAGGCGCCGACGAGGGCGGCGACGCGGGCGCGGGCGGACTCGACGGCGAGGTCGGACTCCCAGCCGTAGAGGTGGGTGCGGGAGTGGGGGTTGCCGTAGCGGTGGAGGTAGAAGGGGAGCATCGCGTCCAGGACGCGGGGGTCCACGGGGGAGGTGGCCTGCATGTCGAGGTAGAGGGGCCGGCCGGAGATCCGGACGCCCTTCATGACGACGCCGGAGGAGGCCTCCTCGTAGGGCTCCGCGACGGCAGCGGCGGCGGTGGAGAGAAGGCGGCGGAGGGGCGGTGGGGCGGTTGAAGGAGAGGAGCGGCGGAGGGCGGAGGCGAGGAGCTTGGAGGCCATCATGGCGATGGGTTTAGAGAGAGAGAGAGAGAGGGAGAGAGAGGGTGTGCGATTTTTAGGTTTTTGTGCTGCGAATTTGTGGGAGAAGAGAGAGATGGAAGGAGAGAGAGGGGATAAGGACTAGGGAGAGGGCGAGGTCACATCGGCTGGGTCGGCAGATTTTTTTGCGGCGTGGCGACTTTTGGAGCCATCCAGAGGTCCCTGGTCCCTCTCCCTGATTCCCCGCTTTGCTTGCTTGATTTTCTTTTCCCCTAATCTACTAGGATAAGGATCCTTTTTTTTTTTTTTTTTTCTTTGGAATACATTCCTTCCTTCAGAAAAATTATTTCCTAGACACCTCTATCAACAGTCAAAACCAACTTTTTCCAGCTTTATTTCTCGATGCCAAATTATGAGTGGGGAAAATTTCAACCTGACTTAAAATGCTCTCATTTTTTCACATAAAAATCTAAAATGGATTTCATTTCAAATAAAAACTTAAAATATCCTTATTTTTTTTAAATAAAAATTTGAAGCGAACATTATTTTACATAAAAATCTGAATTGATTTTGTATGTTTCAAAAAAAGGCTTCATCTCAAAGGTAGCCAAATTAAGGCAAGGGCTGGCAACCCTCGTCTATGTCTAGGAGAGGGTTGCAGCCCTCTTTTGATTCTGTTGGCCCTCACCTAATTTTATTGGCGTCCCCGGCCCTCATTGAGGCATCAACAACCCCATTGGCAATTTTTAATCTAAGTTAACTAATATTTAGATTAAAGAAACTTTTTCACAATAAATACCCTTGATCGGTCATAACATTTTATCGGACAACAATTAGACCCTTATTTGAAACGATCGTAGTCACTTCAGACCCTTATTTGAGAAAATAATGATACTTTAGGCCCTATTTGAAATTTTCCCTTATGCGTGGGTATTATCTAATGCTCATTTTGTGTCTGCCCAGAATTGTAAAAACCACTCAAAATAGATGTCAAAATGATGAGGTATGTATTGTTAGAAAAAAAGAAAATCTTCAAGAGAATTCGATGATGCCTAAACTATCCTTAATATATTACTTACTATGTTGATTGCAAATGTTTGGAATAAAAGACTATGCAACATCCGTGGTATGATCCATGGCAAGGAAGTTTGCAAATATTCTGTTATTACAAACAACATCAATCAACCAAAAGATCAAATACTTGATGATGTTTTTGTCGAAGCAGTAAAGATCAAGTTGGTTGTAACGTAACAACCAAGTACATTAGTTGATATTCGTTGGGTCAGCTAAAGAGCTATTGAAAAATCTGGACTTGCAATAGAATCAAAATAAAGCATGTAACAGAGTAGTTAGAGTATCTGACAAGTTAGTCAAAGACTGCAATAAGAAGATAGCAGCAATTGTTATTTTTGGTTAATTTGTAAAAGTCCTAAGAAAAAAGTTGTATGGGCAATACCTTCTTGGACAGTAGCTTAACAAAAAAGGAAAAAAACTCTCCAATGGTCATCTACTTCTCTAAACCAACCTCAATGGATAATTTGAGGAAGAGTATAAGAGAGAAGGCTTTGAAGAACCAAAAGAGAGTGCAACATATTAAAAGATCAAGTAGCTTGCATACTATTGTTCTTAGCTGAAAGCTCTTTATCTTACTACTTTGATTATCAAGTTGTTATGCAATTGTGCTACGAATTAAGTGTATAAGTGTAAGAGCAGCAACCGCATCCATGTAGTGTGATCTATTATATGAAGGATTAGTGCTAGCCAATTGTAACTTTCCAAGCCAATTGTTAGTTGGATGTAAGCTTGAGGATAAAGTCGAACCACTATAACTTTTTATATCCCATTGTTTTTCACCTTATTATATACATTGGCATATAGTTAGTGAGTGCTTGCTTAAATATCAGGTTGAGGTGATTTTTACTTAACAATTAGCTAATTTCCGCAAAAGATCATCAAAGTTTGAAAACAACCTATTCACCCATTCTCTAAGTTGTATTGTTAGCCTCAACAATTGATATCAAAGCTTTGTTCCTCATTATCTGAAGTGTATTTCTTCTTAATACAAAGATCCTTTATTTTGCCTAACCTTGACAGCTTATTTACTAATTATGCTCAAGATCCCAACAAGCTGCTATACTTTGATGGAAGCAACTATGGCTATTGGAAGCAAAGAAAGAAATCTTACATTGACACCACGGATCTAGATATGTGGGATGTAGTTGCAAACAATCCAAAAGTATTAGCTCTGTTCAACAAGAAGCTAGGAAGCAGCAATTGTCAAAGAGCAGTTCTTAATGATAGAGCAAAACACCTCATGTATTGTGCATTGTCACTTTCTAAATTTAATAGAATCTTTTCTTGTGATACAACGAAGGAAATCTGGGATTGCATCATGCTGACATTTAAATGAATAGAAAGAGTTAAAGATACAAAACAAATCATCCTGCTTGGAAATTATGTACTGTTACTATTCAAGATGAAGTCCGATGAAACAGTAACTCAAATATCCACACGATTCACTAAAATAGTGAATAGACTAGCTCTTCAAGGAAAAATCTACACGAATGTTGAGAAAGTAAACAAACTACCATGAGCTCTTCCCAAAGAATAGAGTACTGTCAAGACCTCACTACAAGAAACCAATAGGATTCAACCAATCATAATGGACGAGCTTACAAGAACATTCATATCCTATGAAGTTGAGCTTCAAAATGAAGAAAGCAACTCCAAAGGTAAGAAAGTCATTGCAATTAAAGCTAACCATGATGATATAGATGGAGAAATATCCTCCGATGATGAAGAAAGTGATGAAGACATGACATTACTAATAAAGAAGTTTAAAAGCTTCATGAGGAAATGAGGAAACTACAAAAGAAAAAGATCGCCTAAACATCTTGATAAGAAAAAGCTTTACAAAAACAAGAAACTAAACGTAAGGACATCATGTGCTATGAATGTAGGAAACCTGCACATAAAACTAGAATGTCCATCCATCAAGAAGAAGAAAGGGAAATTCGAGAAAAAGAAAAAGGCGTTGAAAGCTAAAACATGGAATGACACATAATGTAAATTCAGTGATTACATGGCTGACTCTGAACTAGAAAAAGATGAGGTAAAAGATTTTGAACTATCTTACAATGAATTGAAAGATTTTTTAAAGGAAATATTTGAAGAACACCAAAATGTTTCAAAATAAATTTCTGCTTTAAAAAAAAAAAAAAGAGGTTCACAATCTTACCACTGAAAATCTCACTGACAAAATTCTAAAGAAAGTGCTTAATTTTCAAATAAATCAAGTAAAGCTCCTGCAAGTTGAGATGAGAATGTCAAGGATAACATTTCAAAACTCAGCACCAAATTTTCTCTTAGTTCAAAAACCTTACAACACACTCTCTTTATCCAAATTCCTTTGGTCTTAGATGTGAGGAAATGAAGACGAGATGAATCCTTTTTCGAAAAAAAAAAAAAAATAGATTAAAACATAGATCTCCTACACACTTTTACAAGTCTCACTTTGTCAAACAATTTACTAAAGCTATTGGCAAGAAATTTTCCGAGTATTCATTCTATGAAGGATATGGCCATTTTAAAATGGACTGTCCAAAACAACAGAAGAAATTCAAAAAAACTAATTGATCTTTTGATCTTGAATTAAAACCTAACCACAAAGGACCCAGGCTTATGTGGGTACCAAATAAAAGATGAGATTTACTTTGATTTCAGGTTATCTTGAAGAAAAACAAGAGGTATCCGGATAGTAGGTGTTCCAAACACATGATTAGAGACAACAACAAGTTCGTAATGCTTACAACCATAGATGGAGGCACAACTATATTTGGAGGAAAAGATAAAGGAAAAATCATCAGGAGAGAAAACATCATGTTGGGAAATCTAATTGTTAAAGATGTTTCACTCGTACAAGGTCTAAAGCACAATCTCCTTAGTATAAGTTAACTTTGTGACAAAAGGTACAAAATAAAATTCGAGAAAGGTAAGTGTATAGGCACGAGCAAGAACAAATCATAAACATTCATTGGCAATAGGTATGGCAACATCTACTTACTTGACATCAATTTTGAGGAATCATATTGTTTAATATCTGTCAAGGAAGAACGTGATCTTTGGCACCATAAATTAAGTCATATTAATACAAAGCAAATTCAGAAGATTTCTTTTAAAGATATAGTTCGTGTTTTACCAACCAAAAATCAACTACAACAAGTATGACACATGCAATGCATGCACATTGAGAAAACATGTGGGAAATTCTTTCAAATCTACCAAAGCTATTACTACTAACAGATCTTTGTAGCTACTACCTATAGATCTGTTTAGACCAACACGAGCAACAAGCCCAGGAGGAAAGAAATACTATCTAGTCATAATTAATGACTACTCAATATTCACTTGGGTAATGTTCTTATCACACAATAATGAGGCATTTCATTCTATTGAGAAATTTGCTCGACAAGTTCAAAATGAAAAGAGATGCATCATCACCACCATCAAAATTAACCATAGAGAAGAATTTGACAACCAAAGTTTTGTTGAATATTGTGATGAGAATGGAGTGGAACACAATTCTCCACTACTTACACTCTTTAACAAAATAGGGTAGTAGAAAGAAGAAATTGATCACTACAAGAAATGGCAAGGACAATATTGATCGAAAGTAATACACCTACTTATTTCTGGGTTGACGTTATTGCCACCGCATGTAACACTCTCAACAGAGTTTAGACTTATGGTATAAAAGACTCCGAGGGAGATATACAAGGGAAGAAAACCTACTTTACACTACTTTTAGGTATTTGGATGCAAATGTTTCATTCTAAAAAATACAATGACAACATCGGGACGTTTAATGCACGAGCTAGTGAAGACATTTTTCTTGGGTATTCAACTACAAGTAAAGCCTATTGAGTCTTTAACAAATATTCAAAGGTAGTGGAAGAATCCATAAATGTGAAATTCATGAATAATCAAAAGGGAGTAAAGACTGACGACTGCGAAGACATCATACATATATCTGTACCAATTGCTCAAAAATAGTAGCAACCATAACCTCCAACCGATCTTTCAAATCAAGGTCAATCTTCCTTATATTGGAGATTCAAGACTGAGTATCCTAAGGAACAAATAATAGGGAAAGTCGATGAAGGAATCAAAATGAGATCATCTCTCAAAGCTATGATCAATTCCTTAGCTCTTATTTCTCAATTTAAGCCAAAGGAAGTCAAAGATGCTTTCAATGATGAAAATTGGATTGAAGTTCTACAAGAGAAATTACATCAATTCAAAGTCAACAATTTTTAAGAACTAGTTGTCACGGCCCGATCCTTAAGTGCGTGCCCATCTCTCGATAGTCGATAATAAAAATGCGACTTCCCAAGACGAGTCACCGACCCTTTCATTTTAATATGCATGCGAAAGCAAATAATAAATCCCTTGATAGTAACCATCTCAGGATAGAAAGGCAGGACAATAGATTCACAAACAAAACATGCTTTCATATACATTGAGTCATGTACAAAAGTCTATAACCAAAAGACTTCAAAAGACTAGTTCTCAAAAAGAAGTTGTCTTATCTGACCTACACTTTAGATCACCACAGTTTGGCTTCAAATCCTCCACTCTACGGTCCTGAAAATTTAAGCCCACGACGGGGTGAGATATAAATCTCAGCGAATTTACACTCTAAACCCCAATTAGAAGGGTAATACACCTAAAGGTGCCCTAACTACACAATCATACAACCATAGAGACTTACCTCGTCTCAGATCTACCCTGCAGGTCAGCACAATTCAAATCACAAATAGTCACAACAACATGATCAACAAACAAGCTCACCAACTGGAACGCCACATTCAAATTCAACCCAATACAAAGGTCCTGATTATAGGGCCAAATAGTTATGGCACGTCTTTATCGAGCCACACAATTTTGTCCCATAATCCGACACATTCAACTCAATTAATCATGCATTCATAGTTTTTAATCTTGGCTTATAGCATAGCCTACTCTTTATTCGGCGGTCTTCTAGCATAGCCAGGCATTGTCTCACCCCATTGAGCACGACTACGTCTTTTTTAGACGGCTTTCCCGAAGGAGCATGGGTCCAGAATCTACTACGACTCGCATCCGTTGTCTAGAGGCATCCTATATAGGGATAACGTCTAGCTTAACAGCCTGGGACATGTTCTCTTAACCAATACACGACCATTCAATATCCGCCTAGGACACCGCGCATTGCACTTAAATGTCTTAATTAAAATGATGAACCTAACTTATTTTCTTCGTATTAAAAATACATGGTAAAATAGTCGTGTGTGGGTACACAGTCAACTTGATCTAGAAAAAAGTGATATCTTCCAATTTAAAATCTCACTTTTTTATATAGTATATAAAACCATTTTCGGTGTTAAAATCTGACACTCGGGATTTTCTAAATAAATATTAAAATTCACAATTTTTGGAATAAATAACCAAAATTTCAATCAGCACTCAATTTGCACAAATTAACACTCAATTTCAGAAATTAACCAAACCATTGTAATCAACACGAAATTCCAATCACCGGCTATCCCGATCTAATTTCTGAAAAATAATTAATAAATAACTAATTACCAAAATTAATTAAATAATTCAATTTAAACATCAAAATAGGTCGTAATTGCTAAATTAACCACCTAAACGGGCCGGGAAAATTCTCGAACCTGTCTCGATAAATAATACAGCTTATCTAGTCCCTAACTAAGCCGTTCTAACTACCTAACATGCATAATTAACTAATTAAATCACTAATCTAATCTAACTAACCACATGATCCCTAATTAACTTAAACTAAACACCCCTTAAACGTCATTAGCCTACTAAGTAAATTTTAATGCATAAACTCACTGATTTAACGTGAAAATTGGTTCACCGTGACGGCAGTGTGGCCGAAGCTTGGGCCCATGGCAACGTTGAGGGGAACTTGGGTTGGGTCGAAAAACCTTGCAAGCCCACAGCAAACTACTTGGGCTTGGTTCTAGGCTGAACTGTGGGTTGGGCTTACTTCATGGGCTTCAAGTGGGCTAGACCAAAGGCTGAAGATGGGCTAGAAATTGTCGTGGGCTACTACGGCTGAAGCTCACGGGCTAGGCCTGACTTCAATCGACGGGCTGAAAAGAAAATTGCCTTTTGTTAAGTGGAGAAAGTGAATCCAAAAGGAAAGGAAAAGAATCGTGGTCACCTCAAAAAGGCAACAAATTGAGGGGGAGCATTGATCAATTATAAAAAAATCTTTTTGAATGGATCGTGATCTTGATTATATGAAAAAAATGAAAAGGTAAATGTGTCAGAACATGTTAAGTTCTACAAAATCCGATTAGTGCATCTTTTATTACCTTTTGTCATTAACAAATCTCTTATTGATATTATCATTTTATTATGACAAAAAGCATAAGTGAATTTTATAATGCCTTCGTGATTTTTATTGGATATTTGCTGATATATATGATTGAAGTGAGCTATATTACATATCTTTAATATTCGATTTACTTTATAAAAGCTGATTTTTTGGAAATTATGTTTCATGTAAGATATATTTGTTATCATTTCATATTCTCTACGCAATACTATTTACAATTATCGCTTTTTGATTATGATAAAAGGGGGAGAGGATATGAATATGCATATGTGTTAATTGGTTGATATTATTTATTGCATAATATTCAGCTACGGTTATTTTTTTATATATTGTTATGCTCAATCTATTTGCTATCTTCTGTTATCCTTTGATTTAAATTACATTGTGTTTAAGGTTGCCCTGATTTATTAATATTTTCAAAAGCGTGTTTACAAATCTGCATATTCAGAGATTATTTTGTCATCATCAAAAAATGGGAGATTGTTAGAGAAATCCCTTATGATGTTTTGAAGATGACAAAATAAATCAAATGCTACTAACGTGTTTAATAGTTGAGTAACAGACTATGTAGATGATAGAACATATAAAAGATATTATCAAAGTCTATACTTGATTGAACTAGAAGACAGACTTTATGCTGAAGTTGAATTGAATCAAAAGATAGACTCTATGATAAAGCTGAACTTATTCAGACTGTGTCTAGACCTTAAAACTAAATTTGTTCATAAGCAGAATATGTTCAGACTTACGTCAAGATTGTAAAGTCTATTGCACTTAGACTCTCCTTCAGATTGAAGATGCTTAGACTCTACTTCAGATTGACGACGCTCAGACTCTACTTCAGACTAAAGATGCTTTGACTTTACTTTCGATAGAACACTCTTAGACTTTACATCTAGAATGAGACGCAAGTCCAGAACGTGACAGAGTCCAAAATGAGACACAAGTCTAGAATGTGACAAAGTCTAGAATGAGACACAAGTTCAGAACATAGCAGATTCAAAATGAAGCATGTTCAGAACAAAACAACTTGACAAAATGTAACACAAGCCCCAAATATATAACGGCTAGTGATCTAGTTTGGATTTCATATCAAGATAGATTTGATTGACTTAATTTAATTAATTGACAATTGGATCTTGAAGGCAAGAACTTTCTATACGAAGAAGCTCTACTTATGGAAACCAAGATTCTGTTTGTATGGGTGATCATAATCAATTTAGGAGTCTACTTCTATCACTCAACGGCTACCAAATCTTCTAGATACAGATCTGTCCAATTGGTAGATTAGAAGACAATCCTCTAGATACTGTCTAATGACTAGTTTGGAAGTGGAGGAGTATTTAAGGAGATCAAGGATTGATGAGCAAGTAAGAGACGGAGCGTAGAATTTATAATTCCAAAGTCTAAGCGACCTTCGATCATACACTTGTCTTTGGTGAACTTAAACGTTTGTGATCATGAAAGAAATACCAAAAGAGTGACTTAGTGAGATAGTGTGATCTATCACTAAGTATTTGCACTCAAAGTTGTAATAACTTGTTGATTGCATAGTGGAATCCAGCAGAAGGCTATCGGCGTGGGAGAGTGGACGTAGGCTTAATCTAAACCGAACCACTATAAATTTTGTGTTCTTATTCTCTTCCCTGAACTCCTTTATTTTGTTTGTAGTTCTATTTAACTACTAAAGTTTGAACTCGTCAAAGTTTGTTGCTCTTCAGACTCAGTTTCAAAAGCAAAATATTTCTACTGCTTTTTGCGAAAATTTTTCTTACACCTATTCAACCCCTCTCTAGGTATTCATACTAGCCATTTCAATCTGAAGGGTCGCAAGGACCGTCATATTTGGTGTTCTTGTAAGTGCTAAAATGGCAGACCAGGTTCATAACAAGGCAAAGGAGATTAGGAGTTTGGGACAGTGTGTTCTCTGTCTTATCCACTTCCTGAAAAGGATCTTCACCAACATGGTAAGTGCACCTTTGCTGTTACACTCTAATTGTTGTCATCGTGGTCTTGCTCTTCATTTCTCTCGATAGTTGGTTTTCTCTCACCATCTGGCCTTTTCATCTCCTGTATTTCAGTTAAAAACATGCCGAATGGTGATATATTAAAGGGCCTGATGAGATCTCGAACCTCATCTGTACCGCTTGAGTGGAATGTCATCAGTCAATGTGTCAGCAACTAACTTGGAGGCGTGAATTGACTCGACAACTAAGTGCACATAAGCATATTTGGCTTTTTGTCCTGATGGACGCAACTATGGTAGTGTTATTTACAACCAACACTGTGCCAGTACCTACTCTTCTTCTGTCTTCCCTGCGCCTAGCGCTGTTTGTGCACGCTATTCTTTCATCATTGCAGTCATTATCAGAACCCTCCCTGCGAGCCCTCTGTTGCCAGCACTTCTTGCACCAGCAAGAATATCTCCTCCTTCGCCATAACCTTGTTGGCAGTACCCCACTAGTGATGGCTCTGTAACCACAACTTGACAATGAACTGCGCGGTGCCCCGGAGACCAGTTGGTACAATCCTCTTGATGCAATACGAATATCTACTAAGTAGAGGACAGAATAATGGATATGTACCTTTCAAGAATGATGAAGCTAATGAACTTTGTTGGGGAAGAGGGAAGTTGTGAATATTTCCTCTGAGCTCTGTTATTTGCACATTCAACTGATGCAAAGTGCATTCAGCAAGGAAATGCAGGATTTACATTAGCTACTCTAAACTTAGTAAAAATAAACATTACAAATTTTATGTTTCCTGTTAGAAGATGTCTCGAAAGGGCATGCCTCTAAGAAGTGTGGGCCATGTTGTTGGTGGGATGGACAATGTTCCTTGTCAAACATTGAAGTTGTGTTATGTTGTGATTTGGCAATATAACTTTCGTGGGTTGGGATTCTGAACTGGTTGTCATTTGTGACATACCAGGCCTTGCACAAGATGGATGTAGAATGGATGCTTCTTCCGTTCTTTTTACAAGTGTTGAATCAGCTCGAAGTGTTGTTGCAATGTGATATTGCATTTTTGGCCCATGAAAGGACAACACGAGCCAATTTTATTTCCGTGAGCCATTTAAGGTTAATCGCTTGCTCTAAAAGCACGAGGGCTAATCGATTTTCTTGTTCCTCCTCCTTTTGATCTCATTTTCTTTGTTGAGAGTTCGTCATGTGCAATCTCCTAAGCCAATTCTCCACTTTTGAAAGATTGCTCATTCTAGAATCTAGCATACATTGCACGACCAGTGCTCAAAACATTAAATAAACACCATCCATGAAAGTGAAATCATGCAACGGTAGTTACATAGTCTCCGAACACTACTTCATACACGCATCGTAAATCGAATTTATTGGATCGAATCCCAGAGACCCGATTGGCACATAACGCTCAATTCCCTGACCTCTCGCCAAAGAAGGATAGGATCTCAGCAGTAACTAGCTCCGCCCTCTCTTGCTGGATAAAATGGTGGCCGTCGATGACCAGAACCTGAAGACCAGGCACGAGCCCCTTGAAGAATTCACTCTCGATATAACTTTTGGTCCCGAATGATTGGAACCCAACATCCTTATCCCCAGTAATAAATTTCGCAGGGACACTTATTCTCGCCCCCTGCCACGGCCCGAGCAGCTCCCAATTCCTGCATTCAATTTCAATGGACATGTCAGATCCCGCCACTTCAAGAAATTAAAAATCCAACTTGTAAATATCGAATTCAAAGAAGTGGAGAAGAGGCTCTGGGCAAGCGAGGCTGTCGCAAAATGCGCCTGCCACTTCTTGCTGGAATTGAATGTGTTCGTATTCGCAGTCCGTAAGGCATCTTCAATCGGTCGGTCAAAGCGGATGAATGCATTTACTTCGCAACGGAATTTTCATAAGTGAGAGGAACAACATGGCTCTGGCACAGCAGACAGGTATTTTTTTTTTTTTTTTGAACTAAGAAGCAAAATATCATTACTAGGATAAGTTCGAAGCAAATACAGCATGAGCATCAGTACAAAGTAAATCCAAAAGAGCAGACGGGGGATTAGAAACCCAGTTCCTAGGGAGACAGCCCATACGTTGAGCTTTACCTAACCAATCGGCCACATTGTTGGTATCACGACTACAATGGGCAATGGTAATTCTCGGAATATTTTTCATTTTCTTCTTGGCCCGGTCCACTAGAGGCTGCACTGCCAACTGAGTGTATCTTAAGAGAGAACACTCTCCACCAGCATACTATGATCAGAATGAACCAGTATTTCTTTTCCTATTGTGATTGGGGCAAGCTTTGAGGAAATAAATTCTAGAGTTTCAACCAAAGCTACGGCCTCCGTTTGTTCAGCAAAACTCACCTCAATGTTTTAGCAAATCCGTCCATTAACCTGCCAAAAGAGTCTCTACAAATGCAAGCCACAGCTGCACGGGAAGGGGGGCGTCGCTGCTGAGAACCGAAGAGAGAGCCAAAGTGTCGCTGCTGAGAGCCGAGGAGGGGTCCGTCTTCTCCTCTGGTCCATCCTCGACTTGAAATCAGTTGGGGTCTGCACACGGGTTGTCTTCCGGTGGAATCGTGTTCGGGAGATGAGGTAGAGGCTTCTTCGCACTCGCAGCTGCTCTGGTAAGTTCTTCTCCTATTTCTGGCGTTCGATCTGCGATTCAGTTCAGGGTGGGCCATGGTAAATCGTCTTTGTTCTTGATGCTGAGTTCTTGAGATAAGATCATCCATTCTGGCGTTGTGGTTGCAGTCTGCAGGTGCTGCAGAACCTTCTGCGTTGCTACCACTACCCAGGGGAAGCTTTCCTCGATCACATGTTCCTCCTCTGCTTTGCATTTCGGGTGGGGTCGAGTTGTAGCGCCTTTTGTGCGAAGCGGGAATCTCAATGCTTTTTAGGCGAATTCGTTCACACCGGCGGCCTGATCTGGCTTGGGCTTCAGTTTTGTTGCTTGAATCAGCTAAGAGAGTTCCAGGTTGGGGATTTCCTTCATCCTCTTCTTTGTTCAGATCTGGTCCAGGTGAGTTTTCTCTTCTTTCCTCTCTGTTTTGGACATATGAACTGCGGTCTTGCCTTTTCTTCTGCTTTGATCGGGTTCGGGCCCTACCTCTCTCAAGAGTTCGGGGCGTTGCTTCGCTGTCAGAAATGCTCACAACCCCTTCGACATACCATGCTGGAGAAGGCAGAGGGCTGGGGGTGGTATGGGCTTCTATCGAGGTTAATTCAGGGGATGAGGAGAGTTCCATTCGTTGATCATGGGTTGAGGGTATAACGAGCTTTTCCTGCACATAAGTGTTGGACGAGTTTAGGCCCAGGTCAGTGACTGAAACATCTCCATAGCTATGCACCGAATTGACTTGGTTTAATTCAGTTGAAATGTTGTCTGTACTGGCATTGTCAAATGACGCATCAATGTTTATTTTGAGAACTCCGGGGCTTGGGGGATGCCACTTGCTAGGGAGGGCAGAGCCTTGCTTTCCACTCTTTGACTGTTTATTCCATGTTTTAAAGCTGTCTTGTAACATGGTTGCTCTGAACAGGGTTTGGTGTGGGTTGGGGGTATTCTTTCTAAAGATGAAATTGTTTCTTTCCTTCCATATGCACCATAAGACTGTCGCTATCAATTCAAATCTACTTGAGTTCTCTGTTCTTGCGTTGATCTTGCATAGCCAATCATCAAAACGAGTCAGACCCACTCGACTTATTTTGACTTTCAAGGGTGGCTCATTCCATAGGTGTGAAGTCCAGGGACATAGCAGTAGAGTATGCTCGATCGTCTCTGGTTCAAGATGGCATAATGGACACAAAGGGTCAGGTACTATCTTCCTCTTATAAAGATTATCCAAAGTAGGCAATGCATTTTGACAGGCACCCCATATGAAGAACTTTATTTTAGGTTGAATGTCTGATTTCCAAATAAGCTTCCATAGGTCGGGATTAGACTGGTGTGAAGTTGATGGCGTTGAGTGATGATGAATCAAAGAGAGTTTTCTATTCAGAAAGTATCCACTCTTCACTGTATAAGATCCCGATTTATTGCTAGTCCAAACCAGTTTGTCTTCTGTAGTTGGAAGGCCGATAGGAATAGCTCTAATTTCCGTCACTAGGGATTCATCAAACAAGGACCTCAGGAGGTCTTCCTTCCAATTTGCAGCTTCAAAATCGATCAATTCCGCCACTTTGCTTGGTTCATTCGTCGATGCGGATCCTCCAATTGGGCCATTCTTCAGCCATTTGTCCTTTCTTATTGATATTTTCAGCAGACAGGTATTTTGCAGGACCATAATGAGGCATGAATGCGAAAATGTATATCCTAGACATCACTTTTCATAACCTCTTTCGATCTTTGCTTAGATAGGATTACTGTAAATGCAAACTCTGGCTAAAAGGCTGATCTTGGCTCCCTTTTTGGTCACTCTAGCCTTTGGGCTTTCCATAGGGTCAAGTTGAGCGCGGTTTTGGAGCAGACTTACCTGTCCATGGCGCGGTAGTAGTTCAATGCCCCGGTGAAACCGGATCTCTGGAACTTCTCTGCCCTGTACTGGAGCTCCTCTTCGGTGGTCCACGAGGGCAATGAATCTGGGGTTTCGAGGGAATCGATGAACTCGACACCTGGCGGAGCGGCCAGAAGATCGGGACCATTCACCAGTAAGAACTTCTTCAATACCGTCGAACAGTCATACTTGGCAAACGACTTCTCGGCCCTTCCCGGTTCCTGCATTAGCCACGACAAAGAGAGACGAGATGCAAGCTCAAGTACTGTACAGCTTGCCAAAACCGTGCTTTAACCCGTCGCCGAACTTTGCCATGTATTCGGACGGCTTCAACTGTGGGGACCGTGGTCGATAGGGCACGCTCAAATTAACAAGCGCCTTGACTCTATCCGGCCTGAAGAGGCAAAGGTGCCATGCTACTTCCGCGCCCGTGTCGTGACCCACCACGTACGCCTATTGACCAAACCCATTCTTATATTCATCAGCTTTTTTCGACAGAAGTATGAACAAAACATAGGAGAATCAACGTAGCACAGGTTGCTCCCGATCATGGTCGGTACGCGCTCAGAACCAAAAGACTTAGGTTACATAATCATGAACATTCAAATTCTATAGCAAGAAGCTATCTTGGCTATATAAATACCCTGCTGACTTACAATTACCTCACGTTCTATCAAACCATACGAGTAGCACAAATACCAATTCTCGCAGAAAAGACCCTGCAAGTACTTAAATCATTCTGCATGGCGATGCGACGCACCTGATCTTGACCGAGCGCATTGATGAGGCCAACCAAGTCACCGACCAGGTGGAGGATGGTGTATGATGCCGGGTCGGCGGGGCAGTCCGAGTCCCCATAGCCCCTCATGTCAAGGGCGACTGCGTGGTACCCACATTCAGCCAAGCGATGGATCTGGTGCTTCCATGAGGACCAGAGCTCGGGGAAGCCATGGATGAGCAGAACCAGAGGCCCGTTTCCTTTCTCTGCTATGTGCATCCATATTCCGTTAGTCCGGACTCTTCTGTGAGTTATGTTGGCCATGTTTGGATGATGAATCTTGCCTGTGATTGGTTTCTTGCTACATGTATATCGTATAAAGAGGTCAATCCTGGTGTTCAGATGTTTGGTTTTTTTATTTTTATTTTTGGGTCAAAGTTCAGATGTTTGTTCCCCAGTTCGTAGAATTCAACGCACAAAGTTGGACGTTTTGGGCACAGATTTCTCGAGACGTGATAGATTGCTAATGCTCCAATGAGTTTTCATTAGCTCTCTTCGAGAAATTGGACTTTTCTTTCAAGTCCGGAGACGTCATCCTCCGAAGTAGAATCCATCTATTTACTCCACGATGGTCGATTGAGGGGAAAATAAAAAATTGTCCTTGGTGCATCCACGCTGGAACAGGGCGTGTTTGTTCTGCCTGGATTTCTTTTTTCAAAGCAAAACCCACTTATTTGATCTTCACGCCCAAAAGAAAAATATCCTATTGAATTTAAATTAATCACGAAAATTTTATGTGGGTCCTTCGCAAATTTATCTTCTTAAATTATGTCATTGTTTATCATTAAATAAAAGTCTAACTCGAAAAATAAGAACTCTTGAATAGACTCCAGACATACCGAATTTTTAAAATATCTTCGTTCATTTAATTCCAGATAGGGACGGTTTTGGAAAAGCACGCATTTGAATATCGAGGGGAGTATGCCGCTAGAAAAATAAATGGGAATTGACGATGAAAAATTGGAATTCTCTGAGCAAAAGGAAATATAACAAATATTTTTAACTCAACGAAAATATTACAGATCGCTTACAAAAAAAAAAAAAAGCGTGGTAATTCAGGTTCTTTCATGCTGGGCCTAAAAGGATTCTTTCACGACAAATTGGTCAAGCCCAACCCACACTTCTTGTTCTCCTCTCTATCTCCATCCGGGTCGAATCGGCCCAAATTCAAAACCCATAAACCCAAACCCGCCTCGTTCATAACAAGGGCCAATGATCCGACCGACTCGAACCGACCCGAAATCCCTGCCCTCCTTCCATGTCCGGACGTTAACCCTGGCACGTCGGCGTGGGGTTTGGCTTTCTGCGATGGGGAAGAACAAGAAGCAAGCCAAAGATGGAGCTCCCGGCGCTCACTCGCCGTCCACTGTCTCCGTCTCCAACTTGCCTTACTCCTTCACCAGCGCTCAGGTACTACTCCTCCTCCTCCCTCTCGGTATATGCTCGCCGGCGGCGGTCTCTTTTCGCACGTGCCCCCGCATTGTCGGATTGAGGAGCATTTTTTGTAATCCCCGCGCTCTCTGTTTCGATCTCTTTAGCTCAAGGAGATGTTCGGCGACGTCTGTCTGATCAGGCAGTGTTTCATGGTGAACAAGAAAGGTGAGGGAATGCGTGATGATATGTGAGCTTGCGTGTTTTCGCGCGGTCAGGCATGCACTCAAGAGTAGGGGTGATTGAGTCTAGGGTAGGCAGGGTCTAGACCTAGACCCTTAACCCAATAACCGGTTCCTCTTTTGTAGACCTTATATCCGACCATGTTTGTATTGGACCTTATATCTGATCCACCCTGTTTTTTCGATCCGGCTCCAGGATCAATCTTATTTCCATTAGAACCTATTTTGTAATCTTTCGATATCCTATACGACTTTGAAGTTTATATTAATACGCGATAAAATAGCGTAATCATCATAATTTGTATTGAAACATTAAGCACTTGTAATAAATAAATACATGACTTTTTTGACTAAACGAAAAATTAAGGATCCACAAGACTAATTATAATAAATAAAATTATAAGGCAAATAATTAGCAACAAACATGAGTCTAGTATTAATTTTATTCCCACAATTACTACATGAAGTTACTCATTTATGCAAGCATAACTCATCTTACAAAAGAGAAATTAGGCGAGCCAATCCATGTGATACACAAGAATTTGGCGACAACAAACACCGTCTGTCCATTGGACGATGCGAGAGGGAGCCGGTGAGGGAGGGAAGCAAGTGAGGAAGAGAAATGAGAAAGGAAGAGTGCCATGCATGTTTGAAAGAGCCAAGAGAAAAAACGTTGTGTGATTGTGGGAGTAAGAATAAAAATTGGGGAAAAAAAGGATTTTAGACCTTTGCTTACAAAATCGGTTTGGGAACCAGTTCCAAAACCTATCTAGGAACCGATTTTTGGGTGGGTAATCACTCGGAACCTGTTCCCAAACCGGTTTAAACCGGTTCTGAATTTTGGGAACCGGTTCCCAACCCTATTTTCCGGGTCGTCGGAACCGGGTTACCCAATTCAGTTGCACATCCCTACTCGATAGAGGGGTTTTGGTTGTTGACTTGTTTTCTCGTCGCAGGTTCCAATGAGCATCGAGGTTTCGGCTTCGTTCAATTGTAAGTCTCTGGCGAGGGCCTTACCTTGGAAGACTTGAATATGTTACCGATTGTTGGCTGTTAATTGCGGCGTAGCATGATATAAGCTGAATCTTCATTGCCCTAGGACTCGTTGTGTTTCTTCAATTTGTTCGGTCAACTTGTCATTTCCTTTATTTTCTCCTGAATGTGGAGAGGTTGTGGTGGAGCACGATTTAGCAAAGCTAATATGGTGTGGTAGCTTAATTGAATACAGAGGAATTTGAGGTCCATTCTAATGCAATTACTGCACTGTTTTCTGTAGTTCTGCATATTCGCGTAGTTCTTGTGATTCTAGATGCCGCTGATGAGCTCTCTTTCCAATTTAGTTACTTTTCCAGTTAGGGTTGCAAATTTACCACTAACTTCCTTTGTTAAGTACAGTTCACAGATATGAAATATTTACATCGGCTGAACCGTTGAAAGTCATCCACGATTTCCTTGGACTCTGATACTAATTAGTACTCTAAGCTTAAAGATTTTCGTATGATTTTGGCTGTCATACTATGAATGACAACAAGCGAGATAGTTATTTTAAGGTTCAAATGAGAATCATGACGTGTAGATCAACTTTGTAAAGCCCAAACAAAAGAAAGAGACGACACTTGGCTGCTCTTATAATTGAAGGAAATGCATGTCGTGTGTTGACGTGAAAGCAATGACATCGGTTTGTACGTTGGTGTTCTGAAGGGTCTGGAGGACCGTAGTATTTGGTGGTCTTTGTAAGTGCTAAAATGGCAGACCAGGTTCATAGTAAAGCAAAGGAGATTGGGAGTTTGGGGCAGTGTGTTCTCTGTCTTATCCACTTCCTGAAAAGGATCTTCGCCAACATGGTAAGTGCACCTTTGCTGTTACACCCTATTTGTTGTCATCGTTGTCTTGCTCTTCATTTCTCTCGACAGTTGGTTTGCTCTCACCTTCTGGCCTTTCCTCTCCTGTATTTCAGTTAAAAACATGCCGAATGGTGATATATTAAAGGGCCTGATGAGATCTCAAACCCCATCTGTACCGCTTGAGTGGAATGTGATCAGTCAATGTGTCAGCAACTAACTTGGAGGTGTCAAATTGACTCGACAGCTAAGTGCACATGAGCATATTTGCCTTTTTTTCCTGAGGGCGCAACTATGGTAGTGTCATTTCCAACCAACACTGTGCCAGTACCTACTCTTCTTCTGCCTTCCCTACGCCTAGCGTTGTTTGTGCACGCTATTCTTTCATCATTGCAGTCATTATCAGAACCCTCCCTGCGGGCCCTCTGTTGCCAGCACTTACTCGCACCAGCAAGAATATCTCCTCCTTCGCCATAACCTTGTTGGCAGTACCCCACTAGTGATGGCACCGTAACCACAACTTGACAATGAACTGCGGTGCCCCGGAGACCAGTTGGTACATTCCTCCTGATGTAATGCGAATATCTACTAAGTAGAGGACAGAATAATGGATATGTGCCTTCAAGAATGATGAAGCTAATGAACTTTGTTGGGGGAGAGGGAAGTTGTGAATATTTCCTCTGAGCTCTGTTTTTTGCACATTCGATATGATGCAAAGTGCATTCAGCAAGGAAATGCAGGATTTACATTAGCTATTCTAAACTTAGTAAAAATAAACATTACAATTTTTATGTTTCCTGTTAGAAGATGTTTCGAAAGGGCATGCCTCTAAGAAGTGTCGCCGAACCCCGAGCGCGCGCACACATGATCAACGAGCGCGCGCACATCCCACTGCGGTCGATCAAATGCGACATTCCCAGGTAGTGTCGCCGACCCCATTCATTCGTTAATGCGCAAGCGGAACGTATTATAAAACCCCTGACAATAACATACGGGATAGAAAAGCAGGAAACAAAATCACAACATAACACTTTCATAATTCAACAGAATTACAAATGAGGTCTACGGCCAAAAGTCTACAAAAGACCGGCTCTTAAAAATGAATTGTCCTACGACCTACAAGTCGGACACATTCTCCAATCTTAAGACTTCACCTCTGCAACTCCTCAAGGCCAACCAAAAGCTATCCGGTCGCTCCGTCCACCAGGGACCTGAAATTTTAATCCCACAACCGGGATGAGACGATGTCTCAGCAAGTTCAACCCCCTAAACCCCTATTAGAAAGAAAATACACCCCGGGTGGCCTAGCCACATCACACAGAGAACTTACCTCGCCTCAGTTCCTTCCTGCAGGTTAGAACAATTCAAATCACTCAATCACAGATAGTAATATGAACTTAACAACCGGAACGCATTCTTTTTCATATAACCAACAACTGCGGGGGTCCTGATTATAAAACTAAATCGTTATGACACGTCCCATTCCATGCCACACAATTCCGTCCCATAATCCGACACATCAATAACACCCAACATGCATTCCAATTGTTATTCACTGCCACACAAGGGCATAGCCTACTCGCTGTTCGGCTATCTACCGACACTCATGCCAGGCATCGCCTCCCCATGGAGCGCGGCCGTCAAGACGTCGACGGCATTCCCGAAGGAGCATGGGCCCAGATCATCTGCGACCCGCATCCACCGCGTGGGCATCCCATATAGGGGCAAGTCCGGCTCAACAGCCCGGGACGATTCCTCTTAATTATCACACAGTCAAATCATACTCGGCCCCAGGACACTTTGCATTTCACTCAACGCTTCCACTTAAAATAGTGATCCCGGCCATTTTTCTTCATATTAAAAATATTGCATAAATTACTCACGTGTGTGGGGACACGCTAATTTTGAATCGAAAAGCCAATATCTCACTTTTTCAAACCCCACTATTTAATATAATCATTAAAATCCAATTTTTGTATCAAAACCCGACATTTGGATTTTTATGAATAAAATCCTTATTTATCTCAATCAACACTCACTTTACCACAATTAATCATCAAATTCAAATTCTAAATACACAGCAGCGATCGGCACAAAATTCTGAGAATATAAGGTCTCGACGAAATTTTCGAATTTTAATAAATAATTAATTTTATTCCGAAAATTAATTAAATAATCATATCCATATTTTTCGCAATCTACATTCAATTTATAATATCCGACCATCAATTTCAAAATCCGAATACACAGCAGCGACCGGCACAAAATTCTGAGAATTTAGGGTCCGACAAAATTTTCGGAATTTAATAAATAATTAAATTTATTCCGAAAATAATTAAATAATCATATTTTAATAATTTCGAATAATGATATATTATTAAATTATTAAATAATTTCGAAAGATTTAAATAAATCAAAAGTAAATTCCTTTATGTCACATCAAGGTTTATTTTAAAAATAAACCTACTTAATCCTTAAACTAAACATGCTTAACTTTAATTAAACAACTTAATTCAATCCATATTTAAATAAACTAATCTACCAACCTAATCTTACTTAACTTAGACTAAGCACACTTAGGGCATCATTAACCCTATAATCAAGATTTAGTGAGTTAAACTCACCGGATTAGCGAACCGAGCGGACCAAAACGACGAGCATCGGGCTTGGGAAGGCGGCCAAAACGGGCCACGAAGCCGCTGCATACCCATTTTCGGGTTGCTGATCGGGGCCGAGATGGGGCGGTTCCGGCGACGATTCGGCGGAGGAACGGCGGAGGAGAGACCGGCGGGGCTTGGCGGCGACGAACGGCGGTTCACGGCGGGGATGGGCTCCGTAGCTCTTGCACGAGCTGAACAGCAGCTCGGGATGCCGGCCAAGCGCGGCGAGTGCGGGGAAGCGGGACGCGAGCGGACGGGCGAGCGGCGCACGGGGCGGCGCGAGGCGGACACACGGCGACGGCGGCGACGGCGGCATGCGAGCGGAGCGGACGACCATGGCTGCAGCTCCTTCTCCTCTCGCAAATTTTCTGGTCTTCGCACAATGAAGATGAAGGAGAGAGGCAACGGGAGAGAGGAAGAAGAGAGGGAGGAGAGAGAAGGAGTGGGGGGCCAATTTCTTTTCTTTTTTTCCTTTCTTTAATCCCACAAAATGGCCCACCATGACATCATCCATGATGTCATACTCCACTAACTTCAAATCCCTCCCCACAACAATATTCAATGGGTCCACTTCCATTTTCCGCCGGATCCAATTCTTGTACAACAAATTCTCCAATTTCACTTGATTCTCTTCCAATTGAATCAAATTGAAGTCCATAAAATTAATCCAATGTCACCACACTTTAATTAACATCTTCACTTGTCCATAAAACCAACTTAAGTCTCAAAAGCGCGACCAAAAGCGGCTTACTAATTTCTCGAGCCAATTAGCCATTTCTTGATTATTTTGCTGAAAAACTCGGCTTGCATGAAAAATCTTCCAAAGATGATTCAATGATCTTGAAATGATTTGTGACACACCCAGACTTCCAATTTCTGAATTCGATCTCAATTCCACGGTTAATTTCACTTTGGCACCATACTAACGCATTCTAATCTACCGAGCAACGTTTACAAATTTTTGTGCATTCGACTTGCGGTTGATCATTTCAAGCTACAACTTTCGGTTGTCGGGGGAAATCTCAAGGTTTCAAATACGGGCACAGGGTACCCAATCGTTAGAAAAGTCGGTCCAGTGTCGATCGACAAGAATTATGCAATCCGGTGGAATCACCCACACTCAATCACATGCCTCTATCGAGCCAACCTATTTCCGATCTCTAATCGATTTTTATTTGTGCCGTAATGACCCTTGCAGATTATCTCGGTCGAAAGGTCGCTTATCAATCAAATTTTCGAGTCTTATGCATTAGAATTTCATAACGGCTTCACCGGATAGATTAGATTTCACATGAGTGGCCGACTCAAGGGAATGGATTATATGCGTGCCAACGAAATGCCCGTCTAAATTTATTGAAATTAAAATTGGAAAAATCGGGCTGTCACAACTCTTCCCCTCTTATAAAAATTTCGTCCTCGAAATTTAAACATTTACCAATTCTTAAACAAGAAGGTGGGGGTACAGTTGTCTCATATAATCTTCTCTTTCTCATGTTGCTCCTTCTGCACCAATACTGCCATATCACTGTTATCTTGCCCAAACCACTTCGGATACAAAATACTAAACACTTGCCCACTTAAAATTCCAAAGGTCTTCAACACAAAATCTGCGAAGCTAAACTGGCGATTCTGAGCAGTCTCTCAACTGTCTCTGATAATTGCAATTGAATCATTGATTTCTGAACCAACTTTGGACCTACGATTTTTCTGATCCCTGATCTCATCTCAGCCGACTGAAATCCTGTACACTCTGCTCTGCACTGACTAAAAAGAAACTATCTGACTGATCTGCTGAAACTGGGAACCTCCAGTCAAGATCTGATATAACTCTGACACTGATCTCGACAACTGCAATCACTGACTACTGTACTGACCCTGGCCTGATCTTTCTTTCCCTGACTTCATCTCAGCAATTGAAATTCTGCACTCTCAGTTATGCACTGCTTAAGAAAGAACCATCTGAAAGCCTTGTCAACTCGAAACATCTGATCTAGATTTAAAATGCAATTCATCCCCGACACTCCATGCATATGAATTATATGATATACACACACTTCGGTGTACCCACTTGGTGACAAGACAGAATCTCCAATTTCTGAAACCGAACTTAGATTGGCGGTTAATTTCACTTCGACACGCTTTTAGTGTTACCTAGGCTACTGGGTAGTTTTCGGAGCTTTTTAGGACAAATGACCCGTGGTCGATTTTCTTCGAGCCACGATGAACCCACTTGACACATTGGCGACTCTCGAGGGTCGTGAAGATCTCAATGATTCAAATACGAACACAAGGTACCAAAACGACAGTAAAATCAAATTAGTATCATTCGACGAGAGTTTTCCAATTTAGTGGAGTCACCCACGATCGGTCATTCATTTCAGTCGAACTGACCTATCTCTGATCTTAATTCGATTTTTAACCGTGTCGTAATGATCTCTAAAGATGAGCACGGTCGAGAAGTCAATTCCTGGTCGAATTCTCAAGTCCATTTGCCTTAAAGTCTTTAATAACTCACCCAACTAGTCTAGTTATCTCGTAAGTGGCCAACTCAGAGAAAAACACTGTAATCGCGTCGATGAAATGCCCAATTTAACCAATCGAAATCAGAGTCTGAAAATCAGGATGTCACACACTCAAAACAAGGTCTATTCATACTGCATGGACAATGCTGAAATTACTATGATTAACTTCCCATAAGATATCTTCTTTAATCTCTACATCATCAATTACACACAATCATCCTCTGAACCTTAGCGTTTTGTCTTCAGAAATCTGAAAATCAACCTCTCTCTCATCTGCATTCTCTTATGAAATCTTCTGAATTTCTGAATCTGTCTTCTAAAGCATTTTGATTCTGATATGAACTTTCGGCTCAATTCTGAGGATAGTCATAAGATTCAAAAGGTGGCCTACCTTAGATTTGAAAACCGAATTCCGCACTTTCTCAATTAGGATAAAATCCTTGAGTACCAACTATGCAACTAAAGACTCTCAACTCAGTGCATTTGTGACTTTGCTCACATTTCTAAAGTGATACAAAATGTCATAGTCATAATCCTTAATGAGTTCCATCCAGCGACGCTGTCTCATATTCAACTCCCGAGGTCTCAACTGGCGGGACACATATGCAGTAACCCTATACATCAACAAGCAACCAAATCCTTTAACGACGCATCACTGTAGATCTCATAACTTTCAGGACCAGATGGAATAGTCAGTACAGGTGCGGTAGTCGGCTTCTACTTAAGCTCTTGAAAACTACGCTCACACTCATCTGTCCACACAACTTTTCTTACTTCCTCAGTAGTCGAATCAACTACAACGCTGACGCTGAAATCCATTCCACAAAACTTCTGTAATATCCTACTAATCCCCAGAAACTTCTAATCTCTGTCACTGTAGTCAATCTCGGCCAATTGTTCACCGCTTTAATCTTGGGCGAGCTCTACGGAGATTTCTTCACCTGAAATCACGTGACCTAGGAACGCAATACAAGTCATCCAAAACTCACATCTGCTAAGCTTATTGTAAAATCCAAAAGCACCCAAGGTCTGAAGTACATCTTCTAATGTCTCTCGTGCTCCTCAGCACTCTTTAAACACACTAGGATAACTTCAATGAACACGATCAAGACTGATTCAAGTACCCTTACGCATTTTGCTCATAAGACCCAAACAAATAGCTAAGGTGTTCGTCAAACCCCGCGGTATTACAATGAACTCATAACTGCCATATCAAGGGCGAGATGCTAACTTCGGTGTGTCTTTCTTCCTGATCCTCAATTGATGATACCCTGACCTCCGGTCGATCTTGAGGAATATCGATACACAACCACAACGAACCACATTTCGTCTTCATGTACAAAACTGGTGCTCCCAAAGGCTATGCACTGGAAAGTATGAATCCCCTATCCAACACTTCCTGCATCTACACCATCAGTCCTTTGAACTCGAGTAACACCATCCGGTAAGGAGCCTTAGGGACTGGCTCTGTTCCGGGTGCTAATTCAATTGCGAACTCCATTTCTCTTTCTGACTGCAAACTTGACAATTCTTCAGAAAATACTTTAGAAAACTTATGTACCACGATTATACTCTCCATATTCAGCTCATCAACTGACGCATCCATTACAGTTGCCATGAAGATTCGATAACCAACAACCTGGATCAGGTCATCTTCAGTGACGAATAACAAGGATTGAAGTTCCTCTTCAACTTTCAGTAATTCAAAACTTTCATACGCCAACTGAACAAATTGAATTATATCACTGCCACGATTCATAACAGTAGAGAGCTCCTCAAGCCAAACCTTTTCATAATTGACTTCCGAGTCATACTTAAGCACACTCTTCGAGTACAACTATAGTCAGAAATTCACATTCCTATTACCTTATTACCACAACAAAAACCCTACAACATTCACTGAAAATTCGGCTGCACTACTCTGCATAAAACATCTCATAAACATTCTTCCTCTAATTGATGCATGGTCGATCCCTTCATGCTCCTCTAGCCATCCTAGTGGCGTCCTATCTGCAGTAACGGTACTTACACTCTCATGGACTTACGCAGATAGTTTCTAACTCAATGGCCATGCTGGCCACATTCAAAGCATGCTCCCCATTTAACTCTGACACCGGGCTGATTCAAGCCTCTTTTCCACAAACTCGGCACAAAATCAGGGAGTCATTTACCTTCTATCACGGAATATCATGCATCTTTCTTTGCACTGGGGTCCGTTCCAAGTACCCCATTAAATGTCACGAAGCATGCTTCTTCTACTCTGTCTTATCAACGATGGTGACAGAAACAGCTGTGATTGCACTTGTCCATACAGATAATCTTTGATCAAATGGCCTTACTGGCGACCCTTGTAACAAGTCATTTCTCTCTTACAGCACAGAACAGATCCCCGTCTTTTCTTACAGACACAACACACATCGATCAAGTTGAGCATTGACTTTTTAATTCAACTCTTCCGATTAGGTGAAATAGGGCACCTTTCTTCTGACATCGGCCTTTCTCCCTAATCAATTTCCATCTCTGTCTAAACTGAACCTTGACTCAGATACCGAGGCTTGATCCTCGATCACAATTCCAGATTAGGCCTCAACAAGCACGGCAACAACAGCGGTCACAACACTGGCAGCGGTAGAAATAACGGTAATAGCGGCGGCTTGGTCCTGAGCTTACTAACCCAACGAGCTTCCAAGGAACACTAGCACCTGAACAATCCTGACAAACCTAGGATCATTCGGTGCTGCAACACTCTCAGTACCGACTTGCAACGGCACTCTTACACTCACGCTGGTCTAAGCCTGCGCTCTACCTCGGGTACCGACTCTCGTCAGCATCCTACCGAGGTATAGGTCCTATCGACCTCCTCCAAGGAGTTCACCACTCCTGGTCACTCATCCTACAGGCTCTTTATCGATGCCTGCTTTCGATTCCAACCTTAGGTTAGAATTTGAGCGACCCCACAAACAAGCTACTAATCAGCTATCATTCACATGCATCAGCATATTAAAAGCATTTCCTACTAACTATCCTATGACTCATCGCACCTTATCACTCCATACACAGACCATGCTCTGATACCACTTAAACGGGGATGTCACGCCCCGAACCCCGAGCGCGCGCACATCCCCTGCGGTCGATCAAATGCGACATTCCGGGTAGTGTCGCCGACCCCATTCATTCGTTAATGCGCAAGCGAACGTATTATAAAAACCCCGACAATAACATACGGGATAGAAAAGCAGGAAACAAAATCACAACATAACACTTTCATAATTCAACGGAATTACAAACGAGGTCTACGGCCAAAAGTCTACAAAAGACCGGCTCTTAAAAATGAATTGTCCTACGACCTACAAGTCGGACACATTCTCCAATCTTAAGACTTCACCTCGCAACTCCTCAAGGCCAACCAAAAGCTATCCGGTCGCTCCGTCCACCGGGGACCTGAAATTTTAATCCCACAACCGGGATGAGACGATGTCTCAAAGCAAGTTCAACCCCCTAAACCCCTATTAGAAAGAAAATACACCCCGGGTGGCCTAGCCACATCACACGAGAGAACTTACCTCGCCTCGTTCCTTCCCCGCAGGTTAGAACAATTCAAATCACTCAATCACAGATAGTAATATGAACTTAACAACCGGAACGCATTCTTTTTCATATAACCAACAACTGCGGGGGTCCTGATTATAAAACTAAATCGTTATGACACGTCCCATTCCATGCCACACAATTCCGTCCCATAATCCGACACATCAATAACACCCAACATGCATTCCAATTGTTATTCACTGCCACACAAGGGCATAGCCTACTCGCTGTTCGGCTATCTACTGACACTCATGCCAGGCATCGCCTCCCCCCATGGAGCGCGGCTTCGTCAGTACGTCGACGGCATTCCCGAAGGAGCATGGGCCCAGAATCTACTGCGACCCGCATCCACCGCGTGGGCATCCCATATAGGGGCAAGTCCGGCTCAACAGCCCGGGACGATTCCTCTTAATTATCACACAGTCAAATCATACTCGGCCCCAGGACACTTTGCATTTCACTCAACGCTTCCACTTAAAATAGTGATCCCGGCTATTTTTCTTCATATTAAAAATATTGCATAAATTACTCACGTGTGAGGGGACACGCTAATTTCGAATCGAAAAGTCAATATCTCACTTTTTCAAACCCCACTATTTAATATAATCATTAAAATCCAATTTTTGTATCAAAACCCGACATTTGGATTTTTATGAATAAAATCCTTATTTATCTCAATCAACACTCAATTTACAACAATCAATCATCAAATTCAAATTCTAAATACACAGCAGCGATCGGCACGAAATTCTGAGAATATAAGGTCTCGACGAAATTTTCGAATTTTAATAAATAATTAAATTTATTCCGAAAATTAATTAAATAATCATATTCATATTTTTCACAATCCACATTCAATTTATAATATCCGACCATCAATTTCAAAATCCGAATACACAAAATAATGACCAAGACAAAATTCTCGAGAATTTAGGGTCCCGACAAAATTTTCGGAATTTAATAAATAATTAAATTTATTCCGAAAATAATTAAATAATCATATTTTAATAATTTCGAATAATGATATATTATTAAATTATTAAATAATTTCGAAAGATTTAAATAAATCAAAAGTAAATTCCTTTATGTCACATCAAGGTTTATTTTAAAAATAAACCTACTTAATCCTTAAACTAAACATGCTTAACTTTAATTAAACAACTTAATTCAATCCATATTTAAATAAACTAATCTACCAACCTAATCTTACTTAACTTAGACTAAGCACACTTAGGGCATCATTAACCCTCTAATCAAGATTTAGTGAGTTAAACTCACCGGATTAGCGAACCGAGCGGACCAAAACGACGGGGACGCCGAGGAGAACAACTTTCCTCAAAGCGGGCCGAGCATCCGGGCTTGGGAAGGCGGCCAAAACGGGCCACGAAGCCGCTGCATACCCATTTTCTGGGTTGCTGATCGGGGCCGAGATGGGGCGGTTCCGGCGACGATTCGGCGGAGGAACGGCGGAGGAGAGACCGGCGGGGCTTGGCGGCGACGAACGGCGGTTCACGGCGGCGGGGACGGGCTCCGGTAGCTCTTGCACGAGCTGAACAGCAGCTCGGGATGCCGGCCAAGCGCGGGCGAGCGCGGGCGAAGCGGGGACGCGAGCGGACCGGCGAGCGGCGCACGGGCGGCGCGAGGCGGACACACGGCGACGGCGGCGACGGCGGCATGCGAGCGGGAGCGGACGACCATGGCTGCAGCTCCTTCTCCTCTGCAAATTTTCTGGTCTTCGCACAATGAAGATGAAGGAGAGAGGCAACGGGAGAGAGGAAGAAGAGAGGGAGGAGAGAGAAGGAGTGGGGGCCAATTTCTTTTCTTTTTTTTCCTTTCTTTAATCCCACAAAATGGCCCACCATGACATCATCCATGATGTCATACTCCACTAACTTCAAATCCCTCCCCACAACAATATTCAATGGGTCCACTTCCATTTTCCGCCGGGATCCAATTCTTGTACAACAAATTCTCCAATTTCACTTGATTCTCTTCCAATTGAATCAAATTGAAGTCCATAAAATTAATCCAATGTCACCACACTTTAATTAACATCTTCACTTGTCCATAAAACCAACTTAAGTCTCAAAAGCGCGACCAAAAGCGGCTTACTAATTTCTCGAGCCAATTAACCATTTCTTGATTATTTTGCTGAAAAACTCGGCTTGCATGAAAAATCTTCCAAAGATGATTCAATGATCTTGAAATGATTTGTGACACACCCAGACTTCCAATTTCTGAATTCGATCTCAATTCCACGGTTAATTTCACTTTGGCACCATACTAACGCATTCTAATCTACCGAGCAACGTTTACAAATTTTTGTGCATTCGACTTGCGGTTGATCATTTCAAGCTATAACTTTCGGTTGTCGGGGGAAATCTCAAGGTTTCAAATACGGGCACGTGGTACCCAATCGTTAGAAAAGTCGGTCCAGGTGTCGATCGACAAGAATTATGCAATCCGGTGGAATCACCCACACTCAATCACATGCCTCTATCGAGCCAACCTATTTCCGATCTCTAATCGATTTTTATTTGTGCCGTAATGACCCTTGCAGATTATCTCGGTCGAAAGGTCGCTTATCAATCAAATTTTCGAGTCTTATGCATTAGAATTTCATAACGGCTTCACCGGATAGATTAGATTTCACATGAGTGGCCGACTCAAGGGAATGGATTATATGCGTGCCAACGAAATGCCCGTCTAAATTTATTGAAATTAAAATTGGAAAAATCGGGCTGTCACAAGTGTGGGCTAAGTTGCTGGTGGGATCGACAATGTTCGTTGTCGCAGAACCTAAACATGTTCACACATGCAGTTGACATACCAAACGATGATCAAACGAAACGCATATCATTAGAATGTACATGACATGTATTTCAAGTCTTGTGGAGATCATGAAGTCAAATGGACTCATCTACAAGCTCAATTTCAAACAAATGCAATTCGGATCGGTGCAAGGCCGATCTACATTGGGTCAGTTTTACGCGATTTTGCCTTAACATCTCCAAAAAATCTAGAAAAAAAAACATGTTATACTCAAGATGATTTAGAACAAATCTCATGAAGAGAACTTTTTCAGAATTTGATCACAAAAATCAATATGAAAAATAACAAAATTAAAAGTTGAAACAAGTCAAAAAACGCAAATCCGCTTAAAACTACTGCAGAATCGACTGATTTCCAAGGTGTTTTTTGAGGAACAAATAATGTCTGTTTGGGATGTTCAACCTATCAAATCGAAGCTCAAGATGTCTATTTTCTAAGCCTCAAAGGGATTGAAGTCAGAAAAGCCAATCTAGTACATCATTTAAGCCAAAATAGTAGGTCACTCATAGAAGCATGAAAATTGTAGATTAATGAAAATCAAGTTCAATCAACCACAAACTCAAGATCAATGAGCATCAGACCGCAACAAATCAATCCATCATATCATCAATCTCAGATCTAGGCAATTTATATAAATATAAACTTGAATCCTAGCCTCAATTGGATACGCCTATCTCGTCTCATCGGATTCGATGTTAGAACATCTACCTTTTTGCATTTTTCTTTGATTTTGGAGGCGAAATTGCCCTCACTAGAACTTTTTCGGAACTCTAAGATCGCAAATGGATTGCCTATGGACCGTATCAAGGTTGGTTGGATTGTCGGTTCATCAGAACATAATCAGTCCAAAGCTAGACCAGTTTAGGACCTCTGGTGAGGAAACCAAGCCACCAGAGGTGATCCGGTGATCAATTGTATCCGGGTCGTTGTCGCCGTTCATTTCCTGGTCATTTGCACCTCTTCTTTTTATTTTTTATTTTATTTTTTTAGAATTTTTTGTTAATTTTTCTCGGTCGAGATTGCTGTTTTGCTTTGTCCGGGCGTCGTTTTCCAGCAGCAACATGTCACGAGACTAGGTTAAAAGATAAAAGGAAGAATTTTAGAGAGGGAATTGTGCCTCTGTTTTTCATTGATTGTAATATGATGTACAATGCTGTATATAAACATAAGATAGAATGATAATAAAAGAAAGTGTACATTCCTATAATCCCTCTATTCCTAAGATATAAACAATTGCCTCTATTTATGATATATGCAAATCTCTCGAGAATCATATCTTCCAACACTCCCCCTCAAGCTGGTGGCTTGTATATGTTCAAGACGCCTAGCTTGCTTAGAAGATATATGTGTTGTCTTTGACAAAGAGGCTTGGTAAACATGTCCGCAGGTTGCTCCGTGGTTCTGATTCCTCTTGTCTTGATGACTCCTTCTTGAATCTTCTCTCGAGTGAAGTGACAATCAACTTCTATGTGCTTTGTTCTCTCATGAACTATAGGATTTGCTGCAAGCTTGAGTGCTGAGTCATTGTCACAGAATAATGTGGTTGAACCTTTAACTTCTGCCCCGAGATCTAGAAGTAGACCCCTTAACCAAACTATTTCACAAACTGTTTTGGCCATGGATCGATATTCGGCTTCTGCTGAGGATAAGGATACAGTGGATTGTTTTTTTGTTTTCCACGAAAGTAGTGATTCCCCGAATTTTATGCAAAAACCAGTAATAGATCTCCTGCTCATTGGACATGTAGCATAATCTGCATCACAATAAGCCATCATCTCCATGTTGCATCTCCGGGAAAGAAGTATCCCTAATCCTGGGCATGTCTTCAAATATCTCACAATTTTCATGGCCGCATTTAAACCTACCTCTAAAATAATCTCCATTACGAACTTTCGCTGACTGAGTGAAATTCCCTAATTCGAACGAGCTATCTCAATTCCAAGAAAATACTTAGGTGGCCCTAAGTCTTTGATATGAAAGGTGGAATGCAGATATTCTTTCAGCTTCTTCACAGCGGAATCATCATTTCCCATAATCAAGATGTCGTCAACATAAATCATTAGATAAATAGACGACATACCTTTCTTCCAAGTGAATAGTGCATAATCATACTTGGATTGTCTGAAGCCAACAGCTGTAAAAGCACTCGTAAATTTGGCATACCATTGTCGAGATGCCTGCTTTAATCCATAAAGAGATTTACGAAGACGACATACCTTAGACTCCCCCTGTCTCCATAATCTGGGTGGAAGATCCATGTATATTTCTTCGTCTAGATCACCATGCAAGAAAGCATTATGGACATCCATCTGATGCAATGACCAATTACGAAAAGTAGCAACCAATAGAAAAGAACGAACGGTGACGTCTTTGGCTACTGGAGAAAAAGTCTCATGGTAGTCAAAACCTTCTCTTTGTGTAAATCCCTTGGCAACTAACCGGGCCTTGTACCTTTCTATAGAGCCATTTGCTCTATATTTTATTTTATATACCCATTTGCATCCAATTGGCTTGTGATGAGTGGGTAAAGATACAATATCCCAAGTGTGATTATCTACAAGGGCATTTAGTTCTGCCTCCATAGCCCGTTGCCAACGTGGGTCATGCATTGCTTCATTATAACTAGAAGGCTCATGCTCCTCAGAAATACGACTCATGCAACATAAATGCTCCGATGACAGCCTATCGTATGAAACGTAGGAAGAGATAGGATAATGAGTACCTGAGGACCCAGAAGATGCACAAACGTAGTCCTTTGTCCAAATTGGTGGACGACTAGCTCGGCCAGATCGCCTGGGTTCTTCATGTTGAGTCAAAAAAGAGTTGTCAGTGTGACTTGGTTCTGAAGGAACTGCTATTGGGGAATCCCTTTTTGTTGATGGTTCTTCAGTTGAAGTTGTCTGAACAACCTCATTGGAATTTATAGTTGGTGCATTGGAAAATTCCTGAAGTCTTGGAGGAGGAACAACAATATAAGATCCTCTTTGAGAAAGATCATCTTCTGATAGAAAAGGCTTATTAGTTGTTCTCTCATCTTCAGAAGAATGATTCATTTCTTTGAATGGAAAAACATCTTCATGAAATATCACATCTCTGCTTATAAAGAATTCTCCTGAGGATGGTTCATATACCCCGTATCCTCGTTTCAGGTTTGGATACCCCATAAATATACATTGGTGAGCACGAGGTCCCATTTTATCTCTGTGTCCTACTGTAGTCACGTAGCATAGACACCCAAGAACTCTGAGATGACTCAGATCCGGCTTCCTTCCATATAGTATTTCAAAAGGAGTTTTTCCTTTAAGAATGTGGGACGGCATACGATTGATTAGATACGCTGCTGTGACCACACAATCTCCCCAGAAATTTTCAAGGATAGATCCCTGAAACTTAAGAGCACGTGCTACTTCAAGAAGGTGGCGGTGTTTCCGCTCAACAACTCCATTCTACTGTGGTGTGTAGGTGCAAGAGCTCTCATGTAAAATCTCATTCAATGTGAATAAATAATTACATTCACTATTAAAAAATTCTCTACCATTATCAGTGCGAATGCGTTTAATAGATTTCCCAAATTGATTTTTAGATATGGCAAGAAAAGTTCTAATATGAGAGAGAACTTGATTTTTTGACTGCATTAGGAATATCCATGTAGCTCGCGAAAAATCATCTACAATGGTGAGAAAAAATCTGGACCCATCATGATTCAAGGTATGATAAGGTCCCCAAACATCGATATGAAGTAATGAAAAAATCTCATTGACTTGAGAGGTACTGTTATGAAAAGAAGGACGTGTCTGCTTTGCTAATGGACAAATGGGACATTGTGGATAAGGGAATAAAGCAAAGTGACCCAGTCTTTGATGATTAAGAAAGATCTTATTATTGATAGCAGAATTACACAAAAATTTATTGGAAAGAAATTTGAGACTCTGCAAAACATCCATCCAGAAATATAGCCTTTGGAATACTTTACCCAAGCCCATTAGTTTCCCAGTCGAAATGGCCTGAAATAAACATTTATCAGGATTGAATAAGATTTGATAGGAATTTTCTTCACAGGTTCGGGATACCGACACGAGATTGAAATGGAAATCAGGAATTTAGAACACACTTTTAAGCACAATGAGTGGACTAAGGACTACTGTGCCTATCATTTCAACTTGTGTGGTATATCCATTTGGGAGCTGCATTGATATGGAAGATGATAATTTTTTAATATTAGAAAGTAAATTCTTATCACAAACAATGTGATCACTAGCACCTGAGTCAATAATCCATGCACTTCTTGAAATTGAATTCATCAAGCAATAAGAAGTACCTGTGAAACCCCCAGTCTTGTCAGAAGTGTCCAGTTTCTTTAGTGTCTCCATCAGTTCTTGATATCGATCATGAGTAATAGTCTTGTCTGATGGTTGTCTTGACACCTGAAAAATGCTAGAAAATTTTCCCTTTTCTTTTTCTCCAGGTTTCCCATGCAGCTTCCAGCAATTTTCTATTGAATGATGTGGACGTTTACAATATTCGCAGTACAATTTACCTTTGCCTTTAGGATAAAAATTCCTCCCAGTCGAAATGGGCTTATTCATGGGCTGCAGAACTTGGGCCAAAGTTGGCCCATAATTATTCTGCATTCCGCTGGCTGAATTTCCAGAGAGAATATCCAGCCCATATGAATTGTTTCCGCGCGGCCCATTTGGCCCATGAAGAGTGTGGCGTTGTGAGCCGTTGGATCCATTCGCTCCCAACGACAAATGGAGACCGTCCAATCGCCCTATAAAAGGTGAACTATTAGGGTTTCCGTCGAGGAACCCTAGCTCTCCTCCTTGCTGTGCTCTGTTTCCTCCGTTCTTCAGTGAAGGTCGAATCTGCCTTCTTGCAGCCATAGCGACTCCGTCTCCCCCGGAAACCCTAAGATCCGCGGATCTTTGCTGATTCTCCTCTTGGATGGCAAGTTGGTAGATTCGATTGAGGCTCGGCATGGGTTCCATCATAAGGATTTGAGAGCGAAACGAGAGGTAAGCCTCGTTGAGTATGAGCAGGAATCTCGTTGTCTTCTCCATTTCTCGCATGGCTTTGCATTGCTGTAAAATTGGCTCCGGCCACTCGAATTTTTCCTCGGCTGCTTCGAGCTCGTTTCACAGAGCCGAGAGTTTGTTGTATACGGCTGCTATGCTCATATTCCCCTGTTTTAACTCCGAAATCTGCTGTATTATTGTAAAAATCTTCACTTGATCAAGTTTTCCAAACATTTCTTTTACATTATCCCACATTTGCTTTGAATCCTCCGTCGGGGGGAGAGCGGCCGCGACTTCGGATAAGATGCAATTTCCTATCCAAGTTCTGGTGAGTTGATTGCATTTTCTCCATAGCCGTGCCATCCTCTCGTCGGTAGGAATCGCGATTGTTCCATCCAGAAAACCCTATTTATCTTTTGTTACTAGTGCGCGCCGGAACTCGCGCGCCCAATTCGAGCAGTTGTCGGCATCAGTTAGCTCTCTGCTGATGAGTTTTAACTCTGGTCCGTTTGCATTTGTCGTGTGGAGTGGGTCGTCGGGCTCCGGTCTACCGCCGGTAGGAAAGATGTGATACGGAAAAAAATCCAGGATTGGGGTAAGGGCTTCCTCCCATCCTTGAATTGTTCGGTCTTGTACCTTGATTTGATTGCCCTGCATGACCCGTATTGAGATAAGTCGAGTGGGTATTTGATCCCACCCCGACTCCCGTTGATCCGCCCGTTTGCACTGGACTGATGGCAGGGTTTGCCCCATCGACGGTTGGCGGACCTCCATCAGTCCCAACGCTGCTCCGGTAGCTTCCCGGCCGTAATGAATGGAACCATGGATATGGTATCCACCGGTATGGATGGCCCATGAAGGCTTGCCCCAAATTGAACCGAGCGGGAACTGTTGCCATTGCACATTTTAGGTTTGTGCCTGGCTGGATTGCTGTTGAGTAGCAAAAGCAACATTGGACGAATCTTGTATGCCTTGTTCTTCGGGCGTGGTCTCTTCAGCAGGTTGGTTATTTGAGGTTGAGGTAGGGTCTTGTGTTTTAGGCATGGTAAAGGTTTCTGTGGTAACTTTGTAATAACGAAACCTGTGGTAACTCTGTTTTGCAGATGTAGTTCCACGAGCGGCAATCGAGAAAAGAAGAGCGGAAGCGACTATAGAATCAGAATTTCGGCTGCTCTGATACCATGTCACGAGACTAGGTTAAAAGATAAAAGGAAGAATTTTAGAGAGGGAATTGTGCCTCTGTTTTTCATTGATTGTAATATGATGTACAATGCTGTATATAAACATAAGATAGAATGATAATAAAAGAAAGTGCCTCTGTTTTTCATTGATTGTAATATGATGTACAATGCTGTATATAAACATAAGATAGAATGATAATAAAAGAAAGTGTACATTCCTGTAATCCCTCTATTCCTAAGATATAAACAATTGCCTCTATTTATGATATCTCGCAAATCTCTCGAGAATCATATCTTCCAACACAGCAAGTTTCGACCACACCTCTTTTCTCTTTTGTTTCTATTTTTTTTTTTTTTCCTTTTGACTTTGTCCGTCGTTTCCCACGAGCGAGATTAGGGTCTCCCCCCCTTCTCGGATGCCATTTGCTCTGAATTTGCTTTCGCCGACGAGGTGCTTGCGATTCGGAATCTGTTTCATCGTTCTGTTTTCGGGTCGTGCTGATCATTTTCTGTGCAGGCATGTAGAGGCCGCATTTCGTGAATTATCCACCGAATAGCTTGGCTTGGCTGTAGCATGGCTGATTCGGCTTTTTTGATATCGCTAGTTGGGACTTTTGCTTGAGATCGCATACTTGGCTTTTGTTTTGTTTCTTTCGGTTTTTAAAACGCCTCACGAGAATAATAATAATAAATAAATAAATAAATAAACGAAAACCAAAAGCTGAAAATCAAAAATCGAAAAACCGAACCCAACCGAAATTTCGATTCGGTTCGGTTTAGAAGATTTTTCTATGGATCGGTTTTGAAAAAAAATCGAAGCAAACCAAATCATTAACAGCCCTAATGGCCACCAGACAAAGGCCAGTTTGACTGATTGAATTGGCGGGAGACTAGACCGGCGTGGACACCGATCTTCAACTCAACTTGAATGGGAAAAATGAAGAGCCGCCGGGAGCGAGGGAGGTTGCGATCAGCTGAGAGAGAGAGAGAGAGAGAGTGGAGGGGGGGGGGGGGCGTGGGAGAGGTTGAAGGGCCAGGCGAAGGCGGTGGGATCGCCAATGTAGGGTCGTATGCTGGAGACAAAATTTTGTAATTTTAGAGAGAAAATTAAACAGAAAATTAATTATGCAAATGAGGCCCTCCTTGAAATTTAGAGGGAAAATCCCTCTTATGCTAGGTCCTAATTGGCGAATCTTAACAGTCAATTCAATTTGACGGTCAAAATTTTGATTTAATGGCCAATTTAATTTTTTTTAAAGGCTAATCACACTTAAGATGTGTCCTATGAACGATCGGATGGGTCTGATTTGTGAAAATTAAGATTTAAAACGAGAATTGTACTTAAGGGCCTAATTAAGGGCTAAATCGTAAATTCTTGAAATTTAGAGTTTAATTTACAAAATCTAGGAAATGTAAGGGCATGGGGATAAAATACACAAGTCTCGAAACCGGTCATTGGAGGTCCAAAACCAACCGGCAAGGAGCCAAACCAGCTTGCTTCGTCGACGGCCGATTGGTTGGTTAGGCCGATTCATGTCGGTTTGACTAGTTCTTGACCAATTCTCGATTGGGTAGTCCTTATGCATTCTAGATTTATGCAATTTAGTCCTGAGGACCAAATCAAAGAGAAAACTTGTCCAATTTGAGGGGAAATTGTCCTATTTTGATCAAATTAAGCCAGTTAAACCTTGTAAATACAATTTATTGTTTTTCTATTGACTCAATTGAATGATTATTATAAAAATATCTAACATCAGTCATGGGCACATGTAATTGAACCTATAGGCCAAAATGGGCAATTTTTGCAATTCCTTGCTCGAAATCGCAAATTAATTAAAATTGAATTCAAGTAATATTGCGATAAACCAATTCAAATAAAATTGCAATAAACTTACTCAACTAATTACCTATGGTTAGGATAACCTATTGCATTCAAATTGACCTTGAATTAAAGTCACGAGACTTAGGCCAAAAATGAATTGAGGTCTAATGTTGAAATTGGACCTTCATTCATGAAATTGCATATTCATGAATGGGTCACTTTAAATTCCTTCAATTGAAGCTCAGTCGCTTTATTTTCCTATACTCAAAAGAGCGAAATTCCTCAAATTTGGAAGTTCTCATGTGAATTTCTCAAAATAGACCCCACATTTGGACTTATATCAAGAAAATAAGTAGAAAACAATTATCCATTTGCAACTCATAAATGATCAATTTGAACCCCCTAATTAGGGTTTGGTCTTTTGACATGGCAATTTCCAAAATGAAGTGTATGAGAGGAATATAAATAGTCCCTAAACCAAATGTCATAAAATGAACTAAACCTAAATGTGACTAAAACAAAAGTAATTTCATTTTTGATTGATTTCAAACCTAAAACAAAAAAAATAATAATCAGAAAATAAATTGTTTAATTGAATTTTGCAAAATTTTCAATACAAAAGTTAAATTGACACTAAAACAATGTGTTTTATGGATTTTTTTTTTTTAAAATTTTTTGGGTCAAAAGTTTAGCCAAAAAGTCAACTATTTAGTTTACTTTTTCCTAAAAGATTGATTTTGAGCCAAATCTTTGAAATTTTGAAAATTGACCCTGCTAAAGTGAAATTAAGGACATTTGACATATTTTGGATGAAAAGCAACTTTTGACTTTGACTAAAAAATCAATTCGAAAGTCAACCGTTTGAGTTTTTGGGTTTTTAATGAAAATGATTGGGGAATTACTTAAAAGTGACAATGCAAAAGAAATAAAAATGAAAAATGAAACTTTTTGATTGACAAATAAGTTCCATCATGATTGGAAGCCCTAATCTCAAGTTTTATTTTATTTTATTTTTTTTTTACATTTTATGACGCGTCAACTAAAAATCATATGTCAATAATAACAAACACCCAATGTTTTCTCCCAAAATATAGACCATAAAGTGCAACTTATAAGGAAATTATCAAATTGAAAACCCTAAATTGACCATATCCCCAAATCGAAACCTTATCCAATTTGCCCCCAGAAGGAGAACTCGGTGGACCAATGCATATTTCCTAGGCCGAAGTTCTTTTGTCGTCTCTATCACTTGAGCACTAGGAGCTCTAGTGCGATCCTTGGGAACTTCCCGACAAACCGGTTGTTGCTCAGATCCAACTCAAAGAGACACTTCATGTTCCGAAACTTCTATGGCACGCTGCCGCAGAAGCAGTTAGACTTGAGGTGGAAGAGCGCGAGGTCAGTGAGCAGGTGGAGCTCCTCCAAGAGATACCTGGAAATGTCACCGGCGTTAAGCTTGATGTCGACGACGGTGCTGACGCTAGGTTCGTTGGGGGTGGGGGACCAGATGATGCAAGAGTAGTCGCAAATGAAGGGGCTGACTCATTTGGCGGTGAAGTTGTTGGGGTTGAAGATGATGGCTTACTTCAGAACTTGGAGGGCGACGTAGGTGTTGCGGAGGCTTTTAATTATAAAAGTCAAGGGCAGAATTTCTTGTCAAGGTATAAAGACTGTTTGATGGGTTGTCACTAAAACAGCAACCCACAACTTTTTCAGATCTGGTCGCCATAACTTGTTCTTATAAGTTGCAAAAAATCTTCGAGTCATCCAGAGTTGTCGTGACAAATACGTGAGATGGCTCCTTCGTTTAAGTCCTTCAACAAAGGAACCATCAATGTCGAGGCACACCTGAGGTAAGTCTGTTCTACGAAGCTTTTTTCACGTCTTTTGGGGTCCATTTCATGATGTTAATGTGCATCGCAAGGACCGAGTCCACTAGATTCCTTGGACCTGGCTCTTGCTCTTTGAAGATGGAATTGTTCATCGATTTCGAGATAAGCCATAGGACTACCGAGAGTAGATGACGATAATGTGAGTCGACAAAGGTGCTCTTGTAATTTAACAGCCACTCTTATACACGAGCTAACCCTTGACTGGATATTTTGATGTTCAAGGCTGCATTTGACCAAAGAAGCTTCGTTTAGGGACAAAGGAGGAGCGCATGTTCGATGGTTTCTATGTGTAGCTGACCCCGCAAGAAAACCTGATTTTGGAATGATTTTCATCTACCGTACTTTATTCTGGGGCTAATTCCAAAAAAAAAAAAAAAAAAGCATCAATTTTAGGTCAAGGGACAAATTTGGCCTAAATTTTTTTTATCTCATAAAAAAAACCAACTATAAGTCGAGTGATAAATCTAGCCTAAACTTTTTTTTCTTGTAAAAAGGCACTAACTTTAGGTGAAATGACAATTATTGTCCCAACTTTTTTGTCTAAAAAAAATCACCAATTTTCACTTAAATCTTAAAATCTTGCCCCTCTTAACTCATATCCATTGATTTCCTTAGCAATAAATCCATGTGCATTTGCTAGTTGGATTTAAAACATTATTCATTACCTTCTTGTTTGAGTCATGGCTTGGAATATAATGGTGAAACTATTCACCATCTCTTACACTTCACTAGCAAGTCAAAAATTTTCAAATTGAATTTCTCTAGGCAAACTTTGTTGTTTTGTTGTAATATGATGTTGTAGACCACCGCCATTGAGAGACACTATAACTTCAAATAGAGAATTAATATTATGGGTCAAATTTGGAATAATGGTGAAAGTTTGTGATTTTTTACAAAACACAAAAAAATTAAGGCCAAAATTGTCACTCAATCTAAAATTTGTGCTTTTTTAACGGACAAAAAAGGTTTGGCCCAAATTTGCCCCTTGACCTAAAATTATTGCTTTTTTTTTTTTTTTTTAATAATTATCCCCTTTATTCTGTAAGGCTTGTGGTGTCTGGTTAGAGGGGGAAGCCAAGCCATGACTTGTTTTTCAAATTCCTCCTTGAGGGTGTTGTAGCCACTCTTTAGTGTATAAAATCGCTCATTGCTTATCGCTCACAAATCTTTTTTGAGCTATCTTTATTTTTTTTTTTTTTATTTCACATAACTTTTCGACAAGAATCTCCTACAAACACGAAATTACTATAAAAATGGGCAAATCGTGTTATTAGAACACATCTCATATTATGTCTTGTTGAAAGGAGTCAAATGAAGCGAAACTTCAAGAGAGAAAACCTCGTCACTCATCTTTCTAGAGGAATTTGTTTTTGGATTTTACATAACCTTTTGACAAGAATCTTCCAACAAATAAAAAATTACTAGAAAATAAATGGAATCAAGTTATTAGAACACGTCTCCCATTAAATGAGTACTCTTCTCTATTAACTCTTAAAGGTTGGTGAACCTTTTATGATTATTTTTGGAAAGGACAAATACCAAAAAAACCTTTAAATCACGTTTACAATGATTAGGGTTATCAAAATGAGTAGTAATAAAAATTGGTTATAGATGGTTTAGCTTAAAATTAACCTATTTAACCAAGTAAAAGTGGCATGCTCTCTCTCCCTCTGCAGCTAATCTCCGCAGTGATCTTTGCCTCATCTCCGCCTCTGGCTCCAGAATAGTCTCCGCGTGACGTCGCCGACCCCATTCCTCGCCATTACCTCGCCAGGTTCGTGCTCCTGCCTCAATTTTAGGGTTTCCGAGGGTTTGTTGGTGATTTTCTTCTCCCTAATCTGGTCGCCCGGCGTTTTGGATGGGATCGAGAATCCAGAATTTCTTGGAGTCCCCAGTGGCCAGCTTCATGCTGGCAATCCTTGCTGGGGATGAAGTCGGCCTTGGTGGGAGGTAAGGGTGGCTGAAGGAGAGGTTGGGGTTGGCTCAGAACTCACTGGTGGAGTCGTCGAGCTGCATGATCTCGACGCAGTTGGTGATGGCGGCAGGTGGTGCAGGGGGGCTGGCAATGGCGGTGAGTTACTTCTTGTCACGGCTGATGCCCCAGTGCAATTCATGGCATAGATGTGCCAGGGGCTTCGTACGTGTAGATCTCTGACCGTTGCTAGTGCTTGTTGGAGACGTTAGGGTTCGAATCGTTGCTTGCCCAGTGGCTGGCAAATGTCCCAGCCCGTCGGCAATCGCCAGACTTTGAAGGAATAAAAAAGTAAAAGAAAGAAAGAAAAAATAATATTTTTTCTTAAAATTGCAAACTCGTTGATTAAATTGGATTGCATTGGAGTATTTTAGTAATATAATATTTTAAAGAGATTATAGAAATAATTTTTCCTAAATTTGATTAAATATAAAAGTGTTTTAGGAATATAAATTGGATATAGTTCAATTTGGGTATGAATATGATCAAATGGGCCAAATGATTCTATTTAGATCGAACCATTAATGTTTTGACCTGAACTCTATCTGACCCATCCACGGATCTAATTATGACACAAATATTCTTAAATTTTGCGTGTTATCAAAAATCTTTAATTTATTTTTTATGACACAAATATTTTATTTTTTTTGTGTCCAAGAAACATCAAAATTTATAAACTTGTGATATTTATACTTCTAATTCAATTCTATCTAAAGTAAATTTGCCATACTAGTATAAAAAAAAGTTCATAGTATTTATGTCTCAATATGTATAGTTTTTTTTTTTTTTATCGTTCCTACTCTATTTCTACTCTAATTCTCACTTTTAGAGTTTTACCTTACTTCGTTGCAGGACATGAGAATCGAAATCCACACTTGAAATTAAATCGTCTCCACCCAATCTCTCCTGATAATGTGGGGATTCGAACTTACTCATCTCCTCCTTCCAAATTGGAAGGGTGGCATTCAGTGGTTCAATATATATATATATTAATTATTGTAGTATAAACCCTTTTTAGAAAATATGAAGAAAAAAGGAAAATTTGAAACCCAAATCTGGGAGTAGTGCCAGACGACGCAGTTTCGATGCAGAGAGAGGAGCTCAGACAGAAAACCACCCTATGCCTACCGCTCCCATGTCCGTCCTCACCGTTTCCAGGAGCCACCCACTAAAATTAAAAACCATTAACGATCCACGAAAATCCTTGGGACTGGCGGTGCGCGTACGACGTTCCATCCCATCCCATTTATAAATGCACAAAAAAGCTGCAGCGCCAATTCTTGCCCTTGAAGTTCGCCTGCGCTCGGTGGTGATTCCCCCCTTCAGATCCAAATCTCGCAGTCAAACCGAAAACTCCATTCCTTCTGCACGAGAAAAGACGCCCCAACTCGCGCCCCCCCTTCGACCCCAAGCGACTGTGATCTTTCCCAATTTTGAGTGCGTGAAAGCACCTTTTTTCTCTCCCCCAGAATCTTGATTCGCCTTAAAGCATCCCCCCATTTGCCCACGCGGTTTGCTTCTCTTTAAGTCCCGTATACTTGGGTTGGATATACAGGGTAAAGTTTGTCGTCATCTGGGTAAGTTCTGTTTCCCTCTGAATCTTGCCCTCTGAGTAGATCTCTGTATGTGTCGATGTAGATTTGTTAGGTTTTCTTGATTGCCCCGGGTTTTTGCTCGAGTGAGATCTGCTTATCCGCATTTTGTTTGATTCCGTGATGGTGGAGTGGGTTTTGTGAATGTTGGGTGTGTTGCGGTAGCTTCGGCGTACTTGGAAATGCGGGTTTTGTTCGGCTTCTTGATTGGGCTTGATCGGGACTGTCGGTGGTGCGAATGTTGATGTGGTTGGTATTTCAAGGAACTTGCATACTTGTGTTGTAGATTCATGTTCTTCCTGTGCGTTTTGGTCAGTTTGGATATCACTGTAGATTTGAAGTGGGTTGTCTTTGAAATGCATATTGAGGATGGTTTTGGTTACGCCTAGTAGCTCTTATTGTATATTTCGAGTGAAAATCTGTCTATTTTCACGTTTCTTCCCTGTGCTGTGAAGTTTGTGAGTCTAGCTCGCAAAGATGGACTACCAAAGCTAAATCGTCATGAAGTTGTTGCGAAGTCCCTGAAAATGCAAACTATTTATCGGTTTTGTGTTATTGGGCTGGTTTTTGCAGGCGAATAATCTCGAGATTGAAGAGGATTCAAGATGTTTAGGCTTTCACCTCGCAGAAGCCAGAGGTCAAAAGGCTTCAAGGTTAAGCATGCTTTGCAGATCCTCCTTCTGCTGGGCATCTGCATCTGGCTTCTGTACCAAGTGAGGCATTCACAGAATAAGAAGGTGGAGTATGACCGAAGTGCAAAAGCAGCAAACGATATTGTGAAATTTGGTAGAAAAGATCTCAATCCTCAAGTGGAGGAAACTCCTGTTAGAGACGTAGGCACTAAGGAGGATGAAGAAGAGGACGAAAATAGGAATGATGAAGATCAAAGCAAGTCCGAAGAGAGTCTTGGCTTAGGGGGTAATAGTAATGACGAGATTCAAGAGCATCAAGATCAATCTGGGGTTGGATCTGAGAATAGAGAGGATTCCTTGGATGCTGAGAAGGCGAGGGAGGAAAGGACGGAGGATCTGAATGAAGTGAGCAAAGAGAAAGAAGACGCTGAACCCCAAGACAGGAAGGATGAGATGGAAGGTAGGGAAAAGGTGAATGGTGAGGTTGCAGAAAACAACAGTGCTGCAGAGGAAAGTGTAGAGGATGGCCAACAAAAGGAAAGTAAAGAGGAAGGGGAAGGTAAAGAAAACCAGACCGAAGAGGGCAAAATTGAAGAAGTGAGTTCTTCAGATAATCAGGTTGATGATGGAAATGGAGAGCATAATGCGGGAGCAAGGGAGGAACACTACAAAGGGGATGATGCTTCCAGTGCAGTTGCGCATGAATCTGATAATGCAGTAACCAGTGACAAGCAAGATAATTTGGAACATTCTGACAAGCAAGAGAAGTCAGAACATGAAGAAAAAAGTATGAAGAGAATAAATCAGATACCACTGAAGTTGCTGAGGATCATCAAATTGAAACAGTTCGGCTCAGTGAAAATAATACCACTGAGAATACAGTTTCTTCTGATGCAGAAGTCCAAAAGGAGGCTTCAGCTGATGGTAATCAGGAGGATTCAAAGGATAATACCCACCATAGCTCCAGTGAAGCAAGAGAATCTGATGAAGTGAAGACAGAAACAACGGAATTGGCACAGCAGGACAATACAGAATTCAAAGAAACAACCGGACAAGACAGTGCTGCCCAACAAAATGAAGAAACAAATCATAAAGAATCTAATCAAGATTCTACCCAGCAAGATGTACAGTCTGAGAAAACCGATTCAGGGGCCGGCAATGAGCATTCAACGCCTTCCACTACAAGTGATGATGGAGTGGGTGGTGCGACAGGACAAGATACTGCTGCCCACCAAAATGAAGATACTATTCATAAAGAATCTAATGAAGATTCTACCCAACAAGATGTACAGTCTGAGAAAGCCGATTCAGGGGCTAGCGATGAGCATTCCACTTCTGGAGCGACCCCTTCCACTACAAGCGATAATGGAGGTGGAGATAACGGTGGATTTGCCGATTCTTCTGGAAATTCTGAACAAAGTGTTGAAAACAATGGATCAGAGGAGAAAAAGGATGGTGCTCAAGGCGAAAATGCCCAAGATAGTGTTGAAACGGAAAAAGTACAGGAGAATGTTATGACATTGAAACAAGACGAGAATTCAGATGGCGGTGCCAAGGAAGGTGGTGATTCTTCGGATTCCTCAACTCAGCAAGGAAACAATGGATCCTCGGATAACAATAATGCTGAAACAGGCCAGAGTGAGAATGCCACCAATGATCAGAGCAATGCGGAAGAAAATGCGAAACCAAAGGACAATACAGTTGCTGGTCAAATAGAAGAAGTTAGCTCTAGCGATTCTGTGAACCATCAAGAGAATAATGATGCATCCTCAAACATGAATGATAACAACAACGCTGGCTCTAACGGCAATGGTGATGCTGGTCAGCAAAATTCCTCAAACTCTGAAGAACAGAAAGAAGCAAACACTAATAGTGGTGCTGATGCGGCCCAGACCAATTCCGTTGATCCATCAATCTCTCAGGAAATGAAAGAAACCCGGACAGATTTGGAGACCCTACCTGACACAGGGAATGAAGGTACTAACAGTAAGGATGCAGCAGCAGAGTGAGGTCAAGTTTCCGGTGAAGTTGGTTTCCGTCTATTGATTCTATTCTAGGCGATCGCTTTTGTATTACTATTTTTTTAAGGTTGGTCGAGCAACTGTAAGGTTCTTTGTACGTTTTTGTGCCTTGTGGATGCAATGTGATATGATTACCGAGTCTCTTTGTAACTCTAGTTTGAGGAAGTTAGGAAAAGTTCGCAATAATCTGCGATATCAATGCTATAATCTTTGTTTGTCATTGGTACTTTTCTGAGGTTTCTCATAAGTTTGTGCACCTTATTTTGAGTCCTGAAACTTGTATAAATCAAAACGTATTTAGTGCAAGGCACCTCCGTTGCCAACTTTCCGGGAAAAGGTGTTGGTTGACTGCTTAATTGGTTTGCTGAGGCTCTTTTGACTGTGTTTATAATCAGCTTGACTTCTTTGCATTTTGTCATCTCATAAGTTATGGTGATCTCGTGTTTTTAGTTTTCTCTTTTCCCTGGCCAGAAGTATTTAATAGTGTTTTGCTCTCGAGAAAAAAGGAGAAAAGTTGCATTTATCACTTTGACATCAGTAAGTTTGCACTGTTTGTGTGAGCTTATCTGGGTTTGTCCATGGATTTTGGCTTTTGACTGTGTAGTTATGGCTTCACAAGTTGGTGAGGTGCTGAAAGAGGTCTGGGCACCAAACTATACGCGTACAAACATTTACCATTTATGTTGAAGTAGATGTGGCTCTAGTTGAAGATAAGGGAGGCTTGGTGTAGACGATTTAGTCATGTTGAGCGAGGGCTTTGCATGCTTGACTGGAGATGTGATCAGGATAGGAAGATGCGCCAGAAGGCATTAGGGAATACCTGGAAAGACATGGAGATAGAGTACCCAGACTTACAGAGAGCTTGATGCAGAGTTGACCACAAGGGTGCAAAAGGATTAGTTCAAGTGGCTCAACTGACTTAGTAGAATACGGCTATGTTGCTTTTGTTGCATGTGATTACATGTACAACGGGGGCTAATTCTTGACAAACAGGAGCTAATTCTAGGATTATACGGGAATGTAACAATACATGTAGAGGAAAGTTAGAAGAAATCGTTGGTTGTTTCTCTCTCAATTCAATATTTCCGACTTTTGATGGTAGTTGGAATTCAGTTGGAATATTTGGGCAGTTTTGCTCCTGGAATTTCAGGCTGTGTATATAAATCAACATCACAATGTTTTATCTGGACTTGTTTTTATCATTAATTTGGTTCCTAGCATGATTCCTGAGCACGAGCAAAAATTATTATTTTTAAACAAAAAGCCTGGGAGGGGCGATGGGTACTAGTCATCCCTTCTTGGTCCTACCATAGGAGTATATAAATTATGAAATATTCTGGTTTAGCCGTGATGGCTCCGCATCAACTGCGATCGAAAATCTGAGTTTGGCAAAAACGAGCAAAGAATTGGAATCCTCTGCTAGTGAGATGATATACATGCTTGCCGAAAATTCTAGCGCACATGATACAATACAATGCAGACACTAAGTAAAAACAAGGTAACAATAAAATCTAGTTGGTTATGTCTCTTAGAAAGTTTTACTTACTAGATATTATTATTCACCCAAATCGATCATGACATGATAAGTATCATGAATTTTCTTATTTACTTTCAAATTCAACAAAGCCGACATTGAGTAAGTGATTTTGATGGATAGAAATGTCACTCTAAGTGGACCTAGAAGCTTATCTATTCTTTTTTTGTGGACCCGGAAGCTTCTCTATTTTTTTTCGTGAATGACGCTCGCAATATCTCATCACTCTTTTAAGTTCCAAAGGAACTACACATGTATGCAAAACGTGATTGGCCTATTGAAAGATCCAATGCTGTTTTGTCCAATAACTTGGTCAATGTTCATCATAATTAATTTGTGTCCTGAGAAGTTAATTAGCTCGTCATCAGGTTTTATGCCGCAAAGAATAATATTAAGGCTTGGCTCGATTCCATCTTCCTCTCTCACCTAACGAGCCTGTAGGTGAACAGTGATCTCCAGCCGGACCCCCCTATGCCCAATGGTGCTTCAAGCCAACCATGGTTGTCGGCTAAGGCCAACACAGCCACTTCTGTCGCGTCGCCACTCCTCCACCATCAAAAGAAGTGTGATGGTGACAAGCCTAGATTGAGGCTCAAAGTGAGCCCAAGCCTCCATCTCGGCTTGGCCTTGGATCTGGGTAGACCTGAGGTAGACAAACAGGATGCCTAGATCGAAGGTTGAGCTGGGCCGGTGAAGGCCATAGCTGGTCAGCGCAACATCGGCAGCCATCCTCGTCCCCCAGCCTCGACTATTGTAGGTGGGAAAGGGGAACAGGGGAGAGTTAAGAGACAAGTATGGGGAGATCCCAGGCGACTCGGTGGTCACCATTGTGCTCCTACGAAATGCTGACGAATTGTCTGCGAGGTAGGGGGCAAGGGAAGGCAGATCGGTGGTAGCTCAAGTCTCTGAATCTCAACCCGTCAACCATATCTACTTGAGGGAAACAATTTATTGATAACAAATCCAGGAATTCAAGTGAAAACAATCCACCACATCCATCAAACTTTATTGAACTATCAGGGGAAATGTGATGAACAGCAAGATCCTGAAAGGAAAAAGAAATTCCCAATTACATGATCTGCACACCGCATATAGACTCACGGAAATGGTTCTTGCATTGAAACTCAAGATGTCTGGGCAAAGGAATTAGCTAAGCAAGGGTGACTTCCAAACTTAGTGGTGCTTAACTTCAAAAAGTCCATCGGGACCTGCAAACCCAATAAAAATACCGTAAGACAAAAGTACACACTAGGATTCCTGAATCAAGACACAGAAAAGGGGTGACCATCTCTGCAGCCATGCCACATTATTGACGGAAAAGATGGCTAAATCCTCCATACAAATGAAAAAAATTCAGGTTTAAGGTAGTTAGAGACCCTTCACATCGACAGGACAAATTGAAAACTTCAACGAAGCAATAAACAGAAAAATGCATTCTCGCGTACATGCATTATTTTATCCAGCTTCTAACAATCTTTTGAAACAATGTCCCTGCACATGCACATCTACGTACCCATCAAGGTCCTGATAAGTGAAAATCAGGATTTCAAGACAACTATTATTCCGTCTGTCACTGTCACAAGGATCAAAGAAAGAAACATATGGAAATCGTTGGAGAATAGTCAACTGCTTCTATCTCAAAGCATTACAGAGTAATATATCCAAAGCTCGGATTCCAAGTTTCCCAATGTTGTTCTTGCTGACCAAATCACCAGCTGAGAAAACTCCAATAATTTGATATACAACCAAAAGGTTGGTGGGTGGGGGTGGGTTTGGAAGCGCTAAGTTCATTCCAATATTACTTTCAAAGATAAGAAGTCAAACCAATCTGCCAAGAAATATAGATTCAATTTGCCATCACATAAGATGACCTGGTGAATGTTTTGATTTTCAGTTACTACAAAGTTTTGCACATTCAAGTCAACAACGTTTAATTTGATAACCTAGATAGAACTATTTGGACGTTCAATCAGATTATAAGATCAGATCAAAGTCCATATCATAAGTTGTAGCAGCATAGAAACGGAATATTATCACAGATGGATGTGTAACATTTTCTGTGTATGTGCATTCAATGCTCAACAATGCAAATTTGTGTGAGCATCTGCATGCAGGACGCTTGTGTGTGTGCAGACGAGCACGCGCACGTGCGCCTTTGTGTGAGGCATTTTTGAAAGAGTATGGCAAGTTTGAGTTAAGGATGAGGATCACACTTAAAAGTACGGAAGATTGCACAGCTGGAAAGGGATAGATTTCAGTATATAGTCCAAGCAATATTAGCAGAAGAGGTGTTCATGGAGTAACAAAGATAAAATATCTCAGTTTATGCAGAAAGGAGCATGAGGGGAGATCTGGAGCTTGGGATATGACTTCATCAATCAACGAAACAGATGCACCAAAGAAGAATTGCCATAATGACAACCTACGTATTTTTAAGACTGGATTGATTCTCATCCCTAGCAGGAAGAGTTTGTTTAGTATTATCTGACTATTCAATTCAATGACCACAAGAATAGTTGCTTCAACCAGACAGATTCATGCAGAATAGATGTTAAGTTCATTTTGGCTTCACAAACATGAAGACAGGCCCCGTTGTAGGAGAAGAAATGAAGGAAAAAAGAGTTTAACAGAAACTACTACCAGTGAAAGATCAACCTTCCAACTACTTATCCTACACTTAATCTCAACACAAATAACACTTTTGTTGATCTGCTGAGGACGTACAATCTACCTGATTTCAATATACCATATGACACAACTATGCAACTCTTTTTTGTTAGAGAAGTAGGGGGGCCACAGAAGTAATGCGATAAAAAATGTATTGAATCCCTAAGATCCTATTAAACTCAGTAATAGGGTTCATAATCAAACACCAATTACAAGCAGTAAAAAATTCAGGAGGACGTCAAAATCTCAAGCAAGATATAAGCACTTCTGTATACCTTCCCCCAATCCAGTTCCTTCTTTTTTGTCAGTCTTTAGAGAAAAAGAAAAAACCTATCACTGTAGACCACTTTTGTTAAAATGTGCCCCAATGGCACTTGCAAAGATGCCGTTTACAGAAAGTTTCCATTTTCCAATGTACTATTTTTCTTGCATTTTGTTAATGACACCTTGGAAATTATAATATTGACATTAAGTATGCTTAACAAGTACCCAGGAGACGCTCGTAAAGCCTAATGTAAAAAGCAAAAATCCAAGAGAAAGTGTGAGGATGGGGGAAAAACAAAGAGCTAAGCATGCTAAACAAGATAGTCTTAATAAGTAACCAAAACCTTGTGGCTAGTTTTGCTATCACAGTATCAGTTGAAAAGATCCAACTGGATAATAGGTAGTCTAACTTCTAAAGAATAACAACTCATGCACATTCAATTTCAAGATATCAGTCTGACAAACCGACAACTTAGTTCTTATGGTGCATCCAACTAAACAATTGGGAACTGCAATTGAGACTTCATAACTAAATGTTAGCTTTCTGGGAAGATAAGGCTACAAATTACTTGATTCACAAAGTTAACGCTTTCAATAACCACAAACTTTTTCAGTTGCAGACACTATGGCTATACTTATCAGACACGATATCATAACCACTCAAAATTTAGCCCAACAACATTTGCTTCAATGAACTGGCATATTACATGATCCTTCGAGCCTAGACTGAGATTCCAAGGAGTATAGCAATGCTCTGAGCAAGGCAGAGTATCACCAGAATGAACAAAACCACCCATAATTGCACAGGGAGGCAACCTAAGAGATAACAATCAACCCAGCTTCAATTTTTCTAAGCATCTAAGAAATGATATCTGGTCAGAAGAATACTCTTCACTGAAGACTTGTTCCCTTTCTCCACGACAAAACTGAAACAAGTAATGTGTCCCAGAGTAGCTACATCACCCATCGTCTATTTACATATCTTTGGTCCCATTTCTGTTTTCACTTTCGCAGTAAACATCAACCTAATTGCTAGTAACAGACATCTTAATTTGCCTCAACATTTCCTAGAATATCAGTTCACTTGTGATAAAACAGTGACTTCACTTCTAGGTATCCCTCGTACATGATATCAAAACTTAGTTTCAACAATCAGATTTAAAAAAGCAAAAACCTATGGTTCAACATATACAATGGTGAAAGTTAAACAGCATGTGCCTAATCTTGGGATATTCTGTAGACGAGGAATAAAAAATGTAAGGTTTCCAATAAAAAGCAAATATTAATAGTGCCCAATCAAACAAAAAACAGATATTCTAATATACAATCTGACAAACAGTGAAAAGTATACAGGCCATGTAGGTGCTAATAAGACAATACACATAAAGCAGAGCCATATTTGATATGACACATTCAGACATCAGGTCTGCACATATGCGTTACCACATCAGAAAGAATTAGATAAAGTTAGCAACATGAGGAATCATACATACCCCATGGGAACTCTTTATTGCGGATGTGCAAGTATGGGTACGCCTGCAAAACATGCCAAGGAAACAGACTCAGTAAGCCCCACCACAACTATATTCAATTAAGAAACAAAAAGAGAAGTGCTTTGCAAAATAGATCTTAGAGAAGAAAAAGCCCTGAATAAGCAAAAGAAAGAACTAATAGCAGGAACTGAAAGTTGCCCAACTGCTTTTGTCAAATATATGAGACTCTAGAAACCCGAAAAAAGAGTACAATAGGCACCGCAGGAGTTGATTTCTAGGAAAGAACACTTACAGCAGGCTCTTCATGATGAGGATGCCCCTTGGACAGGTTATAAATCGCCAAAATCGTGCACGTCACAATACCCGCATATGTTATCTTTTCCCACTTCGCCGTCTCAACTGTTAAAACAAAAAGTTAGCAAAACCGAATTCATCATCAAGCACTGTAGCCCAAAATCCCAATGGCTTCAGACAACAGGCCGCCATCCATCTTTTTTCTACAATCAAGTAGAAACCTTTCAACTTCAAATTTCTGAAAAGGAACCATTTTTACTACACCCCAGAATTTCTAGATTTGCAGACCACATTCTTCAATCTAACATTTTTTCATCAAAGAAAATGCCAAGCAAACGAGAACAATGGAAAAAAGCTCCGCTTTCATATGTCAATCACAAGGTCCCTAATTCCGCCACTCAAATGAAGTCCATTCACCAAACAATCTTCATCGCAGCTTCGGCAGCATAAAGGGATCATCTAGACATCTCCACCGCATGAATAAAAGGCAATTCAACTACAGCGACCCGTAACCCTAAAATCAAATCGAGCCCACGCCATGAATCAAGCTCTGGAACGGCCCCCCGAGCGAAAGGTGGATTAAGCAGCACCAAGAACTCGACAACCGAACCCAGAATCAACGAATCAGCACCAAAACAACACCAAATCCATCTGAACAACGATTGAACATAAGGGGCAGAGAGAGAGAGAGAGAGGAGCGCACGCGCATCGTCATGAGCGGAGGAAGCGAAGTTGCGCTTGGGCACGGAGGAGGGACGGGCGCCACCGCGAAGGGAGCTGCGGAGGAGAGCAGATCGCACCATAGCCATCGCCATCGCCATTTCTTTCTCAAACCCTCTCGCTGGAAAACCACTTTGAGACGGCCCCCAGTTTGGCTGTCCCTTCTCTTATTTATACTCGTCTTTGCAATCGCAATAGAAGATGATACATTGTTTTCTGAGTTTGCTAAGCAATTGTTGACCGATCAAAATTAGCAGAAATTGTAGATTTTTTAATATTTTAGAAGTTATCGTTTTCTTGACATGAATTACTACGCTCAAGTTTACTCCGCGAAAAAATAATTAATAAAGAAAAATGATTTTCTTGAAAACATTTTTTCAAAAATATGGTTACTTTTTGTTTATTTGATGATACATGATCGGTATTGTTGAAAAATGATTTATATTTTATGACTTTATTTCAAACAATTTTTTTTTGAATTTTTGGATATATTTATATATTTATTTATATTTTTAAAAATAAAATTTTTATTATTTTATCTTTGTTAAAAAGCAAACTTTTAATTATTTTTAAAATTTATTTTTTTCTTTTCTTTCCTTTTCTTTTTCCCCCTCCTCTGCCTCGATCAAGCGACGATGACCGCAAGTGAGCCATGAGCTCGTTTGGATTTGGCAAGCCTCAATTTCACCTAGATCAACCAAGCCGCAAGTTTAGCTAGCTCGGCCAAGTCGAGCTCACCTGAATTAGTCAAGCCATGAGCTTGTCGAGCAGCGTCATGGCTAGTCACTGACCATAACTAAGCCATGTGGTTGGTGAATGAAGAAGGATTTTATGCTTTAGTAGGAAAACATTTTATGTTAACTAGGATAACTTTTGGAAAATGTTTTCTAGTTCTCCTAATGGGGAAATCATTTTCCTCAATTTATGCTTTGGTAGGAAAACATTTTTTTGTTGACTTTTTTTTTCCTAAACAAACCAAATGCCAGCAAATGAGGATAATCTTTTTCCCAAAAAATGATTTCAACGAAACAAATTGTAACATCCTCGATTTCAACCTTTTGAGGATTGGCCATAAGGTCCTAAAATGATCAATCATGGGCTATTGGCCATGGATCGATTGGTTCGATTGGCGAGGAATCTCGGATCGGTCACGACCGACCGACCGATCAATCGATCACAAATTGGTCGAGATGTCGGCCGTGAATTTCTATCGACCATACTGATGGGATAGGATCACCAGCTCATAAGATGACTTTTGATCACGAGAATTGGTCACGGGATGATTTTGGATCAGAGGATGGTCATGGGTCAATCCTACTTGTCACAGTTTCTGGTCGCGAGTGATTCCGCCCGGTTATACATCGAGGCACGGACGATCCAAATTGACCAAATGCGATTTCCTTCCAACCAAAAATGCATCATTCAATATTTAATTCTTAGTGATCAAAACAGAATCTTGAATTGGTGATGTTCAATCATGGTTTAGTAATGCACCAACCATAAACCCTACCGGTGGATCAAATGTCGATCGGAATGAGCCTAGGGATAGACTCGGCTATTCCGTCACTTATTCTAAGGTACATGGGTGCCTTAGCTTTGTGCTAGGCCATGGGTAGCCTTAGGATAAGTCTCGAACCAATTAAAGGACAACCGACCCTATTGGCCGATCGACCATCCAAAGGAACGGTTTGGGCGAGTATGGGGTGCGGTGGCCAAACCTTGGTGTACGTGATTTGGTATTTTGAGTTGTACCTAATGATCTCTTCCTCAGCCTCGAAATCAACTTGGATGATAGACTTTTTTAGATTGCCTTCTTGAGGAAGGAAAATTTGCCTTCTTAAAGAAGGAAAAGGAAAGTAGAAATAAAACTCTAGAATTCCTTCATGAAGAAGGTGAGGTGTCCATTTGAAAAGTCAAAAGTCATGATGGTTGCAAAATATCTTTGGATATTCTAGAAAAATGTGATGTATATGTAGACCAATTGGAACGTGCTACATGAGCCCTCATTATGATAGAATATTCTAGAACCCTCGAGTTGACACTATCATCATTAGACTTCATTAAATGCCCATTAAATGCGGGGCATTGGTGGACCAATGAGAGAATGATTAGCAGGCCATAATCGATAACGCTTAGGAGCTTAGATTACCAAGTAAGGCCTTTAGCTTGGCCAACTCATCCTCTAGGCATAATCATGAGGCAAGGTAGGCTTACCACCCAAGGAAAGTAGGCGGGACACTTGAAAACGTTGGAGAGGACCGCTTGGCTTGGTAATGATGTCTCAAAGGGCTATAAATAGGAGGAACACTCCCATTTTCCTCACTTGCCTTCCATTTTCTCCACCCTCCTTCTCCTAGAACGCCTCTCCTCCCTCCTCATGCTCTCTCTCTTTTAGCCTCAAGGCAAGCCGCCCATCTTGTGTAGTTCAAGCTCTAGTCTAGGGTTCATCTAGGTAAGTAAGATTCCTATGTTTCCTATAGGATGGTTGTCTCCATTGCCGAGTATAGTTAGGTGCTCACCCGTCAAGCCGTGGGTAGGATGTTGGATTTTTTGTATGGATTTGCTTATGTTTGTGCTTGAACATGTGCTTGAGTTGTTTACGTTTGAAATGGAGGTGAGATTTGTTCGGATTGAGTTCATCACAAGGCAAGGTTGCTCTAGCCATAAAGCCTTAATTTCGACATAAATAGGATGCCAGGTCCAAGTCTCGTTTGGTGCGAGGATTGCCCAAGGCCACAAGGTCTTAAATCGACATTGAGGCATGTTGATTCTATGCCTTGTTCAGTACGGGGATCACCCAAATCCATGAGGTCTTGGTAAGGCACCAATGTGACATCCCAGAATTTCAACTCCGTTTTCTACTAAATAAATCGGGCATTTCATTGACGCGCCTATAGAGCTGTTCTCAGAGCTGATCACTCTTGAAATAACTAGACTACCTGAGGAAGCCATTAAGGATTTTATGGCAAATAGACTTGAGAATTCGATCAGGAATCGGCTTCTCGACCGTGCTTATCTTTAGAGGTCAATACGGCACAATATAAAATTGATTCAAAATTAGAGATAGACTGGTTTGATTGAGATGTGTGGCTAATCGTGGGTGACACCACTAAATTAGAAAATTCTCGTCGACCGGCACTAAACTGATTTTCTTATTGTTTTGGGACCCTATGTTCGTATTTGGATCATCGGGATTTTCACAACAATCGAGAGTCACCAATGAGTCGAGTGGGTTTATAGTGGCTTGAAGAAAATCGATCATGAGTCAGTTGCACTAAAAATGCCTGAAAGTTACCTGGTAGCCTAGGTCACGCTAAAAACACGTCAAGTGAAATTAACTATGAATTCAAGTCCGATTTCAGAAGTTGGAATTTCTGTCATGTCGCAATAAATTCTAGGAGTGTCGATTCAGTCTCAAAAGATTTTTCTGACACCCGACACTTTTTGGGAAAAAGTTGTCGTGTGGCCAATTTGTTCAATTGAAGCTGGGAATTATTTTGTTGGTGAAATTGAGGAGCATGAGGGATTCTTGGATAAAGAAAATAATCAATTTGATAAAAGAAATATCAATTGATTTTGGGAGAGTTATCTGAGAGAAATTTAAGAGTGAATTTGGATGCAAAATGCAAGTGGGGACCAAGAATTCTAAGTTGAAATTCCTTTGAGAATCTATGAGCTTATTTAAAAGAAATTGGGATTAGAATTTCCTATTTGAGGAAATTCTTTTATTTTTATGATCTTCCCATTTCTTTTCCATTTTTAGCCAAACACCTTTTCCCCTTTCAGTGGTTTAAGAAGTCCTAGATGTGTTGTCACAAGAGCTGTCAGACCGTCGTTAGAGAAAGAGATAGAAATTGCGATCGAGCTAGCACCAGGATAGAGCCACTCTCGAAGGCTTCTTACCAGCTGTTGTTATCTGAATTGGTAGAAGTAAAGAGACAGATGTGAAAATTGATGAATGAGGAATTCATGCATATCGGTGCATCACTTTGAGGAAACATCAGTTTTGTTTGTGAGAAAAAGAAAGATGGTTTGTTGTGAGTATGTATCGACCATCCTCAACTCAAATAGGTGAAGATCAAGGACAAGTGTTCACTGCCGAAGGTCAATGAACGGTGGGACTAGTTGCAAAGAGAGTGTTAATGTTTTCAAGAATTGACTTGAGGACGGATTATCATCAGTTGAGAACTAAGAAAGAGGTTATACCGAAGATGGTGTGTTATACTTGATATGACTTTGATGAGTGTAATGTAATGCCGTTGGCTTGGTGAACGCTCCAGTTGCTGTCATGGATTTGACAACCCGAGTGTTCAAGGAATATCGAGTTCAGCTTGTGATCATATCTTTCAACGATATTCTGGCGTATTCGAGAAATGTTAAGGAGCTCGAGAGACACCTGAGAATGGTGAAAGAATTTCCATGGACCCGATCAAGACCGAGTCAATTATTAGTGAACTAAGACCGACAATAGTATCAGAGATCAGAAGCTGTATGGGTTGGACAAGTCACTTCAGAAAGTTCGTAGAAAGAGCCTTAAAATCAGTGTTGTCATTGACTCGACTCTTGACAGATGAGTGTGAGGATAAATTCCAAGAGCTTAAGTGGAAGTTGGCTACCACACTTGTGTTGACCATCCATTAGGGTTCTGGAGGATGCGGAATTTTTAGTGATGCGTCGTCTAGAGGACTGGATTATGTATTGATTAAGGAGTGGGACTTAATCGAAAGGGCTCGAGATTCAGTATTCAAGTTTGAGGTAGGCTACCCTCAAAATTGAACCAGATGTTCAAATCAGAATCAAGTTACTTTAACCGACAGATCCAGAAGTATAGAAAATCCTGTAAGAGGATACTAGTAAGGGAAAAGTTGACTATTAGATTTCGAAAGATGGAACGTCGAAGTATCGTGGGTGATGATAGGTGTTAGACAGTACGGAACATGAGGAGAAGATCGTGTTAGGAAATTCACTATGATATTGCAGGATTCGACCATACAGTGTGAGGTAGGTCAGAATCAACGTCATCTCAATTGGTAGACCGATATGAAGATAGATATCGCCGAACAGGTTGTAAGTGTCAGATGTGCTAGTGAGTGGGAGTTCAGTAAAGCAACCGGGAAGACTTTTATAATCACTCGAGAGCCCCGAGTGGGAATGGAAGTATATCATGATGGAATGTTGTGATGGGTTTACTAAGGAGTCAGAGGAATATTGACTCAAGTTAGGGTAGTGGTCGATAGACTGATGAAGTCGACTCACTTTATTGTCGTATGGAAGGATCTTGATTGGAATAGACATGTAGAAGTGTATGTGTGTCAGACAGTTTGTCCGTGTGGGTACCGGTGACGAACCTATATCAGATTTAGAATCAAGGATTCCCAATTTCAGCAGATCAGTCAGATAGTTCCTTTTGAGGCAGAATAGAGCAGAGGGTACAGAACTTCAGTTTGTTGAGATAAGATCAGAGAAAGAAAGATCACAGGCCGAGGGTCAATTCAGCAGTCAGTGATTGCAGTTGTCGTAATCATAATCAGATTATAGACCACTCAGTGCCGCCAGAAAAGTTTTATTGTTGAGTGTTGAAAGCCCTTAAAGTTCCAAATTGGTGATGAAATCTTTTTGGAGGTGTCACCAATGAGGGATACCTTGCGCTTCAGCAAGAAAGGGAGAAATCTAGAACCAAGGTACGTAGTTTCATTTGAGATTTTGAAAAGAATCGGGATCCTAACGTATTGTCATGCGTTGCCGCCGGAGTAGGCACAAATGCATGACGTCTTTCACGTGTCGAGGTTGAGGACATACGAACCTGACCCGACTCACGTGCTAAATCTTGAAGATTTAGACGTGGACGACAAGAGTGTTGTACGTGAGAAGTCGGTTCAGTTGTTGGTTTGGAAAGATTGGGTTCAATGAACCAAGATAGTTCCCTTGGTCAAAGTGGTCTAACAATGCCACGGGATTGAAGAAGCAACTGTGGAAAGTGAGACTAAATGAGACGACAACACCCCACCTTTTGTTTAAGGATTGATAAAGGTTTAAATTTCGAGGATGAAATTTTTATAAGAGGGGAAGAGTTGTGACATCCCAGAATTTCAACTCCGTTTTCTACTGAATAAATCAGGCATTTCATTGATGCGCCTATAGAGCTGTTCTCAAAGCTAATCACTCTTGAGATAACTAGACTACCTGAGGAAGCCATTAAGGATTTTAAGGCAAATAGACTCGAGAATTCGACCAGGAATCGGCTTCTCGAATGTGCTTATCTTTAGAGGTTAATATGGCACAATATAAAATTGATTCGAAATCAGAGATAGACTAGTTCGACTGAGGTGTGTGGCTAATCGTGGGTGACACCACTAAATTAGAAAATTCTCGTTGACCGGTACTAAACTAATTTTCCTATTGTTTTGGGATCCTGTGTTCGTATTTGGATCCTCGGGATTTTCACGTTAATCAAGAGTCGCCAATAAGTCGAGTGGGTTCATAGTGGCTCAAAGAAAATCGATCACGAGTCAATTGCACTAAAAATGCCTGAAAGTTACCTGGTAGCCTAGGTCATGCTAAAAACACGTCAAGTGAAATTAACTATGAATTCAAGTCCGATTTTAGAAGTTGGAATTTCTATCATGTCGCAATAAATTCTAGGAGTGTCGACCCGGTCAGAAGATTTTTCTGACACCCGACACTTTTTGGGAAAAAGTTGTCGTGTGGCCAATTCGTTCAATTGAAGCCGGGAATTATTTTGTTGGTGAAATTGAGGAGCATGAGGGATTCTTGGATAAAGAAAATAATCAATTTGATAAAAGAAATATCAATTGATTTTGGGAGAGTTATCTGAGAGAAATTTAAGAGGGAATTTGGATGCAAAATGCAAGTGGGGACCAAGAATTCTAAGTTGAAATTCCTTTGAGAATCTATGAGCTTATTTAAAAGAAATTGGGATTAGAATTTCCTATTTGAGGAAATTCTTTTATTTTTATGATCTCCCCATTTCTTTTCCATTTTAGCCAAACACCTTTTCCCCTTTCTCTCTCCCTCTTTCTTTCTTTCTTTCTTTTTCTTTTTCTCTCTCTCCCTCTCTTTTTATTTTCCCTCGTGTGTAGCCCCTCCACCTCCCACTGAATGCTTGGCCGGCTTCCACTTTGCTTTTCTTCTTTGACCATTCAAACTTCTTCACTCTTATCTCTTCTTCTCTCTCTTCTCTCTTCTCTCTCTCTCCTCTCTCCCCCTCTCGTGCGAATGAAAACAGAAGCCAAGCAGAAGCCGCAAGCGCACGAAGATAGGAGCCGCTCGTTGCTGCTCGCGCTCCGCCACCCGCGCGCCGCCCGCGCTCCACCGCTCGCCTTCGTCTCTTCCTCACCCCCTCAGCCGTCGCCGCCGCCCCCTTCTCTTCCTCTTTGTTTTTGTGCGAAGACAGAAGACAGCAGAAACGGAAGTAGCGACCGTCGTCGCTTGAAGACCAGAGTTGTCGTCGCCGTTGAAGCCACATCGGGCTACCGTCCGCTCCACTCGCACGTCGCCGCTCACCGTCGTTCATCTCCAACTCGCTCGCTCGTGCGCCGTCTACCCTTGTCCAGCGGAGCTACTGCCTCCGCCTCGCCTCAATCCAGTCGGGTTCAGCTGCCTCCGGCCACCATCCAGCTCCGTCCAGTCTCATCGGAGCTCCCCTCACCCATCTCCGGCCTCGCCTTGTCAGCTCAGCCACCGGACGAGCTTCGTCCAGCCAAGAACAGTGGCTTGAAAAATGGGTTTCCAGTACTGTTCATGGCCCATTTTGGGCTGTTTTCGGGTCATGAACCCGAGGCCCGCTTTGGAGTTTATCGTTCCTCGCGCTGTCCCCGTCGGATTGATCCGATTTGCGCGCGATTCCGGTGAGTAATCTCACTAATCCTTGATTAGTTGGCTAATTATGCTTAAGGTTGATTTAGTTTTAATTAATTAGGTTTATGTGGTTAGATTAGTATGGATTAGTGTTTATTAGTCAATTGTGATGCGAATTAGCTAAATTGAGTGTGCAATTAGCAAGTAGACGTGGTCTACTATTTATTGAAAGTGTCTCGGGATTTTTCCCGACCCGACCCTTAGTGTGCTTCAATTAGGCTTTTCGGGCCTAAGTGGAATTTTTGGTATTTAAATATTAATTTTCGGAATTAAATTAAATAAATTATTTATTTTCCGAAAATTCAACTGGGATGGCCCGAGACCGGAATATTATGCTGATGACCGTGGTGAAGTCCGTTTATTTAATCGGGCTTTATTTTGAGCTAAATTGAATTTTTAATATTAATTATTTAAATTTCGAAATTAATTAATTAATTAATTAATTATTTTTCGGAAATTAAGGTTGAGATGGCCGACGACCAAAATTTTATGCTGATTGTCGTGGCGCAGTCCGTTTATTTAATTGAGCCCTATTTCATGCTGAATTGAATTATTTGTGAAAGAAGGAATTATACTTTAATTGAATAATCTTTGGTTATTAATTGAAAAAGAACTGGGCTTCGGTTGATAATGCCAAAAGGATTTGAGTGGGCTATAGAAAATTGTGGAATTTATGAAAAGGAAATTATTATATTTTGGCTATGGCCAATCGAGTACCCACTCATGGCATTTTATCGGGAATGTTAAAACTGGTTATTTGATTGTTTGCTTAGAATGACATGTATGCCGGCTCGATGACTCCACAGAGCATCTTGAGACAGTACGGTATGATCTATCGGCTTGATGACTCTACGGAGCATCTGGAGACAGTACGGTATGATAAATTGTGTGTATACCAGCTCGATGACTCCACGGAGTATCTTAAGATAGGACGGTATGATCTACCGGCTCGATGACTCTACGGAGCATCTAGAGACAGTACGGTATGATAAATTATGTGTATACCGGCTCGATGACTCCACAGAGCATCTTGAGACAGGACGGTATGATCTACCAGCTCGATGACTCTATGGAGCATCTAGAGACAGTACGGTATGATTTGATAGCTCGATGACTTTATATGTCGTCTGGAGATAAGATAGCATACTAGCTATATATTCCTTAGGGTGAGTAGTCTTGGATGTTGAGCAGACTTACAGAAAGTGTGGAAGTAGTCAATCAAGAGATAATTTAGATGACATGTAATCGGCTAGGTCGATTGATTGATGATTCGATCTGATTGGTGATGTGATGTGATGTGATGTGATGATGTATATTTGATATATATACTAACTTGTAGGAAGGAACGGAGGCCAAGGTAAGTCCTCTGACCTGTGCATGTCTAGGTAGCCTATAGTATAATGGTTTACTAATCGGGCCTTAGTGGGGTATAACTCGCTGAGACGTAGTCTCATCCCGGTTTAGGGAAAAACATTTCAGGACCCCGATGAGGAGCTGAGGAGGAGGAATCTGAGAAAGAGAACTTTGAGGTGAAACTTGAGGAGAAGAATTTTGGAAGAAGAAGATAATCCCGAGAGGAGCCTTGAGTACGATCCGAATGGGCTGAGATTCCATCTTCTTTTATGAACTCCATTTTGTTGTGAATAGTTGTCGAGTTCTCTGGTTTGTATTTTGTATAAAAGTTTGGTTATAAGTTTCAATATGAAAAATATGGCTTGCTTTTCTATCCCATTGTTTTATTGTTTGGGGATTTATAACTGCTTTCGCATGTGCTTAATAAATGAAAGGGTCAACGATACATAGTCCTGGGATATCGCATTTTAAAATCGACCAAGTAGAAGGATGTGTGCGTGCCCGAGGATCGGGGCGTGACAACCAAGGCATGCCGATTTCCATAGTTCAAACTAATGCGGGGACTTTGTGCTTAGCGTTGAATGAAACCGCGAGTTGAGGGCCATCCTTGGTACATGTGCATCCACGTCGGGTTGGAGCCAAGGTTCGTCAAGCTTGGGATCGTCACTTAAGTGAGGTGTACCCAAGCCTCGAGGTCTTGGATCGGTATTGAGGTGTACTGTTTCCGAGCCTTATCTAGTGCGAGAATCGGCGCTAAGTGATTGATTCAAGTTACGGATCAAAGGTCGTTTCCGACATATTTGTTAGTCAAGTATAAGAAATTCATGACACACACTAATGAATGAGCACACCTTCAGGCCATGCATGCGTTGGCTAAGAGAACATATAAGAACCGGCTTGTTTGATATATTTATGCATGCATTTAAAAAGGAAAAAGCGTTTGTCGCCACACAGCGTTGGCGGCGATGCTTCGTTCGTTGAAGGGAAGCCTCGGTTGATCCTAGATGCCCTAATTGAGCTAGGATGCCAGGGTCTTGAACTCTGAAGCCTCGGGAAGCTAGCTTCGAGAAGCCTCGGTTGAGCCGAGATGCCCTGGTCAAGCCAGGATGCCCAACAAGAAGCTAGAAGCCCTAGTTTAGCCGGGAGAGCTTGGTTGAGCCAGGACGACGATAAATGAATTTGCATGAATGCCGGTTATGCATGAGCATGATATGTTGGTATGTTAATTGATAAGCCAATGGTAGTTTTTGGCATGGATGGCATGTGTTTATATAAAGCATGACATATGATTTGCAATTAATCTGCTATCGACACTGTTTGCGAGTGGTGTACTTACTAGGCTTTGATGATGAGATGCTTTCCTAGTAGAGAATTATGAATTTTACTTACTGAGTTTCCCCAAAACTCATCCCTCATCTCTCAATCCTTGTAGGAATAGAAGTCTCTCATCAATTTTGGGAGATGCAGTCACGCTTGAGGAGATAGGATTTCCCCTTGCCTATGTGGAAAGCTAGTACTGTTATAATATAAGTCAGTGTGTTTTGTGTGTTCAGTGTGATGTATGTCCCAGTCTCCCAGCTGTTGTTTGTTTGGGGAGTTGTTTGTTCACAAGATAAAAAGATTTGGGACAACGACGAGCCTAGGACATCGTGAAAATAACCCTTACTGCTCATGACCCTGGGGATAGAGTTGGGGTCGTGACACAAACGGACTAGTAGGTTTCATTTATTTCATGAAAAGTAAATGATTTGAAAAGCATTTTTCTAAAAATAATTATTTATATTGCTAGAAATAATAAGTCAATCATTGACAATAATTTACATCTAAATATCTTCATGGACGATAAAGATATTTTTTACGCATTCATTTTTATAAGTAATATAAGTGATTATTTTTATGAAAATATTTTTTAAATCTGTCATATTCTGCAAAATAAGCAAAGCCTTAATTTTTCTAAATTATTAACTTTTTTAAAGAATGACGGCTCAAAATTTCCCTCATCTTTAGGTCAGTTTGCAATAGCCTTTGAAATTTGCAAAATTAATCCCAACCCCCTCTCTCCCTCCCTCTCTTTATCTCTTCCACTTCCAAAAGGGAGGGATTTGACCTAAATCTTCCCTTCCTCGCCTAGTTATTTTTCCTTATATTTCCTTTGTTTCTTCTCTTACTCTCCCCATCTAGTTTTAGATTTGTGAGCTTTGCTCTCCCAATCTTATATCTATAGGCTCTTTTCTCCAATCTAATTTTAGATTTTATAGTTTTAACTAATAAGTATTCCATTTCCAATTTAAATGGTGTTCACAATAACTTCGACGTCAAATCTTTGCTCATTCAACATGTTTTATTGTACAACAAAAAATTATAGAGGTGAGTTGATGTGATTGATTTTTCTATTAAACTTTATTTAGTTGTACACTTTTTTGTAGGGATGATCGATTCGATCTGGCTGGTTTCATTTAGGAATCGAGAACCAGATCGAGAGAATCGATTCCCAATTTTTGGGACCAAAGACTAAACCGAGAACTAGTCATTTAGCCCAAAAAAATTAAAAATAAAAATACTAGAGTTGTCCTATTTTAAGGTTTATTGCTGTTTTAAAGAAATAAAAATATATATTTTTGGAAAAAAAGTTGGTTCGATTTCTCCTAGAACTAAGAATCGGACCAAAAATCACCACTTCCATTTTTATGGAATTGGGAACTGGACTGACACCCCTAAGAACTAGAGCAGATCACAAAAAAAAAATAATCTTTTTATTTTCCTCATCTCCTGAATATTCTCCATTGATTTTATCGCCTATTGCTAAAGATAAGATTGTAATGTGATTTTCTCAAATTCCAAAAATCCATCGTAATATCATATCAAATCTCCATTTCTCACAAGATAATTAATTAAAAAATAACGGGGTCGGGCTAATTTGCTCCCTTCGTGGGCCTAGTCCAGCCTATTAATTTAAAGCTCAGAACCACAAATTCAAACCCATCCGTCACCGGTCCAATAAAAAATGCAAAAAATGCAAATTAAAAATAAATACACCTAAATTTATATGCTATGCAATTAATATTTTTTCAGGGATAAAATTAACCCCTAATTTTCTATGCAATAAATAAATGACCGGATCGCAAAATTTAGGTGTCAACACCCTACTTCATTCCCTTTTTGTCTTGCTGCTACCCACCGAATCAATGCCACCTCCAGCTGTTCCTTTCACCATTTCAGCCACTCATCATTCCAGTGTCACCTACCAGTGAACGAAATCCTTTTGCACGCTTACAACCGCAAGCTCCTTTCGCCTTCACTTGCTACCACAATCCAACCCATCTCGTGCCGCCTTCACGCCATCAACGGCCCATCTGCTCCACGTTCCCATGAGCCCAACACCCGTGCATCCTCAGCATCATGGCAACCCACACGTTCCAGCCCAGCGGTCGCAAGTTTCCGCCCCTCTCGAAGCCAACCTAGTTTTCCCCTTTGCCGTTGCCACAACGCCGAGGTTAGCCTAGCCCACAAGCTGCAGCCACATTAAGCCAAGCCTAACAATTTCGCTTTGGGCTTGCAAGGCTTTTTTGGCCTCGATTTGGTCTCCTTTAGCGTCATCGTAGGCCCAAGTTTCGGCTGCCGTCACGCCACCGTCACCATGAACCGGTTTTTGCACTAAACCAGTGAGTTTATGTCCTAAACTCTCATTAAGGTGTTAATGATGCTTAATGGGTGTTTAGGCTAAGTTAAGATTGGATTAGTGTAATTATTAGTGTGTTTAGTTAAATTAGATCGGTTAAATTAGTTAATCAGGTGGTTAGAGATTGTAGTTAGCTAGTTTATTATGCAGTCTTGTAGTTAGGATGTTTAGGGTAATTTAATTAGCCCAATTGGTGGTTAGATTAGCATTATTAGGCCTAAGTATGTATTTATTGGATTTAATTTGTATTATTTAATTATTTAATATTTTTCAGAAATTATACCGAGATAGCCAGTGACTAGAATTTCATGCTGATTGCAGTGGTGTGCTTAGTTTATTCAATTGAATGTTAATTTGTGCAAATTAAGTGATGATTGTGACTTTAAGTATTTAATGCAAAATTATGAAATTTTGGTATTTAATTAGAAAATACCGAGTGTCGGGTTTTGACAAAGAATTTTTTTAAGTACTATCTAAAATAGTGGGATTTTAAAAAGGAATGATATCAAATTTCTAGTTCAAACTGACCGTGTACTCACACACGATTATTTTATTGAGTGTTTTTAATATGAAGAAAATAGGCCAAGTTTGCTATCTTAATTAAGGCATTTAAGTGCAAAGCACAATGCCCTTGGCCATGTTTGAACGACCAAGTGTTGGTTTATAGTTAGGCAAGATGACAATTTTTGTTTTTGGTCGGGGGCAAGATGACTATTGAAAGTTGAGGAAACTCAATGGGCTATGAGCTAGTATAGAACTAAGTGCTATACGATAAGAAACTTCATGTGAGCCATCTTTAGTACCTTGTACCGTTACTTATTATAGTCAAGATCTAAGTGCTACATGGCGACTTGAGTCACATGGGAGCCACCTCTAAAAGCCTTGGAGTACTATCATGCATAATCAAAAACTAAATGCCACATGATAGCAAGATTTCATGTGAGTTACCTCTAGAACCTTGTACTAGTGCTTTTCATAGTCAAGAATTAAGTGCTACATGATAGCGTGATTTCATGGGAACCACCTCTAGTACCTTGAGCAATTGCTTATGATAGTCGAGAACTGAGCACTACACGACAGTGTGACTTCGTAGGAGCCACCTCTAGTACCTTAAGCTATTATTGATTATGATCAAAGACTAAGTGCCACACTATATCAGAATTTCATGGGGAGGGGGCACCTCTAGAACGGTGAGTCTGATATTGAGTATTGAGTTGGAACGTGGAGTCAGAATATTGAGTGGGGATGTTGAGTTTGAATATTGAGAGTGAACATCGGGTGTGAATTGAACCACCGATATGAGTCACCCGCGCCTGATTATCGAACGAAATTGTGTAGCACGGTATGGGACATGTCATAACAATTTGGCTTTATAATTGGGACTCCTGTGTTTGATTGGTTTGATAGTGAGATGTTCCAATTGATGAGTGCATTGATTATATGCATATGTTTTACGTACTGTACTAATGTGCAGAAAGGAACTGAGGCGAGGTGAGTCTCATTGGTTGTGTGTGTAGGTTGCCTCTATGTGTATTATCTTCCTAATCGGAGTTTAAGGTGTGAACTCGTTGAGATTTATATCTCACCTCATTGTGAGTTACCATTTTCAGGTCCATTGTGTGAAGAACCCGGAGCTTGATGCGGAAGAGTCAGGAGCATGGGTAGCCTAGAGGTTTCTTTTTGAGATAGACTTCCTGTACATAAACCTTAGAGTTGGCTTTTGTGTGTAAACTAGTTTGTTTATAAAAGTGTGTTTGATTTGAAATTGTTGTCCTGCTTTTCTATCCCATGTCTGTTGTTGTCAAGGGATTAATTAATTCGCTTCCGCATGTGTATAATTGATTGGGTCAGCGACACGTTCTGGGAATGTCGCATATTTTATCGACCACCGAGAGATGTGCATGCGCTTGAGGTTCGAGGTGTGACACTAGGAACGAAGCTGTAGCACAACACGGCCTATCATCCATAGATGGATGGTCAATCTAAGAGGACTATTCAAACCCTCGAGGATATGATGCAAGCTTGCGTATTGGACTTCAAAGGAAGTTGGGAGGAATAGTTTCATCTAGTTGAGTTTGCCTACAACAACAGCTATCAGCAAAGTATCAAGATGGCACCACTTGAAGCCTTGTATGGTAGGGCCTACAGGACTCCTGTTTGTTGGGATGAAGTTGGAGAGCATAAGATTACGGGCCTTGAGTTGGTTCAACAGTCAATCGATGCCGTCAAAGTCATTCGAGAAAAACTCAAGACCACCCAAAGTCGTCAAAAGAGTTATACAGATAAGCGGCGTAGATCATTGGAGTTCCAAGTAGGTGAACACATATTCCTCAACGTGTCACCAATGAGGGGTACTTCGCATTTTGGCAAGAAAGGAAAGCTAAGCCCGAGGTACGTCAGTCCCTTTGAAATTTTAGAGCGAATCAAGACTTTGGCATATTGTCTTGCGTTGCCACCGAGACTTGCTCAAGTGCATGACATCTTCCATGTGTCAATGTTGAGCAAGTACGAACCTAATCCAACCCATGTGCTGAATTTCGAGGAAATAGATGTGGACAATAGAGTGTCATACGTGGAGAGACCGATTCGAATAGTGGATCGAAAGAAGCAAGTATTATGCAACAAGACGATCCCTTTAGTTAAAGTGGCATGGCAACACCATGGAATGGAAGGAGCCACGTGGGAAAGCAAAGAGTCGATGAGATGTCAATACCCTCACCTTTTTGAAGAAGGGTTGTAAGGACGAAATTTTTGTAAGAGGGGAAGAGTTGTAACATCTCAAAATTTGACCCCTATTTCAAATATGTGAAATGGTTATTTCATTGATGCATTTATGGTTATTTTACTCGAAACTAATCACTTACGAGTTAACTAATCTATTAGGCGAGGCCGTAAAGGGTTATAAACGCGACAAACTAGAGAATTCGATTAGAAATCGACCGCTCGACCATAATGATCGACAAGGGTCAATACCACGCTTCTATAAATCAATTAGCGAATGGATATAAGTCAATTTGATGGAGGAACGTAGTCGAATTGCGGGTAGTTCCGCACAATTGTGATATTCGCGTCGAATGGTAATAAATGGATTTTCTATCAATATTATATTCAGGATACGTAATTGAACCCTCATGATTACATGACAACTGAGGGTCATCTACAATTCGGAGATGTACAAATGTGGGTTGAAAATTATCAACCATGGGTCAAACGCGCTAAAACCCTGAAAAACTACTCGATAGATTAGGTCGTACTAAAGTCGCGTTCGATTGATTTTAACTACGAAATTTAATTCGGTTTTGGGAATCGAACATTCGAGCATGTCACAATTTATTTATTGGATGTCGTCTCATTTTTAGTCGAAATTTCGACGAGTCCGAATTTTTTTTGGAAAAATGATTTTCGAACAAAAGGAAAAAGGAAATGAAATTCGGATAGGGAAGCAAATTGGAAATTCGCTACCCCAAAAACCTTTAATTTTGGGAAATTAGAGTTAGAGAAGATATTTGGGAGACCAAGGATGAGCATAGAAGACTTTTGAGGCATTTGGATAGAGTGTAATGATGAATTTTAGGATATTTTCCCTTATAAGTCTTTGGATTGGCTTATTTTCCTTCTCTCTCTCCCTCATGTGTGAAACAGCCCCCCTTCTGCCCATTTCTCCTTTCTTCTCTCACATTCTTCTCTCCCCTTCATTTTCTCTCTTCTTTTCTTTACCGCCAACCCCTACTTTCCTTCCACTGGTTCTGTCCCTTTTCATTTTTACTGCCGCACGCCTCCACCACATCACCATCCATTACCATCTCCACCGCCACCTCACCCTTACATAGCCACCACTCCTCATGCTCAACCACCACCACACCGTCTCCGCCCGCCAATAGCAACACCAAGCCGCCACCGCCACCGTCAAGCCCCCGTTGCCATCACGTCACTATCGCCGCGAGCCCGCCACCGTCGAAAAACCATGAGTTAACTTTGTAATCTTCGATTAGGCCGTTAATCTCGTTTAGGGGGTGGTTAGATTAGTATTAATAGTTATTAGTCTTAGTAAGGCTTGGTTTAGTTTTAATTGCAATTAAGAATAGTTTAGCTTAAATTTAATTATGATAGTGTAAGTAATTTCAATTAGTTTAATTAATCGTGTTTAGATTAATTAATTGCGCTTAGCCTTTTTAATCATAAATTATTTTAATTAATCGCAATTAGCGTAATTAGTGATGGATTAGGTGTTACGTAAAATTTTACGCTCGTTTTCTTGGAATAGATTATGCGTGATTTTGATGGTTTGTACCTACGATATTATGTAATTGATTGCTCTATGGTAGTTATCCATTGTTATTACAAAACTTGGTTTTATGGACAATTAAATAGTAAAAAAAGAGGTGTCGGGTTTGGACGCCAAATTTTACGTGCTAGATAAAACCGTAGAGTTTTAAAATGGGAGTGTGCTAAGTTCGACAGGTTGATTTCAAATACGTAATCACGTACGATTATTTTACCAAGATTTTTAAATAAGAAAACTTAGCCAAGTTCATTATTTGAAAACAAAGTTGGTGTTCTTGGCTAAATATGTGCTTGAGTGGTCATTTAATTGAACCGGTCATCCAATGGGAGTTTGGGGACGACGCCCGAGTTTATCAGATGCCCGGTGGGGGTCCAAATGCCGATTTGCGGTTGAGGCCGGATCGAAACTCCTTTATGGAATGCCGTTTAGGTGGGGGTCTTAGACGATGCCGTGCTCGATGGAGCAGGACGATACCCGGTCATGCCGAAAGACCACCGATACTTGTGTTGGCCGTGGCCTGAGGGGTCGTAATAATTGGAACACGTGTGTCTATAATGCACGTGAAATTCTAAATATGTGTTCTGATTGTTATTTATGCACGTTAATCTATTATTATTGTTCGAGACATGCTAATGTGCAGGGTACGCCAAGGTGAGGTGAGTTTATGTTTGGCGCGTGCTTATGCCGCATTTGAGGCGAATTCGTATCCTAATGGAGGTTTAGGGACTTTAACTCGCTAAGATTTTATCTCACCCCATCATTGTCAAAACATTTTCAGGTCCGTAATATAGAGTGTTGCCCTGTGCGATTTGGGGTCCCCTAGGGTATGGAGGTAGAGACTACTCTCTATCCTATCCCCGGGACCAACCAATTTCGTGAGTTGGTAGTTACGATGGTGTGGGTAGATGAGGGCTTTGCGAATGTGGTGCCCCACCACTTCAAAGCATGGTTTATTACGGAGGTGAACGGTGGTCAAGAGGGTCCACTACATGGTTTTGATGGACCACCTATCGGAAATGTGGATGGGCAAGATATTGACCCCATGGATATCGACATCCCTGATGGTGTCTTAGTGAATCCAGATTCCGAGCCAGAGGAGCCTGAGGAGCCATGCTCACCTAACATCGTGCCGAACTTCGTGCCTGGGCCTAGGTACTAGAGCGGATGTTTGGAGTTGTACAGTTAGAAGTTAACCTTGACCTTTTGACCCTTTTTGCCGTAGGTCACATAGGAGTTCCTTTTGTGGTAGGCCTGTAAATATTAAACTCATTAGGTTAACCTGTTGATATATAAATCGTAGTTTGTGAGAAATCATCATTGTGTCTTTTTTTTTTTGTTTTTGTTTTTTTTGTTTTTACTATCCCTACTAGTATCGATTGACTGGGGGTTTAATTTAATTTGTTTCTATTTGCGTATAATTGAAAGATAAAAAGAAAGGGGTCGGCGACGCATCCTGAGACGTCACATTTTTAATCGATGCTGAGGGATGTTCGCGTACTCGGAGTTCGGGGTGTGACACCCACTCTTCATCTGTCTTCGGTAACCGCTTCTTTGAGAGCTTGAAGTGATTTTCTAAAGAAGTACTTCTAGGTTTTGTATTTTGAACGTCGAATTTGTCTAGCACCTTGTCAATATACCTTCCTTGAGATAATTCGAGGATTCCTTTGAATCTATTCCGCATGATTATCATCCAAAGAATTTGATTCGTTGTGCCCAAGTTCTTCATCTCAAACTCTTTTGATAATTGTTGTTTTAATATGTTGATCTCCCTCATGCTAGATCAAGAGCATATCATCCATATACAATAGTAAAATAATATAGTAGTCATTAAACTTCTTGAAATAATAGCAGTAATCCATATCACTTCTAGTGTACCCATTACCACAAATAAAATTGTCAAATTTATTGTACTATTATTTAGGAGCATGTTTCAAGTCATAAGGACTTTTCTTCAATTTACATACATAATTTACTTTTTTAGCAACCTGAAAACCTTCTGATTGTATCATGTAAATATTCTCATTCAAATTACCATGGAGGAATACAGTCTTGACATCTAACTGCTCCAGATGTAGATTCTTAGTGGCAACAATATTCAATACTAACCTAATAGTAATCAATTCCACAACTGGAGAAAAAATCTCTATGTAATCAATTCATTCTCTATGTAATCAATTCATTCTTTTTATTGAAACCCTTTTATTACTAAGCTTGCTTGGTACTTTTGCTCCCATCAACTTATTCTTTGACCCGATACACCCACTTGTTCTACAATGCTTTCTTCCCATATGGAAATTGAGTTAACACAAAAGTTCCCTTTTTTTTTTTTTCTTTTTAGTGAATCTAACTCATTTTGCATTGCTAACTCCTACGTAATAGAATCTTTAACCTGCAGTACTTTTGAAAAATATTCTAGTTTGCCAACGTCCATCAAAAGCAAATAATGCAATGGCGGAGAATATCTTTATACAGGTTTAGGTGTTCTACTCAATCTTTTCAAAGTGAGTTCAAGTGTACGTAATTCTTGTTTTGGTTTTTGATGAGAGGCTACAGCAATAGTTTTAGGAATTTCAACCTAAACACTCTTAGAAACCTCCTCTAATTCAATCTCTCTATTCTCTTCCGTTTGTTTCTTTACACTAAATTCTACCGTTGTTCTTATACAACATGTTTTCATTGAATGTAACATGAGTAGTTCTTATTATTTTTCTATTTTGTTCATCCCAAAATTGATAACTAAAATAATCAAAACCATAACTAACGAAAAAACATATTTTAACTTTTGCATCAAGCTTATTGCTATTTTTGGAATCTACGTGGACATACAAAACACTACCAAAAACTTTTAGATGCGAGAGATTTATCTTCTTTCCACTCCATTCTTCTCCTAGTAACTTAAAATCAAATGGAACCAAATGTCCTTTGTTAATCAGATATGCTGCGGTGTTAATTGCATCCACCCAAAACATCTTTGGTAATCCTACATGCAACCTCATACTTCTTACACGCTCATTCAAGGTTATGTTCATTCTTTCATCAACTCCGTTTTCTTGCAATCTGTTAGGGAATAATTCTTGTCATTCTAATTTCATTCTTTGCACACAAAATCACTTAAACTCCTTGTCAAGCCCGGAACCTTGAGCGCGCGTGCATCCCTCGGTGATTGATAAAATTGCAACGTCTCAAGACGCGTTGTTGATCCATTCATTTTATTGTACATGTAAAGCGAATAAAAAAAAACCCAAACAACACAAATATGGAATAGAAAAGCAAGATCAAATTTTCACAAAACACTTTTTATAAACACACTAGGTTTATATACAAAAGTCTACAAAAGGATCGGCTCTCAAAAAGAAGTCGTCCTACAACCTACTAGTCGGACACATTCACCGATCCTTCGGACTCCACCTCCACAAGTTCCGAGGGCTTTGGGTCCTCCACAACCCCATCAGAAGGGTCAGCTGCACCCTCGCCTAGAGCGGTGTTGACCATAACGACAGGAATATCAAATCGCTGAAGGGGACTTATCCTATACTCATTGAGTCCATGGCGAAATCACGCTCTGAATTGATGAGGTACCCTCTAAGGTAGGCCGTCATCAATCCAAACAGTGGTCATAATCAGCTCATAGACCCAATAACTCCCGAGAACAAAGACATATGTGCTCTGCTTAGTGACAGCTTGAGGCTAACCAAAATGTTTTGGAGGGACCACCATCTAAAGACCTACAAAGAATGAGCCCATGACGGGGTGAAACAATATCTCAACAAGTGCACCCCTAAACCTCGACTAGAAAAAAAAATACGCCTAGAGGCGGCCTAACCACACAACCATAGAGACTCACCTCGTCTCAGATCTTCCATGCGCGTCAGTACAATTCATATACACAATGCATATAATAAATGCACACATCAATTGGAACGTCAAAACTCAATTAATCATAGGGGTCCCGATTATAGGGCCAAATCGTTATGACATGTCTCATTCCATGTCACACAATTTTGTCCCATAATCCGGCATCAATCACTCGTTCCAATTTATTACGGCCCCGAGGACACGGCCTACTCGACGTTCGGCAGTCTTCTAGTGTAACCAAGCATCATCTCACCCCTATTGAGCACGGCAACGTCTACACAAGACGGCAATCTCGAAAGAGCATCGGTCCAGTTTTTACTGTGACCGGCATCCGTTGTCCGGGGGCATCCCATATAAGGGCAATGTCCACCCGACACACATTGGGGATGGGTTCTCATAACCATCACACGACCACTCAAATTTGGCCAAGGATACCACACATTGCACTCAAATGTCTCAATTAAGATAATGCACTTAGTCTATTTTCTTTATATTAAAAACACCCGGTGAAAATAATCATATGTGGGTATACGCTCAGATTGAACTTTAAAAATTGATATCATTTCATTTGAAATCCCACTATTTGATATGGTATCTAAAAACATTTTTAGTGTCAGAACTCGACACCCAGTAATTTCTAATTAATTACCAAAATTTCGTAATTTTGAAATAAACACTCAAAATTACAATCACCACTTAATTTGCACAAATTAACACTCAATTGCATAAACTAAGCATACCACTGCAATCAACACGAAATTTCGGTTACCGGTTATCCTGGTATAATTTTCGGAAAATATTAAATAATTAAATAAATAAAAAAATTAATTAAATAAATGCAAATAAATCCAATAAATGCAAACCTAGGCTGAAAACGTTAATTTAACCACCTAAATGGGCCTAGAAAATTAATGCACTTATCTAGATAAATAGTACAATCTAATTAGCCCATAATCAATCTATTCTAACCACTTAACAAGCATAATTAAGCAATTAAATCGCTAATCTAAACTAACTAACCATTTAATCCATACTTAGTCTAAACTAATTACCTACTAAACATCATTAACTTCCTAAGTAGAGTTTAGCAAGTAAACTCACCAGTTTTGCGGGCCAATGAGTTCACTATGACGACAATGCCAAGGCGGGTGGCAACCAAGCTTGGAGTGACACCAACGGAGGTTCAGACGGAGCCGAAAACGGGCCTCGAAGCTCTCAACAAAGCTACTGGGCTTGGTTCTGTTTTGGAAGAATTGAGCTGGGCCGAGCGGCTAGAAACAGCAAGGAGGGATGGCGACGGCTGCAGTGGCTCCAGGTGGGTGACAACGATGGCTTCGGCAGCTTTGACAACGACTAGAGCGAGCTCAAGGACCTGTGAGCAGACGCGGGATGGTGGCCTGGGCTCGCGAACAAGCGGGACGTGAGCAAGGTGGTCGTGACTCACGGGCGGTAACGACGGTGCTTGGATAGCTCGGGCGGCGGTCGACAGTGTAGGGGCTGGGTTGGCTAGTTCTCTGGTTTTTCTTGAGCTTAAAACACACAAAAATGAAGGAAGCAAGGCCAGGAGAGAAGAAGGAGGTTGCTGCAACTGAAGGGGACCACAAAATATTCGAAAACACTCAAGAGGTTGCCCCACCATGCTCAGCCTCATTCGCAGCCACTTTGCTACACTAAGGCTTCTCCAACAAGCCTCCCATGTAGTCCAAATGTTGCACCCCCCTTGGCTACGAATTTGAGGCATTCCCCATCTAATTTCATTTCAATTCCTCTTCAATTAGACTCAAATTGATACCCTTAAATTCAGCCAAAGTGTTCACATCACATTTCACATTTTTCATTGCCAATTAGTCCAACTTGAATGCTAAAAACGCAACAAAAAACGATCATCTAATTTTCCTGGTCCTCTAATTTTCTCAGGTTTGTAGAAATATCTTCAGATGACAAGTCGACATTCCTAAATGAATCGTAACATAATAGAACTTTCAATTTCTAAAATCAAGTTCAAATTCTTGGTTAATTTCAACCAGGTGCGATTTTAGTGTGACCTAACCTACCGGGTAGATTTTAAGAATTTTTAATGCAATTGACCCGTGGTCGATTATTTTCAATCCGCATTATGCATCTTCTATACATTGGTGATTCTCGGTTATCGGGAAAATCTCAAGGTTTCAAATATGGGCATGAGGTACAGAAAAATTAGGTTAGTGTCGTTCGACGAGAATTTTGCAAATAAGTGGAATCACCCACACTTTAATCACATACCTCAATTGAACCGACCTATCTCCAATCTCTGATTGATTTTGATGATGCCATATTGACCCTTGCAAATTAGCACCGTCGAGCAATCGCTTTCTAGTCGAATTCTCAAATCTATTGCATTTAGATTCTTTAACGGCTTCACTTAATAGACTAGTTATCTCGTGAGTGATCAACTTAGGGAAAAGAACTATAGGCACGTCAATGAAAAGCCCAATTTATATCATCGAAAACAAATTCGAAAAATCAGGCTGTCACACTCCTTATTATCATACTCACCACCATTATGTTTAGACATTCAATTTTCAGGCCAGTCTCATTCTCCACTTCAGCTTTTTGTCTCTTAAAAGTAGCAAACACATTATTATTATTTTTTTTTCAGAAAATAAACTTATAGCTTTCTAATTGAGTCATCAATGAATGTGGCATAATAGCATAAGCCTTCAAGGGAACACACAGAGGCTAGTTCCCACACATCTGTACACACCAACTTTAATTTTCCTTTCTTTTGTTTTCTTTCCAATCTTCGAACAACTAACACACTTTTGCTTGTCCATAACACAATCTTTACATAGACCAATATCTATGGGCTTCAAATTAGGTAGATTTCCCTTAGATGCTAATCACTCCATCCCTTTTTTGCTTATGCGCCCAAGCCCGTGGTGCCATAATTTGAAACCAACTTCCGACTCAGCAACTGCAGCGGTTTCTCTACTACTTTCAGTTAAGTAGAGTGAAACGACGCACCTGAGTCAAGAATCCGAGACTCAATTAGACAATCAATGCTAAAAATTAAAGCATCACCGTCATGCGTCTCTTCAAGAGTTGCATTCACAAATTTCTCTTGCTCTTGATTTCGATCTCAACATTAAAATTTCTTCTTTAAGACTCTACAATCTCGTTTTATTGGCCTTTCTTTTCACAATTCTAGCAAATTATTTCTCCATGAGTTCTCGATTTACTTCTCCTCTTGACTTTGCTACCACGATATTGGTTCCACCCTCATTGATTGCTTCTTCCTCTGGCTTAAGTATTTAAGATAGCATCTGAAAATTCACCTGATTTTCTTTCATGAATATCCTCATTAAGAATCAAATCTCGAATTGCTTGAAGTTTCAACTTTTTTCTTACTAGACGAACTGTTCACTACAGTCACAATTGCACTCCAACTTTCAGGCAGGGAAGATAATAAAATTAAAAACTTTACCTCATCATCAAATTTGATATCCACCAAACTTAACCGAGTCATAATCACATTGAAGGAGCAACTTGGGGAAGTGAAGATTTGTTGAAACGACAATACCCCCACCTTTTTGTTTAAGACTTGTAATAGATTTAAATTTCGAGGACGGAATTTTTATAAGAGGAGAAGAGTTGTAACATCTTGATTTTCAACCTTGTTTTCGATGATATGAAATGGGCTTTTCATCGACGCGTCTATAGCCTTTTTCTCTAAGTTGGCTACTCACAAGATGATTAATCTATCAAGTGAAACTATTAAGGAATATAAACGCAACTGACTTGAGAATTTGACTAGAAATCGACTACTCGACCGTGCTAATCTGCAAGGGTTAATACAGCATCATTAAAATCGACCAGAGATCAGAGATAGGTCATTTCGATAGAGGCATCTAATTAAATTATAGGTAATTCAACTTAATTGCAAAATTCTCAGCGATCGACATTAAACTGATTTTTTTGTCATTTCTGTACCTTGTGCCCGTATTTGAAACCTCGAGATTTTCATGACAAATGAGAGTCGCTTATTTTTCGAAGATGCACAATGTGGCTCAAGAATAATTGACCACAGGTCAAATACCCTAAAGATTCCTAAAAGCTACCCAGTAGGTTAGGTCACGCTAAAATCACATCTGGTTGAAATTAACCATGAAATTGAATTCGGTTTTGAGAATCGTATGTTCAAGCATGTCACGATTTATTTTTAAGATATCGTCTCATCTTTCAGAGAAATTCCTTCAAGCCCAAAATTTTGCAGAAAAACCGGTTTTCGGACAAATCGGAAAATGAGAGTGAAATTCGGATGGGCTATTTAATTGAGGTATTTGCTGCCCAAAATGAGTTATTTTGGGAGAAATGAAGGCTAAGTGGTGATTGGAGGGAGCATTGACATTATGCATGAAGACTTTGTGGACATCAATGATGAAAGCGAAGATAATAGTCCCTTAAAGTCCTTGTTTATCTTGACTTTCATTCCTCCCCCTATGTCTCTTTTCTCTCTCTCTCTCTCTCTCTCTCTCTCTCTCTCTCTCTCTCTCTCACATTCCCCCCCCATTCAACCACCCACTACCATCTTCTTTCCTTGTTTTTTTCCCCTTTGACTTTTTAGGCTCTCTCTTATCTCTCCCTCTCTCTCCCTTTCTTTACTTCGCACGTTTCTTTCCCCCTCTCTGCCGACACTCTCTTCTTCCTCATCCCTCCCTTTCTTTTGTTCTGCAGTAGCCCACTTTCCTTCCCTCCATTTCTCTTCCCCACAGCCGCACACCACTCCATCGAAACTCCATCATTCCAACAGCCCACCACCCACTAAGACTTCATCGCCCCAACAACGAGCAGCCACCATCTCCACACTAGCACCACCTTCTTCTTTACACCACACCACCGCCACCTTTAGCATCATCTTCTTGTTGCTATGCTGACCACCAGCCCTCATGCCCAACAACCGCACCAACTCAGCAGCCACCAACATTGAGCGACTCTCTACGACCAACCGCCGTCCCGATCCAACAACACTCGCAGCCATCAATCGAGCCAAGCTGCAACCAATAACCCCCTTCAAGACTAGTAGCAACCATGAGCCTTGCGGGCCATTTTTCGGCCCGGTCCAAGCTCCCATTGGCGTCGCCGTAAACCCGAGTTTTGGCCGCCGTCGTCGTGAACTCATCGGATCGCTAAATCGATGAGTTTACTTGCTAAACTCTCCTTATAGAGTTAATTATGCTTAAGGAGTGTTTAGATTAAATAAATATTTGATTAGTGTAGTTATTAGCTTGTTTAGTTCATTTAGGTTGGTTAAATTAGTGAATTAGGTGGTTAAAAATTGTACTTAGTTTATTATGTGGCCTTGTAGTTAGAATAGTTAGTATAATTTAATTAGTCCCACAGGTGGTTAGATTAGCAATTTTTAGCCTAAGTTTGTATTTATTGAATTAATATGTATTTATTTAATTAATTTTTCTAATTATTTAATTATTAAATATTTTCTGGCAATTATACCGGGATAGCCGGTGACTAGAATTTCGTGCTAATTGCAATAATGTGTTTAGTTTAGCAATTGAATGTTAATTTGTGCAAATTGAGTGGTGGTTATGGTTTTGGATATTTATTTCAAAATTGTGAAACTTTGGTATTATAATCAGAAAATACCGGGCATTTGTTTTTAACGCCAAAATTTTTTTTAGGTACTATATTAAATAGTGGAATTTTTAAAAATGAAGATATCGCATTTTTTGCTCAAACTGACCGTGTACCCACACACGATTATTTTCACTAGGTGTTAGCACATCATTTTAAATGAGGCATTTGAGTGCAATGCACAATGTCCTTAATCAGGATTGGATGTGCGTGTGATGGTTAAGAGAACCCATCACCCGATGTGTGTTGGGTGGATGATGCTCCTATGTGGAAAGCCCTGGACAACGAATACCGGTCGCAGCAAAAGCTGGACTAATACTCCTATGTGAAAAGCCATCTTGAGGTAGATGTAGCTGTGCTCAATGGGGTGAGACAACACTTGACTATGCCAGAAGATCGCCGAACATCGAGTACGTCGTGCCCATTGGGTCAAGATTAAAATTAGGAACGTATGATTGATTGAGCTAGACGTGCCGAATTATGGGACAAATTGTGTGGCACGGTATGGGACATGTCATAACGATTTTGTCTTATAATCGAAACCCCTGTGACTGTGTGAAATATGAAATGTGGCATTCCAATTAATTGAGTTTGATTACTGCTCATGTTTGTAATATGAATTGTGCTAACATGTAGGAAGGAACTGAGGCAAGGTGAGTCTCCATGGTTGTATAGTTATGTGGTTGTGTGGTTGTGTGGTTAGGACGCCTCTGGGCGTATTACCTTCATAATTGGGGTTTAGAGCGTGAACTCACTAAAATTTATATCTCACCCCATCGTGAGCTCAATTCTTTTCAGGACCGTAAAGTGGAGGATCTGGAGCCAAGCTGAGGGGATTCGAGGTGTAGGTCAATTAGGACACCTTTTGGAGATAGACTTTTGTATATAAACCTAGTTTGTATATAAATGCGTGTTTTGTTTGTGAATCTATTTTCTCGCTTTTCTATCCCATGTTGTTTGCTGTCAAGGGATTTGTTTATTCGCTTCCGCATGTGCAATAAAATGAAATGGGTCGGTGACGCATCCTGGGACGTCGCAATTACATCGACCACTAAGGGATGGGCATGTGCTCGTGGATCGGGATGTGACATCATCAATGTCAAAAGATCATAATCCTAAATGACTGGAAAAAGATTTTGCGGAGCAATGACATGGACGAATGTGAGTTAACAAGTGAATAGAGATCTAGCCTCTCAACAAAAAAGAAGGGTCAAGGTGTTATTTTCCTTAATTTTTTATAGGAGGAAAACCTAATAGTTAATTAACACTTAAAAGGAAACGTGATTTGGTAGACAGATGTGTAAGAAACACATTTCCTTTTATTTCTTGCCAATTTCAAGATGAGAAGTATATAATGGTTTAGAAGATTTTCTCATTTTTTTTATAGAATATTTAAATAGTAAACTATGCCTTCGTCTAACAATTTAAACTTTTAGAACAATTGGAAATGGTCCCACCAAATCTCATATGATATCAAAGCCGAAAGTCTTGAGTTTGAATCTTTCAAGCCTCATTTGCCTCCCCAATTAAATTTCCAGGCTTGAGAGGGAGTGTTATAATATTTAAATAATAAATCATGCCTTAACTAACAGCATAAGTTTTTAGAAAAGTTGGTGGTGACAATGGTCCCACCAAATTTCCCACTTTTACTTTCCATCCTCTTTTATTGATTCAAACAAAGAAAAACAAATTGTACTCAACTTTCCTCAATGAAAATTAAGAAATAGTCAAAAAAATTTATCCCTATGTGTATATTCTTTGAATAAAGGGAAATTGTCCAATTAGTTCTAAATTTATTATACAATGCCAATTCAGTCCTAAATTGTTTCAATCTTGCTAATTTAGTCATAAAACTTTTGTGAAAAAATTCATTATAGTCCTTCCACAAATTTTCACCAAAAATCGTAGACATGGTGATGTGCCACATAAGATGATCAACAATAAATGGACCGCCACATCAACCATTTTTGGTATTGGCCAGAAGGACTACATTGGAATTTTGTATGATGACTTAGGACTAAATTGGAAAATTTGAAAAATTTAAAACTGAGTTGACGTTAATAGAATAGGTTTGTGACTAATTGGGTAATTTTTCCTTTTGAATTGCTCTCGAATAGTTAAAGTGATTGTAAAGATAAAAATTATAATTGTAGATTAAGTATTTAAATTTGGTCATTTCGAGTAAAAGTTCTGTTAAATAAGCTTAAAAATGTGGTGGGTTGGAGTTTACAACAAATTAAATTTCATCACATATATATACTAGAACTCAAAAGTGCAACATGAATAATTTGTCTACAATTCTTGACTGTAATCTTCACACTAGTAATTTGCGTAACAAATAAAAAGACACTTGACTGAGCCTATAAATCTGGACTTTCCGACAAATTAAATACTTATGTGCACTATGAAAAACACGCTGAGAAGGTGTATGACCATGAGACTTGTGGTTTGAAAGAGACATGACCTCTCAGAGAAGAAACAATTAAGATCTAAATGTAAAAGTTTTCCTAATGTGGAGTACATTAATTGATATTATAATTTACTGTTTTTACAATTATCGTAAAATATTATTGGTCTAAGGTGAGATAAAAGGTTTCTTAATTAGTCTAATTCTCATATGTATCCTCACCTAAGAAGCGTTTACCTAACGCTAAACGTGAGGGGTGCCGCCTCATTGAGCTAGTGATATAGAAGACAATAGAGGAGAAAGACTTGCGCATGGAACATTGTGTTTCCGCTTCCGCTTCAAGAACGATGGATCTCAAAACAGGTGTGTTAACATTTTCTACTTAATTATGCATGTTTTTGTTATAGTTATGGAGATATTGGGATTGCGCAATTTGCATCCAACACTAAGTACAAGCATTTAATTGTTTTTTTGTAAGTTCAAAAACTAAATCCCAATGTAATAATCTTCTATGAAATGGAGAACTTAAGAAGTAAATTATTTATTTATAATTATTAAGGAACCTCCTTTATGTTCCTAAATCCCAGGTAAACAAAAATCACTAATATAATGGATAATACGTACGTCATAGGCCCAGATCAATAAGTTCAATATAGCATCGTCGCTCTCGGTTATGAGAAGCATATCTTGTGTTTTTTGCCTAATCTAAATTTTTATATTTTTGTTACATAAACGCTAGTTGTATTCTTTGAAAAATTGCTATCGTGGTGCTATATTGAAAAATAGCACCTCAATAAAGAACATTTTTATTGCTTATTGTGAGGAGGGATTGACTATATCAACCATTTAAGATAGGACAACAATCTCTCCCCTAGTTATGCTAATATTGACTACTCCTCACCAACATTTGCTTCACGAGGATCGAAGTGTTTGCCATCAAATTGGCTAATGACAGAGGCATCAATAGCTCTTGCGCAAGGAGTTGAAGTTGAAGCTTCTAATGCCAAGGGCTCCATCCTTTTCTTGTCCACCTTTTCCTTGAGATCTGCCATCGCCTTCTTTAATACCATTAACTGTTCGAAGCTAAGGTTTTCGATTTCCAGAGGCTTAATATGTTGGAGCTCTTTTGCCCGTTTCTTTTCAGCTTCCAGTCGCTCGAGCACATCTGCATATTGTCTGTTCAGTTCAATTAAGGTTTGGTCTCCATTAGTTTGAGCCTGAGTGACAGTAGGACAAACCGTCTGTGGATGCTCAAACCTGTCAAGGACTGCATCCACAGAAGGGTGTCCAAAGGAGAAAGGCTTGCCGCTAGGAGAGAAGAGAATAATCGCCATCTCAGTTGCACAAAGAGTGCATAGTTCGCTTGCTTTCTTGAAGAGTCCTGGTCGCCGTTTCGAGAAGGCAACTCGTTGTGCATTGACACCCTCGATCATCCTCTTTGCTCCAGTTGTTTTGCCCTTCATGTCTCACCCTGCAAAATCAATGTAAATTCAAATGATATTGCTAGAATAATGAAAAATGGTGGCCATTTATAAGATTTTACAGGCCAAAGCATTGCTTAAAAAATTGCACCACTCCCTCTTTGATTGGCAATCCTCTTTGATTGATAATTCTGATTTGGATTTCCATGTATTAGCATGCGTTTTAAGAGGTTTAATGATAAATATGTCGTTTTCCGTCTTATTGACGATGGTGTAATCCTCTCAACATTACTAAGTTGGCATCCCTTTAATGGCAATTGCTAGCTAATACTATGATAACAATCCATGACAGACTTAATCAACGAGTCCACCTAGCATAAATGGAAATAAATCTTGCTTATGGTTAAAATTAGAATTTTCTATGCTTAATAACACGAATGGCTTTAGCTTTGGAACAATTGTATATTTTCAACTACTTGAGTACCATAACTATTTTTTCGATCATTTGAGTGTCATAACTTATATAAAAAGATTACTTGAGTGCAATAACTTTGAATCAATTACTTGAGCACTAAAACTTTTTAAAAACATTTACCTAAGTACTAGAAGTCCAGCGTGGCATAGCACTTGAGTGAGCGTTTTTAAAAGATCATGATACTCAAGTGACTAATTGAAAAATACTATAACACTCAAGTGAGCGGAAAAAAATTACGACACTTAAGTGAGTACTGTACAAAAGTTATAGCATGGTGTCCTTTTCCCTGCTTTAAATGGTAACGTTGATTCACTTTCCAAATATGGCATGCATCTTAAGAGTTTTAATGATAACCATGTCGTTTTCCATCAAATAGATGAAAGTCTAATCCTCCCAACATTCAAATTTTAACTCTAATTCAACTTTGAATGGTAACTCTGATTCAACTTTCTAGATATGACATGCGTTTTAAAAGGTTTAATGACAAGCATGTCATTTTCCGTCAATTAGATGGAAGTATAATCCTCTCAACATTCAAAAGTTGGCATCCCTATAATGTCTATTTCTGGCTAATGATATATGTATAAAAACCTATTGAGAACATGGGGACAATAATAGTAGGAGTGCCATAACTTTCATACAGCGCTCACTTAAATGCGATAACTTTTTTTTCACTTACTTAAGTGCCACATCGGAGTAAAATTAATCATTTAAATGCCATTTCCGGCAAATTATCCTTCATAGACTTTTTTTAATTAATTTCCTATTATGACATGGATTTATTTTTTATTTTTGATTTTTTTTAATCAATTGACAACATCTGCACCGATGATGCCATGTAAGATGACCGATGTCCATGTTGGATTTTCCAGCAAGACAAATTGCCAATAGTACTTAAGTGATCGATTTTTCAAATTTATGGTCCTTAAGTAAGTGTTATACGAAAGTTATTGCACTTTTAGTATACTTATCCCAAAAATGCTTATATACATGTTTGTTGAAGGAGTGATCATTTATATTTTTGGAAAAATTATCAATTTAGTTTTAAACCTATTTTATGGATGTCACTTCTAAATGCATCAGAATTTCCAAAGAAAGAGAAGAAAAAATGTAAAAAAAAAAAATGATCTTGAATCTGGCACCTGCAAAATATTGTGGTATGATGGGTTTCTAGAGTCAAAGGCTATATGGTGGTTAAGAAGAAAGGAAAGGTGGAGGAGGTAATTTATAATTACTACTTGTGTATTAGTACATAATAATTGTTCTAGTGATATTTATTTTCGATATTTGTTGAAAATTAAATTTAAAATATCTTGGATCTTATACGCAACCGGTATCATTCATGAGAAGTATCTAGTTATTATTATGTTATAAAGAATTAAATAATGCAAGGCATTTGCCTACGTGAGACTCTTATAGTAAAGTTTGGAGAGATAGCTGCGATTGATTGGCCCTCCCCAACCTTCACTTAGGATAAGAACAACACAGTGCCATAACTTTCGAACCACACTCATTTGACTACTATAACTTCTTTTTCCACTGACTTAAGTGCCACATCAAAATAAAATCAATCAATTGAGTGCTATTTCTAGCAAATCATCATACGTGGATTTTCTTTTTTATTAAAATTTTCCATCTCAACGTAAAATAAAAAAAAATCAATTTTTTTTTTTATTAATTGTCTACGTGTCCCCGGCAATGCCACATAGGACAACTAGCATCCACATTGAATTTTCCAAAGAGACAAATCACCTATAGCATTTAAGTAATCAATTTTTTTTTTTTAAATTTATGGCATTCAAATGAGCGAGAAAAAAATTATGATATTCAAGTGAGTGCCGTACAAATATTATGACATTTGCGTTGTTCTTATCTCAAGAATATGTATTGAATTTGAGCTTGGAAAGAAAATCCAATTCAAGTAGGTTTCCTGGTTTGAGTAGGTCTCTTACAAAGGATTCCCTATTTTGAATACTAATATATATAGATTAGTGTTAGGGTTTATTCTATTTTTTTTTTTAGGGAGTAGTACTCTATGAGATTTTGAGATAATTGGTTCCTTTACGGATGTACTACAGGGCTGACAAAAACTTGAACTGTTGGTCGATAATTAACCCGTGATACACAACATAAATAGCTCGGTGCAAACCCTCGTGGACCACAATTCCCCGAATTCAGGGGTTCCTTGCTCATACCAATACACCAATGAATTAGATCATTCTCTTGTAAATTGCAATTCAACCATCTTAAATTTATCATTACTTATCGTTTAAATTCAATCAAGAATAATCTCATCGACGTCTCAAGAGAATTGGCGCCTGCAACATGCAAATCTTATCGCATTTTACAATGTTAGAATCTTTCATTGTAATTTCTAGTCTAGTAAAGGAGTTGTATGGGCATGTATCCAATACAAAGGAGATCAAATCCTTCATGTGCTCAAATTTTTTTTAAGTTTCATGTATTAAAAGCTTCTTCTAATGCCTAGAGTGGTGATTATAATTGGTCGCCATACCACACCCTTTTGCTCTGCCAAAACAAATTTCTCAGTCACAAGAAAATTTTGCTCAGGAAATATAAAATAACCCACTTCATGTTTCTTGAAGCTCCTATGTTCATTGAAGGCCCAGGAGATTCAAGCCTCAATTAATGGATGCGCTAAGAGAAATTTACAGTTTGATCGCTGCCTTCAGCACTCTAATTTCTAGCTTGATGAGTAAGGAAAGAGAGATTGGCCCAAAAACCTGAGCATTGAACTTAAACAGCTTGGTATTTGCCGGAAACAAAGGAAGAATGGTCGTATTCGTCCTAAAAGAAGAGGTATATAATGGTTTATTCTCATTTTCTCACGTCACATTCCATCATCTTTTATCAATTAAAATAAACCAAAAAGAAATCGTATTAGGCTTTCCAAAATGAAAATTAAAAAAAAATATAACGAAAAATATTATCACCATGTGTATATTCTTTGAATAATGGGAAATTATTTAATTAGTCTTAAACCTATTACACGGATGTCAATTTAGTCCTATGTTTTTAATTTTACTAATTTATTTCTAAACTTTTGCGTAACATTCTAAATATAGTCTTCAATCAATTTTCATTGAAAATTGCTTACGTAGTAACGTGCTATGTAAGACAATCGATGATGATCGGACCACCACTCAACTATTTCTGACAAATATAAGTCGAAAGGACTATAATGTAATTTTACATAAAGGTTTAGAACTAAATTAGCAAAATTGAAAAATTTAGGACTAAATTAGCATTTAAACAATAAGTTTAAGACTAATCAAGTAATTTTCCCTTTTGAACTGCTCTCGAATGGTTAAAAGTGATTGGAAAGAAAAAATTATAATTGTAAATTAAGGTATTTAAATTTGGTCATTCCGAGGAAGAGTTATGTTAAGTAAGCTTAAAAACGTGGTGGGTCGGAGTCCCCAGCAAATTAGATTTCATCACATATGTACAAGAACCCATAAGTGCAACATGAATAACTTGTCTATACAATTCTTGACTCTTATCTTCACACTAGATATTTGCGAAACAAATGAAAAGATGCACTTGATTGAGCCTATAAATCATGAACACCTCTTAAATACTTCTATGCACTTTCAAAAACACATGCTGAGAAGGTGTATGACCATGAGACTTGTGGTTTGAACTTTGAAAGAGACATAACTTCTTAGGAGAGACAATTGATGTGTAAGTATAAATATTTAGTTGTCTATTCATAAGGTCAAGAACTAAACCCCAATATAACAATCTTCTATGAAATGGAGAAATTAAGAAGTAAATTATTTTTTATGATTATTAATGAACCTACTTTGAGTACGTAAATCTTGAGTATACAATATTATTAATATAAGGGAAAATTTCAAAAAATGACCCAAAGTGCCTTAGTTTTCTCAAATAATGGTTCAAAGTAGACATTATTTTGAATAATGCTGTGAAATAACAAAATTATTTCAAATAAAGGCTTAAAGTGGCTAAATCGTCTTAAATAAAGGCATTTGGTTGCTGGTAAATTTTTCGGCCATCAAAGAAGGAGTATTTTGGTTAAAAAATTTGTAAATATATTTTTAAAATTTTTTGACTTTTTCTTTTATTTTCTTTTTTCCTCATCCCTTCCCCGACCATGGCCGTCAATGGTTGGCGGAGGTTGCCCTCGTCGGTGTTGGGAGAGGGCAGCCCTCACCAACATTGGGTGAGGGCTACCCTCACCTAGAGTTGGGCAAGGGTTGCCCTCCCTAGATCTCGCAAGGGCGACCCTTGCCCAGTCAGGTGAGGGCGAGCCTCCCTTGTGTGGGCAAGGGCAATGCTTGCTTGAGTCAAGCGAGGGTGTCCCTCACCAGATCTGGCAAGGGACGCCCTTGCTTGATGTCGCTGAGGGCAACCCTTGCCCGATGCCTGAGAAGGCAACCCTCGCCCTCACTTGAGTCCACTTTCCCTCCACCATGGCCAGCAGAGGCAGGAGGGGAAAAGAAAAAACAAAAGAAAATGAAAAGAAAAAAAGAAAGAAAATTAAGATATAAAAGATGAAAATGCTCTTCAGTTAGAGAGGTTAGGCCATTTTTTGAAACTAATATGCTCACTTTAAGCTCTTATTTAAAAAAAAAAAAGTTCCACTTCAAACTCTTATTAGAGACAATTTGGTCACTCCAAGCCTTTATTAAAATAATGTTCATTTTAGTCTTTATTTGAGAAAAATGTGAGCACTTCAGGTCCTTATTTGGAATTTTCCGTTGATATAATAGACTGATTAAGACACATTTCAAAAGCCCAGATTAATAAGCCCAATATAGCATTGTTGCACTTGGTTATGAGAAGCATAACTTGTGTCATTCGCCTAATTTAGATTTATATATTTGTTACTTTAACGCTAATTGTATTCTTTGAAAAATTGCTATCATGTCACCATATCGAAAAATAGCAACTTAAGAAACAAAATATTTTTATTGCTTATTGTATCCTTAGGACTTCTCTCTTGTTAAGAGGAGAGATTGACTGAAAAATGTAAAGTACAATTTAAGATAGGACAATAATCTCTCCCCTAGTTCTGCTAAAATTGACTACTCCTCACCAACATTTGCTCCACGAGGATCAAAGTGTTTATCAGCAATTTGGCTAATGACACAGGCGTCAATAGGTCTTGCATGAGGAGTTGAAGTTGAAGCTTCTAATCCATGAGCTCCATCCTAAGTAGCACCGACATGCGACACGGACACGCGACATGACACGACACGACATGTCGACGCGTTATTTCTAAAAAATAAAGAATTCCGACACGTTACAACACGTTGTATATTAAATAAATATTTTTATTTTTAATTAATTTGATTCAAATTCATAAATAATTAAATAATTTAAAAAATAGCCTGTAATAAATTTACACTAATAATATTAATAAATCAATTCATTTGAAATTCGAAAGATATATTCATAGTTAATGCGAAACATGTTTTTAACTTTAACAAAAGTTATTAATAAAACTAATAATTAATAAAAAAAATTAGAATCAATTTATTTAAATAAATCCATGATTTTCTACAATGACCAAAATTTATCATTATTCAAAATTCAATACTTTTACTTTTCGAAATTATTTTTAAATTTCATTTATTTAATTTTCCAATTAAAAAAATCCCCAAAATCCACCCCTTCTTTCTTTCATCCATTTCCTTCCACCCCAAATTTATTTTACCTTTTTCCCTCCCCCACCACCGACAAGCTGTCAGCCTTCACTTCCCCTCCCCCAAAGTCATGCATCGTCCCCCCTTTTTCATTATTTTTTAATTCCCTTATTAGAAACCCTAGTTACCCTCCTCTTCCTCCTCCTTCTACCGCTCACCACATGACCCCTTCGGCCCTTCCTCTCCTCTTCCTCTCGATCTTTCTCATCTTCCTCTCCCCTTCCTCTTGATCCTTCTCCTCCTCCTCCTCCTCCTCGTCGCCAATCCATCGCAACAGGGGCGGCCCTTGCCGCTCTCTCTAACCGTCTCTCGTCGTCGCGGTGGTCCGTTCGTGGCTTCGTCTCGCTGGCGGGAGCTTGCTTTCTCTCTCTTCTTTCTCTCTATTCGGCTCTTTCTCTAGCCGTCTCTCACCGTTGCTCGTAGCCTCTGCTCCCTCGCCCTCCCTCGCCTCCACCCTCCATCAGTCTTCTGGACACACATCGACACACGTGTCTAAAAAAGTTGATCGCATGTCGGAAAATCTGACACACGTTGACCGCGTGTCCGAGCATGTCCGAGCATGTCAATGTGTCCGACACGCTCCGACACATGTCGGACACGACACATGACTGTGCTTCATAGGCTCCATCCTTCTCTTGTCCAGCTGCTCCTGGAGATTTGCCAGTGCCTTCTTTAATACCATTAATTGTTCAAAGCTAAGGTTTTCGATTTCCATAGGCTTAATATGTTGGAGTTCTTTTGCCCGTTTCTTTTCAGCTTCTAGTCTCTCGAGGACATCTGCGTATTGTCTGTTCAGTTCAACTAAGGTTTGGTCTCCATTAGTTTTAGCCTCTTGAGTGACAGTAGGACAAACCACCTGTGGATGCTAAAATCTGTCTACGACCGCACCCACAGAAGGATGTCCAAAGGAGAAAGGCTTGCCACTAGGAGAGAAGAGAATAATGGCCATCTCAACAGCACAAAGAGTGCATAGTTCGCTTGCTTTCTTGAACAGCCCTGGTCGCCGTTTCGAGAAGGCAACTCGTCGCGCATTGACACCCTTCGCCCTTCATGTCTCACGCTGCAAAATCAATGTAAATTCATATGATATTGTGAGAATAATGAAAAATGGTGGCCATTTATAAGATTTTACAGGCCAAAGCATTGCTTAAAATAATGCACCACTCCCTCTTTGATGGGTAATCCTCTTTGATTGATAATTCTGATTTGGCTTTCCATGTATCATCATGCGTTTTAAGAGGTTTAATGATAAGTAGGTCGTTTTCTGTCTTATTGACGATGGTGTAATCCTCTCAACATTACTAAATTGCTAGCTAATACTATGCTAAGAATCCATAATAGACTTAATCAATGAGTCCACCGAGCATAAAAGGAAATAAATCTTGCTCTTGGGTAAAATTACAATTTTCTGTGCTCAATAACATGAATGGCTTTAGCTTTTGAATAATTATATATTTTCGATCACTTGAGCATCATAACTTTTTTTCGACCATTTGAGTGCCACAACTTATATAAAAAGCTAAAACTTTTTTAAAATGTTCACTCAAGTATTAGAAGTCTGACGTGGCATAGCACTTGAGATGAATGTTTTCAAAAAATTATATGATACTTAAGTGAGTATCGTACAAAATTTATAGCATGGTGTCCTTTTCTCCACTTTAAATGGCAACTCTGATGCAACTTTGCATATATGACGTGTGCCTTAAGAGGTTTAATGATAATCACGTTGCTTTCTGTAAAATAGATGAAAGTGTAACCCTCTCAACATTCAAATTGTAATCGTAATTCAACTTTAAATGGTAACTCTAATTCAACTTTCCAAATACAACATGCACTTTAAGAGGTTTAATGATAACCATGTCGTTTTCCACCAATTAGACAAAAGTGTAATCCTCTCAACATTCAAAAGTTGGCATCCCTATAATGTCTATTTCTGGCTAATATATATATGTATATATATACATATGTATATATATACATATATTGAGATGACAGGGACAATAATAGTAGGAATGCCATTACCTTTTTACGGTGCTCATTTGAATGCCATAACTTTTTTTTTTTTTTGCTTACTTCATTTACATTGAAGCAAAATCAATTATTTGAGTGCCATTTCCAACAAATCTTGCGTAGATTTTTTTATATTAATTTCCCATTCTAAAGTGGATTTATCTTTTATTTTTTATTTTTTTAAATTTATTGTCCATGTCTACGTCGGTGATGCCACGTAGGATGACCATCATACATGTTAGATTTTCCGAAGAGACAAATTGTCGATGGCACTTAAGTAATCAATTTTTCAATTTTGTGGCACTCAAGTGAATGATGTACAAAGATATGACACTCTTAGTGTCCTTATCCCAAAAATACTTATACATCTATCTGTTTTTTTTTTTTTTTGTTGATACATCTATCTATTGAATGAGTGATTATTTGGATATTTGGGAAAATTATCAATTTAGTTTTAAACTTATTATACGGATCTTAATTCAATTTTAGCTTTATAATTTGGTCAATATAGTCTTACACATTTGCACGATATTTAAATGTAGTCTTTCCTATCAATTGTCGTCGCAAATTACAACATGAAAATCAACAAATTGCCAGCATGCCACTTAGGACAGCCGATGATAATTAGAAGCTGCATCAATTATTTTTTATAGCAATTGGCAGGAAAGACTACATTGAAATATCGTCTAAAATTTTTGGACTACATTGACAAAACTAAAAAGTAGAACTAATTAAGTGTAACGATTAGTTGTTAACAAGAAAATTATAACAGATGTGATTATATTATAGGACAATCTAATCAAACCATTGGCAAATACATATTTGTTTGTCAATTCTAAATGCATAAAGATTTCCAAAGAAAGAGAAGAAAAAAAAGGAAAAATGTAATCTTAAATCTAGCACCTACAAAATATTATGGTCAATTTAAGGTAATAGGGGGCATCGAAAGTCAAAAAAGGGGGGGGGGAGTGCAGTCCATCGTTTATTCTTTCCACATAATTACTTATTTAAATGTTAAACCTAACCTACTTATTTATATTTTAGTTGATGCTGTCACACCCCGATCCTCCGAGCACGTGCCCATTCCTCGGTGGTCGATTTTATAGCAACATCCCAAGACACGTCACCGACCCATTCATTTTAATGTGCATGCGGAAGCAAATAATTAAATCCCCAAACAACACAAAGATGTGATAGAAAAGCAGGACCACAATTTTGAAAACTAGAACACACTTTATACACATCAGACTAAGTCATATACAATATTAGCCGATATATACAAGGTCTACAAAAAGGGGGGGTTGTCACGCCCCGATCCTCAAGCATGCACACATCCTTCTACTTGATCGATTTTAGAATGCGATATCCCAGGATTATGTGTCGCAGACCCTTTCTTTTTTAATAATACATGCGAAAGTAGTTATAAATCCTTAGACAATAAAAAAGTGTGATAGAAAAGCAAGACCATATTTTTCATATTGAAATTCACAACCATACTTCTATACAAAGCATAACTCAAAATACTTCACAAAACTATTCACGACTTTCTAGATTCACTCTATTCACATATAAACAAGGTTCACAAAAGAGGATGGGATCTCAGTCCTCATCCGGGTTGTACTTGGGGTCATCATGATCCTCCTCTGATTCTTCTTCACTAAGCTCATTTCCTTCAAGCTCTTCATCTCTTTTCTAGCTCATCGTCCTCTTCTGGTTCCTTCTCCTCAGGCTCATCTACGGGCCTAAAATGGTTATACAATAACCATTGAGATTACGTCTCAGCAAGTTCTACCCCACTAAAACTCAATTAGGAAACCAATACATCACATGGTTGCCTAAGCGCAGCACGAGTCAGAAGACTTACCTTGGCATCAGTCCCAACCTGCAATTCACGGTTATATACAGATGCTTCATATATTACATCAAACAATCAATCAATTCACGACAATAGGATCAAATTAGTGATCAATCGACATAGTCAATTACATGTCAATCGGACCATTTCTAGGTTATTTCCAATCACCAAGTCATACGTACTCTCTCGGGCGCCGTTTTTGCCAAATGACATATCATCACCAACCCCATGCGTTCTTTAAAGCGCCATTTTCACCAGTGATATCCTCAATCACCGAACCACGTGTCTTTTCTAGGGCATCATTTTTGCCAAGGTGATGTATGTAATAGACAGTCTACGTGCGTTCTTTAAGGCGCCGTTTTCGCACAGTGATATCCTTAATCACTGAACCACGCCTGCCCATAAGTCATAGATAGTTTACTTGCGTTCTTTAAGGCGTCGTTTTTACACAGTGATATCCTTAATCACCGAACCACGCCTGTCCATGAGTCACGTACATTCTTTCTCTTTGGCGCCTTTTTCGCCAACGTGACATATTTTTACATGCATTCTTTAAGGCGCCGTTTTCGCCAGTGATATTCCCCATCACCGAACCACGTATGTCCAATCACATCAAACCTGATTGACCTTAGCCAAGATTATTTTAAATTCACTCTCACAATTCTCTCCATTTTACAACTCGTCAAAGCATTATAGATGCTAAATAACCATACTCGGTCATCTACCAATCAATCATTCGATTTCCCTCAATTTAGGATAATTTCCCAAAATATCACAATTAATTCAATTCCACGCAACGTAGAGCTCAGATAAATAAAAGGACTGCACCAATGCAATCAGCATGAAATTCTGATTGTCGGCTATCCCTACCTAATTTCTGAAAAATAAATAAATAATTAATTAATTTTGAAAATTAATAAATAAATACTAAAAATCCAATTTATGCCCATAATGCCTAATTGAAGCCCGAAAAGGGTCAGGAAAAATCCCGAGATACATTCAATAAATACTATAGGCAATTCTCTAGCTAAGTATACTAACCACCTAACTAATATGCAATACAATTAACTAATAATCACTAATCCATTATAATCTAACCACCTAATCCTATTTAATTAACACTTATCAACCCTTATGCATAATTAGTCTACTAAGCAAGGATTAGTGAGGTTACTCACCCGATTAATGAACTGCTCGGTTCAAAACGATAGGGTCGACGCGGGTGTCGACTTTGCCCAAGGCAGGCCTAACTTCGAGAGTGGGTAAGCCGACCAAAACAGGCCAAAACCGGGTTGTGATACCCACTCAGTGAGCTACTGATCTTGACTGGAAAAAGGAGGAATCAAGCTCAGGTTGAGGCAAGGATGAACTAGGGAAGGTCGAGGGGTTGAACCGGACCTTGGCGGAACCCATACGGTGGTTGAAGGTGGCTGAACGGCTTCTAAACAAGCTGAGGTAGCAGTTGTGATGCAGAGGCGGGCAAGAGGGAGGTGGAACTGTGCGGTGCAG